>OY744477.1:39981317-40731317 GCA_963556175.1 Tipula confusa | reverse complement strand
GGACTACATGAAAAAAACTTGTAAGGCGATAAAACCAAAATGGTTCATCTGATCTAAAGCAAAGCGAGTCTTGAGGCGACTAAAAACAACATAAGATGGCGTTGAGAGTTTACCTTTAACGGAAGTTAGCTGGCAGGTGTTCTCCTCAAGCAACTTTTAACGAAGCTCAAAGTGAACCTCTTAATAATTAGAGGTCTCTATATGAAGGCAAAACGCCACTGATAGGTACTCGAATTCTCTAGGTTCAGCCACACCTTGGATGCCAAATATCAGAGACAGTTGAGATATATCTCTAGCGTCTGGTAGTACAAGACCAAAACTAAGGAACTGGCGTGGCTTAAATACGAACAATGACCAATACATCGTAAACGATATTTTAAATAATCAAATCACTAGCATGGTAAAGCAACCACTCAGATAGATTGTAGATAAAATGGACAAAGAAGTTTAAGCAATAATTGATAGAAGGAAAGAAGCCCTGTAACAAAAAATGAAACCACTGCCTAAAAAATCGACTACGATGTTATTGATCCGCAGAGCAAGTGAGGCATTAATGCCCCGGAAGAAGATACTACATGGAAATAAAAAGCCCGCATACCGGTGGACAGACAAAATTGCTAAACCTAGAACAATGTGCCTACAATCAAATAGGCACCGGGTTCTATATTGACCATGTAGCCGACTAAGCCTTTTAAAATAATGACACAAAACTGTTCAGAGACTTTGCTCAAAATTTAAAGCATGCCCTTGCAAGAAATATACTGCTCAAAACGGTAGGATCAAAGGCTTGTGGTGGTTAGCAAGGGCAAAAGAGACCTGAAATCTCCCACAGCAAAGAAACCTCTGTTTATACTTTATACAGCCGAAAAATTACTGGAGAGACATCTATAATCCAGTCTACCTAATGCAAAGCAATTAAACTGGAGAACCTCGTGATCTTCAAGATTAAAATAACTCGTACAGCTATTGGGAACCAGTTCTCCAGTAATTTCGTATTGGCGTTAAAAATGCGTTCCATTCGGCATGCTAGTCTGGTGTAATATATGCATTGGAGCCCATTTTTAGGGGCAATATTTGCCACTCTGATTGGCTTCGTGAATGATATGGTTTCTGCTATATTGGTGAGAGATATTAATGCTGCGCAAAAGAAACTGGACCAGATGATGTGAAGGGTGACTGAGTGGATGGAAGACTATGGAATTAGTCATTAGAGTGACATGTTCATAATGAACTGACTTAGAACCGGTAGTACTCGTTATTGCAGGAATTATTCCGATTGAACTTCTGGTTAGCGAAATGAAGGGTAGATACAGGTCAAAAAAGGACTGAAACATTTGCTGAAAGCACAAGACAATAGAGCTATATGAGTTGGAAAGATTATAAGTAATATTCTTATGTGAATTGAACGTCAGTCGGAAGAGATAAACTATTATGTGACACAGTTCTTGAGTGGAAATGGCTACTTTGCATACTAATTGTGCAGAACAAAACAAACTGAGTCGACACCACAAAGAAGAGATCTTGTAAGCAGCATGATTCTGAACGCGTACTGTTGGAAATAGTTCAAAACATATGTCCAAAGTCCAAAACTTGCTAGGAACTGGCAATTAGCGAGCTGATGATAATTAAAGAGATTATAGTTGAGATATAAAGATAGCATCCTTAAATGTAACGAATAAAAAGACTCATTCCTGAAGTAATGCAATAAATGAAACCAGGAAGGTAAAAGACCTTAATAGAAGGTGAAGGTTTGAGTCTCACCCAGCAAAAAAGATCGCAAGTTAGTACATAATGGATTTTCTCAATCCCAACGTATAAACAGAAATGTGTCTAAAGTTATTTTGCAATATTTAACTGCTTCTATTACTTTTAAACTATGGAACTTCTGCCTACATCTACTAAGTAATTGGATTTTATTTGTCATCCAAAGTATATAGTATAGTACATATAGCATAATATAAATACAGACAGTACTACCATGGTATGTTAGCCCATTAACGTGCGAGATGTCACTACTGGTATCGTTTTGAAATAATCAAACAATTTTTATATGTATAATCGCCTAAATGTCATATATTTATTCTATATGTTGACAATATTCTATCGACCCGACATCTGTAGGTCTAATGCATATTTCGATCTGAAAGTAAAACCGATCTGAAAGTTCAATATCGTACCGTGTAAACCGACTTTCAGTTAATAATTTCTGAAAGTCGGAAAATATTTTTGATAATCAAAATTATTACTAACTTTCGTATTGTTTCGTACTTAGAATCTCTGTAAGTATTTAGAATCTCTGCCGAAGGCCGTCACTAATAAAAAAACACTATTAAAAACACTAATAAAAAATACTCATTTACGTGTGACCGAACATTGGGTTTTATAACATTGGGAATTCTTCCTTTTTCATAGAAAAGCCTTCTACTGATATACACCTGAGTATAAAAATGAAGCGCAGCGGCTAGCTTTAACATGCGGGAGGAATGACAGTGGAACTGGTTATGGCATCCAACTCTTTTAAAAATTTTGGAAAAAATGGAACCGTATATTGATTAATAAATTAAATGAACATTACTGTAAACCTAGAAAATTTCATACATGTTAAAGGTAATTCGCATCACGGATTTTGACAAAATTTGCACTTCCTTTGTCCGAACTGTTATATTATCTGTTCAATGCGAGTCTTTCATGTGGAGTATTTCCTGATATTTGGAAAAATTCTTTTATTAGTAAATTTATGAGTAAATCACAGGATTCTTCTACAGAAATGGATTGACTTCGGATCTGATTTTATTCCAATCAAATGGATCGTTTCGTACCTAACATCTAGAAAACATTGTGTGAGTATTTCCCAGGATCGTTCTTTCGAATTTGTTATTCCGTCTGGTGTTTCGCAGGGTAGTCATCTTGGACCGTTACTATTTCTGGTCAACCAGAAATAAGTTGCCCTTGAGTACAAGTAAATGCAAAGTTGTTTCTTTTTGTAGATCGCGTTTTTCTTGTGTAGAGGCTACGTATTTTTTAATGGATATACAGCTTTGTAGAGTATGCGAAATTCGCAAACTTGGCCTTATTTTTTCAAGAAACCTTACATTTGATAAGCATGTAAGCTATACATTGTTAGTACATGGTACTCTTTATTGGAGTTTATTAAGCGCAATAGGAAAGAATTTTTTGACCCTCTTACTGTTAAATCTCTGTATGTTACTTACGTCAGGTCTGTATTAGAATTTGCTTCGGTAATTTGCGTTTTACAAACGTTAGAAAGTAGACGTAAGATAGCCCGTGCTACGTTTGCTCGCGATCTTCTTTGCTCTAAAATTTACTGTCCCGCGTTGCTTGAAAATTGTTGGGTTACTGCTCCTCAGCGAACCTTAAGATCGCGCCTAGATTTATTGCGTATTCCTTTTTTCACTAATAATTTTAATAACTTAATATTTCAAAAAAAAATTTTATATTTCAAGAGGGCTATTTAAAAAACGGATGAAGCAGTAACTTTTGTTTAATTATTTTAATTACTGTAACATATATTTATGTTGTTGTGTGCCAATCATTTTTTTAGCATACTTGTATATTTTCACATAATAGATAAAATGATAAATAAATAAATAGCCTAATGAATTTCCAAAATATTTAGTTTGTCTCTTAATATCTTTGTGTGAATGGCCATCAATACACACTCACTTTCACTTTCAAATCAGATTTTACTTTCAGATCGGAATACGCATTAGACCTACTGGAACATCAATGGGTAAACTGTTTTTTTCTTATGATGGTAGTATTATATGACATTTATATTATGCATAGAGGTAGCACAGTTGTCTTATCTGGGATTGCACGAATAAAATGCAAATCGTTTCTGTGTATATCAGAATTCAATTGTCACCCCATTCTGGGGTGAATACACTTTTCAAAACAAGACATCGTGAGATTCTTAACAAATTAAAATTTTTAGGATATCAAATATCTCATATAGTTTTAGATTGACCCGAAATACTATGTAGCATGAGAGATTTTATCTAAATAATTATCTAACAACACATAGACACAGTATTTTATGGAAAAGCTTAACGAGCTACACACCTTGAATTCTTGCGCAAAGAACTCTTTATAAACTAGAAATAATTTTCATATTTTCTTATGCACATTTATACACTTTTGACACAATAAAAAAAAAAATGCGTCTTGGTGTACCATTGTTGTTGCCATAGTGTGGTGTGCATACCACATCATTCCGCCGTTGAGTAAATATCAAATTTATGATCAATTTTATCGTACAATTTTCGTCTCGAAATGAAAGAATAAAATAAATAAAAAAAAATTATTTAAATTTATTGATTAACAATTTTTTTTTTTGTATCTTGAAGTTTTCTTACGTACGTACGTACCTATCTCGTAAAGAAGAAATGTATAAATGATAAATTGATAAAAATGCGGTGAGAAATTTATATGGCTACGAATTTTTTTTTTTTTTTTTTTTTTTTTTGTTTTGAAGATGATTCAAAATGTGAACTGACACAAAAACAAAAAAAAAATATCGAGAGATTGTTGTCAATTTCTTTTCCTTATATTGTTTATGATCTCATTGTTTATTTATTTTATCGGGATAAATATGATTTCGATATATAAGGTGGATGTATAATGGCAGGTGATATTTTTATATAAATGTACGATACGACGAGTATGATGTCTGATGCCACGGCCACGTCAATAAACTCATCATGGTATGTCGCGGGGGGATAAGTCGAATTTATAATTTAGTTGGATACGGAGCGTGATAAATCTTAATAATTAGAATAAAAATTTAAAGACAAAATCATAAAAAGATTTTTGTATTTTATTGGCACCACATGAGATTTATTCCAATTTTTTTTTTTTTTTTGGTGGGGAATCTCGCGGTACCCAACGTACATATATTATTTTATATGCTTATAATGAGCTGTAAAATTTCATTTTACTATGGCGGCGTTTTTATTTTTTATTTTTTTATTGTTGTTGTATTATACATACATCTACTTATTGATGTTAGATGTTTATCAAAACATTGTATGTGAAAGAAATGTGATTAGTTTGTTATTAAGATTTTTGGTTTTGGTTTCAAAAGAAATATGCGATCAAATTAAAATGACCACATGTGGTGGACAGTTTAGCCATATGAATTAAGGTATTATATATATACCCGATACTTATTGCATTTTTGGTGAGATTTTTGTGAACTAATGCTCACGTTGGGAAAATTGCTAGAACAGTCAATATACTCGATATATTTAAAATTTTTTGCATAAGCTGTTACTGAGAATAAAGTTATTGACAAAAATTAACAGAAAATACTGGAGAACTTTCTCTTTGTGTTTATGTACTTGATTCTTTAAAAACTTAACTTTTTTGTTGTCGCAGCGGGGGTCGGCCATGCAAAACATTTCATAGGGAACCACAGAAATTTCATCTATGAAAAGGAATTCAACAACTATATAGTTGACGCTCTATACTCTAAAATAGTTAATATAATAATAAGAATTGGCATATTTGCTATGGCTCCATCTTTATGTACAGATAATTTTAGCAGATGGTGTAATGTACATCTACTGACCTTAACTGCTAATTTTCCATAACACCGTGATTAACTTGATTTTTCAACAGGTTGAATAAAAAAGTTTTATCAGAACCTGCTCCACCGAATATTCTCTCAAAAAGCATATTTTGTTTAATCAAACCTTTCAAGTAATTCAATTTCTGATTGATAAGGCATATATTGGACTAGCAAGCTGATATCAAAGTTTTCTGGATCTGCCGATGCTCTATATAAAGTATGATACTCTCAACGTAGTTAGTTGTTGACGTATCTTAGATTTAACTTCGTAAGCATTATGATCAATGATTTCTGCTGTTTCACTTGCCTTTTTTTATATGAAGGTTTGAACAACATGCAGACTCTGTAAGATTCATATTTGTGAAATCATAATTTGAATGTTCCTACGATATCCAGTGACATGCCCTGTTTTGTCATTGCAACACTCTATACCGCTGCTCTGGTTTTCTAGTGTCGGGGAACATACACATGGTAAGCACATTCAGGAGCTGATACTTGCCGGTCATGAAGAATCTTTGAAGAATCATTGTTTGATGCTCTTGGTAGCATGTTCGGAAGGTTTTCGGTAACCTCGAAAACATCTTGATCTCTGATAAAGAGAGCAACGTTTAGTTCAAACTTCACAAAATTTATGACAAAAGGTGTTAATGGCATTTATAAAGGCCGTTTTATCCGTCCAATATAATCTTAGTTTCTGCATTATGCTACACGAAGTGCTGCAAACGAACTGCTCTGCCTTCTTCCGATTGCATGGCTCGATACTTAGCTTTATACTAGCGCATATGCTGCAAATGAGTTGCTCTGTCGTCCACTGATTGTCAGGCAATATATTATTTTTAAACAAAGGCGTCTTTTGTTTTTTTTTCTCGATTACTTCTTTGCTGGAGAGTTCTTATATTTGTTATGATATTTTTTTGTGTTGTAACTGTTTTATATTTTTAATCCTACAAGTAACGGGATCAATAGTATCAATTCGCTTACGGCTTAATCTAATATTGCAGTCTTAATCTAAATGCATATTGATTACACATTCTATCATATAGAGCTACGTAGCCTACCTGTTTGATGGTTAATTCCAATCACGATTTAACGTGGGATATGGAAAAATCTATGGTTTGTTTTGAAAAAAAATGTTTGTAATAGATTTAGAAAATACACTCATACCACAAACTCGAAAATTCTAGAAAATATGTTAACAACAATGACGCTTAATTTTCACAATTGAATAAATGAAGAAAAAACAAAATGGATAAAAAAACGAAACAAAAACCTTTTCGTTAAAATTTCGAATTTACTTCAAATAACTTATAATTTGACGATAAAACGATTATAGTGACACCTTTAGATTTGTTCAGAAAGTTTTTTTTATCGAACATATTATGTTAGTGCGCAAGTTAAATTAAGTAATTTAGTGTTCGGACGTTTAAGATCTCTATTGCCTATCTTCAAGGTGACTGCTCTTATACTGCCCAGGTGATTTTGTCGTCAAAATCAATCTACCGTATTTTCAAGCGAAGTTAGCCCTTTTAAAACATGTTGGCTTTAATAAAAAAATCAGCGGACATTTGTATCCTGGTATACCTTCAAACATATTATAATAAAAGTATACTAATCTAAATGCTTGAACCACTTAAACCAAAATGATTTAATATCCAAATTACGTTCCACAAAAATGTTTTGAAACGAAACATATTAGAAATTCATTGTTTAAAATAATACGCTTTTATATACTTACTAGTAACGAAAACATAACTTATAAAATATGTTCCACAAACAATTTTAAACATAGGCGAATATCATGAATATTTATTAGATACATTGAAAATGGTACTTTATATTGGCCAGATTACCATGAAAATTTATTTAAATAATAGCCAAAATTAACCATATTTTTTAAGTCACATATAGCTAATCAGTACAATACAGTAAAATAAACTGGTTTAAAAAAACAAATTAGGTTCCACAAAAAACTTTTAATGTAAGAAAACCACTTTTACTAATCCTCGATTTTTATACTGTGGTTCACTTTTAGATCATTTTTATAAACTTCAGAGACACTAAGTTTTAAAATATGTTCCAATAAAAAATTATAACCCTACAAATGTTATAATTATTATTTTCCATGTTAGTAACAAAAACCATTTAAATTATCAAAACTACGAACTATATTTAACCATTCGTTAAAGCTAGAACTCCGCCGTTTTTTAAAATATTGGTAACTAGTTTTATTTAAATTTTTGGCCTTAAAACACCATGCCAGGCGACAATTTAGACTCCATAAACAATCAATGGAGGATTTTCAACATACAAAATGCCCTGTAGGACATAAATTAGACAATATGCACTAGAAACTAAGATCAAGATACTCTATATGCAGGAGTCATCAACACAATCATTGTTGATCTACCATATTATCAAGTGAAATTAGCTGTTTGAAAACATGTCGGCTTCAGCCTAAAAAAAATCAGCGGGCAATTGTGTCCTAGGATACCTACATACATATTATAATAAAAGAAATGTATACTAAACTATGTGCTGGAATCACTTAAACCAAATTGGTTTCATATCCAAATTACGTTCCACAAAAATGTTTTGAAACGAAACATATTAGAAATTCATTGTTTAAAATAATACTTTTTTATATATTTACTAGTAATGAAAACATAAGTTACAAAATATGTTCCACAAAAAATTTTAAACATAGGCGAATATCATGACTATTTATCAGATTCATTGAAAATGGTGCTTATTCATATTAGCCCCGATATTGGCTAGATTACCATGAAATTTCCTTTAAATAATAAGCAAAATTAGCCATATTTTTTTCAGTACCACATAGTTAATCAGTAACACACCATAAAACAAATTAGGTTCCACAAAAAACTATTAATGTAAGAAAACTATTATACTTTGACTAATCCTCGATTTTCAAGAATACTGCTTCAACAACAATAACATAAGCGTGTTTTATAATGGACTAGGCTAGGTCCTACCTTTAACAGGTTTAAATATTAAGAGAATTTAAAAATGTAGGCAACAGAACAGAGTTTAGATAGAACTAACAGAGTGTTTTCAACATTGAATATTATTTGGACTAAAGTGCAGCGTCTTTTCGTGTGCACTGATTAAGCATTCTTAATACACGTTGTTGTTACTGGTTATATTTCGTTTGGGCAATTCTAAAGATTATAAAGTCATAGTATATAAGGTTAATAATTCAACATCATGAATGGCATTATAGCTCTCATAACAACATGGGAAACAGTTTCGCTCCTAAAGCTTCGCCAGATTAGACCAGTCGTCTAACTTGCGTCATATCTGTGATCATTAGTTAAGTGCAAATCATCAAATAAGAAATTAATAGTTTGGACATATACCTAATTTAGCGCATATAAATTATATAAATTACAATATTAAAATATATTTAAAAAATTTCTCACGTTTCACCATCGTATATATAAACACCTGTTCCAGGTAACAGCATTAAGTACCTAAACTAACTCCAATATCTCACCTTTTTTATTTAATTTTTTATTTTTAGTTTTTAGTTTTTTTTTTTTTTTTTAACGAGACTCCATATTCATATAGATATATCTAAAAAATAACCATATTTGTACTATTCAACATAAAATAAAAACAAATAAAAATTAATTTTATTACATATGCTTTCATGAAACATAAATTAAATGTTAAATAGTTTTTAAAAACTAAAAACAAAAAAACAATAAAATAAAACCGAAAATTAATTCATACAATAAATTATACCGATAATTTATAGTCCTGTCTTCAGTTTTAGTGTTTAGTTCTAGACGAAGAATTTTTTTTTTTTTTTAAATTTTTTTTAATTGAAAAATAAAAAAAAAACTATTAATAAAACTATTTTAATAAATAGCCGCATTTTTTTATTAAAACGAGATTATGTAAAAAAAGTCCGCAACGTTCAAATAAGATTCGAACGCCACGCCTAATAAATCAACGATATTTTATTGCACTATAGTTGGCTGCGCTCGGTACGCCGCGCAAATCTAAAGAAAAACGGTTTGTGCTACTTTTTGTTTAGTTTTATTTCTATGGAGTATCTGTTTAGCCACGACGACACAAACGGCGGTAGCATGTCCGGTGAACAAAATACTACAACGTACATACTACGTACTACAATTCCAGCAGACGAGATTCTTTGTTGAAGCAGTTTTTAATACAGGTTTTGGTCGACAAGTAATCGGTATACGTAAAAATACGCCATAAAATTACACAAAATCTATTTAATAGATTTTGTGTAATTTTATGGCGTATTTTTACCATTAAATGGTAAATTCAATTGACTTTACAGTTTAATCAATTTGTCTTGAATCTGGCTTATTTGAATTTTAAAATTTGGCGTCGATTGGAGTGTATTTTAAGTAGATTTTGTGTGATTTAATGGCGTATTTAGCCATAAAACGGTAAAAACCATTGATTTTAGTATTTTTTGTGTCGTTTGAGTGTATTTGAAGTAGATTTTGTGTAACTTCATGGAGTATTTTGCCATAGAATGGTAAATTCTATTGATTATAGAATTTTGTGTCTATTGGAGTGTATTTTAAGTAGATTCTGTACGATTTCATGGCGTATTTTTTCCATAAAATGGTAAAATCTATTGATTTTCGAGTTTAATTAATTTGTCTTGAATTTGGCTTATATGAATTTTAAAATTTTTAAGTAGATTTTTGTGTTATTTAATGACGTATTTAGCCATAAAACGGTAAAAACCATTGATTTTATTATTTTTTTGTATCGATCGGAGTGTATTTTAAGTAGATTTTGTGTAATTTCATGAGGTATTTTGCCATAAAATGGTAAATTATATTGATTTTAGTGTTTTGTGTCTATTGGAGTGTATTTTAAGTAGATTTTGTATGATTTCATGGCGTATTTTTTCCATAAATCGATAAATTCAATTGATTTTAGAGTTAAATCAATTTGTATTGAATCTAGCTTATTTAAATTTTAAAGTTTTATGTCGATTGGAGTGTATATTTAATAGATTTTGTGTTATTTCATGGTGTATTTTGTCATAATACGGTAAATTATCTTAATTTTAGTATGTTTTGTCGATTGAAATGTGTATAAAATAAATCTCGTGTGATTTCATGGCGTATTTTTACCATAAAATAGTAAATTCTATTGATTTTCGAGTTTAATTTATTTGTCTTGAGTCTGGCTTATTTAAATTTTAAAGTTTAATGTCGATTGAAGCGTATTTTAAGTAGATTTTGTGTGATTTAATGGCGTATTTTGTCATAAAACGGCAAATTCTATTGATTTTAGAGTTTATTAATTAGTTTTGAATCTGATTTATAAACATTTCAAAGTTTTGTGACGAATGGAGTGTGTTTAAAATAAATTTCGTGTAATATCATTGCGTATTTTGCCATAAAATGGTAAAATCTATTGATTTTAGTGTTTTGTGTCCATTGGAATATCCTTTAAGTCGATTTTGTATGAGTTCGTGGCGTATTTTGTCATACTACGGTAAAATCTATTGATTTTAGAGTTTTTAAGGTTGGCTGGAGATCAGTTTAATTTTATCATTATATTGATCTTAAATTAATAACTAAAATAAATAAATATATATATATATATATATATATATATATATATATATATATATATATATATATATATATATATATATATATATATATAAATTAAATCTCTAACGGAAATTTGTATCTTTATAATTTCAGGTAAGCGATCGGCATCTACATCATCATTTATCGTGGATTAAACTTTGATTCGAGTGGACATGTTTTATGTCGTGTAAGTAAAACAATTTTGTTTATTTCTAAAAAACATTATTTCACATCAATTTTGATGGACCGTAAAATGTTTGTTAATTTTTTTTCTTCCACTTTAATTAATTCATCTTTCAGATTTCTATTAAGTTATTATTTGCAAATTGGTAACGACCACTGGTGGTCCAAGTAATTTTTAAATATTTTTATAAAAATTTGTCCTCCAATTTTTTTTTTAATAAAGCAACGAAATAATGACTTTATTAAAATTGTATAGTACCCTCGAGCAACATTGGCCTTTGATTATAATCTCTTTTAAACAGTTATATAATAATCTTCTTCAAAAACGTCTTTTTTTGATGATATATTCAAGAAGCGCGTGATGGTCAAAATTCTAGAAAAGAAATGACTTCTTCAACATTTTACATTCTTTTAACGGATGGCCTCTAGCAATTTAAAAAAAAAAATTTTTTTGTATTTTTTTTTTTGTTTCGGGGACCGAACCGCGCGATTTTCTATTTAATTGGGTACAAAAGCAAAACTCCAAAATAATATTTTTTTTCATTTATTGGTTGTTCCCAGATTATATTTCATTAAAAAAAGTCCATCATCCGAACGCTAATTTAAATTGGATTACCTTTAAAATAAAATGTAATGACGAGTTAAACTAAAATCGTTCCAGTAAAAGGTTAAAATGGACATTTTTAAACTATACCGTCACCATATGACAATATAATTAACATGTACATTGTTAAAAAATACGTCAATATAGTTTTAAACATTTTAAATTCAATTCAATGACTATGTAACTTAACAAAAAAACTAACATATTTCATTGTGCATTTAAATTTCAATGCAACTTAACTGAATCTCCTGTCCATTTACACAAACACACACACATACACAAAATTCATTTAAAAAAAAATCTCACTCATTCCACTTAGTTGACTAACTAGCATTTCTTTATAAACCGCATAAAGTTTTGTATTTTCAAGTTCATTCAATTTTCTATTTTCCCATTTTACAGTCACTGCCAACAACAAGCAAATACAAATAAAACAAAAAAAAACAACAACAGTTTGTTAACTCTCTAACATAAACAACCAACCAAGTATCTATTTCCTTTTGGAAAAATAGTAAAAAAAATTTTTTTATTGTCAACTCTCTTCGGCTGATGGGTCTATTCACTATAAATTACCGATAATAGAATTAAATTCCGTTCCAAATGATTGAGTTACACAAAAAAAAAAAAAAAAAAAATTATACAAGAACTCGATGCGGACACAAAAAAATGTTTGTCACAGCATAGAAAATATGGTAATTGAACATAAACAAGTTAAGTTACAAAAAGCTTATGTTTGTTTCTCATTTGTTTTAATTAAGTTCGAAAACAAAATAGAAATGTTTTTTTTTATTATGTTGATGAGCTAAACACTGACTCTAGACGTAGATCTACGGTCTGATATTTTTTTCTCTCGATTCAAGGTCAAGTTGTGGAATATGGAAAAATTACAAAAAAGATTTATAAATTAAAATTTTTGAAATTTAAATTTTACAGTTGAACATTTTGAACTGAATTAAAATTCTGATAGGCGACCTTTATTCATCTCGTTCTATAACGTAGAGACAACGCAGTTTCCACACCTTATGTTATGCAGATCTCTTTATGACCTACTCAAGCGCCAGATGAAATAAGGCAGGCGAAGGTGCCTCCCACTAATTTCATCAGTGGTTGACCGGTTAGGTCAAAACTCTGATAGTGACTCTGATTGATCCCAGGTTACGAGAATCTGATCGTAGAACAGAGTTTAGTTGGTTTTCCATTTTTATAATTCTTTTAGGGAAATTCTTTCGTAATCCGTAGCTTTGTCATTCTTTAACTTATTGAGGATGAATCCCTTAAGTAAGATTTCGGGCGATGGTAAAGCAATCTCTGGAAATTCCGTTTAGTACATGATGAACTTTGATAGTTGAGGTTTTCGATTCAGCTTCTCATAAATTCTCGTTTCTTTTGTCGAAACAATTTGCTGGTATCTTTTCTAGTAGTTATGGATTCTAGTGGGGTTTTCTCACCGATTTTTTCTTAATTTTCATTCCTTACATGGCAGTGGTCATCGTACCACTATTTGCAAGAAATAGTTGGTCGTCTTCCGATGATCGATAATGCTTCGATTGAAAGGGCTGAACACAGTTTAAATGGTTGGTTTTTCATTTTAAGAGAGAAGTTTTGAGAAAAGGCTTGATCTTAGTTATCCTTAACAGCTGTCTAATAGCTATTCCGTAATTTAAGTGGTTTTATTGCTACGATATTTCAGCGCAATTATATGCTCATTTTACACTTATATTTGAAAGTTACAAGCATCTTCTTAGTTTTTTATCAATTTAGTCAATTAAACCACAGGTCTCAGCCGCTAAGAACGTTCAATGGTTTCTTTTTAAAGCGTGATACATGTACTGCTTCCAAAAGATCGTTTTGTAATGAATCCGAGTTTGTAATCTGAAACCTTTATATTGGTTTTATAACATAAAAACTTTTATGAGAGTTGGTAGTTAGCTTACCGGCCAACCTGATTTACATGTGTGGGTTATGTACTGGTGATAAGGTCACATCTTTAAAATCTTAGCCAGCTTTTTTATATATCTAAATATCAAGCCTTCTGTTTTAAGACTGATGCCACCTTCTGACATTCTTAGAATAGTAAATAAACCCAGAATATTGTTGACTGTCCTAACCTAGAGAACAGACGCTATGAATTACATTATGCTAAAATTTAGACCCGTAAATAAGTAAAATTAATTATTGAAATAGGATTAATTAATTAGCCACAACGCCGACCTTTTATAATATTGACACTTATAGGTCATTGTGGAACTAAGGGCGCAATACCACATGAAATTTAAATGTAGTAACAAAACAACGTTTGTGGGTAACTTTTTAATGTTAGGTGCTATACGTTATGAAGTCCAGTGAAAAGTCCAGTATAAGCCATTTTTAGATTTTGTACTGCTATTTAATATTCATTGTTTCAGATCGCGGTATCGATTATATTTTAGACGCTATTAAGTTATTCGTCAGAAAAACAATGATCTGCCCCAAATTGCAACATATCAAGGTCAGATAAAACATACTTGGAACCGGTGTAATGGAAAGTTTTTTTAACTTTCCTACTGTATTTTCAAACATTGTTCCTTCTGATTACCACTTGCTCTGACTACCGCACTTGTCAGATTCACTTCATGATTTAATCACGTTTTTAGTTCTTTTACTGCTAAAATCTTCTCTTCATTGGTGTGAGTTCCATCATTTGTTATCATAAAACCCTAATACCTAACTTTCGTTCGAAACATCATGCATTTTTCAGATTTAATTTAAATCTGGCAGACGGTATTCAAAACGTCTTGTCGTTAAAAAATCCATCATCTCTTCTTCCGTAATATAACTGTCTAAAATCACTTCCGTCCGCAGTTAGTTTAATTCTTTGGGTATTTTGGAACCGTCCTTCTCATCTGAATATCTTGGATAACATTGCTTCAGTAGGTCTGCTAATGCTGATGTTCGAAGTTATCCCCCTCCATTTGCCATTTGTATTAAACTTTATCGATCGTTATCTCTAACGCTGGGTTATATTTTAATACCAGTACCAAACTGGATATTCTTTAACACTTTCAAACCCTGAACTAATTCCTTTGATGCTGATTTCCTCTTTTGGTTATAAACACGGTGATTTGTTTCTTGAATTTCTTCGATATATTTTTTATATTGCATGGGGCATCAGATTCCGCTTATCCTCAAACATTTGTGTCGCATCAGTCTAACTTGTTTATTCATTGAACGCCGTATTTTTGTACCGATTAACAACTTGAACAACCATCGATTTATTGCTCAGTGGTTTGTAATATTCAAATACCACTGTACACGACTATTATTCTTCCACCAATCTTAAGGTTTTTCAAATAAATGCTTGGCAAAAGCAAAAGTGGTGTTATTGATCATTTTGTATGTCAGTTGTGATGCCGTATATATTCATTCGATCTTCCTCGCAGTGCAATTGGATTCTCAAAATTCTTTTTTTGTACTGCCGGACTTTGGATACCATCTTTTGATGGTGAGGTCTTGGTATGGGTACAATCACACTTTATAAATATTTGAAGGCATTCTTTCATCCTGATACATTTTGTACATTTATGTGTCAAATAACATATTTTTAAATAAATTTTGGACCGCCAAAACACCATTAATAATCCCGGTGTTTTTAACAATTTATTGACGAGCCTCATTCTAGTAGATGCTCAATGTGGAGTTTCTTAATTAAACTATTGCAAGTACATGGTTTATCCTGTAATCCTCATAGTAAATTTTCATTACATTGCAGGACATTTTCACTGCTCACACATCGGGTAAAGTTTCCAGTTCGTAACCACTAAAATTTTCCTCGATTGGCATATTTTTATGACTTTAGTAGAACACCGGATGTATTTGATCATTCTTCATCCCAATCTGCAGATGTACTGCCGCTAACCCTACTTAGTTTACAGGCATCCATGAGCTCCCCAGTCTCCACCTTTTTAAGTAATGAGATAACGGACTATTCGTTCGAAAACTTGAACCATCAATACTTAAAGCTCACTTAACCTAGCCCAAAGTTTCCATAACTTTTGAACGTAGTACCGTAACATTTATTTGTAAATACAGCAACCTTTGCAGTCCAAGAGTCTCACATTTTCTTTTGCTAACTAAATTGAGGTCACTGTCTGAATCAAGGAAATCGTTGACATTACGATGAGTGTCTTAATCTTCGAGTTTCGAGTAGAATATTTGGGAATCAGTTTTCGACTTTAACTTTTCTATGGCTGGTGGCACCATATCGAATAACTTTGCTTGGATAAAATCACCGATGCCATCGATGCATTATTGGATTAAAGCTACTTTGATCTTACCAACTTTTGATTTATCCATCAGTTCAAGTAGATATGTCCGTTAATAGTTAACGGGTTTCCTTTTCTTTGACAAGAGTCGCTTATGGAATACAGAGATGTCCACTCGAGCTTTCTGGAAAATAATTCAGAGTATATAATCTCACGATCTTAGAGGCGAACTCATAGGACCAATACACAAAATTATGGGGTTATCGAATGTTTTTTTTTTTAAATAAATTGATTGAGGCTTTCCATATTTGGCATGTCTCGCCGTTAGCCCGGTCTCAATTGACTGATTGGTAATAATACACCACCAAGCGAGTTTTCAATTTCAAGCCATAATAGAGTTGCCAACAAGGATACGAAAATTGTGAAAACATACGATGCTCAAAAAATCGTTGCGAAGAATCCATTCGATCGTGAAAAATTCATGATACGAGTCAACGCAACGATGGTTTTGGTAAAATCAGACGATTCGATTCTCGGAGGAAAGTTAGTTAATCATTTTGGTAGAGCTACGAATTCCCGAATCAAGGTTCATTATCACATGTCGGTTAGGGTATTTCCAGCGAACGAACTCACATTATCCTCAACACTTTCGACAGGATCATCAACATTTACAACGTCAATCTTTTTAAATGTTAATTTCATCTTCCACTGAAACATTCTTCTTGTCAATATGTCTTCATTAAAATGCACAAGCCTGAACAGTGTTACAAAGTTCTCTACTTTGTGTTGCTTCAGTTAGATTTCACTAAAATAAAAATAAGGATCCATCCTGCTTCTATTAGAGTGTCGTTCTTCAGAGTAGCTTACGAAACCGAAAACTACTTCTACACCCTTCTTGTCCAATATTTACCATTTCTCGGGAAAGAAAACTGTTAGTAGACAGCGAGTAACTTACTGAGGAATTATTGGCGAAAAAAGATCTGTTAAATGCTTCAAGCACGCATATGGCAATTGACCTGACACGAAACCACCTAATCTGGCTAATGGTTTCATCTAGCTGATCGATCGTTTATCGAACTTGACAGCAACGACAAACGACATGGATAACGAATACTAACGAAAAAAATAACGAAATTAGTCTGAACTGGAATACACATCATGCTAAGCATCAAGAAGTAGCTAATTAGATCATCGGAACGGTTCCGATGGAATGGTTCGATATGATATGCTCTAACATTTTAATTTCTGTTGGCTAATAAATAGCTAAAGGTGGATCACGTGAAAATTGTCCTTAACAATTTCGACAAAAACCAATGATGCTTTGGTACAACCACCAACAGTCTCGTAAATGGCGCAGTGTGTGACAAATGTATCCAGTGTGTGACAAATGTATTTTTTTAAATGTATCCGATATCTTTGTTAGATACATGCCCCATCAGATTTTGCTTTTCAAACAGTTGTATCGCCTCAGTTTAGCTTGCTTATTTTCTAAACCCCACATTTCCGTACTTGAACGGCAACCGATTAATTACTCTGTTATTTGAATTATTAAAAAACCTCTAAACGCGGCTAACTCGCATCCACTAATCTTCAGATTGTTCGAAGGAGTGCTTGGTCATAGCAAAAATGATGATGCCATGATCTTATTTTATATTGGCAATGCCAGTAATAGTTTATTCCAGTAATAGTAATAATTTATTCCGTCGTCCTCGCAGTCGGATTTCGAAAAATTCTGGTAGATACTCGCTTAATAATATTAATATATTAATTTCATAATTAAATTCTAACAAGTACATTGCACATCCTGCAGTTCTCAAAGTTCCTTTTAGTACTTGTTGCATTTGTAGCACTGTGGGTTTTTTCCTTTATTTGTAATTTCGACTTAAACTCTTTCGTTTGTTTGGACTAAAATCATCGATGCCATCGATGCAATTGGATAACAGATGCATCTTCGATCTTACCAATAATTGCTATTTTCATAAGTTCAAGTAACTTTTACCTGGTTTTCTTTTCCTTGACGAAAGCCGATTATGGATTACGGTGGTGTCAACTGTTGTAAATTTCTTGCTAAGGAATCCAGCCATCCCAAGATGTAGTCAAACGAAAGAAAAATTTCTTTGCTCAATGTCCTCATTTTCCAAAATTTGAATCGTCAAAATTAGACTTGTAAAATTTGAATTGTAAAAAATTATGCAGTTTTTTTACCTTTAATAACTATAATAATTTAATAAAAGAAACTATCAAAAAACTAGTCTCATCTCGAGAAAGTTTAAAATATGCAAACCTAAATTCATAAATGTAGAACCGTCTAGTTAATATTATTTGAAATTTAGCACTGTTTTTTTATTGTAAAAGACTTATGTTCCACATTTAGAGATAAATCAATAATGTTTGCAAGAATTGAATCAATTTCACAATTAGGTTCCACAACTTATTTTACTACTGGAGTAAGGCGCATTTGAACCAAAAAAAGTATTTGTGGATTCCGACTTATTTGCTATCTCTTTCAGTCACAAGAATCCTAATTTATTGTCAATATATGTCAATATATGTTGATAGAATTACATTTCAGTAAAGTGGCGAATAAGTCAATAAGTTTGAAATAAGTCTCGGTTCCAAATCCATGTTAAGATTTTCACAGTAACTATCAAAGAGCAGCTAGAGGAAGCGAAACATATTATTACACAATGAAATATTATGTTCCACAGTAAAAACCCTTTTAAAAATAAAAGTTTGCCAGAATAATGGAAACCTTTCTTAGTTTATCGGAATGTAGATGAGTCTAGATGTGTCTGAATAAGCAAATTATTAGTCATATTTTGGTCCAAAAAATGTCGCTAAAGACGAAAAATACAACAAACTTGTGAATATGACAGATTCGACTTATTAAACTTATTCATTTGCAATCCACGATAAATATCGATAAATTAATATCGCTAAGTTTATATTGGTCATGAAACGTTAGACCATGTAACTTTGGTGCATTTGGTGATACTCTTCTTCTTTCTAAGATTTGGTAACTGACTAACGGACAAGTGATGACTTTGTTACAGAGTTCGTTAAATCAAATGTTCGTTAAATCAAATGAAGCACTTGGAACATTCAATGTCAGCTTTTGAAGAATAAATGCTTCTGTAAATGATCTTTACTTCTGGTAGGCTGTTAATTTTTAGTATGCTTCTTTAAAATTGTTGAAGCTTATAATTCCAGTTGCTTCCAAGGTAAGTCAAGGCGGTCATATCCACTTGTTATATTACATTCTTATGCTAACTTTTTAATCTTTACTCTTATCTAACGTTTAAACTTTTCGATAGTAACTATAATGTAAACTTAGATTAGATAAGATAAGCAAATAATTCATCATTCTAATATTATTCAATTCTAGTTCAATCTCATATTGAACAGGTTTCGATTGATACATTAATGCTAATTAAGCAATACATGATTACCATAAGTCATATTTAACGACTCTACAATATAACTCGCTCGATTTTTATTAAACCAGATTTATAAATCACTTCTAACATGCATTCAAATGTACCAAACACATTTTTTTGAAATCCTCTTTAATTTGTAATCAAATAAATTAGAACTATACAAAGGTCAATAAAATTACGGGGTTCCAGTGGATCATAAATACTCATGGCAATCAATAATTTAATTTATTCACTAAACCAAACCAATATAATATTAATTAGAAGATTTCAAAAGTTTAATTCTTTTCCTGTTTTTTATTTTTTTTTATTTTTTTTTTTATTTTTCTTAAATCTTAAAAATAAAATTTAAAGACATTTTTGTTTGTGTTATGCTTTTTTTTATGGATACAAACGGTAAAATTAATGAACTTTCAGATAGCACAAAACAACAACTAGAACACACAAACACAAAAAAAAAGAACAAAACAAGATTTGTTACTTCTTTTCGTACAGTATACAAAATGAAAAACGAAATGGAAAATCTTAATTAGAAATTTTGTAAATGTAACGAGATGAAAAACAAGTTGTTTGTCTTTTGTTTTGATTTACTAACTACGCTCATAGCTTTTCTTAGTATTTAAAATTGTCGCTAAGCAATTTCGTATCAATATCGGAAAAGTTTGTTTTTGGTAACAACATTAATTAAAATATAAATTTTTTTAAGCATTCAATTCGCAATATCAACCACGTTGAATTCAGTTTTAAAACCGTCAACGAGCACGACTTTTGTGTATTTTAATATTTTCAACTTTTTTTTTTTAACTTTATTGTTGAAGTTAAATTTTTTATTTATATTTTCCACGTACCTATCTCACTCGTTCCTATTTTATTGTGTGTTTGTGTGTGTGTGTGCACAATGAATAGACCAGCATAGGAGAAAAAATTACGTTACTCGTTTATATAAGAAAACAGAAGTTCTGATTAAATTACACAATTTGACGGAAGACTAATCTTTTACGTATTTCTCTATTTCTTGTTTAATTTAATTTTTTTTTGTTATCAAAACGAATATTGGTAGAAACAGGTATGCCTCGTTTAACGTGGTGTATGGATTTAATCTAAAAGTTCTTAAAAATATTTAATATTTAAAATTTTACAGTATAACATAGTTTACTTAAGCTTTTAACTAAATACGCTTTATAAAATGTAAGCTTTATATATAAAGCTCTAAATCTTAAAATTATTGCCACTAAATAAAAGCTCATTGTTGTGTTTTAAATTGAATGCATTGTTAAAGCAGAAAAAGACCTTTATAAATTCTTTAAAGAGCCCAAAACCATTAAAGAAATAGATGTTTAAATAAATTTAAATCAACACAATTTTTCAAAAAGCTTTTTTTTAAGTTAAGAGAGCTTTTTTAGCAAAATTTAGAGAATTTAAATCGATTAAGTTGTATTTCTATGTTATAAAATAAAAACTGCCAGAATCATCAAGATAAAGGTTTTGAAACCCTTCAGTAGTGGAAATTTTAACGAGACTTACTAAAAACATAATAAAAGTTAGTAAAATTATTTAAAGCTCAAAAAAAGCTTTTTAAGTGTTAAGTCATATTGAATGGCAGTTGTTTTAATAACTATCAATTGAAGATTATAAAATTTCACCAAAAATATATGGAAAAGTTAATTTATTTTGTCTTACTTTTTGTTTTAAATGAACTTTGAACGCTTTTGAAAGCTTGTGAAAGCTTGTGAAATCTTTTAATTGTCATACATTTTTTATTGAAGACTTAAATAAAGTTACATTTACATAAGTCTAGAATTTCATTCAAAGAATTTTGTCGCAAACATTGTTAAATAGATTCTTTCTTAAAAGCTTACTTAAAGTTTAAAAAAGCATTTTTTTTTTCAATTATAGTGGTTTGGCCATTTTGTCAATGTTTGTTTGTGACTACGTCTGACCAAATAAGTGCTTTTAGAATAAGAAAATAAATAAAGCTGGACTGAGCTTTTAAGCAGTTATCTTTTTATGGTAGTGGTTTAAATAAATGTCGAGTGACTTTAATGAATAAATGTTAACTGACAGTCTTTTAAACTGTGAATGCTGTTTGTTTCAATTAATTTAAGTTCATGTTTTGATATTTTACAGTTTCATTTTAAGTAAGCTTTTATTTTTGAATTTTTTTTATTGTTTTCTATTAACCTTATTTATAAATATACAAGCTTTTGAAGCCATAAAATATGAATTGTATTTACATAAGCCTAGAATTTTATTTGGGGTCCAGTTGTAAATATGAAAGTTTCCGAAGTACTTTTCCTTTTCAACTTTATTGTTTAAAAAAGCTTTTAATTTTTTATACTATGGCGGTTTGGACCATTTGACCATTGGATTATTTATTGCCACTTTATTTATTAAGTTAATAAGAATTTGATAATTTTAAATAAAGAAAGCTTACACAATTAAATTTTAAAAGACTTTTGGATATGCTTTAAAAATATAGGACATGATGATATTTTTCATTTTACTTGAGCTGTAAGCTTTCATTGTTCAAATTAAGAAAACCTTTATTAAACGAAGTTTTAAAAGCTTTTCGCTTCAATGGGAAGTTCAGTCTTTGATTTAAGAAAGCTTTTAATAAAAGTTCTCTCCCTAAAGTTTGTTATTAGGTATGCTAAGCTCAAATTAGTTCTTTGTGTCTTAAGTCATATTCAATGACAGTCGTTTAAGTAACTATCCATTCACTTTAATTTGAAAAAGTTCTCTGAAAATATTTTAAGCATTACATTATTTTAATGTACTATTCTGTTTCTTATTATTATTTTTTTTTTAACACAAGCTTTTAACTTAAGAAACTCAACATTTCCTATAATTACAAAAGCCTGGAATAAAGACTACAAAAGCCTACAGTTACATTTTAGGCTCTATTTTTTCAAATGATGATCTAGTAAACTTATAAGGAATATTTTCCACTTTTAAATTGTTTTTCTCAAAAGCTTACTTAATTTGTAAAAAAAGCTTTTGATTTTTACAATAACAGTGGTTTTAATATTTGGTCTTTGTTTATATATTACAAACTAAATGATGAGTAAAAATTGAATAAAGCTCAACTGAGCTTTTAAGCAGTTATTCACTAAATTGCAGCGGTTTAAATATTTTTCGATTGACTTAAATGAATAAATGCAACAAAGTTATTCTAACAAAGTTTAACTTTTAATATTTTACAGTTTAAATGAGCTTTCATTTATGAAAGCTCCTTTTAATTAAACATTACACAGTAATGAAAACGCTATGAAAAAATTTGTTTTTCTATTAAAAATAATTGAACGTACTAAAAATTGTTAATTTATCGAAAGAGCTTATGTAATATTAATATAAAGTTAGAGGGTTTAAGCTTTAATAAGACATTCAATTCATTTTATAGCTTTTAATAAGACATTCAATAACATAATAAACTAATTAAAACGTTTTATTGGTATTGATTTTTTTTTAACTAACTTAATGTTGAGAAAAGCTTATGTTATTTACAATAACAGCAGTTTAACCATTTGGCTAATGTTTGTCGGTGTCAAATTACGTGATGAGTGCGTTTAGATAATAAAAATAAATAAAGCCCACCTGAGCTTTTATACAATTAATTTATTCACTGGCATTGATTTTTAATAAATTTAATTGACTTTAATGAATAAATCACGACTTAAAGTATTATTAAGTGTGGAAGCTTTTCGTTGTAATCAATTTAATTTTGATGCAGCTTTCATGAAAGCTTAATTTAAATAAAATTACATTTAAATACACAAAAATACTAAGTTTGTGTTTTGTTAGGAAAGCCGTAACATTAATATTTATTATCTAAATCTTTAAAAAGTTAAGCTTGTTAAAGCTTTTAATAATGAAAGTTTCAAATGTCAATTCCAAAAAAAATAAAAGGATCTAATAATTCAATTAGAAAAGCTTTTATAATTTAAAACTTTGTTACTGCTGAAATAAATTCACGAGCTTTATTCAGTTAAGCTTTTATGGTACAAATGATTTTTTTTTGTTTTTACACTGTTACAAAACGAATTGTTTGCATCATAATTAAAAATTAATTATTTAGTTTTGTAAGCTTTTCGTTTCTATATGTTTTCTTTAAAATTTTTGAAAGAGCAAGCTTTTAATTAAAAAAAACTTTTTTTTTCAAATATTTGAGAACTTTTACAAAAATTTTATATTTTGTAATTTTTGGTGTTTGTTATTTTTCAAGAAGCTTAATTTCGTTTAAAGCTTAGTAAAATCGATTAAAGGAATGAAAGCTCTTTATTTGTACAAGTTTTTGAAATTAAAAAGTCAAGTTTTGGAAATAAATATCTTATCAAGTACCAAAAATTAATAAAGAGCTTTTTTCGTTTTGTATAAACTAATTCATTATATTATAAATCTTGATCAGGTGGAATTCAAAATGGAGCATTTAAAATCAAATCAACAAAGTAATAATATAAAAGCTTTTCTTCAATTCTCCATCATTAAATAATTAGCAATTTCTTAGTTAGGTCTACTAATGTGATCCTTTTTTAAACATTTGAAACGTTTCCAATTATTTTATTCTTCACTGTGTTAGTTTTGAAGAGCTTTTAATTTCGGAAGTTACATTTTTAAAAGTTTAAATTATAAAATTAAAAGCTTAACGTTTATACAAGAATTGAGATAAATTTAATCTTCATAGTTAGACGTAATATTGAATTTAAGGTAAGCTTTTAATTATGGAATACTGATGATTTAAAAAAAAGCCAAATATAAATTAATTTTAAACGAGCTTTCATCATATAATTTTTTCACAGTAAAAGCTGTTTGTTTTTCAAAATAAGTTTTTTATATCTTTCCATAACTTAATCCTTTTGATAATTGCCATTTTATTTTAAACAATTGAGCTTTTGAAATAAAAATCTACACATCCGTGAAGCTTTTCGTTTTTTATTTGTCACCATTTGACACCCCGTGCAGACGATGTAAATATTTAAATACTATTTTGCAAAAATTGTGTATGCATATCATAAACGAGCTTTTACAGGAACATACTTTATCCCTACAGAAAGAAGTAGCTGCTCTTTGTCTGGTATCGATAGCGATTTAGGATCTTCGGTTATAGAAGTATAGCTTCTATTTGATTCCATCGAGTAGTTATCTCAAAACGGCGTGCTTCGGGTTGCCTAAGTACTTTGTAAGTATTTTTTTATCAATTTCTCCCCAACGTAAGTGGTTGTAGTAGATTTTAAGCACAAACAAAGCTAGGTCCACAGTCACTGTTAATCTGTGCAACATTACCTCAATGGGCGGTAAATCAGCTGAATTATCTAACAACTCCCTGGATTGAAATATCTGACACCACTTCGATTTGAATAGCCTTATATGCCTTATATATAGATTGGGTCGGCGTAGTCCCATTCAATTCTGTAGTTTTAAGACTTTTACATGGTAATATGTTTGACTGCCTGGAATTCTCTGATTCAAAAGTTCACAATTTTTTTCGCATTCAACAAAGATCTTTATCTCCTCAATCCAATAACAACTTGGTTAATGGTACAATAGGATGAAGCGTTTTTCTTTGTAAGGCAGTGATGATTTTTTTTAACCAACCGACCCAACAATACCGTGCTACATATTCTACTCGAGGGATCAACAAGTTTGCTCAAATTTTGTACAGTTATCTGTCGGGTAGTTGCTACTGCAAAGTATTTCGATTTGTTGCATTTAGTTATTTCTGCTGATAATCCCCTGTCACAGTCCAGATCGAGACTCTACAGCCTTGGGCACATTATTTTCCAACCGAAAATAAATGGTAACTACTATCTCAATGGTTCCCAGATTATTGACATTCCCGAAAAAAATTGACGTTTCATTACGTTTTAATCATTAGATGGTAAATGTACTTGTAATGAGGTAGAAGTCAGAAGGCGGGCTGTGGATTTTGATTTACTTTTAAACAGCGATGTTAAGATAACCGATCAAATCTTTCTCTGGGGTAATCCCTTAAATGGGTCAGGATGATTTGAGATTTCTTTACTTTTTACTCAAATTTATTCCTTTTTGTTCAAGTAATTCTATTAGGTGGAATTTAACTTATACAGCATCTCTCATTTTATTTGTGCCTGCTAAAACGTCATCAACATAAAATTGAGTTTTCTCCAACTCAGGAGAAGGTTGCAGGACACACCATCCATAGGATTTTGTAAAAGACAACGATTAAGCGGGATCAATCTAAATTGACCGCTTCTAAATCGGTATTGGTATCGGTATCGGTATCGGTATCATTATCGGTATTAGTATCGGTATCGTTATCGGTATTGGTATCGGTATCGGTATGAGTATCGGTATCGGTATCGGTATCGGTATCGGTATCGGTATCGGTATCGGTATCGGTATCGGTATCGGTATCGGTATCGGTATCGGTATCGGTATCGGTATCGGTATCGGTATCGGTATCGGTATCGGTATCGGTATCGGTATCGGTATCGGTATCGGTATCGGTATCGGTATCGGTATTGGTATCGGTATCGGTATCGGTATCGGTATCGGTATCGGTATCAGTATCGGTAACGGTATCGGTATCGGTATCGGTATTGGTATCGGTATCGGTATTGGTATCGGAATCAGAACTGGTATCGGTATTGGTTTTCAGCCTCTTATGTGTGGGTGTCTATAAACCCTCATACAAGCGACACCACTTTAATGCAGATGAATGTTAAACGAAGTCTTCCTGTATTATAATCTATATTGAATTGATTGGAGTTTGAGAATATTATTTATTTTTATAAATATTTAAAGAATAATTTAATAAAAATAAAATTAAATAGAAATACGTGATTTGTTATTTTTCATCTTTCAAGAAGTTAACAAAAAAAAATTTTACAGAAAAGTACACAACAGCAAGTATCTTTTACAACAAAAAAATGTAGTTATTGTACATCCACAGCATATGATGAAGATTTAACTTCGGTGGTCATGAATATTGTTATTAATGTTAATATTATTATTATTATTATTTTGTTGTTGTTGTTGTGTTCCTGTGATGCATTTTAAATGTACATATTTACTTACATGAAAATTTTGGAAAAAGCAAGACATGATAATTGGTAGTAATTTATATAAAATATTTTGGTTCTTTTTATAATATGTAATTGATCTATATACTTTAAACATATATCGTTTTTTTTAACGGGATGCTGGTTGATTATATTGTACTCGTCAAAAAAAAAAAAAAACGGCCAGAGTAATGTTTATATTAATTATTTAAAGGCTAATATGTAACAAGTGTTGTTGTTGTACTCAAAAAATACCTTGGTGCACACGCTTGTGTCACATATATAATATGTTTGATTGAGACATGACAGAATTTTATTTTTATAAATGACAGAAGGTTATTTTGTCCGAAATTTACTGGCCCCTATACAACTTATGTTCAAATCAATAACGTCTATATTAAATGACACGATTTTAATCTTTAAACAGAATTCATGACAGAAAATTCGACACCTCATTAATTTTCTATCGCCTCTTACATTACACATTCCATATATGCACAATATCAATCAATCATTGTGCGTCTATATATATCGCGTATAATATATCTCTACATAAAATATGGAAAGTCACTTTCTACAAAATTTATGAATACCATCATCCAACAAAAAAACATAAAAATATTTAATCCTACAGCACATAAACATTCCCAAAAAGTGATCAATGTCGCCCGTTCATTGAAAGGTTTAAAATATTGTTATCGCTCATTAATCGGTTCGAAATTTAAAAATTTAAAAATTTCGCGTACAGAATAATTAAAAAAAAAAAATTTTTTTGGCTTTCGTTTGCAAATTTATGGATCAAGATAACTGAGTTAGTTGTAGGCGTGCTCGTTTACATTTGTAAAATAAGTTAATTAACATTTTTATATATACGTTCGCGTATAAATCTCGCGCGCGTATCCAAGAACCAGGCCCCGAAAAAAACGCAACTTGTAATTATATTTAATTAATAAAAAAAAAAAAAAAAAAAATTCGAAAGTTAATTGACATCACGCACAATTTAGAAAACAGTTACCATTCATTAAACCGCGCACTAATAATAATAATTATTGAACGAAAACTCCCCAAAAAAAAATCGCGGGGCAATGTGTGTAGGTGGAATATAGTTTTGTCTTAAGCAAAAAAAAAATTTTTTTTTTCAAGATCTCACACGTTGATGGATTATACATTTTTTTTTTATTATTTTTAAATTAAAAGGCCAAAAATGTTTTAAAATTTAATGTGGTTGGTATTTTACATATCTCGTACGTACATATACGTAAATGCAAATTAGATACATATATTCGAGACGGAAAGATTTTTATCAATGAATTGATGTTTTTTTTTTTGTTTTGAGAGGGTCTCTCGTATACTCGAGTATGCATTAAAAGGTTACGTAATCATATATTATAATATATATTGTGTATGTAACTTCACGCGGGCATCGATTAAATTAAATGAGAATTTTTGGTATAATCAAAATATGTATTATTACGATGAGAGTGACTCAGGTGAATTTTGGAAAAGGTGGAAAGGTCGAAAATATGTTGAAATTTAATTATAATTTAAATGTTGAAAAGTAACTGTATATATACGTTTAGAAATTTAAAACATCTTCGTTAATCAGGTGCTTCAATATAGCGAGGCTTTATAGATGTCTAAATAGTATAAAAATCCGCCCAATATTTAAATTCAAGACGACGTGTTCTGGTCGATTCTGTCATGGTTTTGTGGTTAAATTTAAGTGAACTTTAATAAACAATTGGGTGATGATTTTTAAATATTTTGTTGGTGTTGTAAAAATTACATTAGTTCAATGAACTATTTGTAAATTCCACCTTCAAAATTGGTAACTTTTGAACTAGACTTGTCAAATTTGCAGCAGTGAGAAAATTGTTACTTGAAATATTCTATATTAATTTTTTTTTATTATATTTTATTATTTATTTATTACAGCAGCTTATTGTAAATTATAAGCTCAGAGACTTTACCTATAAGCCAATACATTTTCCGAATTTTAAAAACTTTACTGTTTTTATCTTTACAAACTGTTATACTTGCATTGGGTATAGGTTATGTTAAGCATACAAATAAAAAAAAACCTTTTACTAAAGGTCTGGGGTCCTTTTTTTTTCAATACTTCCAACATCTAGTATTTTAGATCTATATTTTGTATACCTTGCATTATTTTTTAACTGGACCAACTGTCATGTAGATCTCGTACCATAACTTTTATGGGTTGAGCCTTTTTATCCTTTTAAGTAACTTTTCAATATTCCGCACAGTCAACGAGTCCTGACTATACAATTGTGTAAAATATGATTACGACAAAGGAAATGTCAACAGTTGATTTAAGTTCGAAAATAAGTCAAACCTACACATTTGTGCATACACATTTGTGCATGAACATTTAAACTAATGCACCAGTTATACAATTAGCACCATTCAATCATTGACACAAATGTGGGTCATACCTTTTATTATTTTTAACTGGACCAAGGGTAAAGTAGATCTCGTACCATAACTTTTATAGGTTGAGCCTTTCTATCGTCTCAAGTAACTTTTCAATATTCCGCACAGTCAACGAATACTGACTACACAGTTGTGTAAACTATGATTACGACAAAGCAAATGACAACAGTTGATTTATGACCGAAAATAAGTCAAACCTACACATTTGTGCAAACACATTTGTGCAAACACATTTGTGCATTTACATTTAAACTAATGCGCCATTCAATCCATGACACAATTGTGGGTTGAATTTTACTTTCATGAAAATTAAAACAAAAACGTCATTTTGTATTATAGTTTTTTATCTACACATTTGTGTGGATTGAACTTTCGTTGATGACAAAACTACTATTTTTCTGAACTCGAAAAAGATAGGTGTCTGAAACTAGGATATTGATTTTCCTAGCGTTATTGTTTAACCCTGTTACACCTTATCTCTTTGTCAGCAATCGATTTCATCAATGACTGAGTCTGGATAAGTGGATACGCTCATATTTATAAGTGGAGGTGGCGTTTATTTTCGTTGCATAAAATTTGGTGCAGTGTTCTTGGTAAATTCATTAGTCTTAGGTTGGTTAGTCTCAAGTTAGGTGCTTGTAGCTCCATTACCATTTGTTTACCATTTTTACTCTTCTCAGATGGTTTATACTCAGAGCCATTTTTTTAATAACCCAACTATTGGCACTGTACTAAGAAGGGATAAAATCGCTGAACGATAAAATAATTTAATGGACATGCAAAAATAAAGTATTTTGGAATATTGTAAATGCTCCAATACTTAAAGATGGAAGTTATCAACTAAGTAATTGTTTGGCTATCCCTCCTTCGACAACCTGGAAAAACTGGAATATGTCGTATGCTGGATAGTCTTATGGCAATTAACCGCCAACAAAGGCAAACGTTTAGGACTATATTTTTAACAAGCATTATGCTATTAATCAGTTGAAATAAATAACAAAAAAAGAGTTAAAAGCACTTGGACCTGATCGCTTTTATAACTTAATTCGATTAAACCGTCATATTCCGCATGTAAATAGCCACGTTTTTAGACGGCAGAACCTCACCAATCGTAAATTTAGAGTATCAAATTAAGAAACCTGCTTTCAGTAAGCCATGGCATGAGTATAGCCCAAGAAACCGTACTAGGTATCTCTCCTAAATTTCCTGCTGATATATCGACAAAAAAGAATAAAAGCCTAGCTAAAGACAAGATATAGTGCCTCAAGATATAAGAAATTCATGCCTATTTAAAAATTATTCAGTACCTAAAAAATTGAGCTTTAGGAATAATTTAATATTCCCTATACAGAACTATGTTTGACTTCTTGGTACAGTCCCAAAAGTTATTAACTTGTGATCGTTTGTATTTTAACTGTTTTACGCACTATTCCCCCAATCACCAGATCTCGCCAATTTTGAGATATATACCGCACCGTTTCAAATACATTCCCATCATGTCTTGAATTTGCCATCTATTATCAAGACGGAAGAACCTCGTATAAAAAACTGATGTCGTTTAAGTGTATATGGTTAGCTAGTAGCTACGTTTAGAAATTACCCAGAATTATCGTCAATAATTTGGACTGCTTAAGAAAATTAAAGGACATTAAAGAAGTTATTATAAGTCAAAATAAGGGTGAAACCACAGAAAAGGACCTTAAGCTTGGTTTTAAAACTAGACTAGAGATCAAGGCTGTCCAGAGAGTCATTGAAGTGTCGCCAAAAGCTGGAAATACTATTTTAAATACACGCAGAGTATATATCGGGTTTTCCTCGTACTGATTCTCCGACTATGTTAGAGTTTCATTGTTCTTCAACTATCATGTATTTGAGTTCATTGACAAGTCCTGCAATAAAAGGTACTATTTGCAGACACTGCCCAAAGATCGGATATGAGTCACATGACCCGAAACCCACATGTCCAACTTTATATGCAAATTTCAAAAAATTTAAATTAGACTACGTGTCCAAGATAAGAAGATATACTCTTTTTGCAGGAACCCTATTTGGCTACAAAAATGATTTTTGCTAGTGGTGACAACGTTTAGGATCTCAAAGGCGTCTTTAATAATGAGTTAGAGGTACTTAGAGTCTCACAATGCTGCTACATCGACTTTCAATTCTCCGATGGACATTAGGCTTAGTAAAATTATGGAGATGTTAAATACTTTCTTACTTAACTAGCGACTTAAATGCTAACTCCAAACAATAGCATAATATGGACAAAAACGAACGAGAAATCCTCGTTGAAAACTTTGTAGCAAGAAGAAGCCTTTTTGTTATAAACAAAGACGGTCAGCCAAGTACCTATATCCACAATGGTAAATCAAATATTGATGTTACACTTGTGAGTGGTGGGTTGCTGAGAAATGGTAATCATTTGACATTTGAGATTAGAAACAACTTAGCAAGAATGATCAGAAAATATAACATACACATCCAATGAGGATGAAGATAAAGTAGAGCACAAAATTACGAGCTCACTCATCGAAGTGTGTGAAAAAAGCATACCACGTAAGCGTGCTAACAAATAAAAAATATTTTGGTAGAAGGGCTTATCATAAAAAAGCAACAATTTTAATACGAAAGATATATCAGAAAAAGAAGGACCCCACTCCAGAAACTTTAAGCGCCTTGACAAAAAGAAATGATCTGACAACTACATGTTGGAAGGATACTCCAAAATATTTGTTGAGTACACTGCTTCCTGGTAACATTATGACAAATGACACGGAAATGAATAAAGAATCTACAGCACATATAGATTTGTAGCATCAGAATCTTGCGACGTGTAGGGATACAGCAGTGATGAAACCACGAGCGCATTAATGTCATAAAAAGCTGGTAAAGCACCCGACCTCGATAACATCAAAATCGAAGGAATACAAAAAGAATAGCCTATAATAATTACCATTAGGAAGGGAGGTGAACGGGATCCACCAATTCAGAATCCTATAGGCCAATCACTACCAGTCTTGGGTAAATTATTAACTGGCAGATTGATGTGTGTTCCAGAATATTGGGAGGTATAGTACAAGCAGTTCCGATTCAGAAAAAAATAGCCCACAGAAAACGCAATGGTGAAAATATGTCCTTGACGCTACTGGAGCTTTACTGAGATGGCCTAGTATTATAAAAAGGTTAAAAAAATTAGGTATCCAGCAAATCTTTACTCAATCATAAATAATTCTTTCTCTAAAAGATTTGCAGTTTTAGTCACTAATTATGGCACACTTCAAAAAAGTGTGAGCAATGTATGCATACAAGGGTCCGTACTGGGTTCACACGTCTGGAATATCGTCTTCAATAGAAGTATAAATAGCAATCTTCGAGAAGTCGAATTCGCGGACGATAAAGTAATGGTATCAATATCAGCAAACCGGGAACCGCTAAGAATTGGACATTTTAAAACTGGATATTTCAAAATAGGATTTGACAAAACGAGATAAGGTACAAAACTGGATATTTCAAAATTGGATATTACACTACGAGATAAGGTACAAAACGAGATATGGTAGAAAACTGGATATTTCAAAACAGGATATTTCGAATTTGTGATTTAAACTTAAAATGATTTTTTAGGAAAGTTCTGGAATATAACCAACCAGAGAGGAACTCGACGAGTTCTTAACCGATTTTGATGAAATTCGATACGTAGGATGAAAATGGACTTTTAGAATGATTTTTTTAGAAAGTTCTGGAATATGGCCAGTTAGGAGGGAACTCGGATTATGATGAAATCCGATATGTAGGATGGAAATTGAATTTAAAAATGGTTTTTTGGGAAAGTTCTGGAATATGGCCAGTTAAGACCGAACTCGACGAGTTCTTAACCGATTATGATGAAATTCGATATGTAGGATGAAAATGGGATTTTTAAAAATGATTTATTGAGAAAGTTCTAGAATATGGCTAATTAGGAAGGAACTCGGCGAGTTCTTAACCAATTATGATGAAATTCGATATGTAGGATGAAAATGGAATTTTCAAATGATTTGTTGGGAAAGTTCTGGAATAAGGCCAGTAAGGTTCCATACTTAAATATTTCTAATATTTCTTTCCTTCACTTTAGAGAATCTATGTGAGAAAAATTATTTAAGTTTCATCAACATTTTCATCCTTCATATCGAATTTCATCATAATCGGTTAAGAACTCGCCGAGTTCCTTCCTTACTGGCCATATTTCAGAACTTTTCGTAAAAATCATTTTTAAATCCCATTTTCATCTTACATATAGAATTTCATCATAATTGGCCATATTCCATAAAATCACTCTTAAAAATCATTTTAAGTTTAAATCACAGATCGAAATATCCTGTTTTGAAATATTCAGTTTTGTACCATATCTCGTTTTGTACTTTATCACGTTTTGAAATATCCAGTTTTGAATTATCCTGTTTCGTCAAATCCAGTTGTAAAATTTCCAGTTTCGACCGGTACCCCAGCAGACCACCTTTGGTATCTGTGAATGGAGGATTAAGAAGTTGCTAGGTATAACCTAAGAAAAAGAGTAAGTGATAGCTACGAAACGTTGTTTTCCAAGCTGGAAGATTAGAAGGAAACCTAATAGGATCACTCAAGAGTCAAATGCGAAAGCATCCATTGCAAGCATCGAAAAGATGTGGTCATGATAACGAGACCATGGACCACTTACCATGGAAAGTATGCCCTTCCACGCATATAGGAGACATTCTCACATAAGAAAACCGTCAAATAATAATAACTACAAATGATATCATATGGGATATCATGCACTATTCTGCAGATCACTCTGGCAGAACTTTGGTGAAAGTTCTTTTTGGGAAAAAGCTTTCTGGAACTGCCTGTTTCTTCACGAAAGCGTTTAGGTTCTTCTTGAAAAACCATATACTGACTTGATTTTTTGGCAAAACAAATATATATGATCTTTCCAAGAAAGATCAGTCAACAGATTTACCTGTTTGACATCTTGATTGTGAAGACCATAACCAAGTGCCATTGTGAATATTTTTCACCTAAGACAACCACTTCAGACATTGCAGAGAAGTAGAACCTGTAATCATATCAAATTCATGTGTTTGGTAAATTTGGTTACATTAAAGTGGAGATCATTCCCTGTAAATTACCACTCGATGTGGAAAATTTAAACTTCGTTTTTCCGACTGTACATGAAGGCATAGAATATGGTTTGGTTCAAAGATTCAAGGTGGCCCACACAATTTTTTTTTTTTAATTGTTCGATATTTCCAACGATCAGTACAACTTGATCATAAGAGCCTAAGAATACAATTTGAAGTCGTAAAAAAAAAACTAATGATTAAATGAATCAGCAGTGAATTAAGTAAACCGCGCGGCCAGGTCAATAAACCGTCTGCGTATAATTGAAATTTATTGTTTTATGATATTTAATGATCACAAAATAAAAATAAATTAATCAAAACGATCTCTTTTCGCTATATAGATACATATATGCATACACACACATAATACATTTATAAAAATATGAGTGACTACCTGTTTTTGTACTATCGAAGATCATTTAAGAAACCAAAAACAAAACAGAAACGTTTTTTATTTTCCTTATAAATTATTACAAACAGCTTTCTTGAACCAAAAAATCGCCCACAAATTTTTATATAGGTATTATGAAATGTATTTCGCGAGGCGCGTATTCTCGTCGTCGTATATGTGCAAAAAACAAAAAAAAATTTCCACTATGGCGAGAGAGATCATTAAAAGGCAAGAACAGAAACATTATATGAAACAGGTAAATATCTGTGTCTTAAAACACGGATGATGATCATGACGACGATGATGATGAAAATGACGACGACAACGAAAAACAAGAAGAAGACGATTAAAAACGCAAAGAAATACAAAAAAAATGTGGTATGTAACAACGTATGTAGCTCTTCATGTACACACAAAATATGTGTATATATATATACGAAAACATGTAAGATGGAAGAAGAATTTCTTAAATAACTGATCGAATGATCGTCGAAGAAACAGGTTGAAGAACTACTAAAAAAAAAACAGCGTACATAAGACGTATGAGATAAAACAGAAAAAATTTTATTTGGGTACACATAACTTTTTGATGAATTTCGTATTTATTTTTTGAATGATCGGTTACGAAACCGCACCTCCAATAAATTAGATAAAACTGGTGGAAAACAGGTGTTTTGCTAGGTATATAAATACAGCAACAACGATATTGTGACACACGCACTATAAACAAGGTGCGCATTTTGATCCTTTGACTTCTTAATTTTATGTATGCGTCAAAGGGTTATATTTTATATACGGTAAACGATAAAAAGCGAAATTGATATGGAAATCCTACCAGATGACACTTTTCTAACGGTATATTAATTTTTACTTTCACCCTTGAGTGATTTTGTTTTTGGGTGATACTGATAACGATATAAGATGGATATATATAGAGAAGATGTTTCGTTTCGTTTCGTTTTAGTTTTTTTTTTTTTTTTTCTTGAAACAGTAGGAGGTTGACGTTTATTAGGTTTTTTTTCGGTATTATATTGTGTATGATACGAGTGTGTCGGTTTTTTGGAGGTTGAGCGAAAATTTATGAGAGCGTGCATGACCCATTGTAATGAGTGTTGATATCTTTGAATATACTGACATATGGTGGAATAACTGTTTTTTTTTTATTTAATTATTAAATTATGGGGTCCCAAATGACAGGATGACGTTGGATTATTGTACTGATGTTTGTTTGTTTTTAATTATGTATGCTATATTCTGCCATGCAAAGCAGGTTCTGGCCTAAATTATTAACTGAAATTATTTTAACTAAAAATGCTGGAAGGTTCAAGTAGCTGAAAATAAATTTATTGTACCATCTTTATTGATCGATCGACAGCCAGAAAAAAACAGAAGCAGCGATTTGTTCCTTTTTCTTCTTTTTTAGATAAAATGAAGTATTCTGTTTTTATTGTTAGAGTGTTTAAATTATAGCTAGATGACCCGATAAACGTTGTCTTGCCCACATTTACAAAAAACTGTTTAATATTTTGTGAAAAGCAAAGCAAAAATTAGAAAAAAAAATATTTCTGAGTGATCATTTTATCAATTAACAATTGTGGCCATGGATATTTCATTCTGAGTAGGAGTACATTCAGAAGTATGCTATTGGGAAATTTTAAATTCGAGATGAATTCTATCGGCAGTACACTGCTAAATTGCTAGAACTGTGTGATGTGCCTGCGGAATATCATCGACTTGGAACTAAGCGGTTTTATTCCAAAATTTAAGTCTTAATTGAATTAAATCAGAATTTTATGTGAACCAAATCATCTTTTTTCTTCCATACAACTGACTCTTTTTGCTGTCGTGCGTCTCGCTCTTGAAATGTTTTAATAGCTCTTGAAGTTAAAGCTCTAATCCGGTCAACTTGTCGATGTTGGTTTCGCTCTTCAGATGTTTCAACAGCTCTACTGGCTGTCAGTTGCCACGCATGGCTATTTAATCTTCGAATTTTTGACATTTTGCAAATAAATTTATACTTATGCAAAAATGCAATGTTGACGCGCACAATATAAAATTTTCACTGAAAAGAGACAAATTAAAACAAAACTAACGAAACATATTTTGAAAATATTACTTTGATTTTTAATTTTTAATGCACTGCACTGAAAATCAACTGTAAACATTTGGCTGACTTTATAATTTAATCGTTAAAAAATCTTGTTCTCCCTTAGATTTGTCTGAACATAATTTTTTTTCTTTTTCTAATCAATATTGAATTTCAGTGTTCTTGTAAGGTTGGACTTACATCGGTGTGTCTGTTGTTGTTTTGCAGGAAGCATCAAAAACTATTTTAAACTTCATTGTTGTGATTTTTTCATCATATGTTACCTACACAATTGTGTAGTTAGAATCGGAAACATTAGTCAGAAGTAATTTAAGCTTTTAGAAATTACGGAAACTACAAAATATTGGAAAATAAAACTCTATAGAAAATCCAATTATTGTTGTTAATTGGTGGCTTTGAGCTTAAGATTTTAGTTCAAAAAAATTTAAATTAAAAATTAACCCGTTGACACTCAATTGATTACCATTAATAGGATTTTAAAGTTTTAAAAAATGATTTAATTGGTCATACAGTGAAACGCACTTATCCTTATCTGGGCTGTGGACAATGGCTAGTGGGGAATCATTGGCGCCCCTGTTGAAAATCCATTTTTCAGGTAGTGTGGATGTGTCGACGGAGCTTGGTAGGAATAGAGAAAAATTATCGTCGGGGTGCCCAGAGGAAATCGTGTGCAAAAACCGAATCCTATGGGAACTAAACGGCTTTAGACCCTATAAATCGGCAGTCCCGGACCTAAGACCTATAACTCTAACATCCTCTCTGTTGAAAACATTGGAAAGACTGATTGACGTATACATACGTGCAAAACTAAAACCCAATAATTGGGCGACTTCTCAACATGCGTATTAAAAAGGAAGATCTGTGACATGGCTCTGCATTCGCTGGTGCGAACAATTAAGAAATCAATCCACTCGAAAGAGTGCTGTATGGTAGCCTTCTTTGATATAGAAGACGCCTTTAACAATGTCAGGACGGGGCAGTTCAAGAAGGACTGTCTTTCTTAGATGTGGACTACCCCTTAAGGAGGTTGATAAATCAGATGCTAGAATGCAGGATTGTTAACGTGGAGATAGGGGAATCCACCATTAGGAGGCGAGTAGTTAGAGGAATTCCGCAAGGTGGGTCCTATCACCTCTTCTCTGGAACATAGTAATCAATGGATTACTTTTGGAAATGGAGAAGGAGAGAATAGAGGTGATAGCGTATGAAGATGACGTAGTGATCGTGATCTCGGGTAGGTACCTAAGCACGATTAGGGAAGTCATGCGAAACGCGCTCTTCATCATTACCAAGTGGGCCAGCACATGTGGGCTGGGTATAAATCCATCCAAAACAGAGCTTGAACTCTTCACCAAGAAATATAAAATACCGGTAGTCGTCCCTCCTACCTTAAAAGACATGTCACTGGCCTTTACTGATAAGGCAAGATTTCTGGGCATAATTTTGGACAGTAGGCTAAATTGGAAGCCCAATATTTTAGAGAGAGTAAAGAAGTCTATCATGGCTCTGTACTCTTGTAGGAACGCCGTCAGTAGGAGATGGGGTCTAAAACCAGAGCTGGTACACTGGCTCTTCACCGCTGTAGTCAGACCGATTCCGATGTATGAGATGAATGTGTGGTGGCCAGCACTAGACAAGAAAACTTATAAAAATATGATAGAGAATGTACAAAGAACGGCCTGCTTGCTTGTAAGGGGGCACTGAGGACAACCCCTACACGTGCTCTGGAGGGAATGCTCTACCTTCTTCCTGTTGACAGCTTTGGTAAGCAGAGAGCAGCAACTACGGCTGCACGACTCTCTGCCGTGTTTGAGTGGACATTGCTACAGCCGGGCCACTCGATTGGCAGTTCGCTTAAGGAAGATTTGGCGAATAGTGACTACACAATACCGATTGTATGCTTTGAAAAAGGCTTCCGGACCTTTATCCGGAATAGGTCAACAACAGAAACTGGAAGTATACAATTCTACACTGACGGCTCCAAGCTAGACGGCAAAGTCGGAGCTGGAATCTATTGTGAAAAATTAAATGTGAATATATCCGTTTATATTCCTGATCACTGCAGTGTGTACCAGGCAGAGGTGGTAGCGATTGAGAAAGCGCTGGCTTGGTTGATAATGTCATATCCACAAGGGATATAACAATATATGTGGATAGTCAGGCGGCAATCAAGTCTCTGGAATCAGTTTCTCTGACGTCCGTGGTGGCATTGAAATGCCGCTCATCACTTAACAAGATGAGTGAGCATTTCAATATCCAGTTAGTCTGGATCCCAGTAACTCGGACGTTCTGGGGAACTGCAAGGCTGACGAACTGGCAAGAAAAGGTACAACTCTCCAATTGAAACTAGAAAGGGCAAATCTGGGGAGGCCTATAGCAGCGCTTTTTATGGCGCTTAAAAATGGAGCGATAGCCTCAGCACAGAAGAGTGGCCGAAACCGGACTTGATGTGCTCCAAAACACTACTATCTCTACATAGATATGACTTAAGTATAGTCGTGGGGGTGCTCACAGGACACTGCCTCATTGAGGAGCATGTGAGGAGGCTCGTGTCAATGGCAAATGTCTTCTGTAGAAGCTGTATGGATGAGGAGGAACAAGAGACTGTGAGCCACTTCCTCTGCTCATGCCCGGCGCTAGCTTACAGGAGGTACAAACATCTGGGCAAGTATTGTTTCGACGGCCTTATGGATCTCAAGAACTGCAATGTGCGAGATATCTTATGCTACATAAGTAGCTCTAAATAGTTCCAATGTAGGTCAAAAGAGAGTAGGATCCTTTGGTATCATAATGGACTGTCACCGGTCTAAGTGTGTGTTAGCATCCACTCTAACCTAACCTAACCTACCCTTGTCCAGCTGTCATTGTACAATATGTCATTGTACAATACAATATCTGATTTTTAAGGTTTGCCATACGGGTATATGCCAAAGGCGTAGCTGCCTACACAAACGTCGTGTGGTTTGGACTATATTGGCATAAACAAAAAAAAAATTGTTGCAAAAATTTATTCCATGACCATTCTGTGTCGGCTGAACTTTGGCCTTTTACAAGCGTTACTGAAGTTCGAACCTTTAGAATTGACGTCATAGCAAGCTTGCCGTAAAGAACAATTTAATCGAAAACATCAAAGATTATGCCCTAATTGGAAACTCCAGAGATTGTTTTGCCGATGCTTGAAATATTAATAATAATTTTCATCCTAAATTTATAGCTATCAGAAATGGGAATGGTGAACATACAAAAAATGCTTGGAGATCTTGATGAAATCTTCGCAAAGCTCGTTAAAACGGAGGAGCAACATTTGCAACTCAGCTGTACGATCTAATCCTCACAATCCGTAATAAAGAAGAGCCTTGTAGTTGCTAATGTAAATACTGTCACCATCGGATCACCTAAAACTCGATGAATAGGGTGAATTTCGAAATTTCACTACTCGGAGATTGCAACATTATCAAATCCAACGGAATGTGATAAATTGTTGACACAAAAGTGACCAAAAACAAACAGCTGGTGTACGTTGGAGAAGAAGACCCAGACTACGAATGGCGTCAATGATTGAACGAGGTGAAGGAAAGTCAATTCTGCGGTCGCCAAAATTCCTTGAAATAAAGTAAAGCCAGAGAGAGAAAAAGAGATAGAGAAACAAATTTAATGAAGTAATCGAGTGCTAAAAATCAAAGATAGTTTATCAGGTGGAATATAAGTTTGTCGCAAAATATAATATCAAGCTCCATTTTAGTGGCTTAACCAATCTTAAATCCAATTTTAAACCTATAACTATAAATTTGTTTTAGCGCTTAAACAATTTTAAGACCGATCTCACAAAATATATCGCACGTGCCTTGATCAAAACAAATTCAGCTGTTCGTAAATTAACTTCCACGCTTCGTCGTAATAATAAAATTTATCTTATTTGTTTCGACTACAATAAACAATACAATCAATTCTTATTTAATTTAATTAAACAAAACCAACCTAATCGTAAATATAATTAAATAGAAATAATAATATTAAGTCTTATTAAATAACAATAATAATTAAAATTAATTAAGAACAATGGAAACTAATACTCGGGTATCATAAACAACAAGGGTCACCCTTAAAATATTTACTTAGATGAGATTTCGTCGTTTGATAAGACCACAAACAAAACTATAAATGATACAAACATTTTTTTTTTAAGGAAGACGAGTATTAATTTAAATAAAACAAGACGTTAAATTATTCCTTGGAAGGTCGAAAATAGTTTTTTTTGTAAGACACAGGTTTTATTGTAATAAAAAAAATGTTATTTAATTTTTATCAATTTGACGATTTGATGTACCTACCGCACATAAGTGACGCGTCGACTATACTAAAGACCTAGGAGATTAATGATGATCGCATAATATTATATAGTTTGTTCGGACAACTATATATACACACGTCTTATCTATATAGCATTTTTTATTATTATTATTTAAATATTTGAATAAATAGTCGTCTCTCTGGACTATAATAGATAAAAAAGGTGTTTTTATTAGACAATCTATGTTCGTTTATTTTTTAATTATTTTTTTTTTTTTTTTACGTTACTTAAATCATTTTTTGGGTTTCATCATCATCTTTAAGTACTTTATAAAAAAAAACCTAAGAAACAGGTCAAATTTTTCATACCAATTTGTTGTTGTTTGCATTAAAAATAATTAATCTTCTTATGTACATAACTTTTTTTTTTTTTTTTTTAATAATATTATTTTTAATTAAAATCTATTTAAACAAAAAAAAAATTTGTTCTAAATTAATCATAAAATAAAATAAGCCGACAAATAATTAAAAACAAAAAATGAAAATAAATTAATTTTAATTTTAAGTTTAGTAAGCGACTTAACGATGTGAAATGTGAGTCATTTTTTGTTTGTTGACTTTGTGAATTTATGCTAAAATTTACGATGTGATTTTTTTATTTTGTTTTTGCTCGGAAGGTCAATCGAATTTTATTGGGTCTTGTAAACGTGATGTTATGAATTTTTGCACTAAATCTAAAAATAGATGTTTTTGGAACAAAATAATTTTTTGTGGAACCTGATTTATTCGAACTCCCCGTATTGAATTAGAGAGGGGATGCAAAATCGTTTGCTAGTAACTTCAACATAGATTCTTTTATTTAAAACTGATTTAAAATTAGCAATTAAATTTGTGGAACCTATGTTGAGTATTTTTATTCGAATATTTGGTAAAAATTGTCAGATTTTTTAAGTTAAATGCTTTTTATTTGCCGAATGTAATTGTTCAAAAAATTATGATTTTCTACATCGAGGCTTACTTGAGCAGTTATTTTTTTATTATTTTTGAAATGACAGGAGGATGTGAAATTGACCTAAACGATTTTTTATAGTTTGCTATTTTGCATGATTTGAAGATTATAATTGATACGGCAAATTTCCATTGATGAAAGCCAAATGTTAGTCTTTATAGTACTGGTTTATTGATATAATGTGACTTCAAATCCCACAAGTTGTAATTCTTGTGGTATAACGAATCAAATACTTACTTTGTAAGTATTTGATTCATTATACCTGGTAAGGGGGTTTTAGAACTCTTTATTTGTTTGACTTTCTTAGTTTTTTAAAAATTAGATTGTCTGGGTGGTGATAGTCATAATTCTTATGAATAAGTATAGCAAAAAACTCAATAAGTGACACGATCATTAGTTAGAACCATTTACCATGGTATTGCAAATTTTTTCAAATATGATCAGACTCTTCTATTAGGATCTTATTTTCCTCACCATAAACAAAATCAACAAAATAATCAAAAACATCAAAATAATGCTAAACGTAAAGAGTTTTATTAGTTTAATTTTTCAACAGCTCATATTTTGTGGAATGTAATTTAAATATAAAAGTATCGAAGCGAAATAAATTAAGATTTTCTTCAAACGTTTAACGTTAAACAAGACTAATTTAAAAGTGTTTCTCTCGTAGTTTACTTTATTTTTGGATATTGCATTAGAGAAATGCCTTTTAAACTAGTAAAATATCTTGTCATATCTGATTGTTTAATCCAAAGTTGATTTAAAATACTACAACAATTGTGCAATAAAATTTGTGGAACATATGTTTAGTTTAATTTCAGAGAAGAAGAGAATATGATGTGGAACCTAATTTAAGAAATTAAGGTTAAATAAGAACACTACTCTGATAAATATTTAAACTATTTTAATTACAAAAATAACAAAATGTAAAGATAATTTACATTATCTTCGATATTTTATACACATTATTTACGATCCAACTTCTGCTACTCCAACAACACGCTTCTGAGCATATACTTTGTGATTTTCTTGGACAGATAACACTTTTGTACAGGAGTACTAGTTTAAGGATATAACGTGAATTCAAATCCCACAAGGTATACTTAATCAGTGTGGAACTAGTGTTATAACTAATGTAAGTATTTGATTCCTTATACCTGGTGAGGAGGTTTCAGAATTCTTTATTTGGGTAGCTTTCTTAGTATTTTTTCGAGTTAGGTTGTCTCGTTGATGATATTCACATCATCATAATTCCTACGAATAGGTATAGCAATATACTCAATAAGTTTCCCGATTATTAGTTAGAGCCATATATAATGTTATTGAACATATTTTCAAATATTGTGACATATTGATCAGACTCGTCTATTAGGATCTAATTTTTCTCACCATACGTGAATCTAATCAAAAATAAACACACATTTTTAAACTATTAAAATTTAAGTTTTGAACTTTAAAAGCAATATTCATATTTTGTGGAACATAAATTCATATTTTGTGGAACATAATTTTGCTTTTTAAATATAAAAACATCGAAACGAAATAAATTAAGATATTTTTCCAGCTTTTGAGGTTAAACAATACTAATTTAAACATAAAGTAGTTTGGGACATATGTATCTCTCGTAGTTTACTTCATTGTTGGATATTGCATTAGAGAGAAGTCTTATAAAGTTGAATAGTAAAATATTTTATCATAGCTGATTATTTCATCCAAAATTGGTTTAAAATACTACAACAATTGTGCAATAAAATTTGTGGAATATATTTTTAGTTTAATTTCAAAGAAACAGAAAATATGATGTGGAACCTAATTTAAGAAGTAAAAGTTAAATAAGAACATATTGTAATAATACTCTGATAAATATTAAAACTATTCGAATTACAGCAACACAACAAAATCATGTAAAGTTGTGTGGGACATATTTACCTAAGAAATTATTTTTTCATTTAAAATGTAAAGATAATTTACATTATACAAATCATTTACGATCTAACTTCTACTACTCTGACAACACGCTTCTGAGCATATACTTTGTTGTTTTTTTGGACACAAATTTGTAGAGAAAGTACGCTAAGATGATTGTTTTTACTTGGGTGCCTCTAAATTTATAGAAGTTGGTTCAATTTGATAATGAGTGTTTTCCAAACGGGTACTTATTTGTGGAACCTGACTTATTCGAATAAGTATGGTGTTTTATCTCTAGCAAGGTGTTTTATCTCTTTCTTTCAGAAAAATTTAATTGATCAACCATGTTTAAAGTAATTTCAATAATAAAATGTCATTTTCTTTTCATTCTACACGTTTTATTTATATTTTGGCAATTTTTTCAAAATAAAAGTTAAAAACTCTTGTGTGTTTGTTGTTTTACGATAGCGGCAAATAAGTCAATAAGTATCAAACAAGCACCTATTTAGAAAACACCTTTAGAAATATGATATATTTTGTGGAACCTAATTTTTAAACCAGCCTTTATTTTAAATCGAATGAACAAGTAATTTGAATTAATTAGTAAATTATATAATTTTTAAAAAAAAGGTATCTTAAGCTGGTCACATTAACATTCGAGAAAAATAAAATTTGTAGGACATAGGTCTAGTTTAACTGTCATAAATAAAATATAAATATATCAATTTAAAATAAATTATGATATTTCCAAAAATTACCGAGATTAAACTCATCTAGCTTAGCAAAAGAAATGTAGGACTTGTAGATCCTTTGTATAGTTTAAATACATTTGTTTTAAATAAGAGAAATTACGTGTATCTTTGACCATTTATAATATAAAGATATCCATAATTATCGATACCATATTTGATTAAATTAAATGAAACGTATATTTTGAGGTAGGTTGTGTGAGCCGGTATCATTTTTTATGTTAATATCGTGTTGAATTCGAAATAAATAAAATTTCGTGAAAATATATTTGTGGAACGTATGTTCAGTGTCTATAAATGTGGAACCTAATTTTTAAAATTGATAGGGCGGTTGCCTCTTAATCAACGGTATCTGACGTAAATACACCACTGACATCACACCAAACAACATTTTGATGGTTAAAGCATCATTATGCTTTAACACCACATTGCGAAACTAAGTGTTTTGAGTTGATCGATAGAGCTTTAGTGATTTTTATCTTTAATCAGTACAAGTTTTTAAAACCAACCGTTGATCAAATATTTGAAAACATTGGTTTACCTTATACTATTGAATAAATCATAATATGAAGTACCACACTCACGCATTGCGAGTAACTGCAATGTCACATACTCATTAAGACCCACTGTAATGCAGACGTTAACCATCGATGAAACAAAAGAACAATGCTAAAATCAGGTATGCCAAAATGTTGATGTAAAATCGCCTAATGTCCATTAAAATTTCGATAAACTTTATTACAACCATTAAGATAACACGACGAGCCACCGAAAATCATTCAAGGACAGTCCTACTCATATAAATACAACGTTTAATCGAAAGAACCAACGAAGTTTCTCATTCCCAGAAATATTATTTATGTTCTTAAATCGTTAATTACGATTGTCGTAATCAAGATCGAAATCGTTGAAGGATGGATGGATGGGTTTTGATATAAGTTTATAAGGAATATGTATATATGTGTATGTATGTATACCAAACATTATTTTTTTTTTCAACCAAAATCATAAAAATTATATGTTTTGTTTTTCTTTTTTATGTTGTTGTTATCATCATGATGTTGAATCCATATAACAACACAACAACAACAACAATAAAACCTTAAAATCATAAAAAAATAACAACAAACCAAAAAAAATTGTTTAATGTCTTAATTTTATTTCTTTTAAATTTTTTTTAATTAATTTGTTATATTAAAATTGATGTGGAAGTCCTAGATATATATTTTTGTTTTTGTTGTATATGTTGATATATAGAATAGACGTAAATTTTTTTCTACCTGTCTGCCTGGGCGATGATATCAAAGAGGCATTACTTGAATTTGGATTTTGTGTATTGTTTTTTGTATATTACCAAGAAACACCGACACCAAAATGTTAAATTAAAAATTTTATAAATAATTCTTAAAGGAAATAATAAAAATAAAAAAAAGAGATTCGGTTAATCAAGTATTTTTTTTTTTTTTAATTAATTGCTTTTATACATATATGCGGCATCAAAATTAGCGATTAACATTTTTGATCGTTCGGTATTCATTAGGACCGTTTTGTGCCAAATTATTTTTTTTATGTCATTTAGAAAATTACATACAAACCATATGAGTGGCAGTTAATTTGTGAGAAACACATTTTTTTTTTTCATTTTTTTTATAATGAGCGACCTTTGAAAAAATATGCTTTAAAGTAACCGCAGTGTTAGTGTGATAAATGGAGGGTCATGGTAATTTGATTTGATTTAAGTTTTGAGCACACAATTTACTTTACTTAGTTCTTATGTTGGGTCACAACATACTTAAGTCACTTAAGTCACCTTATTTTCTACAAATTCTTCATTTAATTCATTTACATTTAGTCAATAATGTGGCTTAAGCTATTTAAGTTCGATTTACGTCATATATTCAGTTTTTGTAAGGTAGTTTTAACTATGTAAAATTGTCTGCACGTTTTTAGTTTTATTTAATTCTAATGTTTTTAAGTCATTTGTTAGATCACAAAATGCTTAAGTATCTTAAGTCATACATACGGTTTTTTAAAATATAATTCAAATAATTTTTATTGAAATACATCTAATTCTTCTGAAACTTTAAGTCATTTATTTAGATTTAGTAATAGCACCAGTGTTTGATTATTTATCATTTGACTTAAATAGTCCGCAAATTATTTATTTTTAACCATAAACTGACACAACATACTTAATTGAGTTAAGTCACATTTTCCATCTTAATCGTAATTTAGCAAAATTTCAAATTTTAGTCATATGACAAAACAAAATTAAATTTTCTTGTAATTTAAGTGAGTTATTTATAGATAGTTGCTATGATGCGACTTAAGCTGGTATAGAATAAAGTGTATAGTTTAATTGTAGGGCATCAGTGATATTGTATGGCTTAATCCACATTGTAATAATTTAAGTCATATTGTTTAAATTTGGAATGTTAATTGTTGACTTAAATATTTTTGATTCTCCTAAAGTCTTTAACGTTTGCAGAATTCCAAAATATAAGTCACTTGTTCTAGTTTTAGTTAAGTTTTTAAGGTAATAGTATCATTTAAGTCAGTTATTAAAATTCAATAATAAGACTTGGATAGAATTTTGAGCTTATTGGTAGGTTTAAAGAAATATTGTACAAAGTAAAAATCTGTCAAATATAAGTAAGTTAAATATGAAATTCAAATTTAAGTCAATACTTACATTTAGTCACGAATGTAATGTGAACTAATTTGAACATATAATTTAGTTTCGGCTAGTTGTTTATAATTAGTCATTGATGTGGATTAATTTAATAATGAAAGTAATGTACAGCTGGTTCTAAGGGAACCAACATTAGTGTGACTGAAATGGTTTGCAGGTTATTTGTAGTTAAAGTTTTTATATATTGGTTCAAAACCTACTTAACTTATAAGTTAAGTCATATTTTCCATATTAAGCTTAATTTGTCCAAATCTCTGGTTTTAGTCATAATCATATGACAAAAGCAAATAGAAGTTTTCAAAATTGTTCGATGAAGTATAGTGGATAAAGTAGCTTAACCCACATTCTACTAATTTAAGTCATATTATTTTGTATATAAATGTAAATTTAGACTTGAAACTTCTAGATTCTTACATATAAGCCATATATGATTCCAAATTTTAAATAAAGTTAGCCGCTATAATGTGGCTTAATCTGGCATCAATATAAGTTTATAGTTTGATTTAAGTACACTAATATTATTGTGTTAGCTTTATTTGTCCGAGTTGGTCGCAAACTACGAATTAAACTTAATTCTAATGTTTTTTAAACTATATACTGAGCCAAAATATACCTTGCTTAGTTAAGTTACTGTTATTTATCTAACCTTTAATTTATTTCCTTAATTATTATAATAGTGGTGTTTATCTAAAGCAGTTAGGTTATCGTTGATTTGAAATTCGTTTTTTAAGTCATAAGTTATTTAATGTCAAACTAAGCTTACTTAAGTCACTTTTATGTTCTTAATTCAAATGTTGCAAATATTCCTATTTATGTCATATGATTAAAATAAACATTTGCAATTCTCCAGGGTTTAAGTGAATAAATAAGCCACATTTTATTTATTTAAGTCATATTGTTAAATATTGTAAAGTAAATTGCTAACTTTAAACTTTTTATTTTTCAAAAGCTATAAACATTTTATGTATTTCTAAATGTAGGCCACATGTTTTAATTTAAGTTTTTAAGGCGAAATTCTAATTTAAGTCAGTTATTGACAAATAGTTCCTAATTTGACTTAAGTTGTTAAGTCGATCACATTATTAACATTTATAACTAAGTTTTTTTTGTTTAACTACTTAAGTCATATTTACTGTCATATTGTGCTTTATGCTTGGTAATTTCTTAAATATAAAATGGCTTAAGTTACTTTATAATAATTTAAGTTGTATTATGTTTTATTAAAATATACATAACTGACTTAATATATCTGATTCTAAAATGATAAAAGTTTTTTTAGTATTCGTTAAAATAAGCCATATATTTTCTGCAAGTTTTTCACTTAAGTGGTTTATTTGCAGTCCTAATATGAATGACTTAAACTGATAGAAAAGTAGGTTTATAATTCGATTTAAGTGATTCAGTGTTATTGTGATAATTTTATTTGGTCAGAGTGGTATGCACGTTAATATTTTAACTACTACTACTACTGTGACTTAAGCCACTTTAAAATATTATGTATTTTAAGTCAATTGTTGACTTACAAGGTAAATATTTCTGATACTAATATCATACTAGTTTTGTACAAAAAATGTCAAGTTAAATCATATATTTACAGTTAGTCACGTTTGTGACTTAAGTTATACTTAAATTAGCTTTTAAACTGATTTAAGTCAACTTGTATTAGTGTAATAAGATTATTTAGCTTAATAGCCATCTGATCGTCTAATTATAATCGAAAATTTGTAATCCACTTACAACTATTGCCTAAGTTTTATGTTGGTTTACAATGTACTTAACTTACGTCGTATTTACTCTATTTAACCAGATATTGCACATAAGTTGAATTAAACACTTTTAATATATTTACGCATTTAATTTTTAAATAAATAAATTAATTAAAATGGCTTAAGTCACATTATAATGTAGTTTCCTAGCTAAAAGTACAATAATACAAGTACAGTAATTTACTAATGTGACTGTAAGTGTTTTTAAAGTAAAGTTTTGTTGAATTTAAGTGAACATTTTATTTAACTGATATTAAGTTTAATAACTGGCTTAAGTCATAGTATATTGGTTAAAGCTTTATTTTCTTAGTTAAGTCTATTAATATCCATAATTTAAGGTTAAATATATTTTTTAAAGTTAACTTTTAAATGTAACTAGTTTTATGTTGTAATGCATGTTAATTTTAATATTTTTAACCGTAATTTTTTTAATTTTAATCGTTTATTTACATTTAGACCCTAATGTGTCTTAAAGTGATACTAAAGTAAGTTTATGATTTAATCAAAGTAAATATGTGATAGTGTGATACATTTATTTGGCTGTGAGTTTGCGTGAAAATTGTTTTATTTAATTTAAATACGCTTTAAACAATGATTTACAACATACTTTGTTAAGTCATACATAATGTCTTAAGTTTAATATTGTAATCAGTTTGAGATTAAGGTTTATAATACAATATTTAAGTCTAGCTTAAGTCACATTTTCTTTATTAAACTAAATATTACACATAATTTAAATTAAAATTACAAACTTCGATAGTTGACTAGTTTTAAAATAAGTAAAAATATAAATAAACGATTTAAGTCGAATATAATTTAGTTTTCTAGCTATATAGAGTTAGTCAGTGTAGTTGCAAGAGAATTCAAAGTTAATTTTGATTTAATTCGTATTGGATTAAGTCATAAAAAATTGATTTAAGCTATATATATACGCGGTTAAGTCGGTTGATATCGATTGTTTACAGTTAAGTCATATGACTTAAAAAAATTTTTATTAATTTATTATTTATCTATTGTAATGTTAATTGTTCACATAAATGCTTCTGACTCTCTTTAAGTCATAAATATTTTTAGTATTCCTTAAGCCGCATATTATAATTTAAGTTAAGTTGTATTTAAAATACAATTTTAATTTAAGTTAGTTATTTAAAAAGTCGTAATATAACTTAAGCTGCTACCCGAATAAGCATAAAGTTACATTAAAATCACAAAATATTCGTGTGGTTATTTTATTTGACTTAAGTCATTCATTTACTTTACTAAATTCCTATGTTGCATAAGTTATAAGTAAGCACTCATTATCCTTAACTGATTTAAGTCATTTACTATCTTATAGTGGTTTAAAAATTGTTTGTAATGTTAAATTTTTATTTTAAGTCGTTTATTTACAGTAGTCCCTAATATGACTTAAATTTTGATTTAAGTGAATCAGTGTGTGTGATCAATTTATTGTTTTTTTTAATTATAATAAGCACTGCCAGTGCAAAATAGTTTAAAAATGTATATTGGATATAAACACAATTACTTAAGTCATATTATAATAGTTTAAAGTAAATGTTAACTTATAAGGTAATTTTTTATACTTAAAAATTGTTTTAAGAACTACTAAATTTAAATCTCATATTTTCAGAAAAAATTCTAATTTAAGTCAAATATTTACAGTTAATAGTGTTGCTTATTTCGTTGTTTAAGTTAAATATATTAGCTTACAACATACTTAACATAATTAATTCTCATTTACTGCATTTAGCAAAATATTGCATATAGTTTGAGTTAAATAAGTAAAATATAAAAAAGGGCTTAAGTCACATTATAATTTGTTTCCCAATTATGTACCATTAGTCTTGTGTATATAGTCTTTCTTTTTGTTGGATTTGCAAATTTTTTTCGACTAGAGTTGATTTAAGTCATATTAACTGGCTTAAGTCGTATGTAATTGGTTTAAGCTTTGGTTTAAGCTTTGTTTACGTAAAAAAAGTTAAGTGAATCAGAGTTAGTTTGATAGATTTGTTTGAACCATATAATGATTTACCACACACTTAGTTAAGTCATGCACAACGACTTAAGTCTAATTTTGTTGACAATTTAAGATTAACTTCTGTGATTAAAATGAATTTAAAAAATTTCAAAATTGTTTGGAAAAATATATTGGGTCGACTAGTTAAAATCATAATAAAATAATTTAACTGACTATACATGACTTATATGGCCCACATTTCATCATATCAACCAAATATTGTACATGATTTGAGTTTAAGTCACATTTTAGTTTAGGTTACAAATTGTCAGTGACTCTAGTGTGATTATCGACTAGAAAATATTTAATTTGACTAAAATTGACTTAAGTCATATTAAACTGGCTTAAGTCACATTAAGTTGATTAAAGTACGTTTCAAAGGTCGTTCGCCTCTGCAACACTATACTAATAGTTTAAAATAATTTTTTTATTAATTTCTTATCCGAATGAATTTTACCGTTGCCTTTTTTTTTTGTTAATAAAAGTTTAAAAACAAGGTTCAAGATAACCGTCAAAAAATGATTTATTTTGTGTGATTTTAGAATTATAGTTTTTTGATTTATAGAGTTTTGTTGTTAAAAATGAAAAAAAAAATTATTGTTGTTGTCATTTAGGGTCAACAAAGTAGAAAAATAACGAAATCTATGTGATCTTAGTAAATATATATATAAAGAGACACCATAATGATGATCATTAAGAATTTTTTTTTATTTGATCATAATCAAAATTTATAGTTTTAAAAATGTCAATATATTGTCACTTATGGAATTTTATTTATTTTGTTGTTATTGTTGTTGTTATTTGTATTGTTGTTGTTGTCAACTGATCAAAATATTTTCTTACATTTTTTTTTGTTTGTTTCGTTTTAGAATTTTGTGTATGGTTCGTTAAGGGGCCCATCGATTAAGTTAAATGTAAGTAACTAAGATTAATTGTATTGTAAATAGCTATCTACACACACACAAACGTACACACGCACATAAAAAGACAATTGAATGTATGTATAAATTGTGTAATCAACAGACCAAATCAAATTGGTATATAAATGATATTCAAATTTATGATTTTTTATTTTTTTCTGTTGGTCTGTCTGACACACAATTTGTGTGATATAGTAGAGTGTGAGAGGAGGGTAAGTTTGGTGTACAATCGATGTACACCTATATTTATATCGGGCCTTATGTTATTATAGTTACTACTATAGTGGCGCGAGTTATGAATGGATTTAGTATAATGTTGGTGATGGTGTGGTGAATATTACACAATTGAATTTTGATTATGGTGATTTTGATTAAAGTCATAACACGATTATGGACAATTGGATTTATTTAAATTTTTTTAAATTTATATTTTTGTTAAATGATTAATTGAATTTTATGAGGACAGGTAGCCATCGTAATAAGCAATTTATGTATCTATCAATATATATAAATATATATATATATGTATATATATATATATATATATATATATATATATATATATATATATATATATATATATATATATATATACAAAATAAAATAAATATATATAAAATTACCAGTAGAGATCTTCTGCAATGCAATACCACTGCCCAAAGGTTAGTTCTTCGTTTGACAAAATATTGTAACAATTTTGTTGCTTCTACTTTTAGCTTATTTAAGAATTTAACATCACTTTTTAATGTCATTATATGACTGCATATTTACTGGCCAAAAATTATATGTTAACGAACTATTATAGTAAACTAATTGGCCATCTGTTTAATTATTCCAATGGTAATCCTCGTTTGCGACAAATCAAGCCGCAATAGCCGATTAGTATAGACAAATCGAGCAAACTAACACATGTATATGTAATGTGATGCGGTTTATGAATATTTTTAGAATTAAGTTCGTCGTCAACAATCCATTGTCCGTCTTCCCAATGCCGATGTAGATGAAAACTTCGGTTCGGCAATTAATACTATATCTCCTGCAATGAAATTGGTAGAATCACTTTTCGATTTAATTCTTTTTTGTAGGATAGTGAGATACGCCATATATTTTGCCTTTATGTCTTAGGGGATGCACGTTGAATAGTCCACAGAGTAATCCAACCCAACCTTGTCAAACGGAAGAAAATATTTCACCCTATATGCTGGTAACTTTGCCCTCAGCTTTTCCATTTTTGAATTTTATCTTGTGCACAATTATTCTGGATATAACCTGGTCTCTTATTATCTAAAATCGTCACCATTAAATGCTTGTAAGCAGGCTTACCTCTGGATAGTTGTACAACTCGTTGATGTCTCTCATTTAACTGCAGATTTATCGGTAAGAGCATCGGATGCTTGTTGTTAAAAGATGCTAACGACCTTTAAATTCGACCTCCTCAGACTTTTAATTTTAGTACGCTTCGGTAACTTAATTTAGTTTTGTAATATATTTTTTTCTGCCTTAAATTATGTCAGTTGTATGTGACATATCAACAATATCTCCGTAGCCAGCATTTTTACTCGAGTAGTTCCACAATGTTCTCATTTGTATATTTGGATAATATCGCTTAGTTTATTTGCTATACAAGTTGTCAATTGGATTGGTTGTCGGCACATTCCAGCTGACAATCAAACCAATTAAATATAGATTTAAATATAGTTTAAATCTTTGAACAACGTAATTTTTGTTGCCTTAATCGCTAACGTCGTTTCCATTAACTTTTCTAAACTTCCTAACAAATTTGTACCCAATAGTTTGAGCAGTAAAATGGAGATTTGCTCGACGGGGGCAACCCGTATTGGAAATCGTTTTTCTGGAATTTCTGGCAAAGCGGGCAGAATATTCGGCTAACTTCTGTTTGTAGGGTTCACTTAGTGTCTAACGCTCGTTTTGGTAAATTGGCTTTAAACTTAAATGCGTCTTCACTAACATCACATTACAGACCAACGAAGTTCCAAGCATGGTTGAATGAAGGTTGTATGAACTTCCAAGAATGGTACCTGGCTTCTAAAATGACAACTTGAAAATAAATTTATTTTCGGCCGATTATTTGGTACATTTTTGAAAAATTCTTTACATTTCGTACTTTTAGTGATATTTTATATATCACTTTTTGGCAACCCTTCTACCTCACAAAACCTATACGAAGACACTTATCAATATCAAATAAAATATTTAAAAATGTCCAGTTGTTTCTCTCGTTTGGGCGAGTACCACTCTTCACCTGGCTAATATTCAACCATACACGGTTTTTGGAAAAGTCTTTTATGAGTTCCATTATGTCTACTCTACGTTAAACAAATGCGAGTATATCTTGTACTGCAGGAAATTTAATTTCGGCTATCTCCCGTGTACAAAGATACCTATACAGTCACTATATTCAATATTTTTACTATGTCGTATATTAACCATGGATCTCTTCGTTCTCAAGACCAATTGCATTTAATCGACCGACCGATTCATCTAATGCATCCATAATCGTTCTTATATTAGACGCACTTGGCTGCGAATTGGTTTGCTGCTCCATGTATTTGATTTCCATATAATTTGACAATGATGATTTTTGGCAGTCGTATACTTCTATAAGACGGATACTCCTTTTAATAGACCCTTTGAAAATTAGATGAAAGTGGTAATGAACCTGCCAAAGTGTCAGGATTGGTAAATTGATGAGCTGATTTTTAAACTGCTTGTATTATTTGTACTAGCTCCATTTTTTGATGAAGACGCACTTGAACCAATAAGGACTACCGAATTCGAACTTTTCTTGGACTGCAATAATGTTTGGTTGTCAGGTATTAGGCATTGCAACAGATCTAGAATTGCTTAATCATTTTCTGTATACAGCATGTGCCATTTCGATAATGCTTTGAGTTTGGTGTTCAATAATGATGAATCCGATATAAGTATTAGTGGATGGCAAAATCAAGTGTAGTGGACATGACGGTTCCACTTATTTATACATTTTAAGTAAAATTTCATCGAGTTGACGACAGCTACCAACAGATCTCCGAAAATACGAGCTGCGAGTGGAATGAAATGCCAATCTATCCCTTGTTCAGCTGACCAAGTACAAACCTTGTTAAACAAGTCGTGAAGCTTTTTTTTAGTTAAAAAAGTCGTGAAGCTCTTGTAATTGATTGATGGCTCCGATAAAATTGGTCGCATTGCCAGTAACAAGGGGCATGCTAATTCCTCTTACCACTTGAAATAAACGCAAACCAGCTATGAACAGTTTGTAACTAGTTCAATATGAACGCAGCTTTAGTAGCCGTTCATATGAATATATAGAGGTACCCCTTGATGATTTTGGAAGTCTTTATCTAGTGAGCCTTAATTCGGTGTGGTCTTAATTCGGTGTGGTGCAGCATCATCAGTCCACACTTTATAAATGGTCTCATAAAATTGGCTCCGATGACGGTGGCTGGCCCATCATTTGAGTTTGATCTTTGACCTTGTAAAGATAATACTTAATGCAATAATTGGTTACCTTTTTTATGAAATTATTTCTGCGGATCAACTCTGAAGCTTACAATTTTTGTTGAAACCTATCGTCTTCTTAGCCAATCGATCAGAAAATAGCCATGATGGACCCTTCCATTACAAGGTGTGGTATTTTATCTTATTTGGGTCCACCCCATACGGAGTTTCTCGTTCATATTTGAGTTGGATAATATTAGGCCTGTTCAGTTTCCAACATATGTAGGCCATGGTTACGGCGGCTTAGACAATCAGTCTTATACTTTGAAAGCATTGGCATAAAAAAAACTGCTTATAGGCGTTATTTTGAAGCTTAGCGGTCACCAATTTCGCCAACTTCACTAATAATGCAGCATTACAGACCCCAATTTGGGAATTAAAACAGTTTTTATTTGCCCAACTCTCGATTTAGATGCGATGATATTATTGTAAACTTGCAGTGGTGATATTATTACACCAGCGTACAAAACAGCAACATAGACATACTTGGACGCATCACAGTGTCTTGTATTTTCATAATTATTTGCGAACTAATACTTGGAATTGGCTTAAAGTAGTATTGAAGACTGCCCCAATCGAGGTTGAGTTCTTCTGAACGATAAGGGAACCGTTATTCTTCCATTTTCGTTGCATTCTACTGCGTAAAGTTGTCATTACAATTAAATTCTTCCGCTGTATATTCGGATTGTCGAAGCAGGCTCTAAGTCTCCCAAAAGAATCTCAATGTTTTGTCGAAATTTACCTCATATTGAATCGTAGAAAACAAGCATTTTGCTATTTCTATTGTTAGCTATAGACTGCCCCTGCTATGCTCCAGTCTAATTTTGTTTTTTGACCGATAGGTTTTGGATGAATTGGTACCTTCCAACATCTATCAACTCGACAAAATCGATCGGCCCTAAGATGTGGAATGTGAGATCAGCCAAGTGGTTGTCTCTATCATGTGGTATATTTTTCAATACTGGAGACAGTGTGGTCCAATCTTCCATTTTTATGTATATGCGAGTCAAATGTATCGATGCACGGCATCGAGTTATCACTGGAAAATACCAGTGAGGTCCTGTAACATTAAAATACCGCGTTGTACGAAGGTAACCTGTAATTTTTAATTTTGGTCAATTGGTTTGGCTATAGAAGAAATCTATAATATGTTCAATTCATAAATAAATTATTGGATTTTTTTTTTTGGAAGTTGATTGATGTGCTATAATTTATAACGTTCGCATTGATTGGTTGTCTCCGTTGTTATTTTTTTTTTAATTTTTAATTTTTAAATTATTCTATCGTGGTGATGATTTAAAGTGCGGTTATTTTCATTTCGACGATTAGTTGAATATTAATTATTGAAACATGAGAAGTATAGGAAGTATATATATATATATATATATATATATATATATATATATATATATATATATATATATATATATATATATATATATATATATATATATATATATATATATATATATATATATATATATATATATGCGATATATGTATTTATGTGCTTTCTCCAAATAAACCAAAAAAAAAATAAATTCCAGTAATCGATATACCCTCTAGCCGTACATCAATCAACAAAAATTTACGATCATTTTTTTTTTTTGCATCATCCGTGATAAGAAAATAATGATCGTTTACCCCGCGGGCTCCTATCAATAAACTAAAACAAAAATGTCATTTTGGTGTATCTACATATAGATATTTTGTTAAAAATAAGTTTAAAATAAAAAACAATAACATTTACAACATTAATGTCTCGTAAAGATGCATATCTAATGAGACAAGAAAAGTTAAAAGAAAAAAAAAAACGAAAAATTATTTTAAAATTTTTAATTAAATTAGCATACGAATAATATTATCGAAAAAATTTATAGTTCCACTTAGAGGGAAGAAAGAGTACAAAGAACTTTTGAAAAAACCTTTTTTGCTTTTTTTTATTTTTCTTAAATAAATTGTCTGGTTTTGTGTAAGTGGTTTTTGATTACTTGAAAATATTCAAAAAAAAAAACACAAAAAAAATTTAAATCCGAATAAAGATAAGCAAGATTTTGTATAGATAACACGAATTGCACTGTGTGAGCCACGCGTATAATCAACTTTGCACTCGCGATTAAATTTCACATGCAGAAATATTACGCCTTTGTGTCATCCTCATCTGTCTGGAAATGTTTTTATTTTTTACATATGTTGTGTGGGGCTGTTGCGGCTACATTGATTGACCAACTCTATATTTCTGTTACAAAAAAAAATTATAACGAACTCCAACTGATCGACTGACATGATTTTTTGGTTTTATTTTGTTGCATTTTTTTTTTAAGTTTTTGTTTGGTTTGGTTTAAGATCACGCGATCTTCCCAAGAGATAACTTTACTCAAAAATATGAAAACAATTTTAAATGCGGAGGATGTTGATTGGGTTGGTTTGTTTGGTTTGTTAATATCAATAATTTTATATCGATACATTTTTATAATGACGGTAATTTGATTGAAGTCTGTGTACGCTTGTTTTGTGCGCCTTTTGTGGATTCAATTAGTTGCAGGATAGTGTATATAAAATAAGTAGGTGGATGAAATCAATAATGGATTGTCTTTTAAGTGACTTCATTGTGATTTATAGTTTTAAATTGATACATCTTTGGTATTGAAAAAATAAAATTTAAAACTTTTTAAACTTTGCCAAAACGAGTAATTTTTCTATTCCTTTAATCATGGGGTCACCAATAATATTAGTTATCAATTTAGTACAAATATATATGATATTTATTATTCAGAATTCATACTTTAGTTAATAAATTGATGGGGTCACCAATAGTCCAATTTTACTGTAAAATTAATTTTAAACATTTGATATAAGTTTTAATTAAATTTTAAATTATATTAATTAATTAATTTCAGGTAAAATTAAAAAACTAAAGTTATAATTCATTCGAATAGTGGTGCTCATTTGAAGCATTTCGTTACCTGTTTAACTTATAACAGTCACTAATAATCTTTTAAATTTTAACTTTAGATACATTAATTTTAACGGGTCACCAATGAAAAATATACGTTAAAAATATACTAAAACTGTAATCGGTAACGTAAGAACCGGTACTTATAATGAATTTCCAGAATGTACACTGAATGTTCCTGGCTTGTCGTTTTGTCTGAATAATAATTGTTTTACTTATGGAGGTCACCAAAAGTACATTGAAACGGTTAAAAACATTTCAAAATTTAAATGTTTCTAGTATTCAAAATTCAGAATTCGAACTTTATGAAATTTTAGTTAAATTTATTCGTGGAGGTCACCAATAGTATAATCAAACTTTAATAAAAATTTTATTAAATTTTGATCCTTCTTTGAATAAAATTTGAAAAAAAATGGAAAAATTTTGGTTTTTTGGAAATAATTTCCTTATATGCTAGTCTAAATAAATATTACTATTCAATAAAAAAAATCATCAGTTTTAAGGGTCACCAAAAAGCCAATGATTTTGTTTTAATATCACTGTTTGAATTCGAACTTTAAATAAACTTATTTATAGTATTATTGGGGTCACCAATAGTTTACTGGAAAAATCACCCAAAAATTTACAAGATTGGAATACAAATATAAAATCAAAATGATTGTTTATTAAAAATAAGCTTCAAACTTGAACATAATTGGATGAAAAATATGTAGTTTTGTTTGATTGGTTTATTGGTTTTCACTAGAATTTTTATTTATTTGAATTGGCATAAATTATTCACCGTTAATACAATTAAAGGGTCTCCAATAATCGAACTACATTAAAAAATATGTTACACATTCATAATCTAGAGTTAAAAACTAAACTCAAATTTTATTGTAATAATTTCAGAAATTTGATTTAAGTTTGAACAAAAAATGAGTTATATTGACCTTACATTTTTAAAAAAATATTCATTCAAATTTCATCTTCGTTTGAACGAAATTTGTCAGATTTCCTTATACTTTTCTAAAAAATGATTATTACTCATTCAATGAGGGTCACCAGTAATAGATATAAGAGGTCACCAAAAAGCAGAGTGCATTTTAAACGATTTTGTTCTATGTCTCGGTTTTTAATCTCTGCTTGAATTCAAACTTACATTAAACTTAGTTATAGTACTCATTGGGTCACCAATAGTATGATGCATAGGTCACCAATGTAAATAATACATATGCACAAAACTGTACTTCAATTGAGTGGGAGGTAAAATTAGCAATCTTCACAATTTGGAAAAATTGGTATAAAATCACAATCCAATTACCTATATGTTTTTTACAGTTATTCTAGACCAATCTTGTCAAAGGCTGTAACAGTGTTGCCATTGAAAAGCGCTTCACATGCAATAATAAGCAATATAAGATAAACCCATGATGTTTTGACGATCTGGTGTAAATTAATAAAACTGATATGCTACTTATATCTCCATAATTGGCATTATTAATAAGGACCCCAGATTTGAAAATTCGAGGCCTGAACTTTGTTTAACAAAAGCCATTCAGAGCTGATATGTTTAATATCCAAATAGATTTTTAAAATTTTTATTTCTTGAAAGATCTTTAAAAATTTTGAAGTAAGAAATCAATAAAAAGATTGGCCTTCTGTGATCACACCCATTATTTTTCGAGATGCGCCTTGACTTCTGGCTGAGTGAAAAGCCTGGGTACGATTTCTGTGTAGGTGACTTATTAACTAGATGGCGGATGCGCCGACAAATGTCCATAAGATGTTCTGTGTCACATAATGGTGGATGTGATGGGGTTTAAAAGTTCTGGCTTCCTTGAACTGTAATGAGTTGATATCTTTTTATAATTGAATAAGGTGTCTGGAGTGGTAAAGATACCGCTGGAGTATTGCACTACACGAGACGTTGACTCGATGTTCTATGATGAGATGTAAAATGCTAGAATGAAAAATCTATATTGACTGGTGATCTTGGCGCTAACTGAAGATACGTCTAGATCTTTTATGTGAAGAGTGCATCCCGAACCGGAGGTTTTAGCATATCCTATAGGGAAGTCACATAATACAATATTGTCAACCGGAAGGTATGATTGATGTGAAGCGTTCCCGGTACTGATCAACCAGTATGTGCATTGTTGATGAAAAATGACAGGAAAGACGGTAAGTCCTTACTGAAGCAAAATGAGTAGCATACTTAAAGCCTAATCTTGATATGTGTGGTACTCGTTTAACTGCGTCAACACCACTCCAGACTGTCGTTGAGCATCCATTAATTACTACTGTAAATACTGAGTGGTTATATTGTTACTATGCTTGAATAATTTAAGCGTTCTGTCGAGGACTGAGGTTTGATTCTGCATCTATTGTTTGGAGGTGGCTTCCGACAATTGTTTTCTCCCCCTTCGACGTATCGAACTGCATATTATCCTGATTTTGTTCAAAATTATGTAACCAATGGAGCCGTTTTCGCCGTTGACTATCTTTGGTTTGGATGCTTCCATGAGTCCATATTGTTTTTTCTTATATTGGGATCTCAGCTATTTTATGTGTCTTAAATGTTTTCCAGGTTCATGAAAGTTTACGTATCCATGCAAGTGTGATGGTTGGATCGGACTATAAAGTGACTTCGCTTATGTTAACGTCCAACATCATAATAACATGACGGATTAGTAGGCTCAGTAGTAAGGGGCCAAATAATTATATTCTTGGAATTGTCAGCTTCGTCTTGGTGGGATCAGACCTATATCGAAGAATTCCTTAACACATCGAAAATACTCGGATAATCCTTGTGTGTTTTTTGCTACCGGATTAGATAACATCTTCCCGTGAATGATGCAACTAGCATCATGTTGCCGATAGTGTGGTATTTTGTCTAGATCCTACAGTACAATTCGTGGTTGGAGCCTTATTTATTTTTTAGTTGGAGTTATCGCTGCAGGGCTCATTGTATGGAACTTCCTAGCTGATCAAGTAGTTGCTCTTTAAATAGTAGTTGCACCGCATATCGTTCATTCGAATCTCCTGAGATAGGTCCCGTAACTTCTTCCAGTTGCCAGTATCGGTTTATTTTCAATTTAATCTTCGTTTTACCACTCTGAACTTTTTGGCTGTAATGCATGATGTCTATTTGGATTAGCCTAGAAATCGCCCAACCAAAGCTGGTCTTGAAAGTTTCCACATTCAACTTTTTGAGTGCTAGTGATAATATTGTACCCTTATGTGAAAACCTAAATTAATAAAACTTGTTCGGGCACAGGTTTTCAATAAACAGGATCGTTGGACCATACAGCCATAGTAGACTTTTCTGTGTTTGTGTTGAGAAGCGCAATACTCTTCTAAAATTTATTTCGCATATGTTTTTAAAGGTAATTGTTCTTAGGTAATCATTTAAAGATATCTTCTGCGCAAGAGTTGGATTCGGAAAAAATCTGATTAAAGATAACTTTAACAATCCTTTCATCCAAACAAGTCCCAAATTCCATTTAATGAAGTCAATTTTTCAAACCTAAAACTGAATCGTGCACCTTCTCTGCAACGGACACCGATTTTAGATTTAATTTAGTTTTGGATATTTTTGTAAAATTGCATTACGATTGCATTTGACCTAACTGTTGTAGGAGGTTTTGATACCGCGTCAGTCTTTTATACCGAGACGCTTTTTACGTCACAAATTTTGGTTATTTCGCTAAAAATTTGTCAAGCCAGTTGTTTCAGACTAGAACGTCTTTAATCTAACAGTTTAAATCCCAAAAAAAAATTAATAAAATTTGTCTCTCAAGATCCTTTCAAAAAATCATTTCACACTTCTCTGATACGAAAGTGTCATAAATCGTTTACCATAACATTTTCTTTTATGCTCATGAATACCTCAATTTTTTTTTTATTATTTTATTTTTTATATCCAGCCACACATCTTTCTATATATAATGTACTACCCAACACTACACATATAGTAATCAATTCTTCCAAAGCGAGTGTAAAATGAGATGTTTCCATACAAAAAAAAATTTATTCAAATTTTATCCATGTAAGTCTCTTAATATTAAAATTTTTTTTGTGTTTTTTTTTTTTATTCAGATGAAACTTAAAAAAAGAAAAAGTGTTTGATTTAAAACAAACAAAACAAAACAACACAAAAAATCTTAAATCTATACAAAAAGAAAGGATTCACGGTAGGACTTCAAACAAAAAAAAATAAAAAAATTCTATATGGGGATATAAAAAAGAGTCTATACATGATGTTTTGTATTTTGTTAAGAAGAGACTTCACACACACACACACACACACAAAACATGAACACTCACACATAAACAACAAACATATCCACAGAACCATAATAATAGTTGGGTTCTTTGTTTTTGTGAAGCACATAATAATGATGGTGGTGGTGCTGTTGATTATGAAGCTGGTTATGTGCTTGCTGACGATGTGAAGACGTATATGACGATGACGATGTGTATGGTGAATAGCAGAGCTCATACATAAATACACAGACATACACTGGATACACGGGCACAATAAAATGGTTGGTGTTAAAAGTTGAGAAGAACATTTTTTTTTTCGTCTCTACATGTTATAACGAACCACCAGACGACGATGATGATGATGATGTATATTCTTTAGGAACACATATTAGTTTTTAGTTTAGTTTAGTGTTTTTTTTTTTGTTCTTAGAAACTGCATTAACAAAAACAATATCTAACACACAGTCTAAAAAAACTTTATGAATACAAAATGCAAATTTTAACCGGTACATGGTATGTGTATGAGGCGACGATCTGAGCGCTTGGTTAGTGTACGACTTTATATAATGTATATATATAGTGTATGTGCGGATTAAACTAAAATTCATCATTTTGTGGTTAACTATAACAACAACAACAACCAAAAATTGGTTTTATGAATATTTATGGATGAATTATTTAAATATAATCTGAAGACAAGTTGTGCAAAAAAAATTAACTTATTCATATTTTTGTGGTGGTGTTGTAGTTGTTGTATTATTAACATTAAACGAAATTTTAGATGTCTTGTAGATATAGCAAGTCGAAAGTAGATTTAGATCGTATCCAGTGTGTGAACGATAAAATATATTTTTGAGCTATGCATTTACATTAATTCACCTTGCCAGCAAGTCAGTTTTAAGATAGTTTCGACAGCCTTAATGTAAAAGAAAGGAAACAGACAAAAAGGTTATAGTTTGCATATGGGCCACTCAAAAACTTTAAAAGTTGTATGACAAATATATCATTTATTGACCCAGTGGACGCGTTTTCCCCATTTTCTTACAAACGACTACATTAGAAGTCATGATTGTTAGAGTAGTCATTTGACTTGCAACAAATGCTTCTGAAAAAATTTTAAAATATTTATTTCCACCCAGGATTTGCCAAATTCTTTCGCTTCTGCTAGCACAGTTCTTCTCCAAGTCATTATTGGTCTTCCAACTTTATTTTTCGAACTATAGCTCTCTTTAAAACTAGTGTTATTTAGAAATGTAAAGTTTTTTGAACGAATAAAATTTCACTCAATATTACTATCCACATTTCCCGATTTTAATAAAATTATCTACATAACCTTCATTTATATATGAGTTAAGCTAAAACATTTAGTGAAGATTTGAACAATATTTTTTTGAGTAATGATATTTTTTGTTTATTAACTTCATTTTTTTGTTTTAAAACTAGATTTGAATAAATGAGTGAAATTTTGATGTTAAGTTTTGAAATACATTTTCCAAATTAAAAATCAAATTTAAGCTTAAAAGTAACTAAATTGAGTAAAATTATTTGAGTGAAATTTTTCACTCAAAAAATAATAAATGTTAGTTACAATTAAATCAACTAGTAACAATTAAGTTGGTTTAACAACAAACAAACTTGTGTGGAAATTGTAATTTTGCAAAAGTACTTAAATTGAGTGAAATTTGAAAATAAATTAATACAACCGATTAGTGAAAGTTAATAATTTTTAATAAATATGTCTTATAATTTTATTGTATGTATATAAACTTCATGTATATAAACTTCAGTGGAATTTACAGATTTGAGTGTTTCTTAAAATAAAATTATTCTGGAACACTAATAAAGTTAATGTGTATAAAAAATCGTTCAAATCGTTTGGTTTTATATAAAAATAAGTCTAAGAATATAATGAGTGAAAAGTTAATATTTGAGTGAATTTTACAAATAGACCTTGTTAATTGGTTAATAATAACGTGATATTTTTCGCTCAATGCAAAATTTGATTTGCTAAAAAATAAATACCATCATTTTAAATTCAAAATTAGGCTTTTTATTATTTATTGAGTGAATTTTTGATACATGAGTGAAGTTTTAAAATACAATTAAAAGAATGTTTACGTTACAATATAAATTAGAAAACTAACAATTTTATTCAAAAATTAAATTTAAGCTTAAATGTTGCTTAACTGAGTAACATAATTTGAGTGAAATTTTTCACTCAAAAACTAAATTTTTTGTTACAATTAAATTAACTAGTTATAATTAAGTATTTTTGACAACAAACAAACTAGTGTGAAAATTTTAATTTTGCATAAGCACTTAAATTGAGTGAAATTTTAAAATAAAGTAATACAACCGATTAGAGAAATTTAATAATTTTTAAGAAATGTGTCTTATAATTTTATTCTTTGTATTAAACTTCATTAAATAAATTGATTTCCTTGTAAAACACGTTAAACAATTTAATGAGTAGAATTTAACGATTTGAGTGTTTTTTTAAATAAAATTATTCTGAAAAACTAATAATTTAATGTGTATAAAAACTCGTTCAAATCGGTTAATTTAATTTAAAAATAAGTTATAAGAATATAATGAGTGAAAAATTAATATTTGAGTGAATTATTCAAAAAGACCTTTCCAATTCTAATTATGAAACCATATATATACCTTATCAATTAGTGATAAAATATATACAATTTTCAATAACTTTAATATAAATAAATTGAGTGATGTTATTTCACTTTTCGCTCAATTTGAGTTGCAAAGTAATCATCGAAAAAGTTAATGGATTGTTTTGTTTAATGATACAATTTTTAACATAACATCATTTTTCGTTAAAGAACTACATCATTTTTAATTCAAAATTTTCTATTTACTGAGTAAACTTTTGATATTTGAGTGCAGTTTTAAAATATTATTTGAGTGACATTTTTCACTCAAAAACAAAATTGTTGATTACGATTAAATTAACTAGTTACAATTTAGTTGGACTGACAACAAACAAACTAGTGCGAAAATTATAACTTTGCATAAGCACTTAAATTGAGCGAAATTGTAAAATAAAGAAATACAACCGTTTAGTGAGATTTAATAGTTTTTAAGAAATGGGTCTTAAAATTTTACTGTGTGTATTCAAACTCCATTAAACAAATCAATTTCCTTTTAAAACACATTATAAATTTTAATGAGTAGAATGTAAAGATTTGAGTGTTTCTTAAAATAAGATTATTCTGAAAAACTAATAATTTTAATTAAATTAAATTTTAATTTTAATTTGCATAAAAAATCGTTTTAAATCGGTTGAATTTAATGAGTGAAAGATTAATATTTGAGTAAATTTTACAAATAGACCTTGTTAATTGGTTATTAGTTCATAAACTGACCGGGTAAGTTAGTGATAAAATATATACAATTTTAAATAATTTTAGCATAAAGAAATTGAGTGATTTTATTTATTTGATAAAATTCGCTCAATTCTAAATTTGAGTTGTAACTCAATCAACCACATAGGCTAATTGGTTTTTTGTTTGAAATTTTATAACTGAGTGAAGTTCTAAAATACAACTAAAATAATGTGAATTATTACAATATTAATTAAAAAATTACCAATATTATTCTTAAATTAAATTGAAGCTTACATTTTGCTTAATTGAGTAATATTATTTAAGTAAATCTCATTTAATCATTTAATCAAATTTTGAGTAAAAACTTTAAATAAAGTAATACAACCGATGAGAGAAGCCTCATATAATTTTACTAAGTATATGGATTTGAACCCCACCAAATCCATAGATTTTAAAAACACAATAAAAATATAATGAGTGGAGTTTAAAGATTTGAGTGTTTTTTAACATAAAATTATTTTGGAAAACTTCATTTTAATTTTTGTAAAAATCATTCAAATCGGTAAAATGTAATGAGTGAAAATTTAATATTTGAGTGGGCTTTACCAATAGACCTAGTTATTAGGTCTAGGCATATAATGAGTGAAATTTAAATATGTGATCAACAGAAAGTTGATTGATTTTAGTTTTGATTACATCAAAACTATCTTGGTCTTCTCTCAAAAATTTCACTCAAAAAATTTCTAAGATTATTAACTTTAATTCATTTTTTTCATTTTTTGGGAAAGCCACTGAACTGCACATAGCCTGTGATTTTTATAATTACATAGATAAGAATATTATAGTGAATAAGAGACTTATTTTGTCAATTTAAAAAAGGACCTTTCTCCGCTTGCTACTGAAAAAGGAAATGTGAGTGCAACAAACAAATAAGGAAAAAATTCTATTAATAATTTGATTTCGGAAGAGTTAGTGCAATGTCGTCAGCGGTTGCTAAAAGGGCTTCAGGTAATTTATTGCATCTAAAATTTTGTAAAAATTGTTTTGGGGCTCCACCAATTTTATCATAACAAAAATATCCGCCAAAGAATTTTGCATAATTTTGCTTACTTTGTAAAGTTAACCAAAAATCATGTCAAAGTATTGAAAAAACTCTTCAGTGGTTTAATTTTTTTTTGTTGCAGCAAGGAACCACTAAGGGAGAAAAGATTAGAGATCACAGGAATTTGTAAACCGCTGCTAATGTCTAACAAATGGCGGTAAGAAAACTCATAAGCAAAATCCTGGTTGCAATGTATCATTGTAGAAGCCAATTATCTTCTTGAGGGTAAGATCGCCTTTTAATTAGTTTTAGATTTAGGAAAAAATAATCCCAAAGCGATTAATATTATAAGGTGTATCGAATTAACATTGCTACCGCTATCCAGATTCTAAAATAAAATTTCTCTGGTAACTACTACTTAATTTTAGGAGCATCATCTAAGACTTACTATAAGGGCATGAAAAACATGATTTTCAAGAATTTCGACTACCTTTGCATCAGAAACTGAGCGGACTGGAAATATTCTTGGGAAGCGACTGTATATGGATCTAATATGAGTAAACCCTTTTTGGCTCTCGAATATGGATCCAAGAAATCTAAATACAGTCGATGCCATGGGCGTAGTATCTCAAAAGCTTTTACCATCTCTGGTCTTGTCGAATAGTTAACTGGCTTCGTTATATTTACATTTTTAGCAACCATTAATGAAAACTCGTACTTATTTAGTTATGGCGGGCCAAAAATAATACCGCTTTAATAATTGTATTGTAAGCGATACCTGGATATGCGAACGTAAGTGAATTATGCACTTTCTCGTTCAGTGATGCAGGAATTGATTCTGAGATGATGACAAGTCTGAAACTATGTTAGTGATGGTGTTTGATTAAATGTTGCCCTTTTGAACTTTAAAGTTAGACGTGGTACTTGATTTGACTTCAGTACTAGAACTTTAGCACCATATTCGTCTTGCTTGAATATCTCTAAATATAAATCGATGTGGAGGACGTTGAACTAATTTGGTATAATGAGTGCCAGTTTTGTTTTTGCCGTTATAAGGCTGACCCCACCTTCACCAAACATTGAATCCATCGCGATATTTTTGAATTTTCGAAACACATTTTTTGTTGTTATTTCCGGAAGTTCACCCGGATGTTGGATCAATATTTTTACTAAAATAGTTGAAAGGGACAACCATCCCAATGGACCGTAAATTGTACATGAATCAGATAACGGGCTACGTTTGCATTTGCGGAGGTCATTTTGGTATTTTGAACCTATTTTGACAAATTGCAAAATTTACGGGACGAAATCACAAGAGCAATCATTCAAAAAATTCAAAACTCCACGAATGCATGTGAATATACTAGCACATTTCCAGAAAGATTAGCTCATCATCCTAGGTATGGATACATAAACATATGGTATTGGAAACTGAATTATCTTGCTCCTTAAATACTTGATAAAGTGCTATAGTGATATTCAGAAATTGAGATCAAACACACAATTTGATGCTAGCGAACAAGATGTACCACTAAAATGAAGAAGAAAGCAGAAAACCCGATGGTATGGGCAAATAAAGATAGCGCAATAAACAAAATTGCCCAACATATGCAAAAGGGAGAAAAAACATTTGCACAATTCCTGCCATTCTAACAATTGATCAATTGAAGTTTTTTTTATTTCTTTAATCAATCTTTGTGGAAAACCGCGAACACTATTTTTTAAAAAAACTACAGTACAAACGAACAAAGGAAACACTGAACTCTCTAAAGGTATTAAATATGGGGAAAAATTTTATGGATATCAGAATCCTACTTTACTAGAACCTTTTATTTAAGAATTTGAAAATATATCAGCTTCCACGCGCTTCATCCAGCAAAGCGAGCAAAAGGAGGTTCAACTAAATTTAATAGGGACAACATTAAACACCATGATGATTTTCAGATATAGACGTTAAATTGAATATACTTCTAAAAATCGTACAAAAAGCAGCTTAAAACACCCTAAAAATAGAAAGAAAAATCACTAATATTCCTAATAGAAGTATAATGTATCTAGTGCAAGAAAATGGAAGTGCGTAATAAAATAGCAAAGTAGTCGCGCCGCGCAAAGCAAAACTATCCTAAAACGGATTGTGTAGCAAAATTAAGGGTCTTAATATGGAAGCAAAAATAAAACAAGGGGAAACTTAGAGAAGAGTACTTTCTCTAACTGCATGCCCCTAAGAATACGGATTACTGGCCCTGAATAACGCAGCAAAGAGAATAAACCAACCAAAACAATTTTATATGGTAATAAAGTCCTTTATCTCGGACCGGCACTTGAATACTTTGAGCTCAATAAAAAAGACTTAATTCACATATAGATAATACTACTATCGCAAATTTACTAACGATACTTCGATTCTGGCTGTTGGCGATAATGAAAACTAATTTACAAATGGTAAAAATCTCTTCAACCAAAGTGCTACGATGCTACTTCTATACTATTGATTAATGCTCCGTGATGAAGACATTAAGAATCATGCGGTGATGCATGGGAAGCGTATTTCTCAGCATATAAATACGAATATGTGCATTATGCTGAATAACACAGACGCAGAGAAGAAGGCCAACTGACCTAATAATGATCTCATCTAATTAAAAAATCAAATTCCCATGTAATTAGTCTCAGAACTAAATTGCTTAGAGCAAATATAAAAGCATTATACTTAATAGTATCGCTTTTTTGCGATTCAATCAGGTCTATTAGTTAGGTTAATTTAAAATCTGGTATTTTTATTTGGTTACAAAACCTTCTGAGCTACGTAATTTGACAGTCATATGCGAAAAGAAGATGGAATGAGACATGCGCAATTTTATTTTATGAAATAAAATTATCGTGTGTAAAAAATATAGAAAAGGATGAAAGTATACGTTTATATATGTATGAATTTATTTGTGTAAATTTGCGCCATACAAGATGTTCATCTGTTATACTTATCTGTGTCTTGAGTGAGAAAATCTTAGGTCAGGAACCTATCATATGATTATGACCCACTTATTATGATGTGGTAAATACAAATTTACTGTATTGCAACGAATTTAAATAATAAATATCAAAATAAAGAATTTCTTCGATTTCGCCATCGCGTTACATAATCTCAACTGTTAAACTACTGGTAAACCAAACCCAAAAAAAAAATATGTTTTATAGTAATTCAATAGTAAAACCACAAAAACCAATCATACCTACTTTAAAATCAAAAAAATTAAATGTAAAAGACATTTTGATAAATTAGATAAATTATTATGATTAGATTCACTATAACGATTATAAATTACATTTCAAACACAAACAAAAATTTTATGATTATTTAAAATAAGATTTTTTTTTTTTTTTTTGTTAAAAATCTTATTATAATATTTTTTTTCCACTTTTGGTCCATGTACTCGTATGTAACCAGATCCAAAGAAAACATATCATATTACATTATTAATTTTTACATTTTTTTTTTTTTTTTATTTACTTACACAAAAAAATCATAGTATAATATTTTATAATCTTAAATGTAAACTTTCTCGTAAATTTATCTTTCGTGTAAGTGAATGGAATTTCTAAGTATACAGTATTATGTGCGCTAAGTAACCAAAACTAAATTAAAATCATCTTATATTATATTTAACTTTCATCTTTGGTATTATATGGATAAAGTAAATAGTAGAAGAAAAAAAATCTAGATTAGATTTTTATCTTAAACAATTAATCATTTAAATATCATAGTTTTTAATTTAAAGTTTTTAATCCAATGTCCATCCCATTATATACATCAAACTACTGTACTCGTATATATGAAAAAAAAATTTATTGACAGACAATCAATTTGATGAATATTTTGATATTATTTCAAACTATTATTTCAAAACTGATATTCATTAATCATAATTTTGTAATTTTTAAATACATATACAGACATACATATAACATACTTGAATATACAACCGCCCGCGTGTCTATATATACAAACATAGTAGATTTTCGCCATTTGATTGATTCGTTTACTATAACATCAACGGTACGATCGATTTTCATCGAGATTTTTTATTTTTTCCAAGAAAATCAAAGTATATTACATTTCACTTGAACAAATCAAATTAATGTTTGTACTTCAAAAAATAATTGAAATGTGAAATGGGCGCCCAGTGCGTAATTTAAAATCGTATATAACATAAATCTTTGTGCTAATTGCTACCTTTCACCGTTAAAACCTAAATTTTTGTTTGCTAAGTAGATTTGAGTTTTGTTATATATGTTTTTGTTTAGGTGTGACTATATATGGTGTCAGCTACTTGCCAAATTGAAAATTGATATACACCCCAAGTAGATAAATCAAGTATATATAATTTGCTAGATGCCTTCCAAATATGTACGTTTGTTTAGTGAATTAGAAAATTATACAGGTTGGATTAGAAAGTGTCCAAACATATAAAAAAATGTAAAGCCAAAATTAATTTTTTAGTTAAATTTTTTTTATTTTAATTTTAATTTAAACTTAAATGAAAGCACTTTTTTAATGATTAGAAGAACCGTAATGCTTAATTTTTTTATTTTTTTTAACTGCCTTTATTCTTGAATCTTTCCTGTCTGGGAAATTGATGTAATCAAATCTTAAAAATAACATAGAATTGTGTGTTTTACCAAATTGAACTGGTCGGTTTGATGTTAGTACTAGTTCAGGTTCACTGTTGTTTAATAAACTAGAACGTATCGCTGTCCAATCCGTTGCCAATGCCCAATTATATTGCGTGTATTTGTATCCAAATGATGTATGCAGGTCAAGTTGTATATAGCGGTATCGTCGTTTCCAAATGTAGCAGAGGGTCAATTATCGATGTATTATTCCCATTATTATTTTAATTATTATTATTCATAAATGATAGATGTCTCTCACACATTGATTCAAACAAAAAATATAAATTTAAATGATCAGCCTTAAATCTTTAAATGATCAGTAATAAACATACTGCCCCACCGTTTACAATTCTTTTGTTAACCAATAGGCAGTTTAATTAAGTTAACAATTGGACGCTGCAATTTTGAAGAAGCGGTTTTTAAGGTCACAGATCTTACTAGCTCGTCTTTGCCCGGATATACAGGGTGGCTGAGACCAAGTGTTACCAAATGAAAACGCTGTAATTTTTTTAATTTTGATTATTTTTTATTGAAATTTCGTGGAATATGTTGAAAACATATTACATTTTATGAAAAACATGTTACTGCTCGATATAACCTCCTTTGGCTCTGATTATTTGATTCAGTCTTCCATAGAAAGCATTGCATGCTGACCGAACGTGGGCTTGCGGAATTTTATTCCATTCTCGAACAAGAGCTGACTTCAATGCATCAACACTTTCGTATTTTTTAGTGGACACCTTACTCTTCAAAATGGACCATATGGAGTAATCCATTGGATTCAAGTCTGGTGAATATGGTGGCCATTCTTTCGACGAAATCAGCCGCGGGATGCAATTTTGTAAAAATTGCTGTGTCGGTCGAGCTTTGTGTGACGGTGCCGTGTCCTATTGGAATGTCCAACGGTTCGTACCAAAGTGTTTACGTGCCCAAGGTAGCAAAGCATCGTTTAGGAGCTTTTGGTGGCACACCTCTTGGTTTATCTTGACTCCATGTTCGATGAAAACCAGAGGAGTGCGTCCATCTGCAAAAACTGCAGCCCAAACCATAACATAAGCTGGTGATTGCTTGCGCATGGTAACTCTTGTGTCCAAATTATCGTTGGACTTGTGCTCTAACCAAACACGATCATTTTGTTTATTCACAAACTGTTGAATGGTGAACATTTTCTCATCAGAAAAGACAATTTTTGGAATCTCATCACGTTCGGCCAAGGCCTTCAATGCTCTTGTTCTTTCAAGTCTAACTTTTTTTTTGTTCCTCCATAAGATCTTGAACTTTTTGTATCTTGAAGGGCTTCAATTGTAGTTCATTTTTCAATATGGGTTGAATGCTGTATCGTGAAACATGTAGACGTGCGGCTAATTGATTGGCACTTTGACGAGGATTTCGTTGGATTCGTTTCTTCACCTTTCGTATCATTTCGTTTGATGTTGCTGTCTTTTTAGGACCGCCTCTGTTGCGTTTAGCGATGCTACCAGTTTCGTTGTGGCGAGTTATGGTTCGATACACAAACATTTTATTCACATTCAAATGCTGGACCTGACGAACTATTGCTGTTTGTGAATTTCCCCCCAAATACAGTGCAATTACACTATTACGTTTGAATTCCTTTACGACTTTTTTTATTAAGATATTAATTTAGAACAATTATTTGTTGACCACATGTAAGCAACTAACCAAACTTCAATCTGTCAAAAAATTGATGCGCGAAAATGATAACTACACAAATGACAGCAGAGTGAAGTCAGTAACATTTGGTTTCAGCCACCCTGTACTTCAATTATTTGACCACTTGCTTGTTAGTGGCCACTTGCTTGTTAGTGTTGCTTGTTAGTGTGTTGTCCTCTCGAATCAAAACCACGTCGCTGACTTTGAAATTAGAATTGACTCCTTGCCATTTGTGGCGTTGCTGAATATTATTTAGATATTCTAGATGGTATCTTCTCCAAAAGTTTTGTAGACGGCTCTGGATCATCTGCCATCTGGATAGACGATTTTCAAAGTGTTGATCTCTTCGAATGTCAGGCGCCGTTTTTTGAAAAAGGATGTAGTTTTTAAATGGTCGCTTTTTTGTGATGAAGAATTTGAAATTCTTAAATCAGTAATTACTAAGCCACCATGTATCTAATCCATGAATCCTAATCCATTATGAGCTAGTGTTTGGGACGCTACCTAATCTTCCTCTTTCATTTCATAACGAACCAAATGTTTTATACAATTATGATGACTACCTTGAAGATTTTAAACACAAAATTCAAACGACCTATACAACAGCTCGACGTAATGCCCTACAATCTTAAATTAATTCAAAAACATATTATGACCGTGATTCAACAAATTCTACTTTCCAAGTGGTTGAAAAAAACAAATTATCACAAATGTGATAAGTTTATCACAAATGTGATAAATTGTTAGGACCGTTTAAGATAATAGAAATTGTAGGTCCGGTAAACTCCAAGCTTGAAATGGGAAGAAAATCGAAGATCGTTCATAATAATCGGCTTAAATTGAATTTATAATAGTCATTTCAACTAAATACTACCAGTAGTAAAAATAAAAATAAAAATAATATAAAATCAACTTAGCTTAGATTTATATAAAATAAATTATAAAATATGCATTAAACTGTTAAAAAAAATAATAAATTTTCAACTAACCAAAATTACAAACTATATAACCTATAAAGAAGTTATATAAAAAATGAATGAATCAAAGAAATATAATAAAAGTTAATGTTTATTATTGTCGATGGAAATGGAAGCCTAACCCTGTCCCGGTGGATACACAACACCAATATGTGGGACTTTTTAAGATTTCCCTATGCTTAAAGTGTTGGGAGGTTGTTCTCATTTCATCTGGTACTTTCTGTTGTACTACTTGATTGTATCTACTATTGTTTCGATGTGTAGATCCCGAAGTATATTTGTATCACGTACGTACCAGGGTGCATTTACCATTATTGTTAGTATTTTTGACTGCATCCGCTTCAATTTTATTATATTAGAAGCACAAACCTTACGCTCCAGGCTTAGGTATGAATGTTTTCCTATCAAACGTCTTAACTATTAAACATCTTAACTTGATTTGTTGACGTTTAGTTTCGATATAATTTTTTACAAGTGAGCCTTCTATCTAAATGGAGGCCGAGATATTTAACGTTTTGATTTTGTAATAGCACGATACATAATATAAATACATATAGTACTACCATTATAAGAAAAAAACAGTTTACCCATTGATGTTCCAGATGTCATGTCGATAGAATATCGTCAAAATTTAGTATCAATATATGACATTTAGGCGAAAAATATTTTGATCATTTTAAAACGATACCAGTAGCGACATCTAGCACATCAATGGGCTATATCATGGTAATACTATATGTATTTATATCATGCACGATTTTATTTCACCTCACAGCTGGGCAGTAAAGTTTGCGGAGTGTGAATATATTGCACGCCAATTTACGTTTGTTGGCCCTAATTCTCCATTTAACTAGCAATTTTTCAATTTCATCTAAGTGTTCCTGCAGATTTCATGAAGCTAGCTTGGTATTTTGATGCTAGACTTGCTGTATCATCCGCAAATGTTGAAACTTTTACGTTATTTGATGTTGGTAGGTCTGCATTATACCTAACACACTGCCTTGTGGAACACCTGCATAAATTTTGTATAAATTGGTAAAAAATGACACAAACATTTGAGCAAAAAAATTTTAAAGATTTTATAAAATCTTGCAGGTAACTGTGTTTTAATTTTGTATGTATCGTCGTATAACTAACTTGCAGTTGATTATCCAGTAGTGTCTTTTAGAACTCGTTTTTAAGAAAACATATCAAAAACGGTATCTTAGTAAATTCCAAGTACCTTCGAATAGGGCGTTTCTTCCTCGGTTTCGATTAGTTTGTTTGTTTCACTTGAGGATTCTTCGTCAGGTAAACAGTTTAACAGCCACTTACGGAGATTAAATCCTGACGCCTTCATTATCGATGTTATTTCTTGTTTTCACTGTGATGAGCTCATCCAGTGTATCTGTCATCAAATCGTGGACGTAGAAGTTCTTTTCGATAACAGTAGCTGCTCGTAGAAAGGTGTGTCGGTTGTATTCTGCTATTTGTTTCAAAATGCGTGTAGACAGAAATGATGCTGGTGTGGTGCCATAAGTGACGGTGAGTAGTCGATATTCCTGAATTGCATCGGTTGGCTCTTTTCTCCATAAAATCATTTAGTAGTTTGTATGTGGTGGTATGACTAATATTTGCCTAAACATTTTATCAAGGCCCGCGGTTATGACGTATCAATGAAAACGGAACCTTAATAGGCTGTAGAGTTTTCTGTACCTGAAGTCCTACTAATAGATTTTAGTTTAGTGATCGTTCTGTTTTAGTTTTTGCTGAATCATCAAACACCACACGCAGCTTGGTTGTAGTGCTTGTGTCTTTATAACCAAAATGATGTGATAAGTAGTAGAAGTGGGTTCAAGGTATGTCTATTTCGGTATACGGTATACGTTACGTGTGCTTTAATTTCTGGTACTCTCGTATAAACTCAACATATTTTAATTTAAGGTCTGGATCTCTAGCTAGTCTGAATTCAATAGAATTAAGTCGGTTGGTTGATTGTGTTTTAGATTCTCCCAGTACACCAGCTTGAGAATCAAATGGCAAAGATACCACGAATCAGCCATCGAACGTTTTTCTGTAATTGTCTATGAAAGTGTTTCATAGACACTATGCAATTCGCAGTGAATTTCTTGCTTGGTATTGCAACATGGTATTGTTGGTTTAATATCCTCAATTTCCCAAAATCGAGTGAGCGTTCGATCAGTATTGATAAAAGTACATAGGTTTGTCAATTCTGGCGGTTCCCGGATATTAAGAGTTCCTGATATTATCCAGCCTAATACGGTTTCTTGTGATTACTTTTGGTGCTTTTAATGTGACCTGGTCGGATTAATGACAGATAATGGTCACATCCAATTAATATATCGATGTCACCCAGCATGTTAAACTTTGGGTCTGCAATCTCCAGCAGGTTGAATTCTTCCCAATGGTCGTCTGCGCTTGTTGTAATGTGGTCGACGATAACATTAAACCTTCTACGTTGAAGGAAAGACGTTGAGCTCGCGGAAACACCTCCAGATCTACTTGTCCTTTAGTTGTTCCCATCTTGGCTGACGATAAACCTTCTACTAACATTCGTTGGTTGGTACGCCTGAGTCTCAATTTCTCAACACCCGCTTCTGAAAAAAAAGATGCTAAACTTCCAGAATATCGACTCGTCCTAAATCTAGGTGACGACAGTTTTATAACTTCCATGTTAAGTGTTATTAGTATACCGATGAATGATGAGGATACAGGTCGTAGCTCGTTTCAGCCTTTTCAAGAGATTTAGCTATACCCTTTGTTACGTAAAAGTCCAGTAAGTGTCTCGCCTCTCAGGCCAGTAGGTTGGGTGGCCAGCAGATATATTATCCATTTTTTCATCTTGCATGTATTCCACAGGTGTTTTACTTTTAAAGACATTAACCTTGAACCCCATCGCTTACATAAACTGGTTGCAGGCTGCAGTATTTTTAAAATAACTTTCACATTGAAACTTAATTCTTATAGGCTTGCAAACGTTTAAATGTTTTTTTTTAACTAGTCACTGCAACAATGAAAACACTTGTAGTATTTATGCTGCTTTGCCATACAAAGTCCTCAATTTGAAGTGCAACTTTCACCAGACCCCTTCTTTATACTTCAACGAAATATCTGCCTTTTGTTCCTTCAGTGGCCGTCAAAAATACCTGCGGAACCGCTCAGGATAGATTCCAGAGCTGGTATATGACTTCAAACATCAAGTCAGTGAAGTTCAAAGGAGTCCAGGTCAAAATAAATAAATAAAAAAAATACATTTTAATTGTTAAATAGAAATTAATTTATTAATAATATTAGTAATAAACTCAAAAGCTTAAAAAAAATTCTAAACACTTCCTCGGTAAGCCAAAAAAATAGAAAGTGAAAACTTCAAAATTTTTATTTTGAAAGCTCCATTTATTTGTTATTAATACAAAATATTTTACTTGCTACGGTTACTAATTTTACGTCAGAATATTTAAAATGCTTGCTTAACAGAATATTTAATTTGTTTTAAAGAACTATGTAGAAGAAACTTGAATGCCCTTTTTTGTGGTATTAAGCTTTGAAACTTAATAGTGATATAATATTTAAAAAAAGAAATTGCTTTTTAACACTGGAAACCTTTTAGATTATTATAGTGCCAAAATAAGCCATATATTTTAAGCAAAAAATGTTTAGAAGGTTTTAGTTTTAGTAATTTTCGTTTCAATAACTTTAAGCTTTTTTTAAATTTTACTTTTCTTACAAGTTGCTTACATAAAAATTTGTAATATTTATTTGTAAAAATCTTTTTTTGAAAAGCTCAACAAATAAGTAATTGCTTAAATATTAGTGAAGTGTATCTCTAATATTTTTAAAGAATTAAAATAATAAATGAGCTTTTACGCAGAATTTTTAAAGTAAAACTATTGTTAAAGTTAACATTTCCCAGTTTTAACTTCCACTAATTTGAAACATTTTAAAAGTTGTATTACTTAAAAATTGTTTTAAAATTTGGCTTTTATATAGCTTTTAGTACATAGCATTCAGAGATTAAATAAAAGTTTAAAAATTATATATATTTCAGCTTGTAATGTTAAAATACTAATTTTGAAGTAAAAGCTTATAAGTTTCAACAAGCAGACAACAGTGTATTCAGCATACTTATATAGCCTTTTAGTTTAGGAAAAAACGCCTTCTGGGCTAGATCCGTGTAACTAAATAATTCCTAGATAAAGGTTTTCAATAGTGCGATTCATGGGTATCAAATCAAAGGTATTGACATTTACTCTTTATATAATTAGTCCATTTATTAGCCAAGCCAAGCACTATAGTTAATCAAGTTAAAATAAAATCCTTTTTATGTTCTACATCCTTAAAAAAATACATTACATACTATATCCATTATAATATATTAACTCATCATATGCACAGCCAAATTGGTATATAATTACAAAGCGTGACTAATTAAAACCATTGCGCTAAATTATTTCCACATTTTACCAAACCAATATAGAAAATTTGTTAAAATTATCAATTCGTCGACTTTGTTGTTGTTGTTGTTGAAAAACATCAAAAGAATAATATTACACGTTGCGTATCTCGTTCTGTTCAAATAATGAAAATATCCGAGGATTTTTATTTTTTTATTTTTTATTTTAACAAAACGATTTTACCAAAACTAATTAAATTATTTAAACAATAAAATGTACAGAGAATATTCAAAATATAATGGTAAAACAAAAATTAAATTAAAAAATTTTACTTCGTTTATAATTTAATTTGATTTAAATTAATGACAGAACGAAATTAAAATACAATTTTTCATAAAAAAACAAAAAATTCAAATCAATGAATTGGTTAAAAGTGTCCCAAAATATAGAAAACTAAACTGGAAAATTTAAAATGTGTGACAGTATTACAGTGGAAATTTATTTTTGTTGTTGTTTTTGTCAGGGATAGAATTTGCTATGTAAAATCGAATCAATTTCGAGATTGATAGGCATAGGTATCAAAACTAAACGAATCAATAAATAACAACGAAAACGGGGAAAATGAGCCGGACATTGATGATGATGATGATAGCTGATGTTGAGTGATTTTCATTTGAATTTAGGTTAAATGATAAGAAAATAATCGATGGTGGTATTTTAGGTTATTGTTTTTGTTATAGATCTATCGTTGAATTGGATTAGATTTTTTATTTTATTTTTTTACTTGATACTAAGAGGTTGGCAATTTAATCTTTTATCTTTTGCTCTCAATCAAAATCAGTATTTGGTTGAGTATTGACATTACGATTATGGTGTGTTTGTATTTCATTTATCTGTGAAAGAAATAAAAAATGTTGAACAGTTCGAAGATATCATCGGTCATGTTCGTTTATATATATATATATATATATATATATATATATATATATATATATATATATATATATATATATATATATATATATATATATATATATACATATATATATATATATATATATATATATATATATATATATTTCATTTTAATTAGCAATCAAATTTGCACCTCTAGCAGGGTTGAGCATGGTCGTTTTAGTAAATTAATATAATCTACAAACTGTCTAAAATTGGATTTGTTAGAAAAATCCCCAAAGAAATTTAGCCATCTTAATAAACTAAGCCTCCATGATCAAATTATTTAGAGTGACAAAAAACATAAAACATATTCGTTTTTCATATGTTTTATCATATGAGAGACATCTCTTAGATTTTATAAGAATCAATAATAAAATTTAGCTCAATGAACCATTTTTCTGTAGGTGTAGTGAACAAAACAAAAGTAAAAATTGTTTTCATATGGATTTCTGCCGCACTAATACATTCAAAAGGTTGTATTTTTTAATATGATATCTGCGTATGACGGGAATATGCAGGCTTTTTAAAAAGATTCAAGACGGCGTTGGTTTGTAATATAGAAAGTTCTGAGCTGGCTGATACACGCATAAAAATAGAAACAAAAAATTATGTTTGGTACTGTCCGCATACTGCTTTAAATTCATGGTATAGTATATAATACTTCTCTCCCTCATTAAATATATTAGTCTCTGTCTATTGATTATCAAATTTCGTTTATTATTCATCTTCGAGTATAAAGAAGTCGCTCATGTACAATGTACATTATGAAAAGAGCACATACTGTTGTTCCATCATTCAAATTGATTTTTTTTTCACATTTGACCTCCTCTGGACTTAGAACCTCAGCTTGGGGGATTTCTTCCTGCTTAAAAAACATTTTCACTGTAGTATCGATGATAGTGTTTAAATGCAAATGTTCCATTATTGATCTGTGCTGCCTCATTACTCTTAACGGTGTCCTTGTCGAAAACCACATACGCCAGAATTAGTGACTCTTTCATCTCAAAAAATATGGAAGAAGCGATCAGCATCGAGTTTTGAAATTTAAATTCAAAACTCGGAAACCTTGTTAGAAGTTGACTGAGCACAAGAACTACAATTTGAATTTCTTCTTTTATAGATTATAAAATAATAGACACGCTACTTTGCCAGACGCTAAACCTGAAATGCATATATTTTTGCATTTGATCGGGATAAGTTTAGTCTCTGCATGCGTGCTTCCATTATGACAGAAGCCTGCGATACAATATCAAGGAATACACAACGATTTGTCCATTACTTCAACGATGGCTGTTGGTCATAATTTTTCAATTATTTAGAATCTTAATTAAAAGTTTAATAATTATAATACGTATAAGCTTAAAAGCTTAATATTTGGTTAAAAACTAATCGTAAACTGGTTGTTTAATTTAAATTTTAAAACCTTTATCAGAAACCTTTATAATTTAGCAATCTTTACAAGTATTTATTTTTTGTAATTTTATTTTAATTCGAGCTTTATTCAGAGCTTTGATGACAAGTTTTAGTAATTAATAAAAAGCAAAACAGCCATATTTAAATATTGATAATTCAGTTTAATGCTCAGTGATAAATGTAAAATTGTAATCTCGTGAGCTTTAAAAAAAATGCTTTTTATGTTGAGCTTTAATAAATTTAGCTTTTTACAACTATATACTTTTGTGTGCCAATTGTAAGTATTCTTTTTATTTTATGAATTTGTAAAAAAACATTTTAATTTTGAAAAAGCTTATATAACTTTAAGCTTCTGAATAAAATAGGTTACAGCTATTTTTAAGGTTTTGAACCAAAAAATTAATCCATAGTTAATGCTTTAAGATATAAATGTGAACACATCAACATATATTTTTTTCTGAAGTTCTGAGTAAAGCTCGATTTAGAAAAAAAAACTTTTAAAATAAATAAAAATAAAGCTTGTTATGTTAATGCAACCTTTTAATTTTTTTTAAATTTGCTTTATTCAATCAAAAAATGGTTTGAAGTATAAAAGAGCTTTTATTTGTACTAAGAATGGTAGTTGCCGTTGCAAGCTTAGACAATGCAGCATTAAAGGCTCGCTGAACTTTAATCCATCGATACCAATATCTTTTCAAAATTTGTAAATTTTTGAAGTAAGATATATTTGATGGTATATATGTAAAGCTTTTAAAGTAAAAATGTTATTAGTACAAAAAAATAAAAGGTTGACCTAATATTAGCACAATTGACAAGTAAAGATTTTGCTTATAGTAATATAATTTCTTAAAAACGTATGTCAATGCCATAATTCGAAAAATGGTTTGAAACTTTTAAAGCTTTTTACCACTTCAAAAATTGGAAAACATTTAAATCTCTCATTTAAAATCACACTGAAGACTTATTTCTGAAAAATTATTTTTACTGCTGAAACTATTGATCTTCTTAAAAGAGTTAAATGACCTTGAAAATAGTAAGGCTTTAATAGAAAAACTAAAACAATCGATTTACGAACTACTAATGGTTTAAGTTTATACTACTTATATTTTAAATAATTAAAATGATCCTCATGTCTTTGTGGATAACACTGGTTAATTTCAAGCCTAGATACAGTATTAACAGGTGGCATTTTTTCGAAAAGATTGTAATGACTTTCGTGTAGGCTTGTGTTCTGGAATAAGGTTATAATTTGGAAGCCTTGTTAAATTTTGCCTCATTGTATGAAGCAGTGATTGCGTCATGGCGTGTTCTTCTTGGTTTTAAAACCATAGTAGCCATTACTTAAATTGTACTCGTTTGTCCTTGAAAGCTCATTTCTTTAAGTAGTTACATCTTTTTACTTTTACTTTTGTCGTTGTACAAGTCTGTGATGAACTTTTTCCATTTTTCTCCATTGAATTAGAACCTGTCAAAAGTGTTTTTTCATCTAAAAGTTGGTGACTCAATAAGATAGCTGATATGATAGTAAATAGCTAATTTTTGTTTTATTTTGTAATCAAAATTGATAACAAATTTTTGGTTTCTATCAACCACAATCATCGATCGATTTTTGGTGAAATTTGTTATGTATATTTGGTAGGTATGAGAATAGGTCGTAAAGTATATTTCATACCACTAGCTGATTAGGGTATCCCTATCCAGACCATTTTTTACTATTTCTATTTTTTTGACTCATAAACAAAAAATCATTTACGACCGCATTATGCTGGCAGTTTCGATGGAACAAGGTGGATTCTTTTTTTTTTTTTTGGATGGACAAGCGGAAATTCTCAGCTTATTCATCATTTAAGCTGCCACTGAATATTCATAATAACCCAGATGCAGTGTGCAACATAACAAAACAATCGTCCACGGTCATAGTTGCGAATCAATGCAAAATTATTATCTGGGATGAATGCACTATGACACACAAACATTCTCTTGAGGCGTTGAACAGAACACTCAAGGATATTAAAAACAGCGACGACAAACTATCCCAGTATTTAAGTGACAAACACTTCCCGTTATTCCACGTTTAACGTACGCTAATGAGATCAATGCATCCTTGAAATCTTCGCTACTGTGGCATAATGTTGAAAAAATCCATCTAAAATTAAACATACGCGTCTAAATGCTACAAGGTTCATTCAGAATGTGTCAGCATTCTCGACCCAATTGTTAGATATCGGCGATGAAAAGTTGCTATCTATGAAAATACTGGATGCACAATCGTTGATTCGCAAAATGCTCTCAAGTTTCAAGATACAGCGATCGTTGCAAGGTGACTTGGTATCATACAAATCAATTGGTACAGTTTGAGATCCCAACGAAAAGATAAATTATTCAACAGAGCTTTTGAACTCACTGGATTTGCCAGACGTGCCACCACACCTTCCACGATTGAAAGTTGGATCTCCGGTTATTTTACTTTGGAATTTGGACATACCACGGCTGTGCAATTGCACGCGATTGATCATTAAAAAATTAATGAAAAACATTACCGAAGCCACCATTTTGAATTTCCTATTGGCATTCGCAATGACAATCAATAAGTCGCAAAGCCAAATGATGTCTGTTTGCGGCTTAGATTTGAGCACACCATGTTTTTCACACGGACAATTATACGTGACATGTTCTGGCGTGGGCAAACCATCTAGCTTATTTGTGTTAGCTAAAGACGGACTGACAAAAAATTTCGTACACTCAATTGCTCTTCGATTTTTTTATTTCATTTTTCTACTTTAGGATAAAAAATATATTACTTTTTTTCACTTTACATTTAACTTTTAAGAGAACAAACAATGAATATGTTCGTTACGTTAATGAAATACATTGAATTGAGAAAATGAATGGTTGGTGTTTTTATCGGCGGTCATCGTCTACAGCGCTCCATTGCTCTTTCTGTCATAGATCTCATCCCCACACACTTACAATAAATTCGTTATTTTTTATTTAAAAACCAAAATATTCACTAGAAATAATTTGTCGAGTTTGCCGAGTCGGCTAGTAAATATGTATATTGATATTTAAATATGATATATTTACAATATCAAACGTTGAAAGTTGATAAAAAACCAACCAAATATGTCTATGTACATATTACAAATATTTAATAAAATAGTATAAAATAGCATAAAATATCATAAAATAGCATTAAATAGCATAAAATATAACAAAATAGCATTAAAAAGCAATAAAAGAGCTTAAATAGCGTAAAATATAAAATAGCATAATTTAGCATAAAAAAGAATAAAATAGAATAACAGCATAAAATAGCATTAAATAGCATAAAATAGCACAAAATAGCATTAAAAAGCATAAAATAGCACAAAACAGCTTAAATTGCATAAAATAGCATAAACTATAATAGCATAAAATAGCAAATAAAAGAGCATTAAATAGCATAAAATAGAACAAAATAAAATAAAATAGCATAAAATATCATAAAATAGCATAAAATATAACAAAATAGCATAAAAAAGCAAAAAATAGCAAAAGATCACTAAATAGCATAACATAGCATAAAATAGCATACAAGAGAATAAAATAGAATAACATAGCATAAAATAGCATAAAATAGCATAAAAAGACATAAAAGAGCAAAAAATAACAATAAAAAAGCATAAATTAGCATAAAATAGCATTAAAAAGCATAAAACAAAATAGCTTAAAATTGCATAAAATAGCAATAAAAGAGCATAAAGTAGCATTAAGCAGCATAAAATAGCACAAAATAGCATAAAAAAGCAAAAATAGCAATAAAATAGCATTAAATTGCATAAAATTAAAAATAGCATAAAATAGATCAAAATAAAATAACATAACATAAAATATCATAAAATAGCATTAAATAGCATAGCATAGCATAGCACAAAAAAAGCATAAAATAGCATAAAATATTATAAAATATCATAAAATAGCATAAAATAGCATAAAATATCATAAAATAGCAATAAAAAACCATAAAATAGTATAAAAAATATGACATAGCATAATATATCATAAAATAGCTTAAAACTGCATAAAATAGCAATAAAAGAGCATAAAATAGCATACAAAAGCATGAAATAGAATAAAATATCATAAAATATCATTAAATAGCATAAAATAGCACAAAATAGTAAAAAAAGGCAAAAATAGCAATAAAAAATCATTAAAAATAATAAAATATAAAATAGCATAAAATAGAACAAAATAAAATAACATAGCATAAAATATCATAAAATAGCACGAAATAGCATAAAATAGTACAATATAGATTAAAATTGCATAAAACAACAATAAAAGAGCATAAAATAGCTTGAAACAGCATAAAATAGCATAAAAAAGCATGAAATAGCATAAAATATCATAAAATAGCAATAAAAGATCATCAAATAACATAAAATAAAATAAATACCATTAAATAACATAAACTAGCACAAAACAGCACAAAAAAGAATTGAATCATAAAATAGCATAAAAAAGAATAAAATAGCACAAAATAGCATAAAATAGAATAAAATAGCATAACATAGCATAAAAAAGCATAAAATAATGTAAATACCATTAAATAGCATAAAATAGCACAAAAAAGAATAAAATAGCATCAAATAACAAAAAAAAGAATAAAATAGCATAATACAGAATAAAATAGCACAAAACAACATAAAATAGTATAAAATAGCATAAAATAGCACAAAATTGCATGAAATAGCAATACAAGAGCTTAAAATAGCATAAAACAACATAAAATAATATAAAATATCACAAAATAGCATAAACTAGCATAAAATAGCATGAAACAGTATAAAATAGCATAAAAAAGCATGAAAAGCATAAAATAGTATAACATAGCATAATAGAATAAAATAGCACAAAATAGCATAAATAGAATAAAATAGTATGAAATAGTCTAAAATATCATAAAATAGCATAAAATAACACAAAATAGCATAAAATCAAACCAACTATGTCAAGTACTTATTATCTATGGTCGTATAATTATGATTTATAACGCGAAAAGCTTTTAAAACGCGCGTTCAATATACCAGATATGATGCCAAGAACTATTATTAAATTTTATGTTGTAACCAATAATTTATATACACATATATATGCTTCCCACCAAAAAAGGGTGACGAAAGTTTGAAACGACATGTTACTTTAACGACATATAGGAAACTCATATTTAAATATATGCACTACATAACAATCAAATTATGAAAACTAATTCTTGCATGAATTTTATAGTTTTTAATAGAATAACAACCGCATCCATTATACTAATCGTATTCTAGTATGTATGTTGGTTTTTTTTTTTATATTACCCTAATAGGTATGTTTAAAATTATGTATATATAGAGTTCGTGGTTATGTTATTAAAAAAATATATACGTTAAAACCTCTGGTAGCTGTGGGTAATCTAGTTATAGAGACAAACAAGGTTCAAACGAGTTAATAATATTGCATTGGTAAAATATTAATCAATTTTCATCAAGTTAACAAAATCTGCTTACAATACCCACACCATTTTTTTTTTATGTAATTCGCTTTTAACCAAACCACAAGATCTATTCTAAATGCAATAATAATTTTACAAAATAAATACAAAACATAAGAATTACGATAAACATATCTTGGAACATCATCAATAGTCAATCATCAATAAATCACTCACAATGTACATTACATATATACGGTGTGTATGCGCGACGAGATGATGAATAAGAATTTCCTCGATGGTTATATAGACGATGTAGTGTTCTACTATTATATACTGTGTGTTTGGTATGTTGTTGTTGTTGTTGTTGTTGTTGTTGTAAGTAAAATTCGTATACATAAGAAATTATATTTCAATCGATTTACGTTATGAAGTACAAAAAACTCATAAATTTTTTATTTTTTTATTTTTTTGGAAGAATATATGTACAAGGCAATGATGAACAAGCGAAACGATGAGATGAAATTGATGATTTTATCGTATCATAATACTTGCTAAGAGATGTATTATATCATGTGGTAATTCATGAAGTTTAGTAGTCAAAAGTTTTTTTTTTTTTTTGTATGTTGTTTTGTTTTGATGTTTGCCAGAATTTAAAATTAATGGAGAGAGCATAAATTTTGTAAAGTGTCAGGATTTTCTAAAGATGCGCTTTTTTTTCTATCTCCAACAACAGCGATGAATAGAAATCATGTATATATACGGAAGATTATTGAATATATCATTTTTGGTTGTGTTAATCGAATATCGCTGATTTATCATCGGCAGTCCACAAAATTGAAATTTATTGTTATTAAATTATGAAAGCTTTATATAATATGATTTATGGGTATTGTAAATGAGTATACGGAATTTAAGTCTATTATAAATTATTTGGGAAGCAAATTCTAACTTGTCGATTTTGAAGTAAGCTTATAGTTCTAAAAATTTAAACTTTTTAACATCGTTTCTCAAAAATTGTAAAAATAAAATGCATTGTATAAAAATAGTCAAACTTATTGAATTTTTAGAGTGAAGCTTTTTTTACGGTGTATGGTAACCCTTGATAAAAGCTTTTAACACATTTTTTAAAAGTTTTTTTTATCCAAAGCATAACGAGTCAAAACGTTCTTCGATAATTGTTATAATACATTTTTTAAAAATTTTGCGGCAAAATGTAAAGTACCAAATATAAGCTTAAGGATAGAAAGAACTTTTACCATGCCATTTTTACGAATTTTTAACAGTTTAAAGTTTTTATAAGTCAATTAGTTTCAAATTATCACAATTTTAAAAGCTTTTTAATACTTTTTGCTACCAATCATGTCATTATTAAAAACATGTCAAATCATTATAGCAAAAGCTCAAATTTTGTCGAGAGTATTTTCTAAAGCTTTTGGATACGGTTTTTAGGCATTGAACATTTTATAAGCTTTAAAAGTTTGTAAATATCAAAATTTCAACTTTTAAGTAAATTCCAGCTCAAAGCTTTAAAGCTTTTTGTAAATAATAATGAAAAATATGACTTTCTGTTATTTATTTCGTCAATATAGCCATAATAGTTTTATGGCAATATCGATTGATCGACATGAACCGGCCATTGCCGATAGTCAGTGATTGCTTGGAGAAATCTTCGGCAAATGGAACGTTTAGCAATGAAACTTGCAAGTTTGTCATCAGCCAAAGTTTCTTCACATAGCGCCACAAAGTCGATAATTTGAGGCAAGCATTTATTTCATCGGCAGCGGACGGTCTTGGAATGACTGGTAGTGTTTGACAGCAGACAGTACAAATGCCTCCAAAACATCTTGAGTCATTGCGCAGATCTTTCATAGTTCGATATGAGTGGTTCCAATGCGTATTTGTGCGCCATTGTTCATTCATCCTAGATCATGATTTTACTTGCTACCAAAACTGAGTGTTTGGTAATGTTGCATGTCGAATTTCAATTATTTTAAGGTTTAACGGTAATTTCAACTTTGAATGAGCCGTTCAGCATCCTTCTAGCAACGTGGCAGCTATCCCAGAAAAAGCAACTGGTCCAGCAATTTCGGATCTCGGACGAACTGAGGCCAAAATAAATGACATGAGGAATGTCAGCCCAGTCCCACCGGGCACATCGAAAAAAAAATCCTATTCCTAACTTGACTAACAAACTGCTCATGAGTTAACACATGTATTCGATCAAAAGCAAAGCCTGGATATGTATCCCTCATTCACTCCGAGGTCGAGATTCGCTGAACTGACACGAGTTCGATGTTAAATCCTGTATTCTGACATGTTATCCTTGTACTTGTTCCAAAGTTCACAGGGATTCGATGGACAGTATGTCGAAACAATGATAGCAAATAATATGCAGCGATTATCAAGTCCCATGAATATCGTTTTCAAGCAAATTGAGTTGCATATATACATGTAACTGTCAATGGTGTCAACCATTGACAGTTCGATGTGGTTCAAATGATGTCGCCCCACAAACATTCACCAGTAACAACCGCAAGTAGAATCACTCGCCATTCTTCGGATAAAATTTGTATATGCGACCATGAGCATCAGTAAAACGCTCATTCAGATGATTAGAAACCACATCGCCTTGCTTCCAAGGTTGAAATTTTTGGAAGCATTCCAAGTGTAATAACGTGGCATCTTAGAGTAGAGCAATGTTCGCGCAAATGGATCATTTTCACCACCAATTTCACCATCAAGTTTTCACCAACAATCACAGTTGCGACTTGTAACGTGCGTCTTGCATTGATATTTTTTTTAAGGTTTCTACAAAAATATTTGTAGGTACTTTTAACGTCATATAAGATATAATTCGCATTATGATTGCTGTCGTCGCACTGTAGCTATAATGTTTTTGTTGATGATTATGATAGGAACACTAACATCATTTTATTGCTTTAACTGACCCGTCATCAATTTATTGCATTAACTGACCCGTTGTATGGACTGGTTTTCGCTTGTTCATTGACCAATATTGTGGTGGTATTGATTTTCCTCCTACCATATGATCATAAAGTAATTTTTTATGATCGTGGATATCCAAAAACAAATAATTGATTTCAGTCTTTTTGATGAGCAGCAGTCATCATAACAACATTATCATTGATATATGGATATATCTGTTTAAATCTACATATTTGTAAAAATCAGTGTTAGTTTGTAGAGCCATATTGAATTGAATAGAGCCATCCGCAAATGCGCTAATATTCGGGTGTTTGCTTGGACATTTTTATTTATAGACGAAAAAATATAAACGGGTAATTATAGATTTATATACTGAGTGGAAATTAGTTTTTATAAATTTGGTATTATTAAATATAGTTAAATTGTGGACCAAGAGTGATATCGTAGATTAAGGTAATCGCCTTTAGAGGGAATTTAACCGCCTTTCCTGTTATAAAATTACCAAAGTCAAACTATAGCCGGTTTTTACTCCTACAATTGGGTTTCCGAAACCTTAGGTGACGACCTTGGGGTGGTGTAGGTAGTGGGTCCGTCCACGCTATTGCCTAGCCGACCGGCTATATTATTTATTGGCGTTATTTTATAAATCGCTGACTAATATAAATGAACGGTGACAACAAATAAATTGGAAGTTCATTGGGTTCCAGCAGCGGTATTGGTTTATTCGAAAACATAAAAAAAAAAAAAAAAAAACGGGAAAATATTGGATTAACCTTCTTCTTCGCACATGTATATATTATATAAATAGGGCCACTGCTCTGCTTATCAAACACAAGATTTGGGATAAATCATTTTTTTTTATGAATTCATTTATGATATATAAGTATATGTTTGTATAGTGTGTGATTAGCTTATAGTTTTATCTAAGAAATTTAATGAATTTGAATAGTGAATTTATTGTGGTGAATGATATGGTGAACTTTATAGTGCTAATAATTTTGTTTTAGGTCAAGTTATATGAATCGTACATACCGCAATCCCCTGAGCGCTCTGGATTTTGTGGGTAAGTGTGTTTTTTGGTAATTTTTTTTATATAGTTATTGCACGAAAATAATAAATTTACCTATCATTCATATATATATAAAGACACGTGACTTTCTTATGGAGTTGATTTAGACACTCCGATATTGAATTGAATAATTATACTGTTAAAGTTAATATTATGGGCTGTCCATAACATATGTAATATAATCTGTAGTACATTAAGTTCAAACATTAAATATAATGCTTATTTTGTCATTGCATACCGGTTATCGTTTTGATTATTAACTTAGAAATGTCGAGATAAATTATTTGTGTGGGGAAGTATCATTAATATGAAGTAATTGTCAAGTTATGGGTGACCAGTTGAAGTGTTGTTGGTTGGCGTAGCACATGATTTTAGTTTTTTTGTGATGCTGTGGTGTAATCTTATTTAAATTTCATTGAACCCGCCCAGCCCTGAGCACTCAGGATTTATAGTATCAAGCATGTGCACAATTATACACCCAAGCGTTACAAAAATGGCGCCGAAACAGGGACCTGTTATTAATTTTCTTTATTGAACATGTGTTTTTATAAATAGTTTTGGTCGCTTTAATAAAGCATCCAAGGAGCTTCACTCCTTATCTATAGATGCATTTTTTCCGCCTCTTACATTTTATTAATTAAATGCGGAATATTCATCTTTTGGTAATTTTGAAATTTTTCAGATGTTATTAAATTTTAAAAATTTTATATTCAAGTCATTTAACTATATCATAGAAGATTGATTTTAACGTGGAAATATTGGTTGATTGACTGTGACTCAGTGTTTCCCAATGATTTTCATAGTTATTCTTTTTATTTTATTTTTATGGTTAGTGTTTTTCTTCCTTCGCATTAATTAAATTTTTTCAGTTTAATAGCGGGTTAGGGCAGTTGATTTAATTATGACAAATGATAATCGAATCTAAGTAATTCTTAGTCATCTTATCTATCATTGGATTGAAATTTAACTGTTTTAACTTGTCTGTTTGAGTATTTAAATATTTCATATCAGTTACTAATCAGATAATAGAGAATTGATTTCAGCGTGTAAATTTACTGGTTGATTGGCTGTGACTCAGTGGTTCCCAGTAGTTTTCACAGTTGTTTCTTTTTTATTTTTTTGTTAGTGTTATTTTATTTTTGTCATCAAATTTTTTTTTCCGATTAGTGCAGTTGATTTAATTATGATGAATGATAATCGAATCTAAGTGATTCTTAGTCATCTTATCAGTCATCGGGGTTAAATTTAATTGTTTTCACCTGTCGGGTTATTCTATTTAAATATTCTATATATTTATGTATATATATTTATGTTTATGTACCAATCAACAACCATTTCTGCTGCTCCCATACTTTGTTATATTATAATTATTATTTTGATTAGATAATTTTGCCTAACTAAATTTTTCATCAAATATTTGTTTTTTGTCGGTAATCCACTACAGTGTTACTTTACGTATAGTGAAGTACAAGTTTTTTTTAAATTTCTATTAGGTTAATAATTTTTTTTTAAGTTTTTATGGTTCCAACTAATTGACCTAATTGATTTGCTGGGATTCCGTTATTCTTAGCTCATTTAGTTGGTCTACCTTCTTATGAATGCATAGGTTTAGTTTGGTTAAATTTTATTCTGATTTTTGAGGGTGTCGCCCATTTGGATGATTACAAACAATTATTTGAATACTTCCCCTAGTTGAATTATATATTAATTGTTACTTAATTAACATTTTTTTTTTTTTTTGTAAACACAGAATATTTATCTAATTTTTCGTTATTATTTGGTACTTTAGTACATATTATTATCTACTTAATTATTAAAAGTATATAAGTATATCCCATATTGGTATAGTATTTTTTTTTTTTTGTATTATTTTCATAAATACATAAATTTTTTTGGTTCTGTTGCTTGGATTTAGATATAATTTAAATTACATATTTATTTTTTCAATTGCGGTGGTAGCAATAGTCTTTTATTTACAATGAATTTTACAAGTTATATTGACGCTCTCACAAGCGAAGAGCTAAAAGTTGAGTTTATTATTCGAAATATTAAGTCTGGGTTGTCTAATTCTAAAGAATTACTGGTTGATCGAATGATCGAGGAGGCGGCAAACTCTAAACCTAAACCAAATAAACCACATCCCGATATCGATATCAGTTTGGAGGTTGGTTCTGCAAAGGATATAGCAGAATCTTTAAATAAACAAACAGACATCAAATTCCAACCCTTAAATAAGGTATTAGTGAGTCAAGTAATGTTTCGAGCTCTGCATTGGCAAAGACGACTGGAGCGTATTAAAAACACCACGGGTGAAATTCTGAATATCACCAGCGTGATAACTAAACTCAGACGGGTGAATCAATATGCACAGCGTCTGCTTGCCGAAGAATCCTCGAACACAAACACTAATGATCCCATAGGTGATCCCAGTCAAACTAGGCAAGATGACCTTATTGATCCTAGTGAGAAAGAAGAAGGAGCATCCATGCTGATGCAGGTTGGTTCGAAAACAACCCAAAGGTTTGATACTAAGGAAGCCAATCAAAGGGAACGGTTTGTTCTTCCGCAGCAGATGTATTCATCAATAGACAATGAGTTGAATTTTTATAATAATCCATGGCAAGGTTATCCGCAAGAAAAACATCGTGAATTAACGTCACCTCCTAAGCTTATTAATAATCCTTTGAGTTTGAGTGATCAAAGTAACTGTCGTTCCATAAATACTAAAAATGGCCCAGGCAAATTAGAAGTTCTACAAAACACTGGTGCTCGACCTAAAATTCGCACATCTGAGTTAGTAGACACAAACAAAAATCAGTCCCGTCAGCTTCCTCAGTGGAAAATTTCATTTAATGGTGGTTCGAAAGGACTAGATGTGCATGATTTTGTGTTTCGATTAGAGACATTCGCGAAAAGAGATGGTTACGCGGAAAATAAACTACCTCTACTGATCTACAATTTTGTTAGCGATCACGCTGAAAAATGGTTGTGGGTTTATGCGCGAGATAACCCTAACGCAACATGGTTTGATATGAGAACAGCTCTGCTTTTGAGATTTTCCAGCCACGAAAGTGAGCGAGAAACTCGTCGATCAATTGAACGGAAAATGCAAAACAGAGAAAGCTTTAACGATTTTGCTCTAGAAATTCAAACATTAAATGGGCATCTTTCAAAACGATTTTCAGATTCGGAGCTAGTAGAAATTCTTCGCGAAAACATGAATCCCGTTTTAAGAACGGCGACGTTATCTATGCAATTCAATACGGTAGAACAACTTAGAGCGGTATGTCACCAGTTTGAACGAATTTGGTCAAGTTCGGGGTATGATCCACGGCAGAATGTGGAATATCCAAAACGTCGACTAAACTTAAACGAAGTTCAATATCGTGCGCAATCAAAAGATATGCCATCCGACCTTTTGATGAGTAACGAGGATAGAACAGATACTGATATATCCGCCGTTCAAGCTACTAAGAGCGATAGAGTTTCCCCGCAATCCAATTATCTCGTTTGTTGGAATTGTAAAGATATCGGACATCGCTACCACGACTGTCTGTTAGAGTTCCAAAGTGTTTTTTGTTTTGGGTGTGGTGCACCCGAGGTAAGAAAACCAAATTGCCTTCTTTGCGCTAAACGATCTTTAAACCAAAAGTCGAACGAGTTCCAGTCGGGGGAAACTCGTTCGGGATCGATACCCCCCAGAAAACTATAATTAAAATACCAACACCCGTTACATCAAAATCCGTAGATACACAAACCACAAATGTACAAAACAATGAAGTATGCCGCTGCCATAAACTATTTAACTTAGCAGCTCATCAACAGCTGACGGTCGTTTCCTCCAAACCAAATGTCTTGCGCTTAAAAAAGGGGGAAATTTCACTAGAAAATATTCCTCAAACAGTATTGGGTTTTACGGAAAAGAAACAATCAGTCCGTATGAAACAATATTGGCAGGCACGCCGATTTATCATTAAGCAATGTTGCAACTCGATCATAAGCCTTAAGAATGATCAAAGGCCTCACACGGAAATTTCGATTAATGGACATAATCTAATTGGTCTTTTAGATAGTGGCGCATCTATAAGTGTTTTGGGGAAAAATGCGTTAAAACTTATTGAAATCATGGGTCTTAAAATTCGGCATCTCAGCTCTTATGTAAAAACGGCTGATGGTACGTCACAACCTATAGTTGGATTTGTAGAAGCTAAGGTAGAATATAATAACATAGTCCATCCCTTGCGATTCTATATAGTACCAAGTTTGTCAGGAAATCTTTATTTGGGCATTGACTTTTGGGCCAAGTTTAATTTAGCTCCAAAGATCATCAATGAAATTGCCACACCTATCGTTGCTAAGTCCACTAAGCATTGCTTAACCCCATCTCAGGAAAATGTGTTGGAATCAATCAAATCAATGTTTGCAGCTTTTGAAACACATGGCTTGGGAAGAACTAGAGTTATGGAACATGTTATCAATGTAGGGCAAACTTCTCCTATTAAGCAACGTTTTTACAACGTATCACCTGCTATCCAGGATATAATATACTGCGAGTTAGACCGCATGCTAAAAATGGGAGTTATTGAAGAGTCAACTAGTGCCTGGAGTTCCCCCATGGTGTTAGTCAGAAAATCGAATGGTAAAGCGCGATTATGTTTAGACTCTAGGAAGCTAAACTCGGTCACTAAAAAGGATGCATACCCACTCCCTCACATTGATGGGTTAATTGGTCGTCTAAATATTACTAAATTTATAAGTTCGTTAGACCTGAAAGATGCCTTTTGGCAAATACCTCTGGAGGCGGCATCTAAGGAGAAAACGGCATTCACGGTACCTGGTAGACCACTCTACCAGTTTACTGTGATGCCGTTTGGCTTATGTAACGCGCCCCAGAGTATGTGCAGACTAATGGACAAAGTTATACCCCACCAATACCACGAAAGGATTTTCGTGTATTTGGACGATTTATTGATCATCTCAGCCACTCTTGAGGAACACTTTTATCTATTGAAGACAGTAGCGAAATTATTATCTGATGCTGGTTTAACCATTAACTTGTCCAAGAGTAATTTTGTAATGCGGGAGATAAAATATTTGGGATTTATAGTAGGTGAGGATGGTCTCCGAACCGATCCTGGAAAGGTTGAAGCCATTTGTGACTTCCCAAACCCAACTACTGTAAAACAAACCCGTAGACTGTTAGGCATGGCAGGATGGTATCGGAGATTCATTCCGAACTTCGCAGAAATCTCCGCTCCAATTACCAACTTGCTCAAGAAGGGACAAAAATTCGTATGGAGCTGTGACGCTCAATCTGCATTCGACAAATTAAAATCACTATTAACAACGGCTCCCGTATTAGTAAATGCGGTGTATACTAAACCCTTCTATATTAGGTGTGATGCTAGTACAGAAGGTATCGGAGGGGTCCTCTTTCAAAAAGATGAAGATGACCAGGAACGTCCGATAGCGTTCGTTTCACAAAAATTGAATAGTACTCAACGTAATTATTCAATTTCAGAATTGGAGTGTCTAGCAGCACTGATTAGTGTACACAAATTTAGACCATACGTCGAGGGTTACCATTTTACCTTGATAACAGATCATGCCAGTTTGAAATGGCTAATGTCCCAAAAGGACCTAAGCGGCAGGTTAGCTCGTTGGAGCTTGAAACTTCAATCGTACGACTTTTCCATTGAACATCAAAGAGGTTCACTCAATGTTGTTCCTGATGCCCTCTCCCGAGCGTTCTGTGACAATTTCGACGAATTGAGAAAAGAGAAACACTTGCATGTGGGGTCTATTGATCTGCACTCGAACCATTTTTCTGATTCAGAGTATGTAAATTTGTTAAATAAATTCCAGGCATCCCCATCGACTTATCCGAACCACCGAATCGCGAATGGAAAAATCTATATACGATTAGAACCACTGCGGAGTCAAATTATAACTGACATTCCCGTATGGAAGCTGTGGGTCCCTTCTAAGTTAACCAATCTGCTTATTAAACAGGAACACGATACTCCAAGTGCGGCTCATGGAGGCATTCGTAAAACTCTAGATCGAATTAGACGATTCTATTTCTGGCCTCATTTAAGGAGAGAAGTAACAGACTACATAGCTAATTGCTCTACATGTAAAACTTCCAAGGCCGCAAACAAAATGCTAACTCCACCCATGACTCCCAATCGTTGTTTGGAACGGCCATTCCAAAAATTATATGTGGATTTGTTAGGACCGTATCCGAGATCAAAGAATGGAAAGACGACGATTCTCATTGTTTTGGATAAATTGACTAAATTCGTCCTCTTAAAACCATTAAATAAAGCTATTGCATCAAAAATCGTAACATATATTAGGGATGATATATTCTTAGTTTACGGGGTTCCAGAGTCGATACACTCAGACAATGGTGTACAGTTTGTTAGTAAGGAGTTTCAACAGCTATTAAAGGAATTTGGGGTACAACATGTGAAAACAGCCTTGTATGCTCCACAGTCTAATGCCTCAGAACGTGTAAACCGTTCTATAATTGAAGCTATCAGAGCTTATGTATCCAAAGACCATCGCGACTGGGATACTTATTTAAGTGCAATTAGTAGTGCATTGCGACATTCGGTTCATGACGCATTATCTGTCTCCCCACATTTCTGCCTATTTGGATATCACCGAACCAACCATGGCGATGAATACAAATTGCTTCGAGAAATTGGTTGTATACACGAAAATAGTGTCTTAGTGGAATCTCTTCCGGAAAGAATTCAACTTATTCACGAAGAGGTGAGAAGTAAAGTGGCAGAAGCCTATAAAAAATATGCATCACATTATAACTTACGCTCTAGAGTGGTTGATTTTCAGCCTGGTGAAATAGTTTATTATCGTAACCACCCACAAAGCAGGGCAATTGATTACTTTTGTGCAAAATTCGCTCCTAAATTTATCAAGGCCCGAGTGAAGTGTAGAATTGGGAAGGTCAATTACCAGCTAGAGGATGAAACGGGATGCTTGATAGGTATGTTTCACGCGAAAGACATTAAACGTTGAGTGAATGGTTAACATATAGATTTCAGTCTAGACCGTTTAAGGTTTTTTTCAGAGTTTTCTCGACTTTATCGCTTTTCACTAACGATTAAGCGCTATCAAGAAAATCTGTGTTGTAACGTGCGTCTTGCATTGATATTTTTTTTAAGGTTTCTACAAAAATATTTGTAGGTACTTTTAACGTCATATAAGATATAATTCGCATTATGATTGCTGTCGTCGCACTGTAGCTATAATGTTTTTGTTGATGATTATGATAGGAACACTAACATCATTTTATTGCTTTAACTGACCCGTCATCAATTTATTGCATTAACTGACCCGTTGTATGGACTGGTTTTCGCTTGTTCATTGACCAATATTGTGGTGGTATTGATTTTCCTCCTACCATATGATCATAAAGTAATTTTTTATGATCGTGGATATCCAAAAACAAATAATTGATTTCAGTCTTTTTGATGAGCAGCAGTCATCATAACAACATTATCATTGATATATGGATATATCTGTTTAAATCTACATATTTGTAAAAATCAGTGTTAGTTTGTAGAGCCATATTGAATTGAATAGAGCCATCCGCAAATGCGCTAATATTCGGGTGTTTGCTTGGACATTTTTATTTATAGACGAAAAAATATAAACGGGTAATTATAGATTTATATACTGAGTGGAAATTAGTTTTTATAAATTTGGTATTATTAAATATAGTTAAATTGTGGACCAAGAGTGATATCGTAGATTAAGGTAATCGCCTTTAGAGGGAATTTAACCGCCTTTCCTGTTATAAAATTACCAAAGTCAAACTATAGCCGGTTTTTACTCCTACAATTGGGTTTCCGAAACCTTAGGTGACGACCTTGGGGTGGTGTAGGTAGTGGGTCCGTCCACGCTATTGCCTAGCCGACCGGCTATATTATTTATTGGCGTTATTTTATAAATCGCTGACTAATATAAATGAACGGTGACAACAAATAAATTGGAAGTTCATTGGGTTCCAGCAGCGGTATTGGTTTATTCGAAAACATAAAAAAAAAAAAAAAAAAACGGGAAAATATTGGATTAACCTTCTTCTTCGCACATGTATATATTATATAAATAGGGCCACTGCTCTGCTTATCAAACACAAGATTTGGGATAAATCATTTTTTTTTATGAATTCATTTATGATATATAAGTATATGTTTGTATAGTGTGTGATTAGCTTATAGTTTTATCTAAGAAATTTAATGAATTTGAATAGTGAATTTATTGTGGTGAATGATATGGTGAACTTTATAGTGCTAATAATTTTGTTTTAGGTCAAGTTATATGAATCGTACATACCGCAATCCCCTGAGCGCTCTGGATTTTGTGGGTAAGTGTGTTTTTTGGTAATTTTTTTTATATAGTTATTGCACGAAAATAATAAATTTACCTATCATTCATATATATATAAAGACACGTGACTTTCTTATGGAGTTGATTTAGACACTCCGATATTGAATTGAATAATTATACTGTTAAAGTTAATATTATGGGCTGTCCATAACATATGTAATATAATCTGTAGTACATTAAGTTCAAACATTAAATATAATGCTTATTTTGTCATTGCATACCGGTTATCGTTTTGATTATTAACTTAGAAATGTCGAGATAAATTATTTGTGTGGGGAAGTATCATTAATATGAAGTAATTGTCAAGTTATGGGTGACCAGTTGAAGTGTTGTTGGTTGGCGTAGCACATGATTTTAGTTTTTTTGTGATGCTGTGGTGTAATCTTATTTAAATTTCATTGAACCCGCCCAGCCCTGAGCACTCAGGATTTATAGTATCAAGCATGTGCACAATTATACACCCAAGCGTTACAGACTTCATCTATTGTTTGTTAGAGTGCTAAATTGGCGTTTATCCACTCCGATCACGACTTTGTATTCATCACTTGCTACGCGATCTAACGTAGTTTTGAACAACCGAAGTAGTTGCTGCAGATCTCGAAGAATTCTTCTTTTCATTGCCGTATTGATCGTTTGACGGAATAAAATTCTAAATACGGCCCTGATATATTTTCGGTTTTCTCTTTCTCCACAGAATTTTCCATGGTTGGCGTTTAATTACTTCTGGTCTATTTCTTTGAGGTCTTTGGTATGCGGTGAAAAAACCGCACAACTTAACCAGCTGTCAAAGGATAATGCACATAACGCCATCTACTGGCATTATCGGAACCAGCATACGATGCCATGTTCATTTTTTGTTTCTGTCATGTATCTGAGATGGCGGATATGCGGATTTTAGTTTTTTGTGATTTTCTTAATTTTCCAATGAACGAAAAAATTTTTCGAGGCCGAGACAAACAAACAAAAATTCATGGAAATTAGTCAATTCGTTCTCGAGATATCATCAAAAGAGCCGTTCCATACAAAATATGAGAAAATTAATTTTTTTCATACATTTTTTTTTCGCGACTTTTTCCAATGTTTTAATAGTTATTTAGATAATTTTAGATATAAGTGAAGTACGATTAAGTGTTATCTTGAACATATATACTGTAACGATTTATCTAGAGCCAAACCTAGAGACATCTATGAAATAGCATTAGTATTAACAAAATTTGAGCACATATTATTTATAAAAAAAAACAAAAGATTAGCATAGTGACATCTTGAAAAAGTAGAATGAAGTAATAGAATATTCGAGATACATAAAATTTTGGTATATAAGCGACGTACGGTCGTGAGTTAGATGAGTGGTAATTTTTGCATGAGAGAAAGTAGAACGTAACATTTGGTGGCAGCGGTGGGATTGTGAATTTAAAATGATTATAGACAAGTTAATGAATAAACGATTGGAAGAGGAGTTGCATCTTCGCAAGGCCATTAGAATTCTAGGTAGTGAATTCAAAAGTACTGTATCATCAATTTGTCTTGTTAAGTTTGTATGGACTAGAATTAAGATAGTAAAAGACTCTTCTAATTTTATTTGTCTTTTCTGATTTTTTTTATTTTGGTCCCGCGCAACCCGAAGTGAGTTGATAGCAGTTTCCTACTGAAGTACTTTTTGCAAGGCATAATTTTCTCTCATTCTTTGCAGTTCTTTGGCTGTCTTACAGCCTCTGTAATTTGGTAAGTGATGATTACCACAGTGAATACATTTCGTTATGGTTCGTTTTTACTTTTTGTTGTAGTCTTTTGAAAGATGTTTCCACGCGCTCTTTACGCATCTCGACGCCCTATTACAATATTTGCGTGTGTGGTTTTGTAGGTTTCTGGTTCAAACATTAAGCATTGGAAGAAAACAAAGGATAATCTTTCAAAAGATAAAGACATATTTAAAGAAATAAAAATAGGTCATCTAGATGGGCCACACAAAAACGAAGTTTCAAATGAATTTCTTAGTGACAGTCCTCAAATAGACGAAGGTTTACTTATTAATGATAATTCGGTGCCAATGAATTTGAAAAACAAGCGGCAATTGGCTAAGCTAATAATGATTACTTTACAGATATTGACATAATATAATTTTAGCTTAAGCTTAACCAAAAAATTTAGGCGTTTTAAAATCTTCTAGAAAATATTATAATGATCTCCAGAAATATCGATAAGAGTCAGCACAGATGCAAAACTTTTAGATGTGATAGAAATAGAGTCAATTTATTGGCGAGAGGTGCTGAAATAAGTCGTGGCTACTATTAAACTTTTAGAAACTTTAGGTTAAGGGCTTAGAGGAAACGATAGTTTTCGAAAAGGCTTTTTTATTTTTCAAAATTTAAATATACAAAAAAGGAACAAGCAGTGTTGCCTATTTATTTTTCATGTCATTCCTTAATTCATCTAAACTTAGTGAACTATGAAATCGGCTTTATGTGCATTGATAACACTTTATGCAGAATACGTCACAAAAGTGGAATTCGTTTTTGAATGGTTGTCAAGTGAATTTTTAGGTATGAAAATAATTTGTTTTGGCAACATTGCAAAATTGTTATAAATTTTGGAATAACTTTAAAATGTTGTTTGGTTAAAAATTTACGGATGAGTTTGTTTTTGAAAGAAATTTATATTAACGGTTTATTCACATCCTACGATTGTTAATTCTATTAACTGTAAGAAATATTTGATTGCCCCTCGACAACTATAAGCCAGCTAGATAAAAAAAATCTTTATAATTATAACGATTAAAGGTAATAAAATAGTTTTATAAAACTCCCCAAGTGCACCCAACTCCATCAACTATTATATAAATTGTTCATTGCAGTGCACGAACCACAATAATCGTATTTGTAAAAAATCTTTATACATTTTCATGGCAGGAACATAAAAAAATAAAAAAATTAAAAACCATAAAACTAATAATTATTTTTACTCCACAACATCGCATAAAACCTAAACGAATATCGAAATTCCAAAATCATAATTAACTTTTAGTTATTATTATGGTTTGTTTGTACATTTTAACAACAGCAATGATTTATTTTCATTCTTCGAATTATTTAGTTTTAAAATCACATAAAAATTATAAATGGTTTCGAGCTATTTTCTATAATTGAAAATCTTATTGGAGTTATACGAAAAAAGCGCGCGGACTTTTTTTTTGTGTATATAATATACAGTACATATAACCTCCCTCCCTATGTTCGTTCGCTGTATATATATATTTTTAAGGTCGTGCATCACAAACATTGTTTCCAGTTCTTAAAAATTAGAAAAATCAATACCAAAATCTTAAAGACATTCAAAAAGTACTCGTATAATTCAATTTTGGTAATATGAACGGAATCCATTTATTATAATAAAAGCGTGGAAAATTAAATTTAAAAAAAAAAAAATTTGAGCTTTCAAATTTAATATAAAATAACATGCGTTAATCATTTTGTCATGCTTTGATGTAATCATGTCAAAACGAATATACATTTTTTTAAACATAATTTAAAAACTTCTACTCTTAACATGATACAAAAGAAATTTTTAAGACAGCGGTGTCCAAGTGAAAGTCACTTTATTATATACATATATATAGATAAATTAAGTTCAAAGTGGAAGGTTACGAAATATGATATTGACAGTGATAGATTTTTAGTGGTGTTAAAAGTGTTATATTGTTTGATATTCTTAAATTGATATATCTTAAGAACATTGTCTCGTTTTGACATGTGAAAGTTAATAAATGAACCATTTGAATGAGTCATACAAGTATGTAAACATTTTATTAGCAATATAATTATTTCAATGGAAGAGCTTTGTTTTATGCATACTTTCAAATAAATTTGTGGTTCACAACCTTCGTATCGTAATGTTTTTTTTAAATAATGAAATGGGAAACTTTCACTTTGTAAAATTTAAATTTTTTGCCACAAAAATATCATTAACCTCTGTTTATGGTGTTAATTTAAACATTAATACTATAATTTGTCGTCGTTAGTCAATGTCAATGAATTAAAACTATAAACAAAATTAGAATTGAGTGTAAGAAATTTTCGATTAATTAAAGAGCTTTCACTTATAACTATTCTAGAAAAGTTCTCTATCTTGATCTTTTCTATCATTTAAATGACTAACAGTTTCATATTTAATTTTTTCAACTTGTATATGTGCTTTTTATTTTAAAAGTTCAAATTTGAACCAATTATAGCTTTTCAAAAAAAAACTTTTTTACTAAATTTTACAAAATAATTACAAAAGCTCCAAATTCTTTCAAATAAACTTTAAACAAAAAAACCAATCAAAAGCTTTAATAATGACAATGTTAAAATTAAAAGTAAAATTACAAAACAAATATAATAAGCTTCCAAAACTTAATTAAATAATTGTAGTATGCATATACTACACCCATAAATTATACAAAACAAAATCAAAATCTTTGAATGTTTGGGAAGTCGAAATTTGATCTTTACATTTTTAAATTAGCTTTAAACTATTATTTAATGACAAACTTAATTTAAAGGCAAGATAAGTTTAACCCGTGCAAGATTCAAACGTAAGTAAAAGCTCTCGAACTTTAAATTTCAAAAGCTAAGCTGTCAAAATTATTAAACTTTGAGTTAAATAAGCTTTCAATGTTTTGCACAAATAAAAAATTAGAAAATGTGTAAGCTCTATTGATACTATCGAGAAAATAGTAGTAAACCATGATCACAAAAAAGCTCGTCATTTTGCTAACAACTTTATAAATTATGCAAGTCAAGTAAGTCATCACTTTTTAAAATGTTGCTCATTTATCTAATTGAAAGCTTCATCATCTTTTACATTAAACTTTCAAATTTAAACATATTAAATCTATAGTAAAAAGCTTTAAGAATTTAAAAAAATTCCGTAGTACTATAGCAAAGTTATTTTTCCAAACACTCTTACCAAAAACGAGCTTTACTTGTAATTATAAATAAATTAAGCTTTAAAATACTGTTTAATCTGTTTTGCCTTTTTATTTTAACTTGAATTAGTGCTTTTAAAACTCAAGTTAATTATTAAGTTCATAAGATTAAAATTATAAACAGTCTGAGTCAAAAGCTCATAATTTTAGTAAAGTAACTTATTTGGTAATTAACTCAAACTACATTAATAATTAAATTATGCAAAATTATTTTAGGAAAATGAAAGCTTCAAAATCTTTAAAATAAACTTTGTAAACAGAAACTCAAATGAAATCTTTCAAAATAGAAACGAGAAAATTCAAAAAATTAAAAAATTTGGGATTATCAAATAAACTATGAGCTTTCGAATCATAATTAAATAATACAAATTTTTATACCTCATACAATATAAAAGCTCTTATTGCAAAAGTACAAAACAATATAATTTTTTAAACTTTGACGTTCCATAACTATGAAGGTTATAGCCGAAACTAATAAAAAATCTTTCACCTCACTTTAAATCGCTTAAAACTTTTAATTATTTTTTAATTAAATGAGAAACAAATCACCCTTCTTTCGGTAAACTTTTAATTTAATTTACAAACTTTATAAACTTTTATACAACTTTTAAAAATTATTTCAAGGTTATTTTTGAACCACTGGCAAACTTAATTTAAGGAGTAGATTAAGCTTAAACAACTTTAAGTTTTTCTAAGTCAATATCGAACCCAACTTTAATACTTAAGCCAAAACTATTAATACAAACGTAAAAGGAGTTTTGAATCAGTATCTAAGTTAAAAGCTCGGTATTTTTAGTAATTTTACTTTTAAAATTATACAATTAAATAAATTGAGCTTTAAAAACTTTGCTGATTCTTAAACAAATCAAAAGCGTTTGTACTCTTGTCAAACTTGGTTCTATATATTAACAAATTGTGAAGCGTCTGAATAAAACGTTTTGAAAGCTAACTTCTAATAAACTTTTTAAATTAAAAACTTTAAAAATGAATCTTAAAAATGAGTTTAACAGTTTAAACTAAGCTTGAAACAGCAGGAAAGCTCTGATGAAGTGTTATAGAAAATTTGTCTAAAGCTATTGAAGAATCAAACCTAGTTCCTAGTTCAATTGGTGAAAGCTTTACTGTTTTAAATTTGTATTTACTTAATAGTAAATCTTCCTAAAAATAAGTTGCAGAAGGTTGAGTCTCATTTACAAGCTTAAAGTTTTAAATTAAACCCAAAATTAATAAAAGCTCCCAAAAACGAGATGCGACTAAGTCAAATGTTTTAAAGAAGCTTTTAGCACGAACTGTGTGTTTAAAAGCTGTATACTTATAAAACTTCAAAAAATATCGAAACTTACGTTCATTCACCAAAGTATGTGCATTTGCCTATTTAAGTGGCCGTCAATAATGTGAGAGCCGGTGAGCTTATGGGCAAATAAAAGCTCATAATTTTGGTAAAGTAACTTATGCTCACTAAATGAGTAATTAAACTATGAGTTATTATCAAATTATTATCATTATTTCAATTAAATAAAAGCTCCAATATATTTTAAATAAACCATGTAAACTTAAACACAATTCAAAGCTTTAAAATGGCAATGGGAATTTCAAAAAATGTATACCTCGAAATAATATAAAAGTTCTCGGTGTTAAAATTACAATAAAAGTCTTAGTTCTCTATATTGAGCTTTTTACCATTTGAATGACTAAGAGCTTCAAATCCAACCGTTTAACTTGTATGTGAGCTTTTTAATTTTTAAAGCTTTATTTAATATTTTTAATGTATATACCTACTTATTATATTAAAGCCCTTACTGTAAATCATACATAACTAATTCAAAAGCTTTATAAGTTCTTTATTTATAATTCTATGAAATAAAAATGTAGGCCCAATTGTCAACAGCTTTTCAACCTATTTCACATTATTTGTAAGTTTTTACAGAAACCAATAGCAAATCTTTCATTTCATTTGAAAGTGCTAAAAGCTTTTTATTATTTTCAAAAATATTTATATAAACAGCAACATATTTATAAGCTTTTAACTTAATTTACATACTTTATAATTGGTATACTTAATATACAATTTTAAAAGGTTAACTGACAAAATTATTAAGCTTTAAGTTAGTTGAACTTTTAATGTTAGACTATTTTAAAAAAATTTCATTCTATTTTTTATTATATTTTAAAGCTTTAATATTTTTGATATTAAATTTTACAATCTTAAAAATAATTTAATGAATTAAAGCTGTATTGCAAAGCTTTACTTATTAAAAAATCTTAATATGCTTATGCTTATATGAAACTTTTCACATGCTAATTTTTCAAAAAATAAATCCTTATTAAGGAAGCTTATATTAAAGCTCAAATTTATTTTTATTTGCTTTATTTTAAGTTTTAATCCATTCAATCTTTTTTCGGGCCGAAGCTCAACCAACTCGATCGAGGTGAATATTTTTCACATGCTACTTTACGCCGTCGGTAGCCAAATCTACTACGATTACTTAAACAATCAAGAGCATTTGAAGTGTTTAGTCAAAAGCTCAAAATATTTGTTAAACTAGGTTCCAAACTATTTACAAATTGTGAAGCTTCTGACTAAAGTTTTCGAAAGCTCCAGTAAGCTTTTTTAATTAAAACCTTAAATTTTAGTTATTTTAAGCTTATATAGTAAAATATAGGAGATATTTTTTATTTTTTTGAAAATATTTTTAAAACCTAGACAACTAATCAGGATTTATTAAAGTGATAAAAATATTAAAATGAGCTTTAAATGTTTTAAACTTGAAAACATAATTTAACATTTGAATATAAACTATTATTCTGGATTTACCAGTTACATCAAGTAAAATTTCATTAATAGATAAAATAAAAGTTCACTAAAAAGTTCAACTTAGGAAGCTTATATAAAAGCTCAAATATTCCAAAATTGTATTGGTAATTTTTTAAAAGTCAAATATCGATGAAATATGCTTCTTAGTAATAAGGTGGACACCAAAGCCATCCGATTTTCGAAAATCTATATTATGTCTGTCCCATCCGCCATTAGAGCTCGAACATATACGGCTCCGTAGGTCTTCGTTAAAGTCAAAAAATCCCTCATGACAATGTAATATGCAGAAAGTAATTTTCTATCCCCTCATATCAGCAGAGTACAATGACCTTTTGAACATAACAACATTTTAAAATTTTTGTAAACGTTTTATGCCAAAAACAATTCAAAAAATGTATAACCAAAATAATGTTTGCGTTGTTGCCAAATTAAAATTTCACACCAAATAACATATTTGTCACCCTTCCAACCAACGACGAGAAAACACCATCATAAAAAAACACACAATCCAATTTATAATTGTAAAGTGCCAAAAATTATAAATGAAAAAAGTCATCTCATTACGATGTTCACACTTTATAATTTCACCTCATACTTACACCCTCGACGAAATACTTCTTCAGACAAACGCAAATCACTTTCTATTCACACTAACGAACATGTACGCGTAGACAAGACAACTTAATTATTTTGACATTGAATCGTACGTTTTTCTTTTTTTTTAGCACTTGAACAATGCATCACAGTTTTAATGCGATATACAAGTCCTTTCAGACACGTATTGTATACCACACACCATAGATCCTCCGATTCGATTTTCATACATAAGCAAACAAAAGGTTTTCACACCACCGTGCCCCTACCACCACCACCATTTTAAAAACATTGCACAAAAATTTAAACTGGAACACGTTTCAATACTTTTCAAAACATACAATTATCATAAACACTTTTGAAAACAGCATATAATAAAGTCTCAATAGCTCTCTTTAATCATTATATGATACATTGTTCTCCACATCCATATATACACACACACTAACACATTGCTATAATAAAGCATAAAAGTGCACATATTGCAATTCTCGACGTTCACACTCGACAAGGATTTCGTTTTTTTTTTTTTCGACAAAAAATCGCACAAAACAATAGAAAATAATCCTTGATCATGAATTGCATATCACTTCACTTCACACACACTACACATATAGAACCCATAATAATCATAATACAACAACACAAAATATGGATGCATTGTGATTCGAAAAATATGTGTACGTACGAGTAGTTTGAAATGCTGTTAGAAAATATGCTTATATACCTATATCTCTCTCTCGATACCTCGTTTATACATACGTGTAACATATTATAATATGTTATATGGCAAAAAGATTAAAAATTATGTTGGACCATTCATGAGTGGAATACGACGTTTGTAAAAGCAACAACAACAAACCATTCTCATTCCCATTGTTGCGACGCGTCCCCAACTTTTAATCATCAAAATTATTTTCCCTGTAAAAAACGTATATTATCTTAAACCTCCTATGTTGCCGCTTTCGTTTGTTTATCACACATTCCACACATGTGAAGGTGTGAAGTGCAATTTTTTTTTTTTTTTTTAGACAAATAACAAAAACAAATAAATAAAATCTGGTTGTGAGAATGGAAAGGATAGCAAAGGTGTACGTACATATGTATGTAATAATATATTCGTATAGACAGGAGCGGAATATAAAATGGGATTTGATAAGATGAAATTATGTCTGGTTATACAATGACGATAATATGCACGCATTCAATTTGCAGTTTTCGCGATGTTTTGTTTAGTGTAGATGCAGAATGTAATTTAATTGTGTATAAGGTGAACAAATCTTTCAGAAGCGTTTAAGTGTGCGCATATCTATTTATCATTAACTGTCAAACACGTCGAAAATTATTGTAATTTTTTTAGGATTTTTCAGCATTTTGTTTTATTTTATAAACATAGATATAAAGTGAACATTGCCATCCTGCAATGGCAAAGGACTCTTAATTCCTTTGCAGATTTGTTTTAGTTGTCTACACTGTTGCCAGTTAAAAATATCTACCGCAACTATTATCAACAGATCAAAGTTAACCATTTTAAAATCTTTTGGGGCTAGAATTGAACTCAAGACCACAGCTGCAAAAGTACTTTAACCACTTTATATGGCCAAAGTTTTACATGTACTAAAATGGGCCGATACGGTTTATATATATTTGTATGATATATGTAAGGAAATGAATTGCTTCTAAAATCGTCGCACTCTAGTAAATGTCATCGGTAAGCACTTATCCTTTCTGACTAAATTCGTGACCAAAAATTAATTTTAACTTAAGTCACATAATTTTTAGAAATATGAATTGCACAACGCTTCTAGTTAATGGAATTATTAAAGCTTAAGTCATAATTACTTAAGTTTAAATACACTTTAAATCAAGAATTTGGCTTAAATCAGAAAATTTAAAATTTTTGTGTTTATTCTTAATAAGTTATATATTTAAAGTTCAAGACAATGCACAACTAATCTAGGCAATATAAGCTGGTTACATAATTATTTTGCATTCAGATAGTTTTGGTTTAAGTCAAATACATAATTTTTAATTGTGTAGTAGTTAAACAAGAAACTCGATTTACTTAAAATAAAAAAACGAAGCCCACTTAAACTATTATTTCGGCTTAAGTCAATTTTTTTTTTTTTTTTTTATATCACTCATAAAATTAGATAAAGAAATTACATAGTACAAATACAAGTTTATGTTTTATTCACAAAAATTAGCTTGAGTCTATTGCCCGTAACCTGGACTGTTATGAACTACGATTAGACCATGAATTAAGCAAAATTCAACCATTGCAAATTGAGCAAATTTATTCGAATTACATCATAAAGTTAAGTTAGACTTAGGTTATTATATTTTCTTAAGTCAAAATATTAACTTAACTTAGTGTGAGAAATACTATTATTATCTTTGGTTAAATTGTGTTTTAAGTAATAAAAATTGAATTTAGCTTAAGTCACATAATTTTTAGATAAATGAACTGAACTTAAGTTTAAATACATTTTTATGAAAACTCATCAACAGGATTCATATTTACGTAATCGCCGACGATTAGCAAAAGTTCATGCGGCTGTCCTTAAACCATAGGTTATGATGGGGAAGATAACGGTATCCTTGATAAAGATTATCCTTGATAAAGTTTATCCTTGATAAAGTTCTGAAGTTGCCTAGTGGTTCCTAGAGAGAAATGATAACGAATTTTAATGGTAAAAGGTCGATTTAAATTAGAGGATAGATAAGTCCTAAGGTACCGCATTCTTCAACACTTTTGGGGATTTATATTAAGGCCAACTACATAAAGAGAACAAATTAATTCTTCAAGGAAGAATTCTCTTTTATACTCCACATTACGTAAAGAAATCATATTAAAATCATTAGTGGAACGAGAAGGTCTTACCTTAGGAATGGGAATCTGAATGGTTTCGAGCCGGATTTGGGAAGGTGATTGGTTGGCCAAATGTTTTCTATGATGGAATGGAGACCTTGGAATATGTTATCAGGTGCATACTTCAATGCCAAATGACCTCCTCAAATGAGGGAGGAGGTCCTAGCGGATATAAATCAGTATCAGATATAAAAGGAGGCCATTGTTCCTCTGGTTTGCGTAGTTTTTGAAGCCAAGACGAGAGGGAAATTTAAATGCTGGTGGTGGTATAGGCATTTTGCGTGCGTCTATGGTGCTTGAAGAAGTGGTAGGTTTTTTTGATTCGTTCGGGGGGTTTTAGGTGGATAAGTTGTTGAAGAACTCCTGATACAGAAGGGAGCAGTGTTCAGAGTAAGCGTGTCGTAAGAGAAGTCGGGTCTTGGGCTGGTGATTATCGTAATGTCGGCACTTTTGATATTGGCGAGTGCTCTGTGGCATCTCTGAGTTAGGGTTTGTTGTGCGAAGGATTTAATTCAGTTTAGTAGTAACTTTCAAGAGTCTTCGGCTGGAAGATTTAAAATAGCATTCTCAGAAGTAGTAGAAAGATGTGTCTGATCTTAGTTTTCGATTTTTTAACAACGAAAGGTTAATAGATTTGTAAGAATAGAAAGGTAGAAAAGGTGTTGGAATAGAAACGGTTCGAGAAGGAGAGGGGAAGGCCAAAAACTTCTTCGGAGCAAACAATCCAGTAGAATCCAGAGAAGAAAGTGATAGCTAAGCTGAGGGATCAATGAGTCAAGCTTAAGAAAATTGACATAGAGCAAGCATGGCTTTTATCGAACTAATATGTAATTAATCTGGGAGCGAGTATGGCCATTAGTTCAAGTAAAGAGGAGCAAGCGTCGCACGTGGTTTGTCTCTACGAATAGATTTGAGGAACTAGCAAGAAGTCCTAGTGAGACTTCATTTTCATTAGACTTGCTATGGAAAATCTGGTTCCAACAGATTTCCAATACTTTCATGATTTTCTATACTATTTTGCCATTGCCGTTTGAAATCGGTCAGACGTTAATTTGGGAAAGCTTAAAAAAAATTATCTTGTCTCGACCACGTCTGATATGTTGACCAAAAAAAACATTTCCATCACTGTATATCATGCCTAACATATATTTCGTCCACTGTACAGTATAACAATTTACGTCGTGATTTTATTTTACCTAACGGTTAAATCTATCAAAAAATTAAATTTGTGTGATAATTTGCAGTCTGTGATGAGACGAAATAATTTTTTTTTGTGTTGCGCATTTTTTTTAGTTTTTTTATTAACCATCATGGTGTGTGGTGTGTGTCTACGCAAGTTTCGTGAATTTATAGTGAAAAATGTTAAAAAAGTGAAGAAAAAAAAATCAATAAAATGTGAAGTGTAGTGAAATAATTCAAAACAACACGCAACTTCGATGGCTATCGGATGATTCAAAGGTAAAGCATGATAGACCAGATCATTTCATATTTTAGCAAATTGTTCATCCACGCCACGTTTTCAACAAACCGGAATTGCATACATTTTTGGTTTGGTTAATTTTTTTTATAGTGTGTGTGTTTGTGTAAAGTTCAATTTATCTGTCTGGTCGAGTTGTGGTGGGTCGATTAGAAATAACGGATTTTTAATTGATTTTGTTCGTACAGCTGATACTCGGCGTTATTTTTATTTTTTATTTTTTGTATTCACATACAAGTGAAAGACGACTATTATTAAATTAGGGGATGGACACCAAAACTTATCACTGATTCAACTTTTAAATTATGTGAGCATTGCCTTAAAAATCTGACATTGTTTCATAATTGATAAAAACCTGCGCGGTTATAGACACATAATTGTTGGATGGTTAGCGTAGGTCGTGGGTGATATCCCTCTTTAACGTGTCATCGTCATCTCTAATGAGTAACTTTAAAATGTCCGCATCTCTGTAAAATAGTTAAACGCACATCGTTAGGTTTAACAAAGATGGACATGAAATCTTTTAATATGGAGCCAGACGCTTTATTGTTATTTTAGCACATAATAACATTTTGGCTAGTAATAGAAATTCTTTTGATCTTCGTAGTTCAATTACCCTTTTATTTCCAGAGTTTATATGGAAATTCCTCTTTATAAAAAGAACACGTTGAACGAAGATATATCATATTATATATTTTATATGCCGCGAGACATAAAACATCTAAGTAGACTGTTAAAAACAAAAAGGACTCGAATATTACTTGCAATATCTTAAAAATCGGGGTGTTTCCTAAAAATGATTAAGTTCTATGGTTGCGCGTGAGCGTTGAAAGGCTGTTTAATCAACATAAGGATATAATTAAGATTAAGATCATTGGCCTATACATTTTCGTTTCTTCGATACTTTTGTTCCAATAGGCGACCTTTTCTTTGATTCTTCAAAAGATTGTGCAGCAAAGTTTATCTTTGTACAAGTTTTTGTCGCCAAGTTGATCGAGTTTTACCTTTTAGTAGTTCTAGCTTAGTTTCGTTATTGGTGCTTTCAGTATCTTCTTGTGGTGGTCTTCATTTTTACTTAAAACTTAATTGGCGACGTTCATGGAACTGTCATTTTAAAAACTTTTAAAAAAGTTTAAAATCTCGTTAAAAAATAGTTAAAATCTTTTCTTTCTCTTAAATTCCCTATAAAGTATTTTGATATTTTTCTATATAATAAATTTGAAAGCTCACAATATGTATGAAACATATATGTTGTGTGTTAACTTAACATATACTCAACTTGCACTGCAGCTTTTTCCCGTGGTAATATTTTAGCTGCTATATTCTCAGCAGTGTCTAATGATGCTGTAACTGGTGGAATGTCGACTTTAGTAGTATTGGCAATGCGTATTATTTTATAACTTTTACATTTACTAATGATGAAGCCTGCGCCCATGATGATGCCCACTAGAAGCAGCCCCTAGCTTGTAACTTGTTGGGTATTATTTTAATTTTTTAAAAGCACCATGCGTTTTGTGTTGTTGATATGGATATAATTGAAAGTAATCCTTTTAATATTAGACTTCTTCTGGGGTTGGCTGTAGAAGAGCTGGAAATACCTTCAGGGATGATTTTTCAATTTTTTTTTAAATTAAGCCACAAGGATTATATAATCAAAGCAAATACTAGTTTGTTCTGAGCTTCGATTAAACAAAATTAAATTTGACTTAAGTCAGAAATATTTACTTTGAGCTGTGATTATTCTACTAAAAATACTTTCTCGTTAGCAGAGCTTTAATTTTACCGTTAAATTCAATTGTATATTCGTGCAAATAGCAATAACACTTTAAATTAAACCGTTCGTGTGACTTCTATCCATAACTTTTAATTTAGTTACACATTAATGATACTAAAGAGCTTAATTAATCTTGATTAAGTAATAACCTAACTTAAGCTAGTCACTTAATGTGTCGATGTTCAAATTAAATGTTTGCAACTCATTACAATATTCGATTGTCTATTGTTTATACGAAATTCACAGTTTAATAAAACTTTAAATCAAAAAAGATCTAAATTATCTTAAACCATTAGTTGGGTTTAAGTCATAAAACTCTTGAATTAAATTAGCCATGTCTATGAATGTTAATGATTAAAAAGGTTAATGTGACCAAATTACTTAATAATTACAAAATGGGTTAATTTAACTAAAAATGTAGCTTTATATTTGACTTAATCCACTAGCTTATCTTAAGGCTTACAAATTGTTATATCACCACACATCAGTTATGAAAGTTACACTTAATAAATTTTAGTTTAAATTTATGTCATTGATTTGGTTTAAGTCACATTATAAGTGCTTATCGTATTCTTATACGGTTTAAGTTAAGTTAAGAACATGAGTTAAAGTTAACAAAATAGCAATGTTATCTTAAACCATTATAGTTGGACTTAAGTCATACAACTCTTAAATTTAATTAGACACGCCACATCGTTAACGACAAAATGATTGATTGAACTAAACGTTTTAAAATTACAAATTGTATCAATTTAAGCAATAAATTTGACTTAAGCTAAAAAAAGTTTTAACTTAAATCGCTAGTTTAACTTAAGTCACACTAGGTGATTTAAGGTATGATCTTAAGGTAGTCTTAATTATTAAGAACCAAATCTAAGCCACACACAACCCTTTTGCAGGTTCATTTTATCTTTCTATTTAATACCGTTACCGTAGATCAGACGCTCAACGAAAATCGTGACATTACCTAAATCCCAACTTGTATATGACCATATAAAGTCCAAAGTCAGAAAAATATAGACCGGTTTATTTGACAGACAAAATGAAGTATTGATGTGCGTCATCTTCTAAACCTGCTGCATAGAAGAAAATGCATAGAAGCATTAAATGAAGTATATCTGACAAAAATCTATTCAAGAGCCATACTGAATGAACAGCTATACTACTGACAAACTTTGGAAAATATAGTGTCCTGAACTATATACAGGGTTACCCAATAAGAAGTTTAATTTTGAATAGCCTGCTATTTGGGCAGCTGTCAATTTTAAAGCTGTTTTGACCTTTGACAATTAAAAACTACGCCATTACTAAAAAAAATGGTGAACATTTTGCAGTCACAGTTTGCAAAACTAAAGCACTTTTTGATCGTTGTGAAGCTCCTTCTCGACCGGCAATAGTGAAACTGGTGGAAAAATTTGAGCTGTTAGGACAAACTAGTTATGTGCAGAATCGAAACCGGGTGAGTCACCCAAGAACAACTGGGAATAATGCTGCTGTAGTCCGTAGTATTGAAGAAAACCCAGGTTTGTCGATTTCTTGTCGATCTTTGGAATTAGACATTCCACAAACGACGTTACACCGTATTTTGCATTAAGACTTAGGTCTTAAGGCTCTTAAAGTTCAGTTAACACAAGAACTCAAGCCGGTCGATCACTACGTTAATAAGCAGAATTGTTGCATCTGGGGCTCAGAAAATCCAAAAATGATTGTTGAAAAGCCTCTCCATCCTCAACGTGTCACTGTATGGTGCGGTTTTTGGGCTTGCGGTGTGATTCGACCTTACTTTTTCGAAAATGAGGCTGGTGCAACTGTTACGGTGAATCGATTGCGCTACCGAGCTATGATTAATGTTTTTTTATGGCCGGAATTGGAGGATATTGATGTGGGCGACGTTTATTTTCAGCAAGACGGCGCTACGTGCCACACAAACAACGAAATAATCGCAATTTTGCAAGAAAAGTTTCCTGACCGTGTTATTTCTCGAAGAGGTGATCACAATTGGTCACCAAGATCTTGTGATTTAACACCTTTAGACTTTTTTCTCTGGAGCCACGTGAAAGTTGAGGTCTATGCCAATGATCCACAATCGATTCAAAACCTTAAAGATGGAATTCGTGAAGTGCCGTGGCGGCCATTTGGCTCATTTCGTTTTCAAATGTTAATAGCATACTTTCCTCTTTACAATGAAATAAACATTCATTGATTTTTCTTTAAAAATACACGTTTTTGTTAAAATGAAACCTCTTATTGGAAAACTCGTTATTATTCAATGGTTTTGGTTTGGCAGTGAGCATATTTTGCAAATCGGTTAGATTTAATCTTGAGTTTAACGACTCTTGTTATTTCATCGGGTGCTTTCAAGAAACCAGACTAAAATATTCGGTCGTCCAACGGTGCTAAAATGTTGGTACATTTTTCATATTAATTGCCATCGCGAACAATATCTGTCTTTCCTAAGAAGGCTTGGTTTAGGAACAGTATTAATACCATCACCTAACAGAAAGTGTTTTGACGTCATCACGGTCAAATAATCGGGATCTTTTGTTCTTAAACACAATTTCGTGAGTTGGAATGTTATAGATTTCAAACCCGCTTCTCTTAATCCAAGTATTCGTTGGCCAAGTATTCAGCAATTTACGATTTTTAATTTTTCATTGCTTTGCTATCGTTCCACTTTGCTTAAAGACTAAGTAGTGTGACAGGTGGATTTTACTTAGTGGTTTTATGACTATTTCAATTAGAATCCGCGTAAGATCTTTATTCTTGAAGCTAACCTCTTCTCCGCTGAGGCTTTCATTTAACAAAAACATTTTTCCTTTAATTTTTATTTGGTAATTGCTCCATTTCAAGAATTGTCAAAGGTTCTGTTAGATTTTATTTATTGGTGCGAGCAACATTATAGCACTAAATACTAAATACAGCTTTTGGTATCTGCACACTCATTAGTATGATGACCAGAGCATGTTTGTTGCCACATCAATTGCAGTAATTTTTTGAGGTTGTGTGATAAATTATGGAAATACACAAAAGGTTAAGTGATGATTATTGGTTTGCTTTCAGGATTTTAAAATGCTTTTAAAGGAACAATTACAGGATTTTTTTAAAGGAATAACGAACATTCTATTTAAGAAAAAGCACTCAAAAAATTGTCCAACGTACAATTTTACAATTTTAAATATTTATAAACAAATTTGGACGATTTCTTTCGCAATCAACCACATTTACAAATAAAAAGCCAAATCGTTTGTAAAGTTTAATTCATTTGTAAAAAAAATTTTCTTGAAAAACATTATTTTCCTAAAGAAAATTGTTGGAAATTTCATTATATTACTCAAAGGCTGTCTGTAAATTTTCTTTCGACTGGAAGCACACCAAAATAAAAATATTGTAAAGTTTTCTTAATTAATGATGGAAACATATTTTTTTTTAAAAAGCTGCATGTAATATAATATATTGCGATGAAAGCTTTTAATGAGCGAAGAAAATCTAATTAATTATTTCTATTTGGTTTGATGATATTATAATATAAATAAAAAGTTCAGAGTGCGCGCGGCAAAGTGTTTTTTGTTGCGGTTGTTGTATTGTATATAGCGTATGTACGTCAAGTTTGTTCGTCTTTAAACAAAATTAAATATGAATAAATCTCATTTTCAATTTCCCTGCTTCTCTTACAATTTATTATTATTATCATTATTGTTATTATTTTTGTGTAATTTTTATTTATACACAAGAAATTGAATTATACGATGTGTAGGCGAAAAGACATACGTACAATAATATATACTCATAAACATATATAAATACGTACACATATATATAGGACTGAATATAGTGGACTCAACATTTCTTATTCTTGTTACATTGGGATTGTTATTACCGAGTATTATTATTTTTATTATATAGGAATAAATGATCTGATTAGGTTATGTATCAATGTCAATTATATGTGTATTAAGAAAGAAAAAAAAACAAATAAATATAAATAAATTAAATAAATAAATATAAAAATGTAATAAATATTAAAACTAAAATCGACAAAAGAATAAAAATTGAATCTTTTTTTTTATAGTTTTTAATGAGATTGTTATGTTGTTTATTTAACAAAATTAATGTTTATTTATATTCGTTTGTTGAACCTCGTCCCCCCTGCGCACACAGTCTCGTAGGCCTTTTTAGTATTGGTATCCAAAGGAATATATAATTAAATGCGGGGATTTAACAACCTATATGTATATAGAACGATACACTTTGTGTTATTTGTGTATTTGTATGTGTATAATATGTTTGTGGTTGAATTATGAATAAAATTATAACAACAAATAAAAAACAACAAAAATATTTATTAACATGTTTAACAAAAAAAAATAATTTTAAATGTTACAATAATAAATTAATAATTGATGTTTCGAAAATTTATTATTGCTTTTTTTTTATTTTATTTAAATAAAATTTTAAATTTATATGTGAGTTTTTTGTGGACGGTAGACCTTTGAATTATTTAAAATTGAATATCCTAAATTTTTTGTATCACAGTAGGAGGATGCCATAAAATCGAGTGGTTTTAAAATCAATAAATTTTATTTTATTTATTTTATTCATAATTTTCAAAATCAAGCGAATTGTAGAGCTTTTAAAATAAGAATTATGTTTATTTTGAGCTTTGACTGTTTAATACTTTAATTGGCATTTGACACTTGTTTTTATTATTTGAGGTGACGGTTGAAAGACTATAGCAAAATTTATTCCACAATTGGTAAATGGCCTGTTCTGAAAAATGTATAAAATTTTAAACTAATCTGGAATCATTTATTAAATTTCTCTACAATTCGTTTCAAAATCAAACGAATTGTAGAGCTTTTATAATAAAAATTATGTTTATTTTGAGCTTTGACTGTTTAATACTTTAATTGGCATTTGACACTTGTTTTTATTATTTGAGGTGACGGTTGAAAGACTATAGCAAAATCTATTCCACAATTGGTAAATGGCCTGTTCTGAAAAATGTATAAAATTTTAAACTAATCTGGAATCATTTATTAAATTTCTTATTGAAAAAAAAGTTATTTAGTACGAAAATTAAATGAAATAACCTTTAAATAGACAAAATACGACACAAAACTCAATATACCCAAAATTCAAACATATCTAAATATAAAAGATTCAAAATAAATTACTCTGCACGATACTTAAATAAACTAATCGTTAAACCGACAAAACATCTCACAAAACTAATATACCCATAGTTCCAAAATACATATATAAATGACTCATTTAAAATATTATCTACGAAAATTAAAAGAAATAACCGTTAAAAAAAATAAAACACGTAAAACAGTCTAAAAAACGCAAAATTCAAAAATTTATATGATGTACAAATTCAAAAAATTATTTAGCACGAAAATTAAAAGAAATAACTGTTAATCAAACAAAACACGATAATGTCACAATCTATTCAGTTAAAACTATTTTATGCATTTATTTCAAAAATTTGTTATTTTAATATTAAATCAAAGCAATTGAAAGCTCATAATTTTTAAGGCTTTTAATATTTAAATTTTATGTAAAAGGAAAGATTTTTATGCTAAAAGCTTAGTAAACTAATAATTTTTTTAATATTTAATAAAATCGTGATAAATGATTTTCAAATATTCGTGAATTTAAATTTAAGTTTTAAAAGCTTTTACTCAAAAAAACATTATACAATTTAAGAATAAAGCTTTGAATGGAAGTTTGAATATATGGAATTGAATTATTTATAAAGCTTTCTTAGTTCTTCGAAATTTTAATTAAATAAAGCTTGATAAAACTCAACTTTTATTTACGTAATTTTGATAAAAGCTTTCAATTTACTGAGCTATATGCAATCAGTTGTTGGTCTCTTAATAACACCAATCGCGAATAAAAAAAGTTATGTACCTGAAATAATTCTGATTATAATTCTATTCCCTATATAGAAATTTACGTATGTCATAAATTTATGAAATTTCAAAACAAAATAGTTCTCTTGACTAAACTGACCTTATATAAAAAACTTGACATTTTCAATTCTCCAAAACCATTCTATATTTCCAAACTTCTTTTAATTAAAAAAATCCAAAGTGATTTTTTCCAAATATCAACAAAACACCATATGCACACTCAACGCAACTCTTGTATAATTAAAAGTTTTGCAACATATTAGAAGAAAAATTTAATAAAAAAAAAACTAAAGCACATAATATATAGTTTTGAGTGAAGTATGCCATATAATACCATATATATAAAGTTGTTAGTGGTACGGGAATCGTTTCAAGAATCTACTCTTAATATTAATGAACTATACACATTATTTTGTTTTGGAAATACTTTCCTTTTTTTTCAATTACAATTAATCATAATCTATAGAGTAGAAAAAACTTAATCTTCAAGGTTTTCATTCATTAATTTTGTATTGTTTTCCTCATATGATGTATATACCGGGTGGTTGTTTTAAGCTGAAACTTTCAAATATTTCGGAATATAAGCACTCTACGAAAAAAATGTACCAGATCAAATTTAATCATTCCGAGAGAGACATGCATTAGTGCTAAAATTAGTATACCTCTTCTCCTTCTTGTAGGTGGGGCGGGGGGTTACTTTGAAATTTGAATAAGAGCCCCTATTTTTTATTGCAGATTCGGATTCTGCGGCTAAAAGTACGTACGGTTTCCTTGAAACATTTTTTTCGATTTAAGATAGATGGCGCTGTAATAGGTGATATTGAATTTTTTCGATTGCTCCTACTGAGAACATATGCATACGATTCTGCAATATGTTTGCATTACAATTAACACGTTTAAAATGTAAATACTCGAAAATAGTCAAATTATATTTCTTACGTTTTTAATTACTGAAAAATTGCTTGTCAAGAAACTACTATTATCGTAACTCAGGAACATGCGACTAAATTTGCTTTCAAATAAATGATTGTATTTTGTTTTAAAAATATCGATTCAGTTCGAAGAATATTACGAAAACAAAACCCAGTTTGCGTTAGGCTATCACAATACAAAATAGAGTATTTAACTGTACAAGAAAAATTTGAAATGGTCCTGGTTTATGGAGAAACTGGCCTTAGTCTTGATAACGCGGTCGATCTCTACGCTTCGCGTTTTCCAGATAGGATTCGGCCACGTGGTTGATTTTACCGGACTATCAAACAATTCATTTCTGATCGAAGTGGGCAACTAGAGAAACCGACTCGCCGAGCAATAGTCACTAAGGAAAATAATGAAACTGCTGAATTGGCCCCATATATTTGAAGCCAACTTGAATGGTCAAATGTACCGAAACATTTTAAGAAATAAACTGCCAACATTATTGAGACAGAACATGTGGTTTCAACATGATGGTTGTCCAGCACACTATTTGTCGGTAGCACGTGAAGTACTTAATCGTAATTTCAATGGCCGCTGGATCGGTAGAGCTGGTCCGGTAAATTGGCCTATCAGATCTTACTTAGCCAGATTCCATTTTGTGGGGCTATCTTAAGACAAAGTTTACCAACAGATACCAACACGTGAGAAACCAACACGTGAGAATATGATTGAGCAAATAAGAAATGATTGTGCCGAAATTCCAGCAGAAAGGCTTCTCAGTTGTGTACATTCATTTGAAATGCAGATTAATAAGTGCATTGAATTCGAAGCCCATCATTTTGAGAACTTAATTTAATTAAAAGATGAGGCGAGGGGACTCACGTTAATAAGCATCCAAAGGGAACAGAAAACTACTACATCCACGTTGTTATTCCTAGGTTACGCTAAAAGTACTTTATTTACCAGCCAACTACGTTTTTCCAGGTAACAATTTCTCAGTTATTCAGATATTTTAAAACAAAACACAAAAAAATCATTCATTTGAAAGCAAATTTAGTCGCATGTTCCTGGGTTACAATAATAGTAGTTTCTTGACAAGACTTTTTTCAGTAATTAAAAATTTAAAAATTGTTAATTGTAATGCAAACATATTGCAGAATCGTATGCATATCTTCTCAGTAGAAGAAATCGAAAAAAAATTAATATCATCTATTACAGCGCCATCTATCTTAAACCGAAAAACATGTTTTAAGGAAAGGTGTACTAATTTTAGCACTAATGTATATCCACCTCGGAATGAATAAATTTTGATCTAGTACATTTTTTTCGTAGACTGCTTATTTTGCGAGATATTTGAAAGTTTCAGCTTAAAAATAACACCCGGTATATATATATATATATATATATATATATATATATATATATATATATATATATATATATATATATATATATAATATATATTTATATATTTCGGATGATTCAGATCTATCATTAAAACGGAAACTATTTCGGAAAATAGTGAGAATATTTCTGCTGAAGAGGTCATCCCTCTTCCGATTAGAAAATAATAAAGAACAACCTGCTAATAATGTGGGTAAAAATTGGCCTTGTGGCATTGTTGTGAACGGGCAAGTGATTGATACAAACAAATAAAAACTGTTAGATTACTAAAGTCTTTCGAGGATCATTTTAGGAATTCGCGATTATTAAATTGTCCACGTTAATGTAAAAGTTACTCCGAAATGTTTTTTTTTATGTTTCACGACCTTATGGCAAATTCACATTAAATATATTATAATCATATATAAGGTGCGAGGGTTAACGAGTACACGTCATTGTTTTTTATTCAGCTATATTTGGAAATACATTATTGCTGACACAAGTGCTTGATCATTTAAGCGTCACTTTGGTCGTAAAATACGCATCTTTTACTACCGATAGTATGACTACCGCTTATAACGGTTTTCGTCTCAAACTAACTGAATGCCTTTATCTCCTTTCCAGCAAGATCCTTCATCCGATGATCTCAAATACTCATCAGATCGATTCAAACTGTCAAGCATAGTCTTCTATATCGCCAATTTCATGGCCGCCAAAACTCGCTTTACATTTACAAATCGCTGTAATTTGTTCCAACCTATCAATCCTGCCATCTCATTATGAACTCCGCTTAACACTTTTTGATTAGACAGTTCTCATCACCGCTAAATGTTGCACAGTGTCCTTTAACAAGATTACAGCACAGTAAAATCATCAACAAACCATTTTGTGGTGGAACGTGAAACGAACTTAACAAAATCATAAACCATCTTATAAACATGATCAACCTTCAACCGCCACACTTTTTCTTCATCTTTCGTTGCGTTTCGTGTACATGCATGTATGTATCCATGTATTATTATACTTAATATTTACAGAAGAACTATTCACTTATGTCTTAATTTTTTTGTTTGTTAGTGGCTTAAACTTAACATTTAAGATGAACATAATGTAAACTTTATTTAACATAAAAAAGGTGTTATACATATTTTTGTTGTTGTTGTTGTTGTCCGTATATGTTGTTGAGTTTAACTTAAATTTAATAAATTGTTTTACTTACAGTTGGTATGTGTGTATAGATTATGTGCGAGGAATACAAGATATAAGAAAAAATCTGCGCTACTACCTTTATGAATGTATACATAATATATGTTATGCTGAGATGATGGGTATATGTTAATTAATATCCTCTTGTGGGCGCAAATTATGTTTTCATTTTTTTTTATTTACAAAATAAGATATTACTTAATTTTCGGTAAAACTAATTTTTTTTTTTTTTTATTTTTTTCTAGGTAAGTTCACCTGTACATTGTTTCGTAAGTTTATTTTTAAATATTTATGTTCCACATTCCTTTTCATCACAAATAAATAGTTTCCCACACCAACCGGTTGCTGAAGTAACTTTATAACACTTTGTGTGAGATTAAAATGTGGAACATACGTGTTTATAAAAAATTAAATATTTGTGGAACTTATGTGCAAGATGTTTCATATAAGTAAATAATATATATAATATCATAAGCTCACAATTAAATTAAATATCAGTCTGAATGAATTCGATTATGTCCACACATACTTGATTTTATTCTTGATTACTTAGACTCGATTATGTTCCACACTTTTACGATGGTACAGATGAAGCAAGGAATTATTTTATAGAGTTTCTACAATTATTACACTATCTGTACACTATGAATTTTGAACATGTTTTGTATTCTATAATTCTTTTTTGTGAAATAGTTACGTTCCACATGACGAACACAAACATAGTTTCTAATAGTTACTCTTTACGAGAGGACAAAAATGAGTGTATTTCATAAAAGTAGTTATTATTTGTGAGTAATCAATAAACCTATATATACTTTAAATAAATGATAGTATTTTCTATTTGTACTTCTAAAACGACTACGATAATATTATTAAACTATTAGGTATTTCTTTTGGAAACTTTTCAGGAATTATAATGTGGAACGTATATTAAATAGGTGTACTTTTAGAAATATAATGCAAGATACACTTAAAACATAAGTATATTAAAAATACAAAATTTTAAAAGTAATCATCAATGTGCTTCTTTTATAATTTATTAGTTGTGGAACCTGAATATTTGTATACTTCAAAGTGCTAACAGATAATTTTACTGTATTAGAAAATAATTAATTTGTTATAGCATTTTATGTGGGACTCGAATGTGGAACATAAATGTTATCTAATGCAGCCAAACAAAAAAGACAAGACCCAAAAGACAAGACCAAAAGGTGGTGCGCTTATGTGTGCTTTGTTCAATAAAATCCAGGAGTGTGCCGTGCCCATGACAAAATAAGCAATGTTCAGAAAAGGTTTGTGCCCTGTGATGGATAATGGAAATAAATTTTGTTGTTGAATCTATCATTGAGGATACCCGGAGAAATCGTAAATCTTGTTTCATGGCTTGGTTTGACCTTTCAAATGCATTTGGTTCAGTGCTCAAATGCTGCAATGCATTTTCTTAATAAATACGATAAAAAAATCTCTGGGGCAAAACACAAGCCATAAATATAACAATTTACTACAAAAGGAGCAGTCGATGTGATAGACAAAATACGCTGGATTTTCGAAGATCAACGTCGAGAATTTTCCCACGAGTTCGGCAAAAATTTGAGTATTCCTCTTATTAGCAAAATATCCAAATATTAAGAGTGTTGAATACATCCACGATCAACCTGTTTGAATTCCAATGATACCTTGATTGCTAAGCATTTAACTTCCATTAAATCACTTTATAGAGTTCAGTTCGATCCAACTTTGCGTATAATACTATCTATAAAATAAATAAAGCAATTTTTTTTGCATGGAATTAAAAATTGCAAAAAATGAAAATTTAAATTTTCCATAGAAAATGAAAAATAAAATTTTATTGTGTACGTTTTATTAAAATATAGTTACATTTTAACAAACTAGCTACATGTTTATATATATATATATATATATATATATATATATATATATATATATATATATATATATATATATATATATATAAAAGTATCATCTAATACAGCTATCATCTAATTTACACGGTTCAGAATGCCATCATTTTTAGTTTAGTAAATGCCATGACTTATCAATAATTTTTCAGCTATCCAAAATGCCAGATTACCACCTTAGTTATAGTACCTGATAGAAATTGATGTGATATTGTCGAGCTAGTAATTAAACTTACTTCAAATCTTACTTCAAAATATTGAGAAGTTTTAATTGTAATAAAGTAAGCCATGCGATATTTTACTTTTTCCTTTAAAAGCAACATTTTGGTGGTAACTTGTTTTCTTAAATTTCTTAAACCAACTGAGCGACTCCTGGCTTGTTTGAAAGTTAACTTAATTCTGCCGTAATTTTTTAGCGCCATTAAACAAAGTCAGACATTTTATTTTCCTGGTTGTACCGACAAGCAAAATTTGCAATAGCTCACAAAGAGTGCTCACCTCATCAGGAAGTTGATCCGATTACCAGACTTTCACTGTTAAAACATAATTCACAATTTGGGAGTAGCACACATGGGGATTTTAAATTCATGCCTCTGATTGTTTATCGGTTAGAAAATTCGAAGGCATTGAAAAATATTTCGAATAATCCTAAGAAAGTTATTCTTAGATGTCGGTGGTAGTTGGAATCGTTCGTATAGCGAAGGTTAAGATACTTGCTTAATACGGCGCGGTCTCAAGTTTGATACTCGCTATTGACCAAAAATATAAAGTATTACAAGAACAGAAAGTTAAACTTCAAAAATATGTACTGCTTCCGGACATTATATTTACAGCAATGAGATATCAGCCAAAGTAACAACTATATTTATGCCACCGAATACATCCTCCTTAATAAAGCCAATGCAATGGTGTAATTTCAATGTTGAAAGTTGATTTTTAAATCGAATATTCAAACTACTTCTTGATACCGCCGATTCAGATAAAGATACGACAAAAAAGACGTTTGGAAAAATACTGCAAATGCTGTGAAAAATATAACCATGGGACGAAGTAGAGCCGATTTTTATAATAGGCGTTGACAAAACATTAGAACCAGGTAGGCAAAATTAGAGTTGAAATAGAGATTGATAAAATTGACTATGCTTACTAATTTGTTGCTGAACTTTTATGTCATTACTGGAGAAGGAAGATTAATTCTCCAGATTTACTAAAATATTTAAGACTTTTTTGGAGAAAATTGGGGTTCAGCAACAAATTTGAGAGTGCTCCTAACCGTCTGGTTGACTTGATATATATTCCTCTCCACGATCTTTCCCTGGGTGGGTTGCTTAAAAGTTATATTGATTCTCTAAGACTGTCAAGAGTATCTAATAATCCACCTTTTATTAAAACATAATTTGGGTTTAGATTTTTTCATTCAAATAGCGGTTTCTAATATTTTCTCGAAAAACTCCGCCTACCAAAACTGTCAATTTTTGTGATCAATTAAAATATTCAAAACCCATGTTACATATAAAAAAACCTCGAAAGATTTGGTAGGAATGTTATTTATGTTAGATTCGATCTGGTTACTAACACCTAAGCGATCGATAGCAAATTTTATTTTTGTGGGTGAAAGATAAAAAAGGTATGTCAGTAATGACATAGTTGGCCCGGTTTCCTGGCAGCCAATATTCAAACTACTATATCCATCACAAGACAATAACATTTGTAATCAACCGTTTTGCATTCTGCAATCTCTTATCTGAATCACCAGTCCAATAATATAATAATATAATAATATAATAATATAATAATATAATAATATAATAATATAATAATATAATAATATAATAATATAATAATATAATAATATAATAATATAATAATATAATAATATAATAATATAATAATATAATAATATAATAATATAATAATATAATAATATAATAATATAATAATATAATAATATAATAATATAATAATATAATAATATAATAATATAATAATATAATAATATAATAATATAATAATATAATAATATAATAATATAATAATATAATAATATAATAATATAATAATATAATAATATAATAATATAATAATATAATAATATAATAATATAATAATATAATAATATAATAATATAATAATATAATAATATAATAATATAATAATATAATATAATAATAATTTAATAATAATATACAAAGGGGTAAAATTTCCTTTCAGTAGTTCTTGGTTTCGAGCTAAATGAGAAGTTGAACTTATTAAAAAATTCGCTCTCTCATCAGGCTGCCGCGACCAAACTACAAAATGTGCAATACTTTGTATTTATATACTTCGTATGGATATTTGGAAATAGCGAATTATATATTAATTATAATTATATAAACAAAGCAAAATGCACCCCTTTGTATATTAAACCATCTGTAACCGAAATTTTCTTTGTTTCAAATTTTGACGAATTATATAATTCGCCATTTCCAAGTATCCATACGGAGTATGTAAATACAAAGTATTGGTTGTATATTTTGCAGATTGGTCGCTGCAGCCTGTAGAGAGAGCGAATTTTTTACTAAGTTTAACTTCTCATTTAGCTTGAAACCAAGCACTACTGGAACAAAGCAAATTTTACCTCTTTGAATAATGTAATAATGGTTCACACAAAGTTCTAAAATGCATATAAATTGCATATTTTTTTTTATCCCAATTGTGCCTCCAGGTGTCCTGCAAGGATCATTAATTATATGGTCCTATTTTATTATTATAAAAGTTATGGACTAATGGTTTCAATTTACCAAACCCTAACGCAAACTGAAGTACTCCTGTATATTTATTGCATTTATTGATGCATGAGATATAATGATTGTATAGTGTAGTGCACAAAACTAAAAATATAAAAATTGGATATAAACTTTATAATAATAATGATAGTAATAATAACCTTGCGATATTCTATCTTTATAAAATTGAACAAAAATTACAGGCGCGCGGTATTAAACCATTTCAATCCATTGAAGTTCATAATACATATAATACTGTGTGTCCGTGTGTACAAACATAAAACTATAGATGTATACATAGTTTACTATCTACACTATATATACCTATATTGTAAAATTGCATTAAATTTTATATTTATAGTACGCGCACTTTGAGTACTTTATATACGTACGTATATAATCGTCGTATTGTACGCATTGTTTACCCGAGAATTTATTTATCGTCTATTGTGTTCAATTGGTGGTGGTGGTGGTGGTGGTTCAAAAACCCATAATATACGCGCCGAGGGCTATACCAATTTTTTTTTGCTGAATATGTAATTAAATAGATTTACATAAATATAAAGCCAAAATCACATCTTGTCTACGATACGAGAGCAGCATCGACACAGGAGACGATGACTACATTATCATCAAAAAAAAAATCGAAATTAGATATTTCCAATATTTTATCGCACGATGATAAAAATCAAATTCAAATACAAATTTTTTTTATGATGCTGAGCTTTCAAATTAAGCTATTAAGCATATTTTATATGTATATAGACTATTTATAAAGCAACAACAGCAAAAATCGAAGACAATTTCGTTTTCTTATTGATTACCTTAAGGCAAGCAAAACACACAGTATATATAAATACATTGATAATGATATGCAAAATAATTTATGTGTGTGTGTCTATGTAATATGATCATATGATTGTTATCGTGCGCTTCTTATTTTCATTTTTTACCGTATTCTGATTGAGATTTTCCCTCCTCGATTTTGATTAATCAGATGATTATGTTATATGTATAAGCGACAATCTGTTTGATGTATGTCTGTATACATAGTACATATTATAATATACAAATAACTTAAACGTTATAGTGGGAATATTTGGATAACACCCCTATTTATACACATAATATACTAAAGGAAGGCGGGTTTGATTGTGGAATAATAATGGAAGTTTATAATGCTTGCATATATATACATAGTATAAACCATGTGTGAAGAAGGGAAATAATTATATAGGTTGGGAGGCGTTCGTATAAATTTAAGGGATAAAAAATGGGAATTATATCACAAACAAATTTAATTTAGTCGGGTGAGGGAAAATTTGAGTCAATCAACATGTAAAGAGCTATACTTTTGAAAATCGATTAGGATAATCGAAAAATGATTTAAATGGAATTGGTTACGTTTAATTTGAGATTTTGTTATTAATAATACGAATTTAAAGTATGATCGAGTGTCGTTTGTATACATATTTAGAACGGTGAATTAATATGTGTTATTACTAACCAGATAGCAAGATTATAGATGATACCGTCCTACCACTAAAACTAAACTTTTAGCCCGGTTTGAAGAACTTCGTCGAAATCTCTCGACCGGTAAAGAAAATGTCTCTTAACCGCAAGGACTATTTGTTATAGTGGCGCCCAACGTGGGGCACGAGTCAATTTAATCCAGTTTTTCCATAGAAAACTAAAGTTGGAACCATTATCCAACCGTGTTTTCTTTTATTGATTTACCTTTGTTTTCCTCTTATTCTCAGAAGCTAAATCAGTTATATATGAACTCTGAATAAGTCAGCAACATTTATGTCAAAATCAGCAAACGGAGCAGATATGGAAACACGCCTCAATGGCAAGGTACTTATAACTTGTCAATCCATAAAGGGATTTGCTTGAAATGCATCCAATACAATGTCGAAATGTTAGGCAAATCAAATTACGTGCGCTTAAGACACAATATTTTTCCTGAGTCTTGGCCATAAAGAGTCCAGGTCCAGGATGACAATAATCGTTATATATTTGATAAAACGATGACTTACTGTCCATTTTGAAGACGTCAAGCTATTCACCAGTCAGCATGAAACTTGTGCCTGTACTGGTCAATACCGCTACGGTTAACTTAGAAAGTATGGCTCAGTGCACCTTCTAGGTTGGCTGAACAACCAGTCTAGAACTATTTTTCTGTCTGAAAAATGTGTTGCAAAGCAAAATTCGTCTTGAATAGAATCATACTGGATTCCAATTATTTTATTGGAATTTTATACAATTTTTTATTGTATTTGCATTCTCATCCAATGATTTAACATTATCAGTTTAAGACAGCCCATAAAGTTCTGTATGGTTGCTAATAAATCAAGCAAGCTTTTTCTTCTGTGATAAATATCTTTTGTTTAGAGACCTCAACATTTTCTTACTCCCAGAACCGGCAACACAAGCTGTCTATATCGACGAGAATGACGAGTGTTTGCGTCCCTTGGGATTCGTTGGATGTACTTCTTCCAACTATCCACCCAAACCTTGTATTTTGCGTACGCAATCAAGTTGTGATTGAGAGATCTGAGTCGACTATTTTCCAAAATATCAAAAAATACTTCAGCTTCCAAAAATATGTTGAGGCTTCTGTTTTGATAGTACCTTGGATCTACAACCACATAACCAGTGCGTTTACTAATGCCAATGATATTAATTCGAACTTTGGCTCGCTTTAAAACTAGAGTTATTTAGAAATGTAAAGATTTTAAAGAAACAAAATTTCACTCAATATTACTATCCACATTTCCCCATTTTAATAAAATTATCTACATAACTTTTATTTGTGTATATGAGTTTAGTTAAAAAATGTATATATTTTTTGTTTATTAAGTTCATTTTTTTTAAACTAGATTTTTTAATAAATGAGTGAAATTTTTCTATTTGAGTAAAGTTTAAAAATGTTTAAATTGAAATAATCTTCAATCAATCTTTATAAATTAACTGCAAAAAAAACATAAATAAAATTGTAACGTACCTAAATTGAGTAATATTATTTGAGTGAAATTTTTCACTCAACAAATAAAAATTGTTGGATACAATTAAATTAACTAGTTACAATTAAGTTCGTTTGACAACAAACAAGCTAGTGTGGAAATTGTAATTTTGCATAAGCACTTAAATTGAGTGAAATCTTATTATAATACAACCGATTAGTGAAAGTTGATTATGAAATATTTCTTATAGTTTTGTATGTAGTTAAACTTCATTAAACAGAGTGATAAAACACGTTAAAAATTTTAATGAGTGGAATTTAAAGATTTGAGTGTTTCATAAAATAAAATTATTCTGAAAAAATAATATTGTTATTGTGTATAAAAACTCGTTCAAATCGGTTAGTTTTATTTAAACTAACCGATTTGAATTAGTCTAAGAATATAATGAGTGAAAATTTAATATTTGAGTGAACTTTACAAATAAATCTTGTTAATTAGTTATTAAAAACGTGATACTTTTCACTCAATGCAAGTTGTGAGTTGCAAGAATATTAACTACATAATTTTTAAATCAAATTTAATTTTTTTATTTAATGAGTGAACTTTTGATATATGAGTGAAGCTTTAAAATACAATTGAAAGAATGTTTCAATATAAATAAATAAAACTAACAATATTAATCAAAAACTAAATTGAAACTTAAATGTTGCTTAACTGAGTCATATTATTTGAGTGAAATTTTTCACTCAAAAACAAAATATTTGATTACAATTGAACAAACTAGAAACAATTAAGTTGTATTGACAACAAACAAACTAGTATGCAATTTGTAATTTTGCATAAGCATTAAAATTGAGTGAAATTTTAAAATAAAGTAATACAACCGATTGGAGAAAGTTGATAATTTATAAGAAATGTGTCTTATAATTGTATTGTTTGTATTGAAACTTCATTAAACATCGATTTCCTTTTAAAAAACGTTAAAAATTTTAATGAGTAGAATTTAAAGATTTGAGTGTTTTTTTAAATAAAATTAATATGGAAAACTTATAATTTTAATGTGTATAGAAACTATTTCAAAATGGTTGATTTAATTTAAAAATAAGCCTTAAGAATATAAGAGTGATCAAATTTCGAATCAATTTTGAGTGAATTTTTCAAATAAAGTGATATAAGCGATAAGTATGAAAGTTTAGAGGTATTTTATAGAAATCTGTCATAAGAGTTATATATGAACTCCATTAAATCCATGGATTTTGTAAAAATTATCAAAAATTTTGATGAGTTTGAAGATTTGAGTGTTTTTTTTAATTACAATTTTTCTAGAGAACAATAATTTTAATGTGTACAAAAACTCATTCAAATCGGTTGATTTAATTTAAACTAAGTCTAAGAATATAATAAGTGGAAATTCAATATGTGAGTGAATTTTACAATTAATAGACCTTATTATTAGATCATAAATAGTCCTGGTCAATAAATGATGAAATTTTAGATATAACTTTAAAATTAATACTCTATATAAAATTTGAAAATAACCTGGTTGTTGTCTTGTTCAATTACCGCTATGAGTATAAAATATAAAATACATGTTTAAAAAAATTTCACTCAACAAATGTCTAAATTTCCTATTTTTTTCATAGTGGCCTATGCAGTCAAATTCCAATTAGATAACTTCCTAACCAATGCCAATATTGTGAAAATTTTAATAATCGAAAAATTACTCTCTATATTACTATAGGTAGCAAATAGGTTCCTCACCATCTTTACCTTTAATACCATTTTTGGTCCGGCCATATTTTAGTACAATATTTTTCTGGATAAGTCAGTTATGCCAAAATGCAGTTATATATAAAATGCTTAGGATGTGTGTCATTAAACCAGAATTAAACCTGAATATCGAATTATGTTGCAGACTACCTATGATAATTTATAAATGGCGCTTAAATCTATTATTTTACAACCTTGAAATTAATTAACCACTTCTAGATTTTTAAATAGTATATAGTAGTTACTGTGTTATCCCTAACCGTATTTTTACCGTGTAAATGCTGTTACAAATGTTCTTTAGCATAACGGTTACAGTACTACCTTTATCCATTGTTTTTTATACAATACACATGGTCACAAAAAATTCTAAATTGGAGGCCATGCAGGGATTACCAAAGCTTGAACAAACGCGTAGTACATGACAGGTACCCGATTCCTCACATACAATATTTTTCCCTGCACTTATTTGCTGTGCAATTTTTTTTAAGAAAGATCTTATATCATTTAATTTCCGGTAAACCAAATCAAAAGCGATTAAATGTTATATAAACGTTGTTAGGCCTTAGGAACCTCACAAATTGTTGACATTTAAAATTATTTCGAACATTTAATTTCACATGAAAAGCACAAAAAAATGTTCCCCACTTATATATTTTGCGTAGCGCAAGAAAAAATCTCAAAACATTTCTTCATGTCATCAAATTTAGTTTTCTCCCATGTAAATATAAAAGCACCTTACCTCATTAAATTTATATTGAATTTTTTTGTTCGCATTTCGATTTTCCCTAGATTTTCTATTTTTAGCCGACGATACCGTTTCAATATTGATGGCGTTCTACGATTTTATTTCCATATTTTTTTTTATTGTACCATGGATGAAATTAACACCCCACCATCAATATTTATCCATATATATAATTTTTAACCGATTACGAAACTACATATACAAAATAGATTTCAAAATTCTATCAAAATACAAAAATTGAACCTTCTTCGAATCCAACAACAAATAATAATGAAAAATCAATCCAATTAACGTCATCTTGAACAAAGTATAAATTACAAAAGAAATTCCATTCACTTCAATATTCATCACTATCATCACCATTTTTCAATCATCATCAATTGACCTATAAAAATTCGATATGTTATATGTATCCAACAACAACAATTTTTCGTATTTGTTTGTGTATTATGTGTACGCGATACACGAGACGAGAGTACCTTCCTTAATTCAAACATCTCTCGAAAATTGAAGAAAAAAATCGTGACCTCTTAAAAATAAAAAGAAAATACGAAGAACTTTTTTTTTTTTTACTTTAATTTTAATGAAGTTCAATTTTTCTTTTAATTTAAAAAAAAAAAAAAAGCTCCAACCAAATTGAATATCACGGGTACAAAACAAAACAACAAAAAAATTGTCAATCGTGACAAATTAATGGTAAAAATTTAAATGGAGACATTCGACTTTGCAAAAAAAACTCAGAAATAATAAAGACAAGACAAACAGATTTCCTTTTTATAATATTTGTTGTTGTTGGTTCTCGTTTTGGTTTAAATTGAATTAATGATTAAATTTTCCACACTCATTTCCTTTCAAAACAAAAATATACGAAAAACAAAATAAAATAAAAAATATATCCATTTATTTGTTTTCTGCGCGCTTAAATTGATTACAGTGCAATAAATTTGTAGCAAGTACCCGAGTCATGAATTATAGTTTTTAACTTCTAAGTTAAGACCAACTGGAGATAATAATGGAATGACGGTGATTATAAATTTTAGTCATCGACTTTCGCATGGTCTGAAAATGGTACCGCGCACATTTCGATAATTTATGGAAAATTATTTTATCGCCTTAATTGTCACCGCACGATTAGAGTGTAGTCGAGCGTAATGTGGAGATAAGTAATGTATGACTTGTGTAGTATGAAAGTGAATTACGCCTAAAATGGTAACGAGATTAGAAACTTGATTTACGATAAAAAATATTTTAAAAGGTATCCGGAAACGTAGTTGGTTTGAGATATTAACGCAGGTGGTAGGTACAATCAGATTCAGTAATCCTATGTTTGCTAAATGTATTTGTGACCTTAAGTCTATGTTATATGTCTGCCAAATTATCCTAGTATTGAAATTCACCACGAGATATATAATGCTTGGCGGTGTCGTTAGCCATTGAAATATGCAATAAACTGATTCGATAGAGTAATCCATGGTTTACTAAATATATTTGGGTAACCAGAATTTAGTCATTTTACAAAAATGTGTAAAGTCCGTCAGAATTGTTTCTGGCCTTGAATTTAGCATTTCAAAATATAAACATAATGCAGGCAGTAACTCAAATGTCAAAACAATGAGAGGAGACAAGATGTCAAAACAATGAGAGTAGCTAAAGTACACAGAAATCACTAACCGCTAATAGCAACATTTAAAATCAAACCAGCAACAGTGAAGCGCGTAAAGAAAAGTCGGAGAAAATTCAACGTTGAGAGATTGAAAAATACTGACACAAAAGGCACATGCAAAAAAACGCTCCAACTAAATCTCCCAAGTAACGAAACCCACACCTTCCATCAGAAATGGAAACAAATAGCAAAAGCATTCGTTAAAGCTGCTACACATGTGTGTGGCTACCCATTGAAACTCACCACTATATCTACTCTTCGTGGACACTTCGCATTCGGCTCCATCAGTAAACGCACAATCTGAAGTGCACTCTGTGAATTCGTCATTCAGAGAAAAATAATTGAGCTTATTAGGGAATGTACAGGGATGCCGAAAATCGAATTACAAGAGGAAGCAGAGCGACAAATATTACAACACACGAGAAGTCAGACAAGGGTGTGTTTTCTCTTCACTACTGTTCTTAATAGTATTAGATACTATCAATAGAAAGTTGGGCAACACATCCCCCTTTGGCATTTAGTGGAACTTAATAAAGTGACTCAACGACCTGGACTATACGGATGATATAAGTTTCCTAACGCATAAATACTTGATGTCAACGACTTCATTAGAGTTTAACGGCCTTTATAGCACATCTTTCGTGAAATTTCTTTCAAAGAATACAGAACGATCATCCGAGGATAGCGAAATCAAGCGCAATGGCGATCGAAGCAATTGTTCGATCAATAACTCTGTCACCTTTACAGTGGGATTCCAATTTCCTTCTTTCGGATTGCAAACATTTTTTAAGAGCCACTCAGCGGAAGTTTTGACTGCCAACATGAAAAGAAATGCCTTCATGAAGATTAACAACCACTTCTACATTGCCAATTCTCACTCATGTTAACCAAAAGACGCAATTGCAGTAAATGTAAATAGTCGAGCGTGTGTCTCGAGATCAGCTGATGTTGAGAGAGATCAGCTGATAGTGCAGATCATATGCTTGGAACCACCTCATTATTTCATGACATTCAAATGGATTATACCCATATATATACCTCCATCAACTCGAGAAATTTTCATTGGAACATTCAGATGAAAGAATACCTACCTCTGTGTATTTTGAAAGTGAATTGCACTTAAAACGGTAAAAAAAATTAGAAAATTACAACAGACTAATTTAAAGTTTATAAAAGTCAGGAACTAATTTTATTTAAAAAGATTTTTCACTTTCCAATCCACAACACATCTTACTTTAATCAATCGTTCTTTTCCCTTTTCCCCTTAAACTCAATCAAAGCTAATCACGTTCATGCATTTGTTTTGCTGTTCGCAAAAAAATCGATACATTTCTTTTTTTTTTGCAAGACATGACATTTGAACTAATTGTAGATTCTGTACGTACCGAACAACATTTTTTGTTTTATTTTTTTATTAGCTGTAAGCAAAATCTACTTATCTGGATTTATATATGGTACGAACGAGAAAAGATTTGAAGACCATAGAGCAACATGCAAAAAATAAAAGTTTTCTGTTGTTTGTTGGTAAACCAAAATGGGGTAATGAACATAAAATTATTTGATCGATTGATAATATATGTTGTGTCTGTAATCATAATTAATGTCTGTAATCATAATTAATGCTTTTAGTTACGCGATGGGTAATAAATTTATTTAGCGATGGATATTATGAAATACCTATAATAAATCGTAGATTTAATTTAATTCGCGCGTATTTCTCTATACATTCGACGAGGCGGGATGTGCGGACAGTATTTTACTCAAAAAGGATGTACATACTGATTTACAATTTTATTTCAAGGTTAAATTGTGTAAGGCCTACGACCCTAATGGGGTACCACAGTTTACATACTTTATAAACTACTTTATAAATATATTTTTGTTTGTTTGTATTTAGTTAAAAAGGTTCCACAAATAAAAAATTAGCAATTGGCCCATATTGCTTCTGAAAAAATTGCCAAATTTAATTTATAGGGTAAACAGCTTTTAATATGCTTCTGAATATCGTCATTTAATAAGTTCCACAAATAACTATGTTTGTGTTCTGGTCCACATGAGGTTTCTAAAAAACCTTATCAGAATCATAAATTTCCAGTAAAATTTTCCTAATACGTTTTTTCTTAACTAATTGTATAATTGGGTTCGATAGGTTCCACAAATAAACAAATTTTCAATTTGTATGAAATCATTTCTAAAAACGTTTCAAAATCGGTGGTTACTAATCGGTGGTTAAAATGCGTTGTTTGTATAATGTTTGCTTAACGTTCTTGACTTAAAAATATTTGAAACATTTTTAAAGTCAATGATTTAGTAGGGAAATTTTTTTAAACACGTTTTTACAAATATTTCAAATGGGCTACATCCTTTCTGAAAAACTCGAAATCGATTTTATTTTCAATTCAATCTTTGCATAGCTTTTCGACAAATTTATAAACGTTTTTGACATATTTTGGTTGGACAAGTTCTACTTGTTGCAATCGGTAAATTCTGTTTTAATAGGTTCCACAGTTAACAAATTGTATATCTGTGTCATATCAATTATGGAAACCCCACCATTCAAAATTTCTAGATTGACATTTTTTAAATTTATTAGTTACATACTGTTTAGATTTTGAAGTGGTGGTCTACATAACTTATTTTAATTGGTTCCACAAATAAAAAGGTCTGGGTTCTTAGTATTCTGAATAACTTCTCATAGATTGTAATTTTTAGGCAATCCTTCTTAATACGCTTACATAATTTATTGATAATTTTTGAAAGTATTATGCATATTTTAATATTTAGTTCCACTAAAACGGAAAATGACATATAACCAAGAAAAACTTGTCATAATTGGAATATTCTGATTTGATATTTAGTTCTAACAAATATTTGTCATTTGGGCCATACCAGTTCTTGAAGGATTTCAAGAACCGCTAACTTTTAAAATTCATCGTTTCCACACATTCGATAATTTTTATCGACGTGATGCATATTCTGCCTTAATAGGTTCCACAAAAAAACATGTTTGGCACTTGGGTTAAATCATTTCTATAAACACCTCAAAAACAGTGAGTTCTATAGTACAAGTTTTTTAAAGTACTTGTACATATTTTGGCTTTTTAGGTTCCACATATCAAAATACTAGCCATTTCACATCTAATAAAATTTTAAAATATTTGATTTCTAGAGTATATCTGATTAAAACTCTTTGTTTGCATTATTTAACATTGAGTTTTTAAATGTGTTCAATAAAGTTTATTTTGAAAGGTTCATCAAATCCAAATATATCCATATCATTCCAGAAAAACTTCTCAAAGTAAATTATTTAAAAGGGAAATCTTCTTAAACCGTTAGTTGAGAATATGTTTTTTTAAAAGGTTACACAAATTAAAATTATTCCGGTGGAACAGAATATTCAAATTTATAGGTTCCACAAGTAAAAAATCTCCTATTTTGAGACTTGTATTATAAATTACTTCTCACAGTTGGTAATTTCTATCATATTTTAAGTTGATAGGTTCCATAAATAAAAAAAGAATATGGGCCATATTAATTGTGAAATTCCTTACAATCGATTATTAATAGGGTAAACATTTTTTAAATTTATTCTTTGCATATTTTTGGGCGGTTTTTAACATATAAGCTTAATAAGTCCCACAAATAAAAATTCAATATACTTCATCAAAAAATTTTAGGGTAAGTCTAATTTAAATTCATTGTCTGCATAATTAGTTGATTTACAAATGCATTCTACATATACTGGTTTGATAGGTAACACACATACAAATATTTGGCATTTGGACTACACCCTTTCTGAAAAACTCAAAATCGATTATCTTTTAAATTAATTGGTTGACAGGTTCCACAAATGTAAATCGATTATTTTATCATAAACGGGAATTTCTAGGATCAACCTTTAAAACGTTTACATGATTATCAAAATTTAATCGGTAATATTCTAGTTTGAAATATTTAAAAAAAAAAATACGACGTTCTTGATCAAATGTATTTTAAATTTATTATTTGTATTTTTTAGAAGGTTTTCAAACTATATGTTCTATATATTTTAGTACCATAGGTTCCACAAATGTTTCATTTCTGGTTCATTTCTGTTAAACTACTAACAATCAGTAATGGTCTACTCAAATATTCGTATTACGCGTTTTTGCATAACTTATTAACTATTTTTGACTATATTTAGCATGTTTTGGTTTAACAGGACCCACAAATAACAAAAATTGCTATTTGAGCCATATCATCTATAAGAGCTTCCTGAAATAAGTGGTTTGTATAGTAAACCTTTTATAAAGTAATTTTTAAAACCATTTTATAACTTCAACAATTTTTTTATTCGTTTGATAGGTTTCACATACAATAATATGGAGATATTTACTCTACTTCTGAAACACTACTTATTTAGGGAAACCTCTTTTAATTTTGCAAAAATATATATTTTCAATGGTTTAAAAAAAGTTCATTCTTTAGTTAAATAGGTTCCACAAATAATTATACCAATTTTGAAAACTTCAATTAATTTAAAAAATCGATGTTTTTGAAAAAAATATTAAAATCTAGAGTAGTTTCTAGAGTAAACCACTTATGAATTTGGTAGTTGCATAAGATATGGACGATTTTCTTAATGTATTTAGCATATTTTGGTTTGATAGGTTCCACAAATAATACTATTTGACTTAAATTCATGTTTTGCATACATTTTTGATAGTTTTTAGAATTTGTCTACCCATTTTGGTTTATTAAGTTCCACAAATAAAAATACAGGTTTTCAACGCAAATAAAGTCAATGGTTAGCATCTGGTCTACTCCGAAGATACATTGGTTTAGTGCGTTGACTTGATGAAATAATAGTGCGGTGATGCTACGGTTAAATGACAGTTCTCATGTTAAACTGAGAGGTTGAGAAATTTCTATTTAGAAAACCCGAAAGGTACGTCAATCATTCTTCGTTGGTTGTCCTCGAGGTGTTTGTGGGTAAGTCTTAACTGTAAAGAAAAGGGTACTGTGTGTAAAGCCGCATTGCATAGCAGCATGCATGTGTGCTAGAGTAGTCGGTTAATAGCAGATGATGAATTATTGGGTAGCCTTGCGTAGCGATTGGACAACAGACGGTTGACAAACCAATTTATTGGTTGTAATGCTTTAATAGCCGCTACAAAATTAGTGCCGTTATCGCTGTACATATAGGCAAAATTTTCTCGCCAGGAGATAAATTTACGCAACTCACTCTCTTTCCGGGTTCTATCAAAATCAGAATAGCTATCTATACACTATGTAGTTTATATATTCACTATAACTCTACTATTAGATAAACGTCACGTTATATGAAGTTCCATTAAATAAAATTTCTACAAATTTTTAATTAGAGATTTCTAAATTATTTTTTAGTTTTATATTAATTATAAGTTTTTATGCTTTTTATGCTTTTTATGCTTTTTATGCTTTCATAAAAAGTAGTTTGCAAATTATTATTTTATGCTTTAGAAAATGTTTGTGCTATACCATTTCTCTTTCTCTGCTTTTACATCCCTTAGGGGGATATTGAACATTGTATGTAACTCAGATCTTGGTGTTCTTCTCCGACTTACCAGCTGGTTGTTGTTGAGACACTTTTTTAATTGTTCAATGTGATAGTATTTTTCAGGCCTATACCATTAAAATTGTAAAAACCATAACAGTTTTGTAAAGTCATCAACACCAATAAACTGAATCCGCATCGTTTTAATACCAACAAAACCATAATGAAATATTACGATACGCGCATCCACATCAAATAATAATCCCATCAAAAATTCATTAATCACGATAAAAACCTCTTGAAAAAATCTTAAACCGAATGACTTAACAAAGTAATTAATAAAATTTTTTAAAAAAATCTACCTTTTCATAAAGTTAATCGAAAATTAATAAACTTAAATAATTTTTTTTTTCTGGGATATAATGATAATTTTGAAAACACACAAACGATTCAACAGATGAAACTCAACCAAAAACCAAAACCATAATATAAAAAAAAAAAAAAATTTTTTTGTTATATACTTAATCTTTCAATATGAACCGACTTACAAGTTAATCAACAAAATGTAACATAAATTTTATTTTCATTTTAAGAATGGAAGAAACGCCAGCAAAAAATAATAATAACGAAAAAATAATCGTCTTACAGCATCCAAAAATTACAAAAGATTCTCTCTCTAAAAACTATCATAAATAAACTGAATGAGCGCGCGATTGCAGCACAAACGAAGTTTTAATGAAATGGCAAAATTATTCCCTCATCCTTTTTATTGTTTTTTTTTTTTTTTTTGTTTTCTTTTATGGATGTACTGAATTTTGTGTGGTTTGGTGTTATCTGCAAGATAAATGAGGTTCCTAAATTAACCGGAATATCCAACATAAAAAAAAATGTTTTATTTGGGTGATACGATTTTTGCTGTGTTCTTATTTCTTGTGTCAGAGCTTTGCAACATTTTCTTTAAAATGGTACATTAATAAATCGTAGAAAGTTCAATGTTTGAAAAGTTTATTTCATAAAAGCTTCTGTAAAGATTTATTCTACATTTTTTGTATTTCGTTAAATGGGATCTATGTTCGTCGATGACCTGTGATGTTTGGCTGATCCAAATTATTAAAAGTTACTCCTGCTGCAGATCCAAATAAAATAGAATTATGAAATCAGCCGGCAAATTTCAGTATTATTGCTCAAATCCGTTCTTTAATGGAAGATAACGGAAATGTTCAATTTAATTGAATTAATAGGGTTAGGATGGTGCCCAAAAAATGATGACTTTCATTTCCAGGTTTTCGTCAACGCGCACATGACATAACTACCAAAATATTATCGAAAATATTAGCGATTTTCGTTAAGTGAACCTTAACATTCCGCGCCCGTTGACTCGTCCAATAACGTTAGTGGATGACCAATAAGGAAGTGAACAGGTGGTAACGGGTCAAATTCATCTGAAGAGAGCTCACACAGTGATCGAGAATTAAAAATCGCTTCAATATGTGTAAGCTATGTCATCAGTTCTTCGAAAGTTAGCATGTAGTCTCGCCTAAATAGTACGCGTTTTTGGTGGTACTTGCTTACTTGCTTGGCTCCCATAAGCCCCCAAAATTAGGAACACCTCAAAGGATAAAGTGCCTCTCAATATTTTAAACGTTTATGTACTCCAAAACGGCTTCTCCTAATATACCTCTCCTTGCATGAAACCGCCGTAGAATTGCTATAAACGCCTCGGTCATGTCATTTGCTAACTCCAAGTATACAGCCTTTATACACACAAACAACACACTTGTTTTTGGGCATTAAGACGAACGCACTTAACACATTGACTAATCATCCATCTTACTACATCCTTGCATCTCATTACATGGTATCTCTGGTTCAGTGAACAGATTAATAGTGTTGGACCTGCAAGCAACAATTTTAAATGTTCATCTCGTATGATCATTGTTAATCGATATTTTGCTGGAAGTATTAAGGAATGCTTTACGTCATATGATAGATCTGCGTTACTCAGTCTTCCTTCCACGCGTAATAAACCATGATTGGTTTATTTAGTGCCGTAATTTCACGCCAACAGCAAAATGTTCATACTATTAAAACTGGACTCATAAGCTTCTGGTTTGGTTAGCCAATAGAGACTACTCCACCATAATGTATGATTTATTAACTCCTCTGGAAATAAAAATGACACACGAGTAGACACGAAAGTTTGTTTTTCCTGTTGAGAAACCATGCAATTTCAATTGTTCACCTTCTGTTTAAAACCATCTATTTATGCGAATGTCGTCCAGTTTGACTAAATTTCCATAATTTAGGCCAATTAGGTCTGGCAAAAAATCATCCCAGCCTAGCCCTAACAACCGTAACTTATAGAACAAAATTTTATTTTTTATGGAGCTTAAAGATCCAATAGGATCATATAGTTTTGACGTTTCTGACAACATAGTTCGCTTTGCTGGTGAGAATTTTACGGCAAGCATTGATACTGCATTTAATTTGTTTAATTCAACAATCGTTGTGTTGTACGAATTGATATCGGATATAATATACCTAGTAGTTTGGAGTTATTGGAAGTGCATTTATGAAGATTGAAGCCCGTTTTCTTAAGCATTCTCATCAAATCATTTTAACTATTGTTTGAGCATTTTTCACCAAATCATCAATGTTAAAATCGTTCCTTAATATTGCTGCCGCCTCTGAGTATTCCACTTGAAAATCCAACCAGCTTTACACCTTGCAGAGAATTCATTCGCTTATTTAAAATTCCTAACAGTTTGTCGAATGTTGGATATATGTCAGTAGTTTCCAATTTCCATATTTGTTTGGTTTCGGTATGCATGTTTTAAGTTGCGATGTAAATCAGTACTGGATCATGACTCTCTGCCTCTGTATCAAGCGCTACCTCATCACATGTATCAAGAGCGCAATGGATTGTGATTGTGAAATCGAATAAAGAATGTATTAGTTTAGTTTAAAACAGGGAGCTTTTGAATTATTTTTAGTTGTTAAGACTAATTTTTGACATTTATTTAATAAAAACGAAGACAATCAAATTATTACGGTCAGTTGCTATGATAATTTTTGACAAATACAAAAACTTTCTATAGTAAAAACAAAACTCATCCCGTAGCACACTCGGATGTGTAAAAAAAACATATAAACCTCACTACTTGGTTTTGTAACCATTCAAAAACCATATTTTTTCGTTGCTATGACAATTCCAATGAATAATGCAAACAATTATAAGTGTAATTTTTTTTTTCATTGTTTTTATATATACCTCTCAAAATGTGAATTTAAAAACATATAAGGCGGAGAAATATTTCAATCGCTATTATACTTTTCGGACAGCGTAATAAAAAATTGGGAATGTAGGGGAATATTTTTCAAATAAATGTCAAAAATTTTATTCACAAATATTTATCATGGGTTTCGGACACAGTCTTAGTATAACATTTGACTGATGTAATTACTAGTAAATATTTGACTGATAAATACAAAAATTATGTATTTAGTAATTTTTAAAGTTTCAGGAAGCTTTAAACTACAGTAAGCTACATTTTTAGATACGATGCAATAAAATTAAAAATATTATTTTTATTTCATTACGCTTTGCATCTATATGCTTTTCTCATGTCAACTTTTTGTCCAGATGTAACTCTATGTATTTGATATTGGATTTCTGCGGAATAGTTACATCGTTCAATATAACTGGTGGGCAGGTGCGTTTGTTAAGTGTGAATGTTATATGTGTGATTTATTTTCATTGCCTTGTATTCGCCAAGTCCTTAACCAGTTCTCAATTTAATTCAAATGTTTTTGCAATTACTGTGAGGCAGTTTGAGAATTTTTACAAGACACCAAGATGGCTGTATTATCAGCAAATGTTGATATTATAGCTTTATTGGAAAAAGGCAAATCGACTGTATACAGCAAGTATAAAATTGGCCTCAAGGCACTTCCTTGTAGAAACCTGCGCTATTATCATTTAAACCAGGGTTACTGCATTTTGTTTAACCAAATATTGGCTTTGAAAAAGATAGTTTTCAAGTACTTCCTCTATGCCAAACTTTATCGAAGGCTTGTGCAACATCCAAGAAGACAGCAAAACAATATTACCTTCTTCGAAGGTGAGTTTGACTGCATTGCGTGTCCTGTGAACTTGCTCTATAGTGCCATGCTAATTCCGGAAACCAAATTGATGATCTGGTATATGAGGCCGTTCTTCAAGTACTGGTTTCAGTTTCCTTAGTAACAATTTTTCAAACAGTCTCATCTTCTCCAGGCTTATATATCATTGTAATTGGCGATATCTTCCACTTTTGAGGAATATATCTAGTTCGCATGAATACATTGAGGATGTACGTTATTAGTTTAATGAACTCTTGACACTTATCACACTATACTGGACCGGTTTTTTTTAGGTTCTTCGAAAATAATGCCACGATGTAGTAGATATCTCAAGTTATAATACAAGCTATGCTTCCCTTTAACAAGTTTGTTATCAGTTTCTAATTTCGAGACGGAATATTGGCTGTGGAAACTTAACTCGATTTATGATGTCTGTTATTGATTTTGTAATAAAGCCTTCGACGGCGCTCGCAGCATGAGCATACCAACTAAATCTTTTAGGCTTTTTAGTTGATACGTGTAAAATCGCTTACCAACCTTATCAAAATGGTTGACTAATATTTTATTTTTTTTTAGTATTCATCCCAGGGGTTGGTTTATAGCATAGTTTCTTTTTTACTCCACTCCTCCCGGTCTTGTGTCATTCTCCTTAGTTCTTTATATCCCGAGACTCCTGTGTCCAACTGTAGTTGGCTCATGTACGACGACCTAGGTAGTCCCGCTCCTCTTTTTCCTTCAATGATACCCTCAAAGATTACGGTGTATAGCTCCTCCCCTTGTCTTAGAGCATGGCCCACCATCCTCTTTCTTCTTTTTTTAATAGTTCTAAGGATAGAGCGGCCTTCTTCCACAAGCCTTAGCACTTACTCGTTTGTCCTTCTCTCGATATACCACATCTCAAAGGTCTCCAAACGTCTTCTTTCTATCAAGTTTATTGCCCATGCCTTACACTCCAGACAAATGTTTTAATGAATTTCTTTTTTATTTATTTCCTCAATCCTGTGAAATAAAGTAGTTGTTTTCTTTCTCATGAATGCTGCGTTTGCCTGTGCAATTCTGTTCTTTAAATCCCTTACGCTACTTCATTCACTCGTAATTATGCTTCCCATTTTGCTTATATTTGTATTCCAATACTTTTTGTAGGTTGTAGCCCTCTATGGGTATTTTTCCTCGTTTACTGAAAGCCTTTGTTTTGTTTCTATTAATTGTTAGATGAGACTGACAGCACAATAACATATGGGAATCTTATCACGGAAATTAGCCTTCCTCCTATCTCTATCCCTATTTCTTTTCTTTCCAACTTAGCTTTCAGTTCCTTAATTGATCCACCTACCTTTAAGGAAACCATACTGGTCTTGACTCAGGTGATTCCCTATTTTTCGTTCGATTCTTTTGTGAATATTTTTTGTTAATATTTTCGAAGCGTGTGTCAGGAGACATAAAGTTCTGTATTGGGAGCATTGATCTGCATTAGCTTTCTTCGATACAGTTATTACTATGCTTTTTGTAAAGTCATCTGGTAGCTCTCCTGTAAAATAAATTTAGTTAATCAACCTATATAGTTCTTTCTTGATACCTTCGCCACTATATTGTATGAGTTCTATGGGTTATTTTTACCAATCTTTAATTCTTTGAGTGCAGTCTCAAATTCACTATACAGTATTGATTCTCCCTGTTTGTCATCATTTGTATTGTTTGGATGGCCTCCTCTGTTACTTTTTTCGCCAAAAACTTTTTTCACAATCTGATATGCCTGCTCCAGCCAGTTTTTTTCAATAAGATCTTTGATTTCTTTGCATCTATCCTCTAGCCATCTTTCTTTTGCTTGTTTCGCATGTCTATTGATTTTATTGCGCAGCTCTTTATATCTTTCTTGTCTTACAGGGCCATTACTACTTTTATATTGTCTCCTCTCCTCAATGTTTTTCACTATTTCTTCTGTGAACAATACCTTTCTTGGTTCTGTCTCCTCTGGTTTTAGGGTATTATTAGCCGTTTTATGGATTATTTGCTTTATTCCGTTCCATCTTTCATTCAATGTTTTTTCTCTTTCATGTTCAATTAAACGTATCATTGCCTCTCCCATTGCTTTGAAAGCTGTTACAGTCGAGGGGTTGTTTAATTTTCTAGTATCATATCTTCTTGTAACTATAATTTGTTTTTTAAAAACTAAAGGTAGGCTATGCAGCTCGTAGCTTGGTTTTTGAATCTATTTTTAACCAGAATAAAATCAATCTGGTATCTTCTAATGTCTCCTGGCATACTCCAGGTATAACCCCTTCTTGGCTGAACCTTGAAAATTCAGTGGACAATTTGCAATTTTTTGTGTTTTGAAAGCATTAATATTTAGCGGTTGAATTTTGGGTGGTTTTTCAGTTTTCACCTTATTTTATGTAGGCGGATTTTCAAAAGTCTCGTTAGTTTGCAAGAGTAAACAACGGTTTTCATGTAGAAACCTAAATCTAATCATTTAATTCACACTAATTTAAATGAACTTTCGATAATCTTACGATAAGCTTATTTTTAAATTACTACCATAGAAAAAGAACATAAGAATGATAAATATTTTATGTTAATATGGCATTCGAAACAATAAAAAATATATAGTGTATACTGGTATACTTTATGTCAGTACAAAGCGAAACAACAACATATTTTGAAGTATGTATCTATCCTTCTTGCAAATTATTTTGCATTAGTGATTTTTATTTTCAGTTTTGTTTGGTTTTGTTTTTCGTTTCTCATTACTATTGTAGAGGTAGACTATGCAATGCAACTATGATTAAAATTTTGTTTTTTCTGTTAAATAAATACAATAATTGTATCGATTTTACACACTTTTTTTCGGCCAAATTCGTGATGTTTATTTTTTTTGTTTTTTTTTTATTAATTTTCTAATTCGTACATTTTTTTTTTATTTCGAACCAAATATTTCGTGAAAATTCATATAATTCGCTAGCACTTCATGAATACAATACACTGACATAACATTTAGAGTTGTTTAGATATTATTTGATTACATATTTTGTTACAAAATTTTGTTTTTCTTTTATGATCGTAATGCAAAATAATGTGCAACAAGGATAATGGATAATGGTGTTGTTTCGCTTTGCAGGCATTATTATTTCAAATGCCGTTTTAACCTACGAAATTTATCATTCTTATATTCTTTTTTTATGTTACTACGAAAAAAAATCGTATGGGAATCCATTCGAAGAAATCCAAGCGAATTTTTGATAAGCTTTAAAAGAAACTTGCTCCAAGAAATACGAATTTAGTAATTACAAATTATTTTTTATATATGTAAAAGTCCCAAATTTAATGAAACCTATATGTATTGTGGCTCCGCATCACACTATGTACAAACCACTGATTTAACATATTGACGTTGACTTTTTAAAGTGGATTTTATTCATTTGAAAATCAAAGATCTTTTGATTGCATTTCTTTTATATAATAAACCATCCCACCTACGTACATATACGATACATTATTATTGTTATTATTATATGCATGTTGTAATATGTTGTTATGTATTCATATAAAATATTTGCAAATATTATTAATAATAATTTAATAATAAATAATAGTAATAACCATAAATATATGATTAATTATGTATTGTTCAATCGATTATTAAAAATTTGTAAATATTGCATTCATTTTTCCATCTTATCTATCAATATCTTGACTCTATGGTTCTTATAAAAATAAATTTTATGCTTTTATAATAATACATAAAACATTTTTTATATTATTTATATTATTATTCTTATGAGTATTCAACATATTATGTGATTTATTTAAAAACAATGCATATATATATATATATATATATATATATATATATATATATATATATATATATATATATATATATATATATATATATATATATATATATATATATATATATATATCAACATATCATCAAATAATATCAACATAATATGAAAAATAGTTTGGGTGTGGTTTCACAATTCAGCATCGTAAACACAAAATCAAAGTATTATATGATCATCGCCAAGTTCGATGGATACATAAATGGAAATTGTTAAAAATGGTCATTCCATCAAATAGTTAAATTCTTAGCACATTTCCACCACTATACCCATATATCTGTTGCACACGCCGCGCACCATTAACATCAACATTTCATTTGATTCTTGGAAAATCATAATGTTATATGTATAGATTTTCTATTCTAATTTACTGTACGAGATAATATTATGTATTGGTACGAACATAAAATAAAAATAAAATTATGCAAAATGTGATTAAATGTAATTTTTCTATTTCCTTGTTTGTTGGAAACATTTTTTAATTTTTTTTTTAATTTTCTTTATTTCACAGACATTATGTCATACTGTTATCATTGACAGGAATGATAAATTTTTCATGTCACACAAAATTTTATACAAAAAAAAATGATGTTGGAAAATGATTTTTTTTTTATTTATGTTTAATTTATGATCGTTTAAGAACATTGGTTATATTGCGTTGTAACAATTCTTTGTAACTATGAGTATTATTTTGTTTCATAAAAAATCAGGTACGAAAACTACTTTAGTCGAAAGTATCATTAAAGTATTTTGTTATATTGCTATAATTGTATATATCGGTGCCTTATTGCGAATAGAGCTATGGATGTGTGGCTTCTTGAAACGTAATTTAACTGTGAAAAGTTCGTTTTGGCTTCTTTGCAGATTTTTAAAAAAATATTTTTGATAATAATTTTTCACGGAAGGCATATTAGAATTTTTACTTTTAAAATTAGAGAGCTTAGATTAGGTTAGGTTTAGTGGCCGTAATACAGAGACGTGGCATAGACACAAACAGGTTCGTAGCCCTCAACGTAACCACAACGAATTTTCTTACCACCTCTCGCTACTGAAAGCAATTCGAGCTCCTGGCGAAGTGTTGAATATCCCTAATACTCACTCCACTGAGGTCTGTGAGATTACACGGGATACAAGCTCCTAGAAACTTAAGCCTGTACTGAGCCAGGCTAGGATAAGTGCAGAGATATGGTGAATAGTTTCCTGCCTCCTCCTCTTCATCCATGCAACCACGACAGTAATCATAAGAGAGAACACCAAGTCTACTTGTATGCTTACCAATGAGACAGTGTCCAGTGATGACATCCACAATTTTACCAATACTACCTCGCTTCATAGATATTAGTTGGTAAGACCTGACCCAGTGTCAGCCTTACTTGGTAATATGCGACAGGAGGTACCCAGTCTAGCGAGCCCATCGGCTTTAATATTCCCCGTTATGTTAAAATGCCCTGGCACCCACGTAAGATGGATGTTGAACTTTTCTGCCATCTAGTTAAGAGATAGGAGACAGTTCCGAGCTACTTTCGACGTGACAAAGCCTGATTGTAGGACCTTAATTGCAGCCTGACTGTCCGTAAAAATTTCAATATCCCTTACAGATATTCAATTATACTTCATCCAATCTATGGCCTCCTTAGTTGCAATGAGCTCTGCTTGAAAACACTACAGTGACCAAGTAGGCGAAAAAAGAGTTTTAGATTTAATTCCTCGCAGAAAACCCCACAGCCAACTTTACCATTCATCCTCGAGTCATCCGTGAAAAAATTAATCGCATCAGACTTCATAACTGCTTCACTCGCCCAGTCCTATCTGAAGGGAATATCAGTTATAAATTTAGCCTCGAGGTAGGATGATGGAATGGTATAGTCGATTGATTTGGGAATTCCTTTATTTTTTAGAATAAAATGAAAGATAATCTCCAATACTTGAGTGGAAAAGCCCCTAAGTGCACCACTAATACACAGTGGCATTACTTTGAACTTCCATCAATGAGTTTTGGTTAGCCTCAGTTCTAGCTGGCCACCAAAAAGAGACTCCGTATATTAAAACAGGTCTAACAACATAGGTGTAAGGCCAGTGAACGAACCGGGAATTAAGCCCCCATTCTTTCCCAATGGCATTTTTACAGGAGTATAGCGCTACAGTAGCTTTCTTTACTCTTTCCAAAATATTAAGGCTTCCAATTCAGTTTGTTGTTCAGAATAAGACCCAAGAATTTTACTTTATCAGTGATTTTCAAACCAATTCCTTTCAAACCAAGAGTGATCACTTCAAGCCAGGGGACCGTTAAATCAGAGGTCTTGTTTAATGTCGGCTAGAATAATACCATCCGGACCTGCTGACTTAAACGGCTTAAGCTGTTTGACAAACAGCTGTTAGCTGTTTGCTAACCTGGTTGTTCAGGATGTTCATCCTACTAATAGTCTTCTTAGCGAACCCACAAGCCATATTCGCCCTTGGCAGAACAAGCGAAAACTTGGAACAGCCTGGAAAATGCGCTTCCCGTAGAAAATCCAAAGATTCCGCTCTCGTTGTAGTCCACATACCATCCGGTCGTTGAAGATAACTTGGAATGGGAGGGTAAGTTGATAAAATCTTACGTAGCTTAGTTGCCTCAGAAGACTCCTGTATATTTTCACAGAGTTCTCTCCAGGATTTGCTTTTGGCATTCCTTAATTTATATTTACAAGCTTTGAGGACTTCCTATAGGAGTCCCAGTCCGCGTCATAATTAGTACTCTTGGCAATTTTGAAGAGTCTCAAAAGAGATCTTAGAAGAGTTGGAACTTAGTTCCAAGTTTATGGATACTTTAGGATTAACTTCAAGATTAATTTCTCGGCGAAAACAGAATTTGATTTTTTTTAACCAGATTTTTGCAAAACCCCACCCAATTTAAACAAAAGTCTCGTTTTTTTTTCCAAATGTCTGCGATGTTTTATCGCATAAAAGTGCTATAATTGCTTATAGCACCACCTTGTTTAAACGAATATTCCATAATTACGTTACATTATTTTTTACAATTGTAATATTCCATAGATCATTCTCAAAATATTTTTTTTATATTTTTGACAGACAAATAGCGGCATAATAAATGCACTAGGGCATACGTGTAAAACATAACACTTACCAAAATATGGCAGCATTTTCGTTTGTTCGATAATCTTGACATTCCGTTCCAATTTTGTTAGTTCGGTTTTTTCTCCAACAAAATTAGTGTCGTTGTCACTAAAGACATTAGATGGAATCCCTCTTTGATATGTGAATCTTCGGAGCGCTACTATGATTGATTCTGTTGATAAGCTGTTGAATATTTCTAAATGTATAGCTTTAGTGGCCATGTACACAAATCAAGCTATGTAGCCTTTGGTAAATTTAGTTCTCGATCCTCGACTGTTATTCATGTTTAAACTTAAGGAACCAACAAAATCGACTCCTGTTTGAAAAAATGTCGTCCTGGCGTAACTCGATTGATTGGTAGATTTCCCATTAACTGTTTTATGGTTTCAGCTTTGTGACAACAGCAGGTTTTAATGGCATCAGTATTCCTTTGGGTGGGACCAAAGTCAGATTTTTGTATTCCTCTAGTGAAATAAACTTCGTGTCACTTCTTGACTTTAGGTAATGTTGAGAGTTTAGCAATGTCTCAAAAATGTTATCGTCAATTTTTAGATGCTGGTTTACTATCGATTTGGTTTTAATTTCTTCCTGAGTCGGTTCTATTGGACTCGAATTTTCCGAGTTACTGGGCCATGTTTTAGAATCATTATTCAGTCAAATGGGTCTTTGCAACAACAACTCATTACTGATTAGTAATTCTGGAGATATTTCTCACCGAGCAATTGGCGCAGTGGTTATAGCTGCGGTGTTTGGGACGGGAGGTACCGGGTTCGAATCCCAACAGGGGAGGGTTGCAAAAGAGATTTTTCATCACCTGAATACGATCGGTGATGACAATGAACACAACTATGACCCCCTGTTGGAGTGCAGAATCCATGGGCCGAACCATCGTCCATGTCAGTACAGGCTAGCTGGAGCAATGCAATGTGCAGATGGATTTAACATTCGAACCTGTATTCGTGCGTAATCGATTTGGCTTGTGACGGCGTAAGGCAGGACGTTAAAAATTAACCACGAAAGAGTTGGGAGAGCTTCGGCCCCAGAAAAATATTGCAAGGTTCAGACACAAAAAAAAAAGATATTTCTCTGCTGGAGCAATCAGCATTATTGCCTGGGTGATCTGATACCCATGCCAGAACAATAGTCGAGTCGCTCCATGTAGAAATCTTAATTAATGAATCATTTAGGTTTTGTTTTACTGCATTTACGAGTTTAGCTAACAACAATACAGCACACATTTCCAATCATGATATAGAAATCTTTATCAATGGGGCTACTCTTATTTTTGATGTAATTAGCCTAACATTTTTATGTCCCATTATGTTACGAGACCAAAACTAATCAACAGCTGCATAGGCTGATTCTGATGCGTCTGAAAATCTAACTATCTTTTGTTTCGAAGATAGTGGTAAAGTTGACATTAATCGTGGAAACTTCATTTTAATTTGAGTCCATTGGTTTATAACATCAGCAGGTAACGATCATCCCAGTTTAGCTTGGTTAACCTCAATTTTTGGATTAAGATTTTATTAGGAATTATTGCAGGAGCTAACCATCCAAGTGGATCAAATATTTTTGATACTTGCGACAGTATCAGCCTCTTAGTAGCTGTATTGTTTTCAGATATTGTGCCTTTGAATGAAAATGAATCACTAACTGGGCCTCAAAATAAACCTAATATCTTTTGAGGGGTGATATTGATGTCGTCATCAATTGAAATGGAACTTATTTGATCAGTCGGAGATACTAGTTTAGATAAGACTTCTACCGAGTTAGAAGATCATTTCCGCAGATGGACTGGAGTGGTGCGGCAAATAGTAAGACACATAAGTATGTTCGTGGTATTGCTGCATAAAGTCTAAGTACATCGATTTCAATATTAGTTGGTTATTAAATCAACGTTTCATAGACAAAAGGCGAGATCGTGCAGTTGGTTCTGATAGTCCCAGTATTTTATTAGACTTAAACGGATGTCTGACGTAATCAGGTGGTTGGTGATTGATGAAACCGGCAACTATCCATAAAAAAATCAAGTTTTGCGCTACTAAACTGTTTTCTGGACCAATGATTTTACCTGGTTGAATAATGGTAAACAATTGATCGACTCAATTATCATCTCAATTATCGTCTCAATTATAGTGATAGTATATAGTGATAAAATGTACGCTTTCTAAAAGCTTTTCATTTTACAATTTCCTGGTGGTTTTGTCAACACCTAAAATCATGTTATTTTAAACGAGGCTCTAATTGTAAAGCACTCCTTTTCAAAGCTTTTAAATTAAAAAATGTGGCTTAAAAAATCTTATTTGTTGCATTAAAGTAAACAAGAGCTTAATTTAAAATTTCAACTAAGGAATGGTTGACTGAAATAAGCTTTTTAAAGTTTTAAAGTTTAAGGTTTTAAATTTCAAATAAAGCTTTGTATAGTTACACTAAACTTACATTTATTACAAAACATAAACTTTTATAATATGTATAAGCTTGGCCAACATTATTTAACTTTTTGCTATTTAAATTGAAAGTTGAAAAATTTGTTATCACATAAACTTACAAAAAGGAGAAAATGCCAAAGATTTCTTTAAACTTTGTCTGCTGGAATGATAGAAGATTCCTAAGTCATTCTTTAGTCTTGCTATAGACGCACCTAAATCAAAAGTTTTAGTTATCTGGTTAGTTTCGTACTATTTTATTCGCGAAGCCTAGTTTAAAGTTTAAACTAAGTAAAACAGAAAGCTTATTGCATATAAGCTTAAGAAAAGCAACTTTAAAACTTTTCATTCAAATGTTAATGTTCCTTATTATAACAAATTGTATATCTAAGAACTTCTAAGCTTTTTGCTAAAATAAAACTTGTAGTGGTTATATCCTAATAAAGCAAATCATTTTTATAAATTTGTGTTACATGAAAAAAGCTTCTGACGTTTTTGTTGAAATCAATAATGTATTAGCCACAGAGCTTAATCCTGGTCTCTAACGAAGTAAAGCTTTTTTCAATATTTTAGATTATAACTTTCAAATAAAGCTTTTGATAAATTACGATGTTGACGAAACTTTTTACCAATCATAAAGCTTTACAAGTAACATTTAACTTTCTATTATGTATACTGCAAGCCCAAAAATTTAAAAAAGCTCCCCACCATGATTAAATTTCTGCGTTTAATTTACACGCTTTAAAAGAGTATACCTAGTTTTTTGCAAGTTTAATTTAAAGCTCCAAAACAATTTTTTCTGTAATAACAAAAAAGCTTCAAAAATGACAAAGCTTTTTTTAAAAAAATTCTATTGCAAATCAACGTTTCTGAAATTTTTTTATGCCCGGAGCTTAACTTACAATGACTAGCTTAAATTACTTATTCAGGCTTCCAGAATATATCTCTACACATATTTACGCTTGTATTTATTTTAAATAAAAGCTCTGCGATGTAAATTAGATTTAGACGAAAAACAAATTAAACTTTATATCAGTTGAAGGTTTTTCAACCAGAACCGATTAACATACTTGTAAAAGCTTATTAGGGACCTTTTTTACAATATACCATACCAAAAAGTTTGGTAATAGAAGTCTGCTATAAAACTTAAAAAAGAACTTTTTCCTTTTTTAAATGACATATGTTGTCAATGCTTTTACAAATGTTTAATTAGATGGCAAATTATGCTTATGATTAGTTGAAGAATTTAACTTACAACTTTAAGTTAGTAATGACTGGCTGATAAAAGCTTTTATATTTTAATGGAGCTTTTAAACAAAAGCACTTTAGTATGGTTAATTTTTACAAGATTAGCAATTGATAAGTAATATAAAATTATAATACATTTTTTTAAATAATCAAACTTTTACGTTATAATTTTTCATTAAAGCTCTGGTTAAACTTTCAAAATTTATGAAAGCTCCAACATTAGTTGTCATATAAACTTGGAGGGCTTAGAAATATATTATTGAAAACTTGTTAGTAACAGCTTTTCTAGATGCTTATGGTATCAATTGACGTTTTTTTAGAAATAACCTGTTTCCAAACTTTATAAAGCTTTCGATGAAAATTTTTACTATAACAAAAGGAAAAAAGCTTTTATGCTTTTCTTCTTTTTGTAAGGCAATTACAATTAGTACATTGATGCTTTCAATTACAAATGAAGTCGAGCTTTTTATTTTTATAAAAATATTTTCATGTTTTAAAAGTTCTTTACCCTCAAACACGTACATCGCAAAACCAAACAATCGGAAATATGGCAATAAATCTATTTTTATCAATTTGACATTGGTGAAATGGAATTAGCTTATAGCAAACTAAATAATTAAACCACGAAACGCAATATGTTTTGCACGAACTGTATTTATTCCAAAATAATAATCGAAATCAAACAAATCAGCAAATTTTTCCCATCATTCGTCGAACACAAAACCATCACATCAAACCCCTTGTGGTTTTAAAGATTAAATTCCATTTTTTGCATTATTGTGAATTTGTAAACAAGCTGCCACAAAGATTTGACAAAACTCTCTATATAAATAGATTCGTGTTGTACACATAGAATGCCACTGAATTACGTGATTGATTTGTTGCCTGTGGCTTTTTTCTTATATATATATTTTTTGTATTATATTTAACCAAAATGCCGGATATGACTTGTGAAAATTTATTTTCTATACATTTATATATTTTTCAGATTTTTCATCACAACACTGTACACAAGCAGACACAATGAAAATTACCACAATAGTTTCGACGAGAATTTATTTCGATAATCATTGTCTATGAAGTTGTTGTCTCTAAATAACAACAACAACAACGAAGAAGGAGAAGAAGAAGAATTAAAATAAATAAAAATGATAAGTCGATCATAATGGGAACATACAATCATAATAATTGGAGTCAGAGTAGTTGTATTACAGTAACTATCATAAAAGTTATTAGGTTGTGGTGTTAAAAAGTTGTCAGTCGTAAAAAAAAACAACAACAAAAAACTATTTACGAATGACAGGTGAGTTTATAAAAATTATTTTTATTAAAATATATATTTTTGAAGGTTTTGTGTATTCTAATTCATGATCAACATCCTGTCGTAAAAATTTAGAGGTGCACACACACTCGTTATATTAGAAACTATATAAATTTGAATCTGATAATATTCTTAATGAGTCTCAAAATGTGTTTATTACCGTGTTTGGGGGTTTAATTCAAGCGCGTAAATTTATTACCCATTTAGCAGGATTGATGTGATATAATTCTGGTTTTATTCCATTTTTTTTCTTTATGGATACACATAGATCGTTAAATTTTCGTGCTGCATAGGTTAATATAAAATAACTTGGAAGGGCCCTGTGTTGATTTCACGTCTAGTCCATTTTTATTGGTTGGGTACAATTTTAATTAGATTTTCGTTGGACCTTAATTCCGTTTATTTAAATCACTTAAGAGGTATTCTGATTGTCGGTTGGATAACTCTATGCCAAATATTTAGTCGTAAACTTCAAAAATTAGAAAATGCGGTTATCACTTTACTATCAAAAAGATTATAGACATTGTTTATTTGCAGACATCAACTAAAGGTCTAAACTATGTTATAAGCTTACCAAAAGCTTACCAAGAAGGTTTTGAAGAAAATCATTTTAAGTTTTTTGATTGTCATAACAGTAGACTGGTCAGAAGTACTATTTTCAAGAAGTACTCTTTTGTTTTCTATTTTTTTTTTGCTTAGAGAAAAAATTAACATTCAGCCTAACGTGTTCTTTGTTCATTTAGATTTTTATACTGTAACCGTAGCATCCAACGTAATATTCCATATTCCAATTTGTAAATGGCAGTTTTGGGCATAGTGATATTTAATCAAATATTTGACGCATCCCACCTTAGTCAACAATTTTTCAACCGATCGATAGATACTGTTAAAATAAAAAAGCCTGTTTCCAGTGAAGACTTTTAGCCCGTCTATTCGCTTTTGTTACAACACCTAATTGAAAGATAAACAGCCAACACTTGATGAAACTCGAACAACATCTAATTGGAATCATTTTGGTTCTTTAATTGCTATCTGCCATATTACAGAAAATTGTGTACTGGATCCTCGGTTCAGTTTTGCAGGGTTCCCCGTCAAAATTTTATTTTTGTTGGATACCAAACAAAATATTCCATATTTTGGGCTACGTTTTCAGTGTTACCCTCATAATTTTAGTTCAATAACAACGGCGTGACCTAAAATGGCAATTTTCAGTATTTATATAATATTTAGATTTAAAAAATTTGAAGGGGGCCCTCCAAACCATTTAAAATTTGCTCAACAATTTTCATCCTAAAAATCGCGTTATTGTGGTGATAAAAAATTTATCGAAATATTCGTTTCGCCACACAATTTGATGACGGTTTTTTAAAAGGCTCATATTAAATTTCTATTTGCACTCTACATTTTCAAAATTTTTCCGTCGATAATTATTGGCTAACACCAAATGATTGATTGGCCGTAGAACGAGTTCACCTGTTTCCATCGAGTAGAAAGAATAGTAATTTGTAGTTTTAGGTTGTGGAAAAGTTTAAGCCCTTTAAATCTTTCTGTGGCTTATGCATGTTAACGAAGTCAAAAGACTTCATATTGCAGAGGTTCTGATCTTCACAATGTTGCCAAGTTTTTATTTTTTCAACTCATATTTTTTCCATTTATTTTTGGAATTAGTTCAATATCACAGACTATCAGAGATAGGGAGGTCTATAGATACTGCGCTTCACTCTAAATTTTTATGTCAATTTTACTGGTTTAAGACTAGGTAATAATACGCATTTTCAACTGGCTTCAGCTCGATATTGAATTTTTATGTCGATATGCGTAATGTAATATTTGCAAGCTCTAACGTTTAAATTTTATTATCAGCAACATAACTTAAGCATACTTTGAATTTAGATGATACTTTGAATTTAGATGAATGGCAATTATTTTATGGCCTTATTGGATCTATATCGTACACAACAATTTCGGTACAACACCGAAAACATAACACTAACGCCTACTCAGAAGTTTCAATATTTAAGAGGACTTTTAAGAGAAAGGCACTTGCTCTTCTTCGAAATCTTCAGATATATGATGCGAACCATATAAAAGCTTATCAATAGCTCTGGATTCATTCGCGTGTTTCGACCATCCACAAATAATACAAAATTGGATCCAGAAACAAGGAAAATGTGATAACTAGAAACCTGCAAAGTCAAATTTTCAACTATTGATAGACTGATAGCTGTATTAAATAAAAAAAATGAATGCATTGAAGGCGTTAAACCGGGAATCGTAAAACGCCAGTTTTTTATGGGATCTGCTCAGAAATCAAGATCCATGCACAGTACACCAGCACTGATACGTGCACTCTGTGGAAAAAGCCACAAGTCATATAAATGCGCCGAATTTCTCGCTTTACCAATTCACTAGCGCAGAACTATATGTTAAAATCATTCCAGATATTTAAACTATAAGGAAATTACCGTAAATGTGCTATAATGTCGGAAAAAACATAACATAATTCTTGATCTTGCGATAAGCCTACAAATTTGTCGTAACTAGATTGGCTTCCATACACGGAACTATACTTGTGGCCATTCTAATTTTTTAAATAATTCAATTCTTCCACCAGCACAAATAAGAGTTGAAAGTCAAAATGGTGACTGGCGAAATTGTCACGGTTTCCAGCATTTGAGACTTAAGAAAACTAATAGTAGAATATTAACCCAAGGTCTTAACGATGTTAATTCTGGCGTTTGATTCTGTAAATAAAGCCAGTCCCATTTATTCTTTCCATAAAGTGTTGATTTGGTTAATATTGCATTATTCGCACTATTCAGGTAACTCAAAAGGCTTTAGTCTTTTGAGTCTTCTTATGATACCCTCTTGATGAAGTGGTCTTTTCTGCTTTCTCTTTTACGTGTACTTTCCACTCTAACTTTGCATCAAGGTTCATACCAATGTATTTTACTTGATTTGCATGTAGTAAAGGGATATTATTGAGAGTCACAAGTAGTGGTTCTATTCACCTATTAGTGACGTTAATGTGAAAAGACTTTGATTCATTCACTTCAATTCTCCACTTAGTTAACCAATCTTGTATATTATTTATCGTTTTTTCTAGTTTGAATTGGACTTCACCGATTATGTCACTAACAGCTAGAATTGCAGTGTCATCTGCAAAGTAATGGTAATTGTATTGCTCGTCGGCGGTAAGTCACTTGTAAACAGTACGAAAAGTAGTGCCCGTAAGACACATAGATTGCAACATTTGGTTGCTTTCCACGATAAATAATCACTATCTTTATCATAGGTGTTTGAATTTATTGATTTATTTTTAAATTCCCAGACTTCTCTGCATATTCGTTGTGTTAAATTATTTGATCTATTTTTGGCAGCTGAGTCTCGTGTACGTTCGGGCACTTCTTTTCTCTATAACTAGTGATTTAATTTCCATTGGGGTTTTCCACGCTGCTTGCTGTATATCTTTGACGACCTTTTCCACTTCTTGTTCCACATCTTTGTGTGGAAAATATTTCCAGTCAGTATATTTATTTGTTAACATTGGCTGCTTTTCATTTGTAATTATCAGTTACAAGTCAGATGTGGAGTCAAATCCTTCCTGCACTTGTTTATAATCATCCGGGCTTTTTATTGTTTTAAAGAAGTCAATTAGGTCTGGTGTTTTATTTTGATCGTTGGGCCAATAAGTTGGTTTTCCAGGAGAATGCCAGTTGCAGTTATATTTAATAATTGCTTGTTGAAGCTATTTACCTTTAGTTGTTGTTAGTCTTGATCCCCAGTCTGCATGTTTAGCGTTGAAGTCACCCCCGATTATGAATTAAAAATTTCATCATAGAAACCTAAAATCGAAAGATTAAATATTTCACGAGCCTTTATGTACTTACAATACATGCCATGAGTAAAATTGGTACAATACGCACTATCCTACGATTGCAGCGACACCAATTCCTGCTATAAAGGTGGCAAAAAAGATATCTTCATCTATAATTTAGATGATGACCTGACACTCAGTCTATTTTAGGAGATTGAAGAAATTGGCTACATAAATTAGGATACTCCAAAGGGATGGCTATAAAAAGAATGGCAAACTTGAAAAGACAATTCTTCCGTGGGGGCGCGTTTAAGAGAAGGAATACAGAGTTTCTCAATAAATATTTAGAACTTAGGCATATTAAGTCTGAACCCAGATCGAATATTTCTAGCATCTCACAACTTTCTATAGTAATTACGTTACATTGAAAGTATTTTTGTGATTCAACTTTTTTTGGGCTTTGTTGCGATTGGAAGGACAACTCAATCGATATTTATTTGATTTTACAATTCCCATGCTAAAAAAAATATGTTCTCAATAAATTAGCATGCCAAAGCTACGATAGTAGGTCCGCGGTAATTTCGAGAACTTATTTTATTCCACATGATCTTTACATACATTGCTTAGCTTATTAAAGCTACTACTTAATTAAGGGTAAAGTTCAAAATAAAAATTAGATGTGCTTCCATTCCTAAAAAGGTCACACTTCGTCCCTGATATATATATATATATATATATATATATATATATATATATATATATATATATATATATATATATATATATATATATATATAACATCGTAAAATTTTTGTTACAAGTAGACATAATTTGAACATTGGGGTTTTTTTCCAGAAAATTCTGAAATGCCTCAGATAAATTACACAGAACCAGTAGCTTCTGTTTTTGGATCCGCCCCCATTAGCATCACGAACACTTATGTAATCATTTTTTCCAGGAAGCTGGCGGCTGATATCCATACTTCTGTAGAATTCCTCAACTAAGGTAATGGTTTCTGGAGAAATTTCCGACCTCGTTTTTCTTGATCTAGGAAAGCTGCCATATCCTGTCTCTTTAATTCAATGCTTTAATTTCAATACAATGTGTCTTGTTGCCTGAAACATATCCATAATTTGAGGTACTGACTCAGGTATCAGCAGGGATACGCGATTAAATGTTTCCACAATGTTTTGTTGAGAACATTCTTTTCATCACAATCTACCTAATCTTCCTCGATAAGTGTTATCACGGGAACACGAACGCGCAGAACATTTTCACAAGTGAGTTTTACAATTTTTTCCAGTTGCTTATGGCAAAAACCAGACTCTGACAGCCTGGGTTTTCTTACAAGTGATCCACCCAATTGTTGTAGATTTTCTTGTTGTGATAATATTCATTCCGATTGACTTGGACTGTTGTACGACGATGATAAACAGCATTTTCTTCAAATTCTTTCATTTTTCACGACTTAAAAACTTTTGAGCTTGTTCAGCTAATTTTTTACTAACTGCTATAGATTTTTGTCTCAATTATTGTGATTTGTCAAAATAAAAAGATTGCAGCATTGTGGATTAACCATCTTGTATTTTGACTTCAATATTTCACTGAACCAAAGATCTTAGGAATGTGTACGTCTATTTAATTTGAGGTGGTGGTAAAATTATTTTGCAGGAAATTTTTTTGTTACATGGTACCAATTTCAAAGTGATCTCAAATCAATAGAGCATTTTTTATGAAAAACACAATTTTTCAACTTTGCAGCCTTATGGTTGCTAAACTAGGGTGACTTCAAAAACAATTTACCTTTTTATGAAAAGATGGAGTGTTATCTATGAAATTATGAATCGGGTATATTTAAATTTTGGTAGCTCTAATCTCTAGCGGTAAAAATATAAACTAAGATCTATCTGATTAGAACACCTAAGATAACGGTATTTTATAACATTTATTTATGTATTCATTTAGACTGAAATTACCCCTTTCTAAAATAGTATGACTTCTGAAAATATTGTAGTTTGAACTTAAAATACAATACTTTATGTGTGAGCCAAAAATCAGAATTTGGAAACTGTCAAAACTTAGATATCAAATAACAGGACAACTGAAGGTAGAAAAAAAAAGAAAATTGTGTAGGTACCTTTTTGTATTGAGGAACACGAAAAAACAAAAAAAATAAAAATCGAGGGGATGAATTTGGGAGCCCGTTCAAAATATAATGGAATAACCCATGTATATATATATATATATATATATATATATATATATATATATATATATATATATATATATATATATATATATATATATATATATATATATATAAATATATATATATATATATATATATATATATATATATATATATATATATATATATATATATATATATATATACATGCATATAAATTTTTTTAGAGTATACGTTTTTATCGTTGTTAAGTCACTTCCGCACTTAATACCTGTTGGTATATAAATGGCACATGCTATATAGTAAATTATATACCGTGCAGGTTAGTGTATAAAATCTTAATAATTATCGCATATCGATTTATTCACCGACCGTACTCAATTATTTTTCAATAAACCTAATTACAGTCCCTGTAGTATTGTAATATTATATTCTGCTACAGCTCTACCCATTCTATTTATAAGCATCGCAATATCTTTATGTATGTTTCTTGTACACTAAGGTATTCTTGCAAATCAATTACATAACCTAAGCACTAAACAAATCGAAGAAAATTATAAGAAAAAGCCTAAATAAAAAAAGTTAAAAATACGCCAATACCTGCGATTTCCATGTACATGATTAAAATCAATCCCTTAAGGATGTTAAATTCTTTCATATATACTTTATGTATACACTGTGCATGCAATAATACAAACGTATATAGCCAATTTATTGTTGTATTTATTATTGGACATGCCCTTACGGTACTAAATATATTTCTTATTGTGTATTTTGTGGTGTGTTGCGTTCCTCAAGAATTCAATTCATTATTAAATACTAATAAAATGTTAAAAATTTACAAAAAATTATAATAAAGTGATTTTGGGAGGTGGTTGGTTTGGGTTTAATCTATAGACTCGAGAGATATATAAAGTTTTAGTTGGATAAAGATAATAATAATCTTACGTGTACATATGGAGGATGGACATACAACTAAATTATTAATTTTTATCATATATATTATATATATATATATATATATATATATATATATATATATATATATATATATATATATATATATATATATATATATAAACAATCATAAAAATATGTCTATAAAAATATACAGTCCTTTGCAAAATTATTTGTGCATGGCTGAACTTTATCATATAGTATTTTAGCCTCACAGTTTTTATTGATTTCTGCAAAATATAGATACCACCAATATAAACCAACCTATCTGATCCCGGACCAGAATTTTTGCTCGTGGCGATCTCTACTATTACGATTATCCACTCAGATAAAGACTTGATTGTAAATTAAATTCCAAAATAATTGGTTTAATGAGAAGTGTGGAACAATAAAATTTATAACCTATGAAAAACTCGCATACTTTAGTAAAATCACGCACAGATTAAAAAGCAGTTTCCAAATTTTCGATTTAATTAACATAAAAATGTCATATGTGACAATCTTTCGATAAAATTGGTCCGTTGTCTAATTTAAGTAATAAAGCGATCAACATTTTAATTTAAAAAGCGTAAAAAATTAAAATTTTAACTTTTTATTCACCACAAAATTTTTAACTGGCCGCGGTGCTGTTAAAAATGTTGAACATATTTTCCTTTGACGTTTTTAGCATCATATAACCATAAATAAAAAATTTACTAGTCATTTATTTTATCTATTTTTATTTCTACCACAGTTAAAATATTTAACTTTTTAATAGATTCGCACACGGCCTTAGCTAGAAATAAGGTATGTCAGTAATGACATAGTTTCTCGGTAGCCAATATTTAAACTACTAAATAACTTAAGTCCAAAAAAAGCATCATAGTCGTCTATATTGGTCTATAAATACCAAATATAAGTGCATTTACGAAGCGTTTCAAGAGAAAATGGTCGTCTCTTTCTTGCTTAAAATATATTATGTACCTGCATTAGGTCTGGAATGTCACAGTATAGAAATTAAAGAAGCATAGTTGAATAGGGCTAAATGCTTCGGTAATTGGCTTGAACGCTTGGATTGATTTGTGATTCTTTTTATTTTTTCATTTTAGGCTTAATTCCTTACAAACGGAACCCATTTCGCTTCTTTTAATTGCAAATTACACGTTTTGTACTTTTCCATAAAATATAATCCCTCTTCATTATATTTCTTCTTCTTTCACACTGTTATTTCACTTACTCTAATAAATTCATTCATATCCTTATAAGTTGATTTTCCCATCTTTCAATAAAACCATTAAACTTGTACTATTCCTAAAGGTATATTGAATCTTGCCCTATATCAGTTATTGAGACTTTACTCAAACGACGTTTCCACAGACATTTTTTCCAATTACCATGGTTCAGTCTAATTTGTTAGAAAGTTCTTATCATTCTTGTATCTCCTTTTTATACTTCTTTCTTTTCATGAAATTTATTCAAAGTACATCTTTAACATATTTTACTTCATACTTCTGAACCAATTCACTCATCGTTCCCCTTTTAGCTATCATATCGGACCTTTCATTTCCCTCGATCTGTTTGTGTAATGGCACCCACTGTAAGGTTACCTTGCACTGACATACTGGAACATACTCAAACATAAAATCTACACATACATTACCTTGGCTTCCCCACCACATTTTATTAAGCCTAATCCACTTCTGGAAAAAAATGATATTTTCTGATAAAAAATATAATTAAAAATAAATGTATGTATATAAATACCAACACCCACTCCACTTTTGCTTACACTAGCATCTGTAAAGGCTACTTCATGTCACAGTTATAGCAACATTATTAACTTCATTAATTTCCTTATTGAAATGCTAAATATGTATGCACACAGAAAGATTGTTAGATACGGGTTGTGGTCCAACATTGCCTATACTTAAAAAAATGTCTATATGTTCAAATGGGGTACCGGTCGAAACTGGATATTTTACAACTGGATTTGACGAAACAGGATAATTCAAAACTGGATATTTAAAAACGAGATAAGGTACAAAACGAGATATGATACAAGCGCTGGATATTTCAAAACAGGATATTTCGACATGTGATTTAAACTTAAAATGATTTTTTAGGAAAGTTCTGGAATATGGCCAATTAGGAAGGAACTCGGTTAGTTCTTAACCGATTATGATGTACCGATTAAGTAAAGGAAAATTCTATGTCTCTGCTTAAAATTATTCAAGTATGAAACCTTACTGGCCATATTCCAGAGGTTTTCCCAAAAAAGGTTTTAAAATCAAATTTAATTATACAATTAAAGAAAAAAACATTAAGAGAAGTAAAATTTTATTTATCTCCTTAGAAATATTCAAGTATTCATATTTAAAATCCCATTCCCACCCTACATATAGGATTTCATCATAATCGGTTAAGAACTCACTGAGTTCCTTCCTAACTGGCCATATTCCAGAACTTTCCTTAAAAATCATGTTAAGTTTAAATCACATGTCGAAATATCCTGTTTTGAAATATCCAGTTTTGTACCATATCTCGTTTTGTACCTTATCTCGTTTTGTCAAATCCTATTTTGAAATATCCAGTTTTAAAATGCCTAAATGATCTAAGCGGTTCCCGTTCAAATGCAATGTTAGCTATATGTTTGTTAATATACCGGCCTTTTTGTATTCTTATTGGCAGTAATGTCTCTCGCATTGTGATCCACTCTCTTTTATAATTAAAGGAAACCTTACCCGTTTCAGACCACACGATGTATTGGGGTTAAATTAATCGCTCCCAGTACAACTCTAGCACTTACATTCTCTACTTTAATCAAGCCCCGTTCCAACCATTACTATAATACCAAAACCAATTTTGGAGGATATTACGGAATTACCCAATATATCACTCCTTCAGGATAAGCACCTCACTTTGGTTTACCCAGCTTTTATTATCCTTTCGTATTTCCCATTCAAATTTTTCCAAACCCTCGCCACATTTGGATCCCGATCCTTGCCACATTTAGATCTCGATCTTTTTTGGGTATAGAAACCACTCTGCTTTCTTTACATTTACTCTGTATTCTGGAAACCATCCAAAGAAATTCTGTAATGGCTGAATAGTCATTTTAAATTTATCATTTGTTGTGCCATACTTAATCTTGTTTTCAAAACTCTTATCCCGATTAAAATCTCGCAAGGCTCTTCTATTTCTTTCTTCACGAATGTTTAACCTTTAACTTGAAATGTGGTTCTTATGAGCGAAACTTGAGAGCTACAGTATAAAATGTAGCTCTCAACTTTCGCTCATAAGGACCACATTAACTTGTTTTTGGCCAGAAAGTTATTATACGCTTTAAACATACATTTCATACAGATACGTTTTTAACTACTATACCGCAAGTTTCAATGAACGCTGCCTTATACTGCAGAAACTAATTCTGGGCCCGGATTATTATTTGAACTTTTCTAAGCAACTTGGCATGTTCACCAATCGCATCAAATAAGATCGATGAAATAAGGTCGAAAATAAAACAAACGTTAAAGCAGCAGATTCCGAGTCCTAAATAGCAAATTTAATTCCTTTATTAGGACCTTTAATCTCCACTTCTTTACCGACGAATCTAATTTCGATGCATTTTTCCGAATTCAAGTCGTAATTTTATACACAAATAGTTATGTTAAAGACTGTTAATTATATATATATATATATATATATATATATAATATATATATATATATATATATATATATATATATATATATATATATATATATATATATATATATATAAATATATATTTATATATATATATATATATATATATATATATATATATATATATATATAAATATTTATATATATATATATATATATATATATATATATATATATATATATATATATATATATATATACATATATTTATAAATTTACGATAAAGATAAGAGGTTAATCTTAATATTTTTATTTACGGAAAAATTTTATTGATAAATTATTTTAAGGTGTGTTGTCTGATTTTATAAAAAAAAATATTTTATTTTAAAAATATCGAATTAAATTATTAATGATATTTTATACATTTTAATGTTAAAAATGTAATAATTTTCATTTTTCTTTTTCATTTTTTATTCTTTCTGGATATGTACCTAAATAATTAATTATGTGCCAAATGCATCGCTTCAATATACGAAAGTAAATATATTTCTTATTTTATTTAAATTATAATGTAAAAGTTATTCTTGACCAGCGGCCATATGGTAAATTGACACTTGGCATTCAACAATTATCTCAATTATTTTGGGCAGATTGAATGAAATTATTTTAAGTGATGGTTACTTTGACCTGACAGTTTTAAGAATAGGTATATATATATATATATATATATATATATATATATATATATATATATATATATATAAATTTAAAAAGATTTGAAAAATGCTTAGTTTCAGTAGCTTCGGTTTCGAGCTCATGAGAGCAGGACCAAACTACAAAAATTGTTTGTTCTTTTTTTTTTTTTTGTTTTTTTGTTGTTTTTATTCATTTTTGTTGGCCTAGTGAGGATACTAAAGGGTTGTCAAATTGGGAACTGGATGTGTAGAATTTTAATGTGAGTTTAGTGATAAATTGGGATATGGTAGAAATACTTGCTAATGATAGAGCTAATCTAATACATTTATTTTATACTACTTTCATTTTGTGGGTTTAGACTACATTAGCCCAAAGTGCGCATGCATATGTTAGTATAGGTAGTATTAGTATTGTAGTGTTAACCTCGATTTTCCATAGTTTATAAAACTGTAGAATTTCAAGGAGTCTCGCTACCAATCTTTTGGATAATAAATGAAATCTACCTTTGATCATTGAAGAAAATACTGCTATATCGTCCGTAAAAACTGCCAATTGGCAAGATTTGGGTGTGGGTAGCCCTGAGGAACACCCGATGGGATATCGAGTGTTCCTGAAGATTCTCCTTGTATATATGAACATGGAAAGAGCGCTTATGAAGGAATGATTGGATTATTTTGAGTATGACGATTGGAAAGTTTATCCGATGGAATTTGCAAAGGAGTCCACCTTGCCAGATCTATCAAGCATGATAAATCCAGTAGACTTTAAAATCGAGTTGGTGTTGAGCACAATGACCCGATCGGAAACCAAACTGGTGGTCAGCTAGAATTTTAAAATATTCTACATGGGAAAGTATTCTAGTGAGAATGGTGCGTTCATGGGTTTTTCCTAGAACAGGAAGGAGGCTGATTGGCCTATAGCTGGAAACATCTAAAGATGGCTTATTTGGTTTGTGAATTGGGATAACTTTGGCATGTTTCCAAACTAAAGGAAAATAAGAAAGGCGAATGCATGCATTAATAAATTGCTAATAGATACATGATGCCTCGTTTTGGGAGACTTTTGATTACCAAAGGGAACAAATTATTATGGCCAGAGGCCTTATTTGGACGGATGTTTTTGAGAATTTGTCCCGGTTCTGGTGGATGAATAACATCACCAGAAGTAAGTTTATTGAAGATGATTCTATTTCTTGGACTGATTTTTGAGGTTGTGACTCGATTTTGGGATCTGTTAGATAGAGAGAGATTTGGTGTGAAATCAAATCTTTAACTACACTTTACACAAAAAGGATGTCTAGTTGAGAAATTATTTGAATCAGAGATTATTGATGAAGATGAGTTTATTGCTAATTGGATATGGTTTGCTAGTTTATTTATGTTAGAATCAATGAATTCCGAGCTGTAAAGAGAGTTTGGGTTCCAAGTCAAGTTATTATCGATGTAACCACGGAAAAAGGACTGGGTAATGGTTTGATGACAAATCATTTATGGATTATATATTAGTGATTTTTGAATAATTTTTAGAAAGAATTAGGTCTATATAGTTGAATGATTTCTACCGGGAACAAAACAAGTTGGTTCATCGGGGTGATTCAATAAGATATTATTGTTAGAGGTTATGATGTTATTGAGAACGTTTCCACAGCTGTTGATCATAGTACAATTCCAATTACGGTTTTGGATATAATTCTATATCTATGGCAATACTTTCAATTCTATCAAGTGGAATAGGTGTTAGTAATTTATATTTAAGTGTTTTATGGATTAGTATAGCTACTCCGCCACCATTTGTTATATTATTAGTATTTGGATTAATGAGTGCTCTATCATACCTGTGAATATTGTAGCTGAACAAAGTGTAGTTCTTGTCCTGTCCAAGCCATGTTTACGCGAGTATAATCACTCTTGGTTGATGGACTTTGGCTTTTCTGTTCTGGTTTTGGTGCTGATTTATTCGTTGTCCAAAAATTAACAGGTGGTGCTGGAGCTGGTACATATAATGTTGGTCTGTTTCCAACCACTGTTTCCTCTCGTTGTTTGACTCTCGCGCTTTTGTATCGTTGATAGGCACTACATCCTTTGTAGTTTGCCGCATGATATCCATTGCAGTTGACCCGCTTTGCTGTTCCTTCAGTTGTTGTTTTTTTACATTTTCTCTTTTCGTGAAATTCGAGGCACTTCACGCACCTCATAGTACAGTTGCAGTTTAACGCTGCATGCCCGTATTGTTGGCAATTCAAGCACTGTGTGTACTCCTTGACTCCTGGTGAAAAAAATTGCCATGTAACTACGCAGTTACACAGCAACCCACATTTCTCTTGGAGCTCCTTAATGTTCGGTGTCCCTCTGGTATCGCAACAAACAACGGTATTTTTGATTTGGTTTTGCAAAATTGTGTTTTTTTTAATTAAAAAATTTTAATTTTGACAATATTTACATAAATTTTCCTAGTTAAGATTCTAAGCCTAAACTTTATCATCTATTCAAAATTGTGTCAAATACTTTCATACTCCATATTGACATATTGATATAGTGAATTATATAAAAATTCACCAAAAATTGAAAATAAGTATTTTTCGATTATTGTAGTACGTTACAAGCGATTTATTTTTACAATAATTTCAGTTATTCTGGATAATAGCCAGATTTTAGTAGCTTTGGTTTCGAGCTTATGAGATTCGAATTGAAAAATAAAATTCGATTTAAGTACGGTTATTTCTTGAGTTTGTACGAATAAAGAGTTTAAAATGTAACACATTTATTCAAATGTAGAATATGCAAATATGTTGTTTGTTTAAGTTTTTTGTGATGGGAATGATATGGCTGCTACGTTTTCCACATCTAAGACATCCTAGTAAAGGTTCATTTGCCAGAGTTTTCAACAAACTCTTTTTCAACAAATTTGGTTAAGTTTAAATTATGCTATAACTTAAAAAAAATTAAAATCGGATAACAAAATTTGGATGTTTTGTTATTATTTTCACGTGGACAATACAGTCCTGGAGTATTACAGATTCCTCCTGACTCACCCTGTATATATATACTTGAAAAGTTCCATAATCAAACTCTTCAGCAAAATTTAAAAGTTGTCAGAGTTAAGTCAGTGCTACTAGGTTATAATCCTTATTCGTGATTTCTTTTAACAAGGCATTGACATTAGGATAAGTTTTGCACCAACTATACACTAAAATATGAGGTGGATGATTTTTCTACTCTGGTTTTGAATGTTTATTGCACTGAATTGTTTTAATAATCATTAAACATGTCCAGGATTAAACCTGCCCCACGGATCTATATTTGCATGTCTAATAATCGACAGAGTAACGTTTGTTTCAGATAATACCTCTAAACCACCATCATCATCTTCCTCGTCGTCCGAAAAATATTCTGGTTCTGGACTAGTTGATTTTTCCTGTTCATTTGAATTTTCTGATGAATAATAATAATCTTTATCAGAAAGAATCTTGATAATTGTCTTTTGACTGCCGTGCACTAAACAGAATTGATTATTTACATTAATTAACGTTCCCACTTTCTTCATTACCGATACTCCATCTGTCAAAATTGAAACAACATTGTCCAAAAAAACCCTGGATGTTTTTAATTTTTCTCCAAAATATGGTAATATTTTGCGGCCCACCATACACCCAGGCCCACCGTCCACCCGTTTTTACATATACTTGGAAGGATAAGGCAGGATACTAGTTAAATTGTTGAGAACGACCCGGTTGCAGACACCTTGGTGGCCAATAGTTAGTAAATTTTTATGAGGTAGGGAAAGGAAAGGAATGTCAGTAGTGACAGAATTTGTCCGTTTTCCCGGTAGCCAATATTTAAACTACTATTAACATAAGACAATCACACTTTTACTGAACTGCTCTGTATTCTGTCATCTTTTATCAGCCACCCAGTGTGCCATCATTCATCTGTAATCTGCTTTGAAAGATTGAAAACAGAACCTGTTAATGAACTATTTTCTCTTAGCAGTAGGCTGTAATAGATTGAATTAATCTTAATCTAAAATTACAATTAAATTAACCGTTTTATGACAAATATGTCATTTAATCCGAAAATCTAATTTATATACACTTTATTTGACACAAAATTTAAAATTAATACAAATTAGATTTTTAAAAAAATTGATTTAACCGGTTTATGGCAAATAGATCCCCTAGTTGATGTTGTTGATGACAACTAATTTGAGTCTAGCTTTGATTCAGTTCATTTGATGTGCAAGAGTTGGTTGTGCATTTAATTATTTGGTGACGCTTGCTTGAACAGTTGAAGCATCTCTGAAGTTCATTAGTAGTTGAAAATATAATAGTTGCATAACTTTCACTGTCCTCCATCCTGTATTAAATTTACACAAATTCGTTGAACTGTTGCATAATGTAAATGGATATTTTTGTGAAATTGAAATAAACATTTTTATTTTTATTTGTGCCATTTGTTGAAATAACTTTTGTCCAAATATTGAATTGAACGTCCCTTATGTTCTCTCGAACATGGTCTATTATAATGTAGTACTATTCCATAATAGTATAACAAGAATAGTTAACATGTTAACGATTATGAGGATGATGTTGATGATGACGATAACAAATTCAAAACTATTCAACTCAACTTTGTATGGATGTGTATGGGTACAAGTATATTATATAGATAGAGTTATATAGAAATATGAGATTATGATCTTTTTGACATACAAATCGCAATAACTATTTATAAACTATATATATCTACTAGCTACCATATATATATTGTTATAATTTAAATGACGACGATTTTTTTTTTTATGTTTTTGTATTACTGAATTCTATTCTATTACGAAAAAAAATGTAGAAGTTGTCTAATGGAAAATATAAGTTGTTTTTAATTGAAAATAATAAAAATTTATGTGTATAATAGTAAGTACAACGTACTTCTGGTTTATACAAAATAATAATACTGAATGAATTCAATACAAGATTTTTATCTATTTGAATAAATATGTAACTTATATATAGGTACATATGGTGTACATGAACGAACATATATAACAAAAAAAAATTTATTTTGTATCTACATTTAGCAAGATATGTTACCTGTTATTACATAATTTTTTTTTGCTGCCATATTCATAGGTACACTATATATGAATTGTTAATTTTAATTAAGGAATGGAATTTTAAACGATTTTTTTCCAAGACGTATCGTGCCCCGATTAAACTATGTCAGATTAAAGTCATTGTGGATTGTCTTTATATATCGGCGGGTAAATGATATAAATTTTTCCATCAATAATCATGTATCATTGGATCGATCAATCGATCATTATTGTGCATATTACTCATTTGTCAAATTATTCTCCCATTTACGGTGCCGTCATATTATATTCTGCACAATAACGAAAACATTCCATCATCATATGAACCTGTGCATTAATAATTTTTTTTTTTTTTTTTAAATACTGATTGATGATCGTCAGTCAACACGGTCATTTGTCAATTAAAAATATAAAACGAGGGGTCAAGTCTTTAAATCGTTATCATTTATATCTTATCAAAAAAAAATCCCTTTCCCGAAGAGACATAAAAAATTCATCAACATCGTCATATTTACAATCCATTGAACAAAAAAAAAAACTTACGTATGCGTACCACCCATGAATTATTTCGCCAACTCATTTGATACATATCAAGCAACACAACAACAACAAAAAAAATTTAATAATCTTTCGTTTTGAAGAACCTTTATAAGAAGAAAATTCACATTTTTGAAATGAATTGAAAGAATGAAAACAAATTATGGTTTTATGATTTCGAAATCTTAAGATGGTAAATCAAACTAATATTTGTTTCTTGGATGGACGACTGATACTCAATAAAAAAAATACGACGATGATGAAGTTGTTGATGCATGTTTTTAGTACGAGTATGATGTTGGACAGACACTTAATTTAACACGTTTCATCACTTTCAATTGATTAAAAGCGATTCAGATTGCAAAATGTCGGTTTGGCAATTTAGACCTCATGGAATCTTAAGATGTAATACAAGTTTTTTTAAATAACTAAATTTCATTTGAAACAAGTTTGATTTGGTTTGAAACAAGTTTGATTCAGTTTGAAACAAGTTTGATTTAGTTTGAGACCTAATTTGAAATCTTGTGAAATTATTACATATATGTACTATAAAGTTCATGTACATGAGATCATACTCTAATGTACTGCTTGCTTTCGTTTTTCACATATATCTTCCTCTAGGGACCCGATAGACTCTTCTAACTTTTTTTGTGAGCTCCCTTATAACGGATTAAAGTAATCTCAAAATGCCCATATTCCGCCAAAAAAATGCCACATTCAGCTCACGCCGCTGGATCGATATCATACGCGTCTTGTAATTTTGTACCCCTTTGGAATCGGCTCAAATCTCAGTTCCAAACATGAAAATCGACTGCACAACGAGCATGAGCCTTCACTTCCTCATAGTGTTTATTGAAATTTTCCCCGGTAAAATGAGGTTATTTGTAAAATTATGTGAATTGAGTGTTTCACTTACAAAACACTTTATGCTCTTGAATTTTTAAATCTTGTTGAAGTTCATTCCAACTATATATGATATTTTGATCTCATTGCAATGGTACAAAAAACAAATTTCAGAACTACTACTAGGCTGCAAGCCGTCTACTAGATTGCTGGATCATCTTACTATATTGAGGCCTACTACTTTTATTTCCACTCATGATTTACAAAGTTTTGTCGCTTTTTCTTACATTGTTATTTTCCAGGCAATTCCTGGTCTTCTGAATTTTTGCCCTTGCCAAAAACTTTGAAAAATTATTTTGCAGTTTTCATGGGCTTACAATAATGCACTAATTTGTCAGGTTTGTTGGAATTTTGGAAATTTCATTTGTTGACAGTAATTTTGCAGTGTTCTTAGGCTTACCAACATTTGTTTCCCTAGATTTTAAGATTTTTTATTTGTGGCAATCATTTCACAGTTTCCATAGGCTAACCTTTATGAATTTTGGGAATTTAAATATTTGGAAGTAATTTCACAGTGTTCATGGGTTAACTATCATGATTTTCTGGAATTTTAGAACTGTCCCTAGATTTAGGGTCTAACAGGGGGGGCGAAAAGTAGAACTTACCATCTTCAATGCTCTACTAAGATTTCATCCGGCTCCGAGGCTCTCCTTGTTTTCCAGCTCTAGTAAGCACGATCCTGGTAAATTTGCGATATTCCCAATACTACCAATATTAGCAAGAGAGTATCCACCTTGCTATATCCGTCATCCCAAAGTCCATTGTAGTGCATCAAAAAATCACAAGCCAGCTAAAACACCATTATCAGAAGTAGGATGAATTTTTTAGATGAGCCCCACTGTGCAACTGGGAAATGACCCAAAGGTTTTCTTCCTAAAAACGAGCCAGTCTTCCATCGACCTGCCTGCTCGTGTTTCATCCACGTAAGCATTGGATTTTTACTGGATATGATATCTTAACTTTTGCACTCAGAATTTGTGTTGGGAGGAGAGTATCCACTTTATTTTTCATTATCCCTAAATACCTCTTCCAAAAAACGAGCAGTCTTCAGTCTTGCATCATCCAGCCTGCTCGAATCAGATCCAAGTAAGCTTTAGATTTTTATTGGTGGTGGTGTCTCTCGTTCTGCAACTGAAAGGCTTTGTATTTTTAATCACTGCCGGTGTAATCCTCCGTCATATTTCAGTCAAATGCAGATTATACGAGCCATACCGACATCAGGGGGATATTTGAGATAGAGCTACTGAAACCCACCAACTACCTATATTGCCGTGGTTTGTTTAAAGTCAGCAACCCATGTAGAAGGTTTTTGATCTTGAAGCTCCATCTATTGGACTATTTTCTACTTGCAGTGTCATTCAGAGGGCCATGCTGGCACTTGTCCCTTTTCTGTAGTTTACTTTATTTACACTGAATATCACTTCTGTCGGTACGAGTACACTGCAGCTTTATGCCCACCCTGACCACACTTCTAAAAATTCCTGTCATGACCTTTGCAGTTGCCTCTAGTATTACCAAATTTTAGGTAACAGTTACATCTCTGGACCTTCAGTTTTCTCTTGACACGACCGTAAACCCATCTTTTCCTGTTTTTCCGGTTCTATTACTGCCTTTTCTGCACTTGTATAGCTATTGTAAATAGAGAGACCCTCTATTTACAATAGCTATACAATCGCCATGTGCTTCACACAATCGCCATGTGATTACCAATCCAAACGCCATGTGCTACTCTTCTTCACTTCTTCCTCGATTGTGATGCTATCCAAACTCAAGATTTCCAACTTTAGAGGAGTTGTACCCTGGAACTACGCAATCGCCCCCCCCCCCCCTCTACTACATTTTGTATGGTTTTCTGTAGCTAAGTAGGGTCTGTGCAGTGTTTCAATGCAATCATTGTCAGATTTTTGTTTTCCGGTTATTCTGAATGATTTACTGCGAGTAGCTGTTAGGTCATCTGCTTACGACTTAAAAACAAGGCTAACAAAGACCGAACTACATTAAATATTATAGATCCTTTACCGCCGTTCTTTTGGTTTTTTATTCGTTGAGCCAGTCAAATCGATCACCAACAACTTAGCTCCGTTCTCAACATTTCAAGGAGCTATGCTTTATCTTTTTTGCCATTTAAATTTATAGTAGCCAAAGTGATTTTATTACCTTTCAAACTTTCTACCCTGGCACTATAACTTCTGGATGGGTATCCTCTACAGAACTGTTGAGGCAGCAACAGCTACTGTGCCTTGAAAATTAATATATTCATCTATGTACCTCACTTAATTTATAATTCTGCGTTTTCCAAAGAGTTCGAAAACAAGACGAGCGGTTTCGGTCCTCGTACGGCTTCCTAATGACTACAATCTGGGGTTTTGTTTCATGAACTAGCAGTGTTAAAAGATCATGCGCAGTTCAGCAACGATTTAGATTTTCATGAAGAATTTTCCCCTCCATCTATAAATCTTTTCCACTTGCAGTGCCTTTCTGAAGCCCTCTATCCTTTTATGTGATTCTCGCATCAGTAGCAATAAAAAAAGACACTACGGCTGGGATATATACATCATTTTTATGCCCGTCCTAGTCGCTCTTCCAGAAATTGCACAGATAGCATCTCAATGCTTCAAATCTTTATCTGAAACAACTGTAAGCCGAGGCTGTCCTAGTTATAGTAATTTAAAACAGCCCGCTTGTTCATTGCTACTTCTGCTTTCGTATACCTTTGTTAAAAAAAGAGACCGCAATAGCATGTTCCTCTGCTCTTTTCTCACCTCTACCTAGGTTGTGAGGCTATCCAAATTCAGGATTTTCACATTCAGATAAGGTTTTAGCCCTTAATCTCTCTATCTTGTATGGTTTGCTACATCTAAGTAGGGTAATCGTCTCAAATCAATCAAAACTCCACCGTTGAGTGTCTTTCTAAATTGTCAATTTTTCGCTTCTGACAGAAGCCTAATTTCATTTTATTCCCATTCAGTATCTCTATCCTGATCTAGAGCTTCTGGATCAGTTTCCTCAACAGAGCGGCGGCTCCTTCCTCTCTTGGTAATCAGTCAAGAAGGATTAGACCACGTAGTCTCATGGATACTTGTAATCATCTTATCCTTTGCGCTTTTTGTGTGCCCTATAGGATCCTTAAGTATACCACCCGTTATAATGGGTTTTGCTTTTTTTAGCGTCTTATGCATATCCCAACATATGTTATGGGTTTCTGTGAAAGTGACAGAAAAAAATTACAAATTTGCTAATTTTAGCTCCATTTCCGTTGGCTACGGCGTCTCTCCATTTGATGTAGTAATCTAAGCGTTTTTACTCTTATTGCGGCTGCTTCCAGAGAGCCTGAGAATCACATCGCTGGGTTTCGATCCTGGCTCTGTTTCTTATTGACTATAATCGGAAGTTTTGTTTCATTAACGAGCTGGATCAGTAGATCTTTCGTAATTCAGGAGCCATTTAAATTTTTTTTGAACTCCATATAGACTCTTCTTCAATTGGAGTACCTTTCTGAAGGCTGCGACCCTTGTTTATGATATGCATCAGTAGTACAAAGAAATCACTACAGCTGGGGTATGCATACTCCAGCTTTATGCCCACGTTAGAACCTTTGCAGTTGCCTCTAGTGTGTCCATATTCCAGGCATCTCAGGGCCTTTAGTCTTCTTCTAAAAATACAGTAAATCAAACCTACTCCATTTTTTTCTAATTCGAGTAATTAAAGAGCACCCCGCTCGGTTATTGCTACTGCTGCCTTTTTCTGGTCTCATTTGCTTTTGTTAAAAGGGACTCTAATATCGCCTGTAAGGTTGGTTCCCTGCATATCCTATTGCTCATTCTTTTTTTATTTCTTGAGCCGTATAACTCATTCAGCAAAGATTCCGTTCTCATCATTTTCAGGGGCACTGATTATTTGTTTTGTATGCCGTTTCTGACCGATAGAAGCTAAACTGTCTTCATCGCCGTTCAGCCTATCTATCTTAGCCTTAAAGGTTCCTGGTTGGTTTCCCCCGCAGCAATGCTACTGATTGGACTGTGGTTTTCTCATGAGTCATACTTGTATCAATCCTATCCCGTTTTGGCTTTCTGTTTTTCATGAAGTACCACGTGTTACAATATTTTGAAATACCCTCCCTGTTAAATCATGGCGATCAACTGTGTCTGATGGAATATAATGTACTCTTTAATTTTAGGCTAATTGGGGCCACCAGTGATTGTAATAAAGAGGTCTAGATGCCAATTCGCTCAAATAAAAGTAATGGGCGCCTTGGACATATTCTTTTATGTTAGGGACCCCAGGAATTCATATGGATATTCTTACAGCGTTTGTCTGCTTTATCGTGCTCGTCCCTCATAAAAAAAAATTTGCAAAAATGTTACCGATTTTTTTAAGGCAAGATAGAAGTGAGCCTATTTGGTAGTAAATTTGATTCTGGACTTTACATGTGGGCATGAAACCTGGTTTAGCTGCCCCGAAAGATGTCCTATAAAAACAGAAGTTGTACCTTCGCATATTTTGCAAGAAACGGCTTTTTCTTATCACGTACAGAAGGTTAAGCCCCAACACAGACCTTTCAATATTCTACTAGATCGTCATAAACATTATGCATCAAAAATGTCCCACCCATCGCAACAATAATCAGACCCTTCTAAATTATAATTTGTGAGTCACACAATTTAAAGATCTCTAAATTTTAGATAAATGAACTGCGTATACGGGACAAACATATACCACGGTTAAAATAAAATATTTTAACCGTACGTACGATCACCATCATATTGATCACAAAAAAAATTTCACAACCAATTAAGGGTGTGAAAAATTATGATGAAGACATAACAATTTAACATCCCATCTCATTAAACGAGTATGTATACATCATAGTTCAAAAAGACCATATGCATCATATATTTATGATGATCATCGTAACGATGAGATCTTATTTATTTATTAATAAAAATTTTTATCATATTGATTAATTACTTTAGCATTACGTCTTTCTCTCTCTCTTTCATATTTCATAAAACATAATGACATAATTATTATTTTCCCAAGCCATTTTTATGTTTTTCTCGTATATCGACACGATCATATTATGATGATCAGTCATCATCATAATATTATAAAAAAAAAAAGATAAGTGGTTTATAAATACGGGATGTATATTAAAAGGATAAGCAGCATATAAAAAATTGTTTAGGTTTTAAATTAATAATGGTCCAGATGGTATTTGATCGTGCAGGCTGATTTATTTCGTATATATTTAAGTGAAGGGTACAGTTTGACTTTGTTGTTTGACGCAGGAAGCAAAACATGTATGTATTTCATTATTGACAAATTTCCTAAAGTTGTATGAAGAAAACAATGCGCGATCGTATTTTATCGTCTCTATATACACTAATCTCACAAATTGATCTTCAAATCTTGATATGTTAAATTTCGTTATAAATTAATCAATAAATGTCAAATATAATTATCTGATAAAAATAAGGAATTTAAAAACAATATATATATATATATATATATATATATATATATATATATATATATATATATATATATATATATATATATATATACATATATATTTTTTTTTTTTTTTTTTTTTTTTTTAATCAAGATTAAAACGATCCTTTACGATCATTATTTTTTGTTTTGTTGGATTTCACTTTCTGCTGTTTATTCTTGCTGTATTATATTTTTAAAATTAAAAAAAAAATTAAATGATAAATTTATACATTAACATTATATGACAGACTGTAACAGAAAATTATTATTATTATTATTATTATTATTTTTAATTTAACAGTCAATCTATCTTTGTCAAAATATTAAAATATGATCATTTGATCTTCTCAACCAAGACTAAAAAAAAACATAAGAACACAAACAAAAGAATGTAAATATTTCTATTATTTTATCTCTGTAAAAATTTTGTTGTGTGTAAGGGTCAGAAAACAATTTTGAACCTTTAAATAATAATAAAAGATGAATGATGGTGATCGCGATTTTTTTTTTTTTTTTTAACTTCTTAATGCTAAATATAAATAAAATAAAGATTTTTGATGTCACCCACCTGGAGTGATCAATAAAATAATTTTTTTTTCCATATCCAATTTCTTGTTGATCGTTTTATTTTTTATATGCAAATTATATATTTTATATATCGTGTATATGATCGTATGATCGTGTGTTTTGTTTTGTTTATTTAAGTGTGTCCTTCTTTCGTTGTCGTGCGATTAAATAATCAACAATTTTTATTTTTTTATTTTGACAGGTATCGAAATGTTTTCCCGTATACCGGATCCGTTAAGTACAGATCCGACAACGACGGCAACATCGCAACAAGATGATACAATTAATTTAACAGCCGATGCTGATTGGTGGCTAAATGCAATCGAAGAGGATACATTTAATTCACCATTACCGTTTGATGCTAGTGAAGGTGGTTTGTGGAATGGTAAATTTGTGCCGCCACCACCACGACCGCCATTTTTAGAAGAAACTGTGTCGTCCGATGGACTGACAACGTGTGATTTGTGTACATGGGCGTGGCGTGAAAAAAATGCATATAGTTTAGATGGATCGATAGGTAAGTGCTAGATTTTAAGATTTTTTTATTTTTAGTTTTTGATAATAATATTTAAACAGTTTACCACACATACTAATGTATAAAAATGGATTTTTGTTATCGAATATCATATAAGTTGAAACGAGACATGAAAAGCCCAAATACATAAATGAGGGCACGTTTACTACCATTTTTGTAATTCTATCAATATTCTGGGGATAAAAATGTTTTTATTGTTAAATAATCACGTATGAATCGGATATATATATATATATATATATATATATATATATATATATATATATATATATATATATATATATATATATATATATATATATATATGGTTAAGTAAAATTATAAACGTTTATCTAGGTTCCTTATATCAAATATTTGGTTGTGACAAAAGTCATAACATTGCTATTTACAAAAAATCAAATGGCGTAAAACATTTTAGGAAAGAATTAGTGTGTTTGGCTCAAATCAATAATGTTTTGTTTAAACTTTATCTATATCACTTAAGTCAAACTTAAGTCGTCCACTTAATCGATTTAATTTCGATTAGATTGATGCCGGTTATTATTTTTCAAGTCTTTACTTAAACTTTTTTTATATTCTAATCTAACCAATCATTTCTGGGCCGAACCTCACCCAACTCTTTCGCGGTTAATTTTAACGTTTTACATTACGCTGTAACCAAATCGAGGACGCACGATTAAAGGTTCGCTACAATTGTCCATATGCTCATTGCATTGCTCCAGCCTGTACTGACATGGTCAATGCAATCCAACAGGGGATCATAATTGTGTTCATTGTTATCACCGTAATCAAGTGATGAAAAACCTTTTTTGCAATCCTTTCCCGTTGGGATTCAAACCCTGTATCTCCCGGCTCAAACATCGCAGCTTTAACAACTGCGCCAATTGTTCGGTACTCAAACTTAATATTGCTTATATCGTAGCTTAGGTATAACCTTAAACTTGTGTTTAACTATGCTAACTTACTATTTTTATATGGACATTTTGGTTTAAGTCTCTTATCTATGAGCAGTTCAAATATGTCTTAAATCAAGTTTTAGTTTACTAATTTGGCTTTAAACTATAAAATGTATTTGACCTGAACATCATTTTAAGGTCAAACTAAGTTTCAGTTTAAAGTTTAAACAACATAATAAATTACGTCAAGTTTGTGATTTAACATTTTACTTAAGTCTTAAGCCAAAACTGTGCGACCTAATTAACGAAAAACTAAAACTTGAATGCTCAATGATAGTAAATATTTATTTTGAAAATGTATTACTTAGTACAAGTATGTGACTTAAGTCATTGAATTATCAATTTAATCAAATTAACTGTTAGTTGAAGTTAGCTTAAGTATCTTTGTGTCTTAAGTTTAACAACAATTAAAGTGATTCTCAAAATTTTTGAAAATTGTGTTCAGCTCAAACAAATTGTTAAACCTTAATCTGCATCACTTAAGTCATATCTGAAACTTAAGTTAATTACTAAATCGTTTTGTAGCTTAAGTAAAAAACCTTAAAATAAATTTAACTTCTGTTTAATTTGTAGTATAATTTCACACATTTATTATTATTCATCTCAACACATGTAACTTAAGCTATTATTTAGATATGAAAATGCATTAAGTCATTAAGTGTCAGTTTACTAGTTTAGCTTTAAACTAAATAATTTATTTGACGAGCACATCATTTTTAAGTCAAAATATGTTTCAACTTAAACTAGATAGTAATAATCTATATATTTACTACTTAAGCTTAAATTATATTTTAATTAAGTTTAAATATACTAATTAAGCCATTTAAATTACTTAAATCAAAAATTAAACTTTAACTTAAAGGTTATTCTAGGCCAAATATATTTAAAATTATTCAGCTTAAGCAATGATTTTGGCTTAAGTGAATTATTAAAAAGATAAGTCATTCTAGATGTGTTACCTTTTTGTCAACCGTTTTTATTATCCTACTTAAAATATTCTGACTTAAGTTGATTTATTATTAAATAGTTTTCAACTAAGCCGAATAATTTTAAGTCATAAGTCACATATTTAAATAAAATGTAAAACAATGTGATCTAAACTAATTTATTATTTAGCTTAAATTTAGGGTATCCGAAAACCCATTTTCATTAAAGCTTTACTTAAGCCTTTGATTGCTTATTTCTAGCTTAAGTAAATAACCTTAAACTAAATTTAACTTTTATTTAATTTTTAGTATAATTATACAAGTTAGGAATTCTACAGCTTAAGTCAAGATAATTCAAATTAAGCTATTGAAATTTATTTCTATCTTTTTTTTTTCGTTTGTTTTGTTTTGATCGCAATGCATTTCTTTCATCACTTACATGAACCGACCGTAAGCCTCTTATCTATGAGCCGTAAATCTTTAAACCGTAATTATTTAGCATAAATTACTTGAATTAAGTTTAAATATGGGGCTTAAGTCATCAAGGTTTAGTTTACTGGTTTATTTTTAAACCACATAATTTAAACGACGAGAACGTCATTTCAGCTTACCTAGGATTCAACTTTACCAAGATACAATATGTTAAGGTAAATGTGTTACTTAGTAAAATTATGTGACTTAAATCAATAAATAAGCAATTTAAATAAGTTAACTGTTAATTGAAAAAGCATCAGTTTATGATCTAACAAAAGAACTTTGAAAACGATTTAAATTATTTAAGTCCGAAATTTAACTTTAGAAAAAATAATAGGCTTAAGCCTTTAAATTGGGTTATTTGATGTTTACATCTTTTAATTTCTGCTTAATTCAAATAATTTGTTAGCTAAGTCTCCTAAATTATTTTGAGGTAATTTAATTTAAATTAACAAAAAATTTAGCAAACTGTAAATTAAATGTAAATATGTTTATTACCCTTCATAAAATAATGTGACTTAAGTTGATTTTTTAATAAGCGGTATTCTTTTTAAGTCGTAAAGTGTAAGTTAACATGTTTAAAAACACAGAATTAAAAATTGGTTCAACCAGTTAATTGAAGCTTTACTATTTTGACTTAAACTTATTCAAATCTTGAATTCTGCGACTAACTAATTTTTATTTTGGTTTTGTTATTTTAGATGTAGACAAATTTTAAAATATCAAGAAACTTCTTATTGTGTCGATATTTAAGTCAAATTTCTACAATTAAATTTAAACAAAAGTATATAGCTTAAGTCAGTATTATTTGACTAATTTAGTAGAACACCATAAAAGTAAGGGTTAATTTTTAATTTTGCTTAACTAAGAATTATCAATAATACAAGTAATACGTCCTTATTTTACTGATCCGGTACCTAAATTAACGCAAATTATGTTACTTAAAGTGACATTGTCAGCTTGCTTAAGTCAGCCAATTTGTAAAATTAAGTAGTATGGCAATTTTGAAATCATTTAGTCCATTTGATGCAGTGATTTAAGTTTATTTATTTATTTTTTAAGCCAAAACTAATATAAGTAAAATAGCTTAATTTAAACATCTGATTTGGCTTAAGTTAATTAACTTGTGCAGTTTAAATACTTGACTTAAGTTACAAAATTTAAATTAAGTGCTTTTCTTATTTATTTAACATATATTAGAATTACTCATTTTTAGTAAGAATATCATTATTAAGTTCAACTTGGTTTTAGGTTAAGCCAAATTTTAAATTATATCAATTTTAAATAACCTTCATAATGTTTCAACAGTTTTGTTCGTAAGTATACAGGTACTGTTTAAGCTAAGTATTACTTAATGTACTGATGTGATTTAAACCACAAAATGTTGATCAAATATTAAGTTAAGTTAAGTGACTTAAGTCAAAAAATTTAACTGATCTTAAATTTTGTTTTAGTTCAAATTATTCAACTTATATTTTAAGAATACTATTTTTGAAAATGTAATCAAATAATTAAAGCTTAAGTCAAAAGCTTGTATTTGAAATATTTAGCTTAAGCTTAAGTATCCAAAGTTTTGCAGAATTGAATTACATTTCGTATAAACTTCAAAATTGGTTGTAAAAATTAACTTAATTTATTTAAGATTAAACAATTTTTTCTTAGTGGATTAAAATGACTTAAGTTACAAAATTAATTAAATTTGAATGAATTTGAACTACTAATTACTTGCTTAAGTTTATAACTAATTGAACACAAGAACTTTACCAAACAATTGAGTGGCTTAAATCAGAAATTGGAATTTAGCTTAAAGCAGAGTAGTTCTTAGATAACTCGCATTAGTTATTTTGGGATCATTTAGACCAGCTTCAGATAAAATTTAGAATCCAGTAAAATTAATAATGTTGTATGAAACAATTTTTGTATTATCCGACATAAAATAATGTGACTTTAAGCTGATTTGTTAATAAACCGTTTAAGCTTAAAATATTTAAATTATAAGCCATAAATTTAAATCAAATGTAGCTTAAGTCGAATATTTTTAGCTATCATGTTTTATCAACTCACGTCAGATACAAAATTAGGTCAATGTGACTTTATGCATTTTTTAACATCTTAAGCTCATCATCTTAAGCTGAAATTAGGTGAAATCCAAATTAAATATTGATCAATCGACATTGTATTATACTACGTTAAACAATGTGACTTAAGCTAATTTAATAATTAATCATTTTTGCTTAAGCCGTTAAATTTTATTTTTATAAGTTTCTCACTTAAGCTAATTTAGTTGAAAAACAAGATATCAAATTAAATCCAGTTGCTTAATCAATTCAGTTTTTAAAAATGTTCAAAAAATTAGTATACTAAACTAATTTCAAAATTGTTAAAATTAGTCAACACTTATTTTGTGACTTAAATCAATGAGCTTAAACTTAATTTAGTTTGTTTAACCAGGCATTTTAATACAAGTTTATAAACTTAAAACTCTTTCGCTTAATTATTCTTAACATTAATTATATTACTTCGTGAGCTTAAGTCAGCCAACTTGTATGATTAAGTAGAATCACAATTTTAATATTTTTTAATAAAGTTGATAGAGAGACTTAAGTCTCATATTTAAATTAAATGTTACTTAAGTAGTTTAGTTTACTTGGTTGACTAACATTATTATTTTTTAATTACAAAAAGTAAACAAATATAAAATAGTTTAATTTAAACCACCAAATATAAAATAGTCTAACTTAAACTACAACTACTTGAAAATTAGGACTGATTATGGTTTAAGTGAATCAATTTGGATTATAGCGTTTATATTTTATAATTATTGATCATAATAAGTGCAGTTTAAATATGTGATTTAAGTCACAAAATTTAAATGAAGTGCTAAATGAACTGAACTAACTGTACGGATGTAACTTAAACCACATGATTTGCTATTTAAGATTATCAATTGTTAATTGGAGGCAGTTTATGTAGTTTATAATATCGTTTTTTTTTATTAAGTTTATCACTAAAGAACACAAGAATTTTATAAAAGAAATTTAGTGGCTTAAGTCAGAAAATTAAAAATATTTTAAATTTTATTTTGGTCTAATCTTGATTATTCAATTACGTGAGCTAAGGTAAATCATTTTACTTAATCTATTTTTACTTAAGTTCAATTTTATTTTGATAAGATTATCATTCTAAGCTTAACTTGGTTTTAGTTCCAGCTGGATATACATAAAACTAAATCCAGTTGCTTATTTAATTTATTTTTATGAAAATACTCAAAAAAATTTCTAAAAAAACCAAACTAACTTTATAATTATTAAAATTAGTCAGCGCTTATTTTGTCGCTAATTTCTAATACCTAAATTAAAGCAAATTAAGTTACTTAAGTTGAAATAGCCAGTGTAAGGTTAAGTATAGTATAACTATTTTAAAATATTTATTTAAGTCGATGCAATGACCTAAGATAATTAATTAATCGTTTTTTACTGAAGCCAAAAATAATTGAATTATAAGTCTCATGTTTAAAATGTGTTACTTAATTGATAAAAATTATTACTTTTTTGTTTACAAAAAGTAACAAATTTAACATACTACAACTTAAACCACCATTATTTTACTGGTTCAATAACCATGACTTAAGTAAATCATCTTGTATTTTTAAGTAGCATTTATAGTACTAAATTATAATTATTAAACATAACGAGTGCATTTTAAATATGTGACTTAAGCTTATTAGTAGCTTAAGTCAAAAATTTAAATATATCTTAAATTGTATTTTAGCTCAAATATTATCAAAATGATTCAACTATTGTGACTAAGGTAAATCGTTTTACTTAAGCTATTAACTTTTTATTTAATCTATTTTTACTTAAGCCATTTATTTATTTTCATAAGATTATCGTTCTAAGCTAAATTTCGCTTCAATTCTAGCCCGATATACAACTAAATCCATTTGCTTATTCAGTTTATTATTTGAAAATATTAAAAAACTAACTAGACTAATTTTAGAATTATTAGCATGCAAATTATGTTATTTAAGGTGAAATCGTGAGCTTAAACCAGTAAGATTATAATTTTGATTTCATTTAATAAAATTGTTGCTATGAATTAATTTAATTTGTCAATTTAGTATTTTTATATAAGCCACAAAATAATTATAAGTTTCATATTTAAATTATTCTTTAGTAGTTAAGCAGACTTTTGTGAAACTACAATAAAACAAAAAATGTGAAATAGTCTTACTTAACCTATACAACCACTTAAAATTAAGATCTGCTTATGGCTTAAGTGGTTCAACTTGTATTTTAAAGTAGCATAGATATATACTATAACTATTAAACATAATAAGTACAGTTTAAAGATGTGACTTAAGTTACACAATTTAAATTACTATGCTATGTGTTACTTAATTTACTGATGTGACTTAAACCATAAAATTCGCGATTTTGATTGTTAAATCAAAAATCGCGAATTTTATGGTTTAAGTCATAAATTTGCTTATTAATTCGCCCAATTGTAAATTAGGGCGAATTAATAAGCTTATAATATTGATTTTCTGCTAAATTTTTTAACTGACTTAATACAATAATTTTATATATATGGAATTTAGTGACTTAAGTCAGAAATTTAAATTGATTGAATCAAAATTATTCAATCTATATGTCGTTACATATAAATTGAATAATTTCGATTCACAATCTGATTCGCTGTTTTTGACAGACAATCTTTGATAATTTAATTAAATAATTTAAGTTTAAACTAACAATTGGTGACTTATGACTAATGTTACAAAATGAAAAATAGTTAAATGAATTTTTACTGTGAATTTCTTGCTGTTGTTTATAACTGGCTGGCAACAATAATAACTTCACCAAAGAATTAAGTGACTTAAGTCAGAAATAGAAATATAGCTTAACTTAGAGTGTAACTCAAAAAAAATGTTGAACTTAAATCTAATACTTGAGCTTAAGTTCCATAATGTTATAACATTGTTTGAAACGTTCTCAATTAAGTTATATGTTGAAGATTTGCTCAAAATGGCGTTTGTCATTTCTTAAGATTTGATAATATTTTAAGTCGATTAATTTGATTTTAAACTTGTGTCAAACAATTCAGTTTTCGATCAAATTTCTTCAAACTAAATAATATACAAAACCATTTAAGTGTTCTCAATTGTTTTTTTTTTTTTTTAATTTCACCGGATGTCGCGTACATAAACAAACACAAATATTTCTCGCGCTATCGATTCAAAGATCAAACACCATAAATATTCCTAAAATTTGTATTCCAATCGCGTCAAAATCAAAATAAGGAATATAATTTTTGTATTTCTTCCTGAATTCTACGAAATTTCAAGCTGATATAAAATCCATGATTAGGATTATAAATTATGACAGATATTTTATTATTTATTTCATCGTCTGTTTACGATGGTTTCATCTTCAACAATACTATACACAGAAGTGATTTTTTTTTTTTTTTGTTAAATTTCAAAAATCGTTAAAATATGATCGTACACAACGATCAGAGGCAACAACAGAAAACAAAACCGCGAGCCAGAACGAAATAACATATAAAGATAGAAGGATTTATATTTTGTGATTATCTTACGGGCAATTTTAAAATTAAGTTGTTTTCTTAGGTTGGTATACATAAATACAAAACATTGGAGTATGTAATTTACAAAAATTCGTCATTGTCCTTAATTTCAAGCCACAACATTAATCAAATCGAGAAATTTCATGCACACTAATTCTCCGTGTAATTAGCGTTTCAAGAATTTATTTATTTTTATTTGTAACGCTTCAGGTTTATTGTGAATAGTGCATACATGGCTTTTTGTTTTTGTTTACTTTATTTACCAATCGGGAAGAATGTCAAATTTTGCTTACATATTCTGCATAAATCATAACGTTAAATATGCCGGGTACATTACATAAAACGACAATTAAAAATCGTACACGACAATTTAATTGAAACGACTGACGCGTAGAGTACGTATACGAATGTACACAAACAAATCTAAAATTAGACAAATTCTCTAATTGTCGTATATGTTAAATCCAGTCGGCAATTAACAAACCAATTATAATATTGTTAAACATATGTATGCGCCTATATATTATGTCTGTAGTTTTTTTTTTTTAACCAAAAGTTTAAATTTAGACCAGCGCAGCATATACATGATAAAATGGTAACAGGTTGAAAAAAAATTATTCGATCGATCAAACGATCGCGCAGATCTATTATTAAAATTTGAACGATCGAGATTTATTTAAAATGTTGATGATGATGATGATGATCTCGCTTGTATTGTACTTAATATTTCAATTCAACACACGATTATGTAGATCTTATATAGTTTTTTTTTTGTACAGGTTTAAGGGTGTTAATTTTAGATCACGATCGATCGAAGGTGTATAATTATGTTGTCTTAAAGTGTGTTAGGTACTTATTTATTGTATTAAAATAATATAAATTAAATGAAATATATAGGATCGAGATTGATGGATTACTTAATTAGAATTTTTTTTAAATTAAATAATTTTGTTGGATTTATAAGGTGTACGTTAAATACAAGATCGCTGTATAGTATAGTCTGACTTGAGTCGCCATTTACTAGGAAAAGTTACTTTCACGTACAATATTTGATTGCTTTGATTGGTGATCATGTAACGGAACAATACGATCTAACGATCTTATATAGTGTTAGAGTTCATTCAGTTAGTTTGTTTAACTAATCCCTACCTAATTAGTTATGGAAGTAGATCATAATCAAAATTGTATCAACAAAAATTTTAATCATTTTAAAAAATTTAAATTGCATGATATTCAAGTTAACCTAAAATTTTCCGATGAATTTATTGCTAAATTACAGTGAGTGTAATGTGGTTCCATTTATTCCTTCATTATAACCATTTTTCAAAATTTATAGATTTTGTTTTATGTTGAGTGATTTTTTTATATTCCAAGTCGTGCCTTGTATAGCTTAGATGTGACTGTGAAAGTCGAGAGTTAATCGTATTTTGAGTGAAAAATTGGTCACTCCAACTAACGCATAACACTAGCTATATAAAAACTGAGTGAAATTCGATTTATAGCGATTTATAGCGATTTATGCTAATCAATATTTTACTATAAATTGCTTCAGTAATTGAAATTTTAAAATGTGTGCAAGCTTTACTGTACTTTTGCAATTTTGTTTGATTATTTTAGGGTTTTTATAAATTGAGTGAAATTAAATTTTGCTGTAAACACAAAGCTTTAGAAAGCGGTACAAGTACCTGAAATTTTAAAACTATATATCCAAATAAATATCGCTTACTTATTGTAAAAGATGGGACTAGAAAAAATTGAGTGAAATTTAATTTGAAAGTGCATTGAGTAAAATTTAATATTGAAACTCACACATATAATTTGAGTGGCATCTAATTCAAAATTATATTAATTATAACCAAAATTTGATAAACAAATATAATAATTATTTTACAAAATTAAAATTGAGTGATAATTTAAATTCTAATTACCCCCATCTAAATATTTCGATGAATTTGATGCTAAATTACAGCGAGTGAAATGCGATTTGCTTTAGTCCTTCACAATTAGCTCGATGTCCTATTTGATATCAAACCCATTTTTCAAGAATTATTAAGTTAGTTTTCTGTTGAGTGATTTTTGTTAGATTCCTAATCATGTAGTTTCTAATCGTGTATACCCAAATGTTATTGCAGCTTGTGCACAATACTGAAAATATTAAGTCTGAAACGTAATTTAAACAAATGTTGAGTGAAACATTGGTGCTGAAAGTTCAGATAAAGCATAATCCGAGCTATTTAAAAACTGAGTGGAATTCTAACCAATATTTTGCATAAAAATTGGTCCAGTAATTGAATTTTAAAAATTTGTGCAAGCTTTACTGCAAATTTGAAATGAAACTAAATTTATTGTGTGTCTCAAATTGTATGAAATGTTCGTTATTTGAACATTTTGGAGTTTTTAGAAGTTGAGTGAAATTAAATTTTATTTTACTCACACAGTTTTAGAAAAAGGTGCAAAGCCGGTAATTTAAATACTTTAAATCAAACTTAATGTCGCTCATTTATTGTAATTACGAGATGGTTAGAAAAATGAGTGAAATGTAATATTGATATTCACAAATATGTAGGTTGAATGAAATTGGATTATAATCAAAATTTAATGAACAAAACTGAAAATTCTTCTGCAAAATTTAAATTGAGTGGCATTCGAGTTAACCCTATCTAAATTGTTTTATATGCCAAGTCGTGTCTAAAATAACTCAGATGTGACTAAAGATTATGTACAAACCTGAAAAGGTCAGGCCTGAATCGTTATTTTAAACAAATGTTGAGCAGAAATTGGTTTTAAAAGTTTAGATAAAGCATAATCCAGGAGCCAGGTTACTAAACAATTGAGTGGAATTCGATTAATAGCGATTCATGCTTACAAATATTTTGCATAGAAATTGGTTCAGTATTTTTTTCAAGTTTTACTGCAAATTTTCAATAAAACTAAAGTTAGTTCGAGTCTGAAATTTTATAAAATTTGGATTTTACTTGAACATTTTAGGGTTTTTTTAAAAATCGAGTGAAATTTAATTTTATGTACACAAAAGTTTTAAAAAACTGTACCTGAAATTTAACAACTATATATTCTACCAAAATTTGCTCACTTATTGTAATGAAGAGAGGACTAAATTAAATTGAGTGAAATTCAAAATGAAAGTGCTTTTACTGAAATTTAAAATTGACACTCACAAATAATATGACAGTGATGATTCTTTTACAAAATTTAAATTAAGTGATTTTCGATTTTATCTAGCTAAATCTACCGCTGGTTTTCATGCTTAATTACAGTGAGTATAAAATGCGGTTTCCTTAGGCCTTTTCCTTGAATCGTATATTAAACAAACGCTGAGTGAAAAATGAGTTGGAAAACTGAGTAGAATTCGATTACATAAAAATTCATGCAACCCATAGTTTGCCAAGAAATAGGTTCAACAATTAGAATTGTAAAATGTGCGGAAAGTTTACAACAAATTTGCAATAAAACTGAATTTAGTTTGAGTTAATTTTATTTTACTCGCAAAGTTTAAAAACTGTAGCTCAAACTAAATGATGCTCACTTAATGTAATATAAGAGGGTTTGAACAAATTCAGTGAAATTTGATTATCATCAACAAAAATTTAACATCTACAAAATTTAAATTGAGTGATATTGATTAGCTAAATCTGTCGATGAGTTAGGTGCTAAATTACTGTAAAATGAAAGAATTGATTTTACTAATTTTGATATCAGCACCATTTTTCACAAGTAGTTGAGTTAGTTTTAAGTCGAGTGATTTTTTAAATTCTATACAAATTACTGAAAAGGTCAATCAGGATGGTCCATCGTACTTTAAGTGAAAATTAAGGAAAGTTAAAGAAGATTAGATAAAGAATAACTCGAGGTATTTAAAACCTGAGTGGAATTCGATTTTGTAGCAATAAATGCTAACTGATATTTTGCTTGATTTTAACTCAAAATTTAACTCACATGTTAAAATATTTTCAACGGCAATATTTTAGTACTCGGTCAAATTAAGAATAAATATAATCGAGCATTTAAAATATTTTGATCGTTAACTAATATTCGACTAAACATAAAAAATAGTTTGATAACTGAGTGAAACTTGAGATTTTATCTCACAATGCTATTTCAAGTGCTAATAGTATAGTCTGACCTGAGTCGGCATTTACTGGAAGAGTCATGATAGCAAGTTACTTTCAAGTACAATATTTGATTGCGTTGATTGGTATTTCAAGTGCTAAATTCAAGTGCTAAAAATGTGATTGAACATTTAATAGTTGCTGATTTTAGAACTGAGGTCTGTCAATTATTGTCTTTAATTCTGTCTTCAGTTTACGCAGTATTGAAAAACGATTCAATTTCCAATTTTAACTGAGTGTCAGAAAAGTTGAGTAAAATTACTATGTTCTGGTTTGTGGCTTCTTGGATAATTCGAGAAAATTAAATATAATAAATTGAGTGAAATTTAGTTGTCAACCGGAACAGTTGACTGAATTATGATTGAATCTTAGGAAAATGGGTCAATATTGGAAACCAAAGCTATGCAGTTCTTAACGGTCGACTCTGAGCTAGACGGTAAAGTTAATGCCGGAACTTTCTTGAATATTTTAAATATAGATATTTCTATTCGATTACTGACTACGATACAGCGAGTATTAAGCTAAATTGATAGCAATTAAGGAAGTTTTAATTTAGTTAATGGCGTGAGTGAGCATTTGTATCTCCATATCAATTGCCTCATACTGCTTAAATATACCTAAGAATATCTTGTATGCTTATAAGCATGGCAACACTTACGCGTGTCTTAGAGGTTATGTTCTACCTTCTTCTGGTCTATATCTTTGTTATCAGATGGCGGCTAATACATCGACCCAACTAACTTATGTGTCTCAATCGAAGGCTTACTTGACAATAACCAGTTTGCTAAAGAAGGAAGTGACAGACCTTGTTATACCAGTATTATCCTTGGAAAAAGATGCTAATACTTTATTTCATACAAGGGAGTCTTGGATGAATTCGTCACTATTGGGAACGGATGCTATGCAGTTATCCGCGAATGTCATCAAGCTGAAGCTTTCATTATGATCAAGTCTATCATATGTGGACAGTCAAGCTGCAATCAGGTGACCAGAAGCAGTTTCTCTTACGTCATATGTGGGACATACAGATCATTTGGTTCCTTGGTCACCCGGACGTTGATGATAACTGCAGAGATGGCAAACATGCTAGGAAAAGTTCAACTCTTCAACTCCAACTGATTTTAAAACTTGACTAATGTGAATGAATTTCGATTTTATCTTACCCAACAGTTAGTAGATTAGTTGCCATGTAATCAAGATTATATATAAATCCCCATAAAACTAAACAATGATCGAAAACATCTTAGATCATCCAATTAAGATATAGATCAAATTATATATTACACCTTACTGCGCGATCGCTCATTTCAAAGTAGAATAACCGCATACTAATCACATCGAAAGGATTAAAATGTTAAACAACATACCATAAAATAAAAACTATTTAACACCTTGGTGTATCTAATAAATTTGGTGGTAAAAGAAATGAAAAAAAAAACTATTTACAAAAGAAAGACATACTCCCCGCGTGCATGAGCCAAGAAACATATCAATTTCTTCAAATCATCCAATTAGTCAAAAATGACAGACATAACTATAATAGTTTTGAAAATTGTTATATACAATTATAATTAAAAAAATTTATGAATATTTTATTTAAAATATAAAGCAGCTGAAAAAATTTTCTAAACATTTAAAAGTTTTTAAAATTCATTTTGGTATTTGATTGATCCTAAGCTCTCCAAGAAAACCCCAAAAAACCCTGAAATGTATATGTACAAGACAACCAAATTAATTTTGATGATCGTTATAACAATATAATTTAGTAGATCATTTAAAAAATTTTGTGTTATCGTTACAGCGCGAGTAACGTAAACGATAAAAAAAAAATTTTTTTTTTTTTTGAATGACGTGCGATCTTGATCTCGATCTTTACACACAAAACGGAAAAAAACAAAAAAAATAAAACGAATGGAAGGTACAAAAAATGCTGTATACAGAGAAACTTGATCGCAATTTCATGATATCTTATTTATAAATTTGACAAATGATCACTATAATTTGCCTGTTAGCGTTTTTTTTTCGTTTGTTTCTGTTTTTATTGCCAGATTTTTTGCCCGAAACATTACTTAATATTTTACATTTTTGCTGTTTTCGTATTTTAACGCGATCATTAAATTTTTTTGCTTTTTATTATTTTATAAAATGATCGCGTACTCTAAATTAGAATATATATTTTCTAAGATTTTATTATTATATTATTTATGTTTTTCTCGGTGCCGCAGATTATTAATTGATCTTTTTCCTCCGGGTCATTTTTTGTGTATCTAAACGAATTCGCTGAACATCAAAACGCCAAAAAAAAAAAATTAGTATGCATGCGAATTTAAAGATGATATAATTGAGTACCCAACTCTTAAATGACATACATTATATCGAAATCTGTTTTGCAGTAGATTAAGCCACCCTCCCAAATCCGAAATGTTGCCACCTAATTATAAAACGACCAAATTTTTTTTTTTTTTGAATCCTTAAACAGAACATTTAAAAAAAATCTCCATTGTTATATTATACAGTCCCGAGTTTTTTTTTTTTTTTTTGTTAAATTTAATCCAAGCCATCGCAAAAACAAAATGAAAACGAAGAAAACAATCTACTGTCGAGATTGAATTTTGGAAGTTAAACAATAGACAAACGACAACTGAAAAAAAAACTAATTAAGACAAAAATGAAAAAAAAAAAAAAGTTTTTGGAATTTACATAAAAAGGATATCGTTACGATTTAATGATTTTAATCGATTTCATTTTCTTCACAATTTTAAGATAATTAAATTCTGTTAGTAAAAGGGTTTCATACCAAATTCTGAACCTAATCAAATTCAATTTTATATTCTGATGGTGTCTACTCGTATATGCCTTATTGGTTCGTAACAAATTTTTTAATGAATTTTTTATTTTCAATGTGTAGGGATCGAACCAAACAAAAAATTTGTATTGTGGTCACATATCGGTAAACGGTTAATCTTTGAACGAAACCATGAAATAGTTTTGTGTTTGTCGAGAGAGCATTATTCCCATTACAAGACCATGACTTTTATTATTAGTTTTTAACTCATTGGAATTTTTATATAGATGGTTGGTTAGTTGATTTAACACACGTTTCCGTTAAATCTCGAAAGCGAGGACTTCCCATTACTTCCCAGGGGCAAATAATGCGGTTATTTGCGCGGTTTGGGACTGACACGTAGAACGTGCAGTCGCTTACTCCTAAAAGTAAAATAGTCTTAAGCCGATTGTTAGGAAGCTCGATGACACAAGATATATGCTGAATTTCAACGACCTTGGCATCAGATAGAGAATTTAAAGCAAAATTTGGGAGAAATTGGATTTTATTGCAATCCATACACCAATTAGCGTTTAATATATAGAAGTTTACAAATGAATTTGATTAGGGTTTTTTTTGATTCAAACTTTGAGTGAAATTATTTAGTAAAATGAAATTTTAATTATAGTAACATTTCAAATTGAGTGATACTTAACTTAAAATAATTAATAAATTAAAATGAGTCGAATTTGTTATTATTTGAGCATTTATTATGCGAACTTTAGTTTTTCTGAAAATTGAGTGGAAATTAATTTTAAATTTGTTCCTTCCTATTTCCACTTTACTTGAGCATTTTAAATTTCTGAAACTTCTCGGTGGTCAAACTGTCAGTGAGCTTATTTCTCTATACTCCACAATGAGCCTTTACGTACACCCAATATATATGTATCTGTGCTAAATTTATTGCGTTATATTGAGCAACGAAATCATTTGGATTTCTAACATTGCAACAAAGATATTCATTTCCAATTCCAAGTTCACACGTGCAAGCCTACTTTGTACTAATTAGAAGAAAACTCTGCATTACCTCTTATCTAATTCTGTGTAGATATTTACCATCATCAGCATACGCGATCACTCCCAGACATTCAGTCTTCCGTCCTAGAAGTAATTCATTGATCATTATGTTTTAGAGAAGAAAATACTCGGTAAAACGGCTTCATGTGGGGTATCCCGAACCACTCAACACCACCTTTTAGTGGATCTACGCAGATCTCAGTTTACTCGACCTGATGAATGACAATCCTTTTATGATTGAATTCATTATATCATTAAAGTCGCTTTCTATATCTTACCATTCGAATATATACATCACCAGTCTTTCCAAGACCTTCAAAATGATGAAATTTTTATAGGTCTCAAGCCATTTGGTTACCAACGCTCCCCTTTTTTGCTTTTAGGGCAATGACTATATTAAACTTAGTTCATTTTCTGTGAACATAGACCATCTTTAAAGATTACTTCTAGCCATAAGAGAATAATCACCGATTTTTATGGGATTCTGCTAGTCTAATCTGATTTGGGCCACCCGATTTAAATCACTTGAACCATTATATCGTTTACAGAATTAATTTTTTTTAAATGTGGTGACTGCTGTGCACAAAAAATATGCTACTCTCTGCGTCCCAAACTTCACCAAAGTGGATTTCTATGTTTCAAATATTCCTGACTGGAAGATGTCCATGAACTGTCAAGCTTAAATACTTTAACGCCATTCCTTAAGTTCATTTTCTAATTATAAAGAAAACTAAATCCACTAAATTTATTTTCTAATCAGGGTAAGATGAACGAAACTAAAATGAAATTTCACTCAATAATTTTACACAATACTAAAACTCAGATTAGCCTATATCAAATTTATCAAACAAAAATAATATCAAAATTGCGCCCAAACCATATCGATCACTTAAAAACATAAAATTTAAATTCACTCAAAATGTCACTAAAAAGTTCACTCAAAATTTCACTCAATTTTGTAAACACCACGCCAATAGTAAATTTCACTTGATTGTTCACTCAATTCTTTGAAGAATTCAAAGTATTTATTTTTTTAACTGAAACGCAAATTTCACTCAAATGTTTTAAGTCATCGGGTTTAAGCCAAATTAGCAATTGGTATATTTAACCCATTCAGCATCGTGTATTTAGCCAGACAATATAAATATATTACATTATTTCACTGATCTCAAAACTCACTCAAAAGGTTTACAAAAATAAATTTCACTAAATTTTTTAAATACTAGTTTTGAACCGACACTACCAATTTTACCTCTTTTATAATTTAATTTTTAAATTATAAACCAACAATGGGAATTTTTTCTATTTACCACTCAATTTATTAGCAATACCAAATAATAAATAAAAAATTGATTGTGACCAAACAAATTCCACTCAATTTACACTCAGGGTAAAATGAACTAAAATAAAATATAACTCAATTGGTTTTTATGCATCATACTAACCAACTTTGACATTTTACTCAATTCTTTGATTATTATTAACTCAAAATATTTAATTTTTGAACTAAAATATAGTAAAGATAAAATGCGAATTTCACTACTAAGTCAACTGAAAAAGTCAACTTAAGTTGTGTGGCCTAAGCCAAGCTAATTTTCAACTCTTAGTTGGCTGAAAACATGTTTTACCTTATGCCATTGATAAAGATACCATTAAAAATCACTCAAAATGTATTAAATCGTAATCTCTGCTAATTTTAAACCGATTAGGTATTAAATTAATTTTTGGATAAAATTTAATATTATTTCCAAAATTTAGGTTGACAAAAAGTGATTAAGTGATATTCAAGTTCTAAAATATTTAAGAAATGAATTAAATGAATTGAGTGATTTTTATTTTTATTTGAAGATTTAATACTCAAACTGAGTTTTTTTAAAGTTGAGTGGAAGTTTATAAATCATTTCAATAATTAAAAATTGAGTGAAATTCGATATTCGACTCGATCGTAAAAGTATTTTAGAAAATAAAATTAATGATTATATTCTAAATCTGTTATAAACTGTTTTGGTGACCCCAAATTACGCTATTGGTGACCAAACTTAATATTGACATTTTGCAATGTTGAATCATAAGTGGTGAACATCGATTAAGTGGTGACCCAAAAAAAAATATTTCAATAGCTAAAAATTTTGAAAACAAAGGAAGTATATCAGTGAAGCATTTCTAGAATTGATGAATTATAAACCACATCATTTCCGTTTCCCATTCATATATAATATTTTGTCTGGATAGAGTCTAGAACACTATAACGGTACATATAAATATATCATCAACATTCCCCAAAAATAAAATAAAAAAAACCACATGCGCAAAATGAATTTCCGTGTAACATAAAATTCTAGATAAGTTTCCGGTGTAACAAAAAACCAAAAACTATTAAACTAACTAAACTACCAATTTCCAGGTCTCTTTAATACTTTAATTATTTTAACTTCTTTTTTTTAAGTGTTCAACACTAATGACGGTAAATTTAAATTTAATTAGAAAATAACACTGCATCTCGAACTCTATATTTATATCATGTAACGTACAAAAAAAAAAGAACGGTTAAGTGGCAATTAACTGATAATTTCTTTGATCTATCTCTTAAGCCCAATTATAAGTATTGGAAAAAAATTGTTTTCTGTATACGGATTAGCTTTAAACCAGAATGTCTAATCTGTAACGTGTATTTATGAACACATAAATTCACTTCTATATGCGGCTATTAAACTACCGACACATTTTAATAGTTCTAACTCGGAATCTTCGAACTTAAAAAAAAAAAATATAAACAAAAACCAGAAGTTAAGAGTGATACACAGACTTTTCCGCCAACATCAATCACATTGGAAATTCAAAAATATCTAAAAATAATTCTAATTTCGTAAAATTTTGTATCGAGTTAAGTTATTTTTGAAATTAAATGTACGATGGTCCTATGATAAGTCCTCGAACAGAGATGGGAACTTAATTGATGGACATACCCATATCTACCGATGTCGTTGAGTTGGAATGTAACCAGAATATAGAGCAAAAGCATTGTATATTGCCAGACTAAGGAGTTCAACACAACAGAACCTACTTTCTCCTCTACTTTATCCTCTACTCTAGTTGCTCTTCTAATTGTCTGTATAATCTTTCTACCCTCTATAGGTGCAATGGTGAAGTCCACGTCTTCTTGAGGTCGATGTTCGACACTGCTCTTAGAAAACAGATGACTTTAAGTTTCGTCCTTGATCGGAATGTAGTACTGGGGGTCTTCCGAACTGTCTGAATATCGAATAGAGCTACAACTTTTTATTATTTCCACTTCTCCCTTTTCTTGTTTAGGGTTCCTTACCGGCAGCACAAACCGCTCTTTGGCAACACTCTTTTTATACACCACTCTTTGACATCCCTTCGTCAATTGACCCAATATAACCTACATTGTCCAATGTTTTGTTGATGTCCAAATGTGATTCAGATTTACCATTATGCAGCTCTTCTTTGACTCGGTTTGCTAGTAGCACGATTTGCTTTTTGGTGTTATTGCCGTCAGTTTCTTGCAAGTGTGGTATTTTCCAACCACTTCAACATAAAAGCGATTAACCTTCCTGCCTTTCGCAATGAGTAACGTTATTTCTCGTTCAACATCTTGAAAGCATTTTTTCCACTGCTGACATCTGTTAAGCAACTGAATTTTGCATTTTGTTCATGAATATGGGATGGTCCGTATCTCAATTCCCACTCCCTTAAGATTTGGATGTAGCTCTATTGGATTTTCGCCATTAAGGTCTCAGTATCCTTTTATGTACTCCGGCAGCTTATTTATTTCAAGTGGTTTTTACACAGCTCTTAGGCAGTTCCAGCGGTGTGTATGGAAAACTTCTTCTGTACGGTTCCAAACTCTTTTATTTTGTTCACCATTTCTTGCATTCTTCCCCTTATATCAGCTGCGATAGATTGTTTAAAATCTTGTATTTCCCTCTTCATTTTCGTTAAGTCAGATACTATAGATAATTGTCTAGCTCTTGCATTCATTCTATCACATTAGCCTTGATTAATTTCTGCAACTCCTGTATCCTTCCTGCCAGCGAAATTTGAGCTAACTTCTAATTTTCCTTATCAAACGTACTGTTATGTTGCTTCGCTTGTTGATCAAATTTGGCGTTTAGTTCATCACACTTACTGGTCATTTGGAGCAATATAGCATTTGAAATCACTCCCATATTCGTCGTTTCTTCGGCTTGTACGATGGCAGGAGTTACATCTCCTGCTTTCTCGTGCTTTGGTAAGGGTTTATTCTCCTCAGTTGGAATACTGTGATCCTTTATCGTTGATATTTTTTTTTATTCTGTACTGCTTCTTCCGATGATGATGATATTGGTATGAAAAGTTGCACATCTTTGCAACCAAACTCTTGGTTTGTGAAGTTTAATGAAAGACCTTTGAAAATGGCACAAATACATCGGTATGCAGCGGTACACAGGCACACAAAACTACTAATTATTAACACAGTTAGCAGAAAGCGACATTAGAGTTAGATTGGCCATGCAAGGAGAGAAACATTAAGTTAAGGTAACAATTTCGTCATTATAATGAAAACCTGAAGTAAAAAGAAAGTGCTAGTTTTCAGCAATAATCTGGAAACAGAACGATGTTATCAGAAGCAAAACCAATTCAAAATGACAAAATTTATACAGAAACAATTCGCCTGAATGTCTTTCTAACTGTCCTATTACAAGTTATTTTTGTTTAAAAAAAATTATTGTATAATAATAATGCATACATTAAGGCGAATTACATAAAAAAAAATATGTATCAAATAAAAAGACTATAGTCACTATGGACGAATACTATTTTGGAAAAAAACTTGCAAAATATTAGCCCTTAATGGCGGTCCGTGGAAATGTAACAGGGAACATTTCATTGCGTGACTTTAACAAAAAAATATCTTCTTAATTTTAGTAGTGCCATCTCTTGCCGAGCATCGGTACTTCTCATACGCTCGTCATAAATCGCATTTCAAAATAGAAAGAAGAATCACAGTTTGAATTATTTCATTACAAATCGAAATTAAAATTTAATTTTATTAATTTTGACATAATTTTCATAATTTTCTTCCGTTTCACAATATAGACGAATATAATATATGGTATAGGCATATCAATGTTAAAATTTATTTGGTATAATAGTCGACCTGCTGTGAAAATCAATTTTACTCTCTTCGGGTCTATCGTAGATTTTTGTAATTTTTTTTTTTTTTTTTTTTTTTTGTATGAACTCAAACCGATTAAATTATTACAAATCAAAATTAGAAATAGAAATAATTTCTTTTTTTTCTTTATTTATTATAAAACGAATTTCTAAATAAATTAGATAAAAAAAAAATTTTGATCGTTTCTCTGATGAAACCCAATTTGATTTAAATTAGAAGATGGAGAATATATAGAAGAAAACAAAAAAAAATCTTTAGAAAATTTTTCGCAATAAATTAAACGAACTCAAGTGGATAATGATTTAAACGTAATGCCTGCTGGTAATCTTAGGGAGTTTATTTTTATGTTTTGTGTATTGTAAAAGAATTTTTTTTTTTAGTTTTTGTACAAAAAGTGTAAAGTTTAAATTAACTCAATATAATCATACTTGAGTGGATTTACGAACAAGATATTATGGTAATAAAGTTTTGAACTTTTTTGGAAGGGATTTTTATCATTGGTATAAAAGGAGTACGCTAGTTTTAATATTAGGGTAAGGAGCCCTCCGCTCCTGGCTGCTTAACCGCTGACTGCTTATCAGCCGACTGTTTCGCGGGAAGGGGCGTGTTTTTGCCACGTTTCCTAGTAATTCCTCGAGCGCCTCTAGGCTTAATTCTCGAAGTTGGTGCCGTTAACTTGGCTAGTCTACCCTGCACAGCCCTTTGTGTGATCACCCTATTTGTTTTTGCCAGTGCCAAATTAGGAGTCACGGAGAGATCCAATGATCGGTCTTCCGACGAAGAGGCAGCAGGAACAGAATGCTCTACAGCGCTACTGCTCTAAGCTGCCCCTCGTCGTTTGTAACGCCTTCTGAGCCTGATAAAAAAATTTCATTGCTGGAGCTGACTCCAGTAGTTTGAGTGGTGGGGGCGGGGATCACTCTTTAAAATGAGTCTAATGTGGCCGAAGCAGTAAGCCACATTCCTCTTGGACTCGCGCAGTGTCTTCATTGAAGTATCTCCTATGGCCATGAAAAAATTGACGAGTGCTCCAGTTGTCGTCCGTTGTAGAATCTTCCATGAATTTGTCGCGAGACCATTGTTCTGCGCGGCCCTGGTGGCGAGAATTTTCCTGCTCGACAAGCTAAACCAAATTATGCTTAGACCACATTTTGACGTTAGCTTGTCAAAATTATTCCTCATTCATTCCGCTGTGGAAAGATCGGAACAAATGAAGAAAAGCCATTCTATTCTCCGAAAGGGGAACCAAGGAATTGAGGCTGATTGGTTGGACCTTGCGTCTCAATGATAAGGTTGTTGACACGCTCCTGTGTGATTGTCATTTGCTCCTTACTAAGAGGATTGCCACTGAGATCATCCGGTAAGATGCCTAGCCTAACACTGTCTGCTACTTGGCTGAAGTAGGCCTTGATCGGAGAACGCCCACTTTTAGAGGATTCCAAAGCAATCTCGAAAGACCTCTCGCGCTTACCACCAGACCTACTGTCTAGGGTAGTTGCTACAGGCTTCAGAGGTGCTTTAACAGGGCGCTCGGACTTAGCAGCAGCTAGAGCTTCCTCTCTAGTTTTGCCTTCCCCAAAACTCCTTCTTTCGAATGAGTTGAGCTTCACCAATTCACTGAAGTGGAGGGACATGTTTCCAATACCAACCTCAATGGTTGAGGTATCAAGATATTCTTTGGAGGTGGCCCCAGAGGCATCTACCACTTTATCTTTTCCTATATTATAATCCAGCACAGGAGCTGGCAAAGTTAATGCTTTTAAAGAGGCATCACACTCTATATTTATATTTAAAGGATTCTTAAAAGTCCCACGAGTACCCGAGAAATGAAGGTCACCCACAGCAGAGATCGGTATACCGTGGGAAGGCAAGATTTAAACCGGAGGTCGCCTGGTATCCGGAGTACACATGCTAAAGACTAAGCTCCCCCTTACCCACGCACCTTTCGGCGTATGTTGTCTCACCAAAGCTTGGGGCAATGGAAATCCGCCATTGCACGGTTGTGTACATTATTTAGCTACATTCTAGGATGCATTGCCCGGTTGTTACCACGAGGAGGCGTAGCTACACTTGAGAGAAGTCTTACGAGAATCGCGTATGCCTAGAAAGCTTGAACTCTTAAGACCAAACCCAAACAACCTCTTCATCAATATAGTAAAGGCATAAATAAAGATACTTTATGAAGGATCACTCAACTTTTATTATACAGGCTTAAAATCTGCCTGCAAAATCGTTCTCCTATAATCCAATCCAAAAAAGCAGAAGCGATGATGATGTTAATTAGCCTATGTGAGTGCGAAAACTTTAGTGCGACTAAAAACTGGTTCAGTCAAATATTTGTTGTTCTAGGCCGTTTAGATCTGCTAAAAATGTTTAAGTAATCTGGTTAGAGTCAGTTGCCGTTTTTTGTCCTAGGCTGGGGTAGCAAAATTCTTTTGATGGACGACATTTTGTGTTTGTAAAAATCTGAGTCATTTATGGCTTTATTGCTCGGTCACACTGAGCCATCGACGAATTGTCATATTATCCTAAAGCAGAAAGCCCGTTAAGGAAATAACAGTTTTTCACCGAAGGGTCTAAATATGTGCTTGGTAGTTAAAGACGTTGCCTTGTAAACCCCCAAATGTTGTAGGTGCAAATTGATGGATGATTATTCTGGTTGATCTACAGTTATAGCAGCGTTTCTCGTGTTTAACTAATTCTCTTCAGTTCTCAATTGTCATATAATTGAACTTAGAGCACTTAAATAATAGATGGCATTCATTTCTGTATATATTGAACAGAATATCAGGTTCAATGCCTATGCAACAAGTACATAGTTAGATTAACGCGAAACGACTAAAAATTTCAAACTCTTACAAAATTATCGAGTTGAAAAACTCACAAAAGCATCACAAAACGACTAAAAAACTATTCGATTCAATTGGGTCGACGTTGGCTAACGAATTTTATAAATCTCACATTTATTGCCAAACTTTGAATAACTTTTTTTTTTGTTTTAACTTTATTATAACTCTCCTTGAACAGGTACGTAATAAATTAAAATTTCACATATATTATATTATATATATTGAAAAATTTGAAACCATTCAAGCATACCTAATTAATAAAATCAAATAATTTTTGAACATAAAGTTTTCCAACTCCTCGAAAATTTATAAAAAGCTCATTATGATAACAAAAAAAAGTTAATTCTTACATCGTAAATATTTACCTGTGTGAAAATTAATTTTCCAATTTGTAAGGTAAAAAAATTTCGTTAAGGTTTGGTTGGTTAAGATTTCTTCAAGTATGTTGAACATATATACATTTTTAATTAAGAGCTGCCCGCTTATGTAAACATGAATCCAATTTGTAAACAACATAATATTAAAAGCGTCGAGGAGAGCGAGAGAGATCAGTTCCTAGAAATATACGAGTATCAATTCTAATTATCTGGGCAAAACTTTTTGTATAATTTTTTTACGTACATACAAAAATAGTTTTTCTCGTTCGGTTTTGTGTATACGTCGATTCAACAAACAATATTATCATTGAATCTTATCACAAACAGAAATATTTTCTGTATATACCATTCCTAATAACTAACAAACAAGAGAGAATCGCAATCCTCCTCTAGCTGTACGAGGATTTATTTGTATGTATGTATATATGTACGACTCGTAGGTACACACAATTATATAGATCTATCGTATTGATACGAATTAATTTTACACAAATCCAATTATTTCAATTTTCGAATTCTCTTGAACTTGCCTTATGTTCTTCTCGTACACAAACTTATTTTTCCCATCTCATTGTCTGCTCGTTTCAAGTAGAAGCAAATAAGTAGTATGTTTGTTTCTTGTGTTTGTACAAATTTTTTGTCAAAAATCCAAAAAACAAAAATGTCTGATGTAATCGTTGTAATTTCCATCAAAATCCCTAAAATACAAAATTGTATCCCACCTGCGGTTTTAATTTTTTTAAAAGTACAAACATTAACTAAAAAAATGTAAGCAATATCCGAAAACAAAAAAAAAAAACAAAAGTTTAAAAAGTTCATAATTTCTACACCTTCCAACAAAAAAAAACAACCGAAAACCAGAGGCACATAAAACTCCCAAAAAAAAAACTTTTTTAAGCCGCATGTTTGTATTTTTAAAGCGCACACAGCAGTTAATTTTCAGTATGATGTAGCTCGGGTGTAGTGCAAAAATGTTTTTGTGGCTTATCACTATCAAGGTAATATTTTTAATTTTGGCTGGTGGATGTGTGTGTGTGTGTGTACAGAACAAACACCAAATAAAATTGCAATTCCAGTAAATCACGTCAACACAAATATTTTTTTTTGTTTTTGGTTGAGGATGCTGCTGTTTTAATTTTACTTCTGCAATATTATGGTGAATAAGAGACATTCCATGAAATTGAACGACGAAAAAATTTGTAAATAAAATCTTTTGGCTAAATTTTAATCTGAGTTGGTCCGATCACCAAATTTCTGTTTGCCTGCGGTTTTCTTGTTATGTGTATACAAATTTATAATTGAAGTCTTATTGCTTATTGCAGTTTTTTCGGAATTTTTTTGCTGTTCAATTTATTTCATGCTTGGTGCTCAAAGATCAATAAAATTTAGATGTTTATCATTCAATTTCCTATGTGTTAGCTCTAATTTTGAAGTTCAGATTATCAAATTTTAATGATCAAAACTTGAAGCTCAACATTTGAAATTTAAATCAAATTTCAAATTTCCTAATGATCTAATAATGATCAAAATTTAAAAAGTTTGAAGATTAAAACTTGATGCTCACCATTAGAGGTCTAAAATTCAAAAAAATGATCATTTAAATTTGTAATTTAATTACCTAGTGTATTTGAGCTTTGCAGTACTGTGATCAACATTAGTGACGATCATCAGTAGCGTTCGTCATAATATTGAAGTTTAGAATTTGAAAGTACTTATGATCTATATGTTGATCATCAAAACTTAAATCTCCACATTTCAAGTTTAAAATTGTAGGAAACGATCATTGAAATGTTTATGTTTTTTTATTTAATTTCTTGGTTGTGCTTTCGCATTTTACATGATTGATGATCACATATTATGTAAATTATTGATATAAATGATGATCATCAATCCTTCAAAGTTTTGAAATTTTGAAAGTATTTTGATTATCAAATTTTTTAAATTTTGATAATAAAATTTCCAAGCTTCGTTCTAATTTGTATAGTATTGATGGTTAATATTTAAAAAATTGATATTAATTTTTTGGGTTCTTAAATTTTAAAGAAATTATCTTCTAAATATGTAATATAATTTCCTAGTTGTGTTTGAGTTTTAATGTACTGTGACTCACCTTTAAAAATTTTGACAGTAAAACTTAATGCTCGATACATAAATTCTTAAATTTTAAATGGCGATCGTCGATACATTAGGAAACATATAAACATGTAGAGATGATCAAAACTTGAAACCCAAGTCTATAATTTTAAATAACGATCATTGAAATTTTATTATTTTTTAATAAAACTTCCTGGTTGTGTTAAAATTATGGTAAATTTATGATCAATATTTAAAAAATTTGAAGATCAAAACTTGATGGTCATCATTTGAGGTCTAAAATTCAAAGTAATTATGATCTATATTCGGGTAGTTAAAAATCCAATTTCCTAGTTGTATTTCAAATTTAAAGTAAGGTGACCTACATTTTAAAATTTATAGTACGATCGTCGCAATTTTGAAATTTGGTGTATGAATTTGGATGTTCTTATGTTCAACATATATAAATGATTATCAAAACTTGATGACCAACGTTTGATGTCTAAAATTTTAAGAAACGATCATTGAAATTTTTCTGTTTATATTCAAATTTCCTGGTGGTGTTCAACTTTTGAGGGATCGATGATCAACATAAAAAGAAATTTTCATGATCGAATTTTTAAAATTGTAATATTTATAATTGAATTTGATTATAAATATTAACACTAATTCTTCTAATTTCTATAGTATTGACGATCAGCATTTAAAAAGATCAAAATTATATGCTAACCATTTACAGGTCTAAAATTTCAAGTAATGATCATCTAAATTTGAATGGTTATAATATAATTTCCAAGCTGCGTTCAAGTTTTGAAATATTGTGACCAAAATTTTAAAATTTTGATAATGCAAACTTAATTCTCGAAATTTAATTTCTTAAATTTAAAGTGATCGTCGAAATTTTAAAGCTTTTGTTTGAATTTTTAAGTACTTTGATAAGTATAAGTACTATTATCATATAAAAAATTTTGAATGCAAAACTTGAAGCCTAACATTTAAGTATGTAAAAAATTTACGTTTAAAATCCAATTTGCAGGTTGTGTTCAATTTTAATATTGAAGATCAACATAATATTATTAATTTGATGATGGAATTTTTAAAATATTTGATTGATGATCAATATTTAAAAATTTTGAAAATCAAAACTTAATGCTCATTATTTTGGTTCTACAATTCAAATTAATGATCGTCTTAACTTTTTGAAGAGTAATAATAGAAGTTCCTAGTTTTGTTCGAGTTTTCAAGTAATATTTCAAAGTTTTGAAATCAGGAACTTAATACTCGAGATCTAAATTTTGAAATTTAAAGTAAAAATCGTCTATATTTTGTAGTTTACGGAGTCAAATTTTATTTTGAAACAACAAATTTTAATAACGATTGTTGTAAGTTTTTTAGCTTAGTTCGAATTTTGCAGAATTGATGATCAACAAATGAATGTATACATTTTTTTAAAATTTTGATGTCCATACTCAAATTTTTTGGCTCCGTTTTATATTCTAGTATTGATGATCAACATTTAAAAAGTTTGAAAATAATAACTTAATGCGCACCATGTGAGTTCTAAAATTACAAATTTTAAAGATCATCTAAATTTAGATGGTTATAGTATAATCTTGAAAAATAAATCAAAAAAAATGTATTGTAATTTTTGAGGTTATAATCAAATTTTCTAAATGTGATCAAATTTTAAAATATCAGTGTCTTCTGATGAAGTTTTAGTAAATAGAACAAGAAGCTGTCGTAATACGAAATTTTTAAATCATGCTCGAACTTAGTCCTTTAGGCGTAAGATCAATATTTTAAAACAAAGCTACCAGTAGTGATCGTCGAAATTTAAAACTCAAATGTTACAGCTAATATTTTAGTGTACAAGATTTTGGTGCTAAAAATTGTAATTACTTAAGACCAATAACTGTAAACCATGGTGAACAATTATAATTTCAGTTTTGATGATCAAAATTGTTTGTGTATTGATCAAATTTTGGAATGATGTCGGATGTCTAAAATTTCAATTATTGATCAACTAAATTTATGGCTATAATATAATTCCCTACTTCGAATTGAGTACTGTAAATAGCATTTGAAGATTTTGATAGTCAAAACTTAAAAACTTAATGCTTGACATTTGAGTTTTTAAATTTTATGTGATGATCGTCCAAATTTTGAAGTTTATGGAATCAAATTTCGGATTTGCACTCAAACGTTGAAGTACAGATGATCAATATCATTATTTGGGGACTAAAATTCAAATTAATGATCCTCTAAAATTTTGATAGTGAAAACTTAATGCTCGACATTTAAATTTTAATAATTTAAAGTGACGATTGTTGAAATTTGAATTTTTTGTTCGAATTTGGAAGTATGTACAATCAACATATAACAAATTGTTATGATCAAAACTAGAAACCAAAATATTAGGTCAACATTTTAAAGGTTTGAGTCAAACTTCCTAGTTTCGTTTGAATTGGGAAGTACTTTAATTTGTACACAAAATTCTAATATGAATATATATATATATATATATATATATATATATATATATATATATATATATATATATATATATATATATATATATATATATATATATATAAGGTGGGCCATCTATTAATCTTTTTTCTATTTGTAAATATAACACACATTTTGGGATGAACAGTCAAATTTTTTATTGATAATGAAAAGAGGTTCTATTCCATTTATGCATGAAAAACAATAGCATCCATATGCTCACCACTGCTTCGTCTATAGGCCTGCATCAGAACATCAAAATTGCCGATGACTTTATCCAATAAAAGCGGATCAATGACCTACATTTCAGCTCGAATGTTGTTTTTAAGTTGTTGTGAAATCTGGGCTTCTTGGTAGCCAAGGAACTTCATAATTTCTTGGAATTATACGATCAGCAAATTTTGTTGACAATAAATGGATAGTTGCACGATTTGCGAGGCACGTCGCTGCGTTTTGTTGAAACCAAAGGTCGTTGACACGCAATTTATTCTATTTGGGCCACAAAAAACCAGTTAACATTTTGTAATAACAGCAATGTAAGGTCATTTTCCTATTCCTTTTCAAAGAAAAACGGCCCAATGTTGCGATCAGCTCATAAACCAACCAAACAGTGACTCTTGGAAGATTAATTACTGCTTCGTGAATACCATGGAAATGAGATGAAAATGATTTTTGATGAAAAACGTTCATTTCGTCCAAGCATCCAATTAACAAACCGATGACGATTTAAGTGGTCTAGTAGCCACAATTTTTGAGTTAGTTGTGCAAATGAAGATCAATATGCAAAATCCGGCATAATCTGGCTCGTAAAATGTTTAGTTCTTGTGGACGATGCCTTGTTGATGTGCTTGGTTCATTACGAACACTTTTACTAACAGCTGCTGCCAATGCATCAGGAGTATGAACTGGTTGAACATGTTAATACAGTCTACGACTTCCCACTGAACCAGTTTCTTCAGAACAATCAATAATTTTGCCAATTGCACGTTTAGTAGGATGACCATGTCGACCTCACGTAATTTACGAAATATTTTTGTTTTTTAACGATTATTTTCACAATAAGTTTGGACAACCAAAATGCGTTGTTGTGTTGTTAGCGACTGCATGATTGATGACAAATGCCATATTTTAGACTTTTCATATGGCAAAGAAGTACTAAAATTCATTGTTGAAAAAAGTACCAACAGATGGCCTACCCTATATATATATATATATATATATATATATATATATATATATATATATATATATATATATATATATATATATATATATTTCAAGGACGAAAGGTTCATGGGAGCAAGAGAAGCACTGCACTGCTTCATTTAACAAATAAATCTGTTCAAGAAAATTCTTTATTAAAAGTTTTCATTATTAGTAATTTATAATATTATATAATAATTATATAAATATCATAATTTATTAATAATTTTAAAATCATTCAATTAAATAAATCGTAGTTGCATTCTTCCATTAAAATTCCCAGATAAAAGTGAATCCAACTCAAAACAAAAATCATATAAACATTCTGATTGGAAAACGCAGAAATAAAATACATATGTATGTGTATTTTCTGTAAATGTTTCATAAAAAATATTTCAAATTTTTCCCCTAATTGTTTGTTGCGTTGGTTTTATTTCATACGCTTTCCCCTTATAAAGAAGCTCTGATTATTTTGGTGAAATTTAACATACGAAGCAAAACAAACGAAACAAAAACGAAATAGACTGATTTTCTCTCTATTAAAGGGTGTTTAATAATAAAAAGCAATATCCAAAATATTTTAAACTAAAATTTCTTTTGCTTTGTATTTTTTTTTCGTTATCACGCTGTTGATTAGACAAAGTCAACTAGTAAATTTTTAAGTAGCTTGCTTTTTTAAATATTTATACGAAAAAATATCAAAATGTTTATTTATGGTATTATGACACTGGCTAGTTTTGAAGTGCTATAAAGTACTACAAACCAATTTTAGCAAGACAAAGAAAGAAACAGGAAACAACACTATTATAACGGATGACACGTGCGTCAGCATCACAAAACAAAATAAAAATTAACAATATCACTATCGGATTGTGAAATTTTATTTATAATTGTTTATATTTGAAGATTATTGATCTTAAATTTAATTTTAGATTTTATTTTCAAAATGTCGCTATTCTAAATTTCAAAATGTCGAAATGTCAAATAAAAAGTGCATATGTCAAAAAAAGAATCAAAATGTAGTTCTTTTCTGCTAGAATTGCCCACTTTATTTGCTAGAAAAATTGAGCTACGCTAGTTTTTTGACATGTAACGATTTTGATATGTACTATGCTGTATTCACTTACACATGTGTATATTTTGTATACCTGTTATTTTTCTCGCGCAGTTTGTCTTTTCTAGCCGCTTGAAAAGTCGGAAAAAAGCCAGTATCATAATGCCATTACAACAAGTAGAATTTTGAACAATAGTTATTTTGAATTTTGTTTTTGAAGCGCAGCTTTTGATTAAATGTTGGCAATAATCAATCAATAAAGCAAACGCCAACCTCGGATTAACATGTCGATTTTCAAATACTTCTTAAGATTAACCAACGAGACTTTCTTTAAGAAAATAAAGAAATTCTTGGAACACGAATTGACACTGTTTGCTTCGGAATAAAAGGGCTCGTTTTTATTTGATGAATTCAAATATTCGCGTTAATTATGTTTATTTATTTTGGTATATATGGTTAGGAGGTGCTTCCCCTACAAATTGTCACGCTTTGTCGCTGATATATATATATATATATATATATATATATATATATATATATATATATAATGTGTGTCCCAACAAAATATAGAGATTATTTATAAACAATATTTCAGACCCATCAAAATAATAATTAACAATCTTCCCCCGCATCAATTTTATCAAACATCGATCAATTATCACTAATGTGCACATTAATCGTATAATATTTCGCTATACGTAAACACCTACGATCGAACCAATAAACCGTGCAACCGTATAAAATAAATTTTAGTCGCTTATTAAATTTTATTAATTAGTTTAACCAATAATAGTGAATTATTGAGTCTAGAAAAAAAACATTCCCGGAATAAAAATCATGTTCCACCTGAAACGACAACGACAACAAAAACATATTTCAATCCTACACTAAAAAAAAAAAAAAAGCTTCTTCTGTATATCAACATTTCTTCATACATTTACAACAACAAATGACGTTTTAAATTTTAAACCAAATTAACTTGTTTCGTTTCGACTTTATGGTTCTTCTGCGGTTTATACCTTTATTTGTTCTTGTGATTTGGAAATTTAATAAGAACGTAACGATATATCACACCAAATGTATGCATGCATAGTAATATAAACGAAGCGTCAATGTTTGGCCAGACAAAATATTATTTAAATTATGGAGAGTTCAACAAGTAGGTGTTAAAAATTAATAATCACCACACATAGTTTAAAATTAATAAAGTGTTTAGTGATCGTGGTCACCTCATCATCGTGCATCACACAAAGTGTCTTAATATGAAATTTAAATAGAAATTTATGTCAATAAAATGTCGAATGCCACCAACTAGCTATAGCTAGGGTTAGGCCTATAGTTTAGTTAATTAGAAAATTATATAAAGTCGCCAAGACCAATAAAATTTAAATTGATGTTAAGACGATGTGCGAAACACCGATTACTTATAAATTAAATTCTTGGATAATGTCATCTTTTTTTGCAATTTGATACTGTGCACATTTTTTTTTTTGCAATTGTCACTTTACGGTGCTTTATTATGTGTGCGGAGGACGTATACGAGAGTGTATGTATAGGTTTGTTCGTCATTTTTTTGCTGGCTTATAGTATACTGTATCAGATGACATGGTGTCACCGCCGGAAATTAATTATTTTTTAATTTTTGTATATAAATCAGGATTAACCTTTAGGAATGGTAGTCGGTGACCTTTTTTTTTTTTTTTGTTGCGTGGTACTCGTATTAAGTTAGATGTGAGGGGAAGGTAAAAATTAAATGACTTTGAATGATGTTTGAAAATTAGGAGGAGACATATACTGGTCGTGATAAATGTTATACATTAATAATTTTTTGGTAAGGTTTAAAGTTCTGACTGACATTCAAAATTTGAACAAGCGCAGCTTTTAAATTAACCTACATAATAGTACTGCTTAACTTTTACAATCAACGATATAATAAATTGGTTAAAAGGTTCTAAATGAGATTTTTCTTGCTAGGTTACTCAAAGCCTATTTAATCCACCGATTAATCGATGAATTAAGGGAGGTCGGCAAATTAGTTCTGCAACTTCGGAATAAGGATTGGCTCTGAAATTTGAAATGGCTCGGGCTTGATTAATAATAATAATAATAATCGGTTTTTACAGGCCATTGCTGGCCCGTACCGCATCCCGAGCTTGTTCTTCGTATTGTTCTAGACAATCTCTAGTTGTTCTAGATTTTGTGCGATCTCCTTTTTTAAGGATTGGGCACAACGCGTCCATTTTCCATTCATCAAATATAACTTCACTTTGCCATACTAATCGAACAAGTTCGAAAAGATAATTCCACAAAGTATCCCCTCGAAATATCAAGAGCCCGGAATTAATGCAATCAACTCTAAGAAAACAGATTCTTTTTAGTCTCAGCATGGCCATTGTGAATTCCTTGTAGGATGGGTCCTCTATGCACATCTCCTCAATCTGTATTCGATAACTCAAATACAGCATTTGACGCTTATTGAACATTAAGTAAATTTGTGAAATGCTCCTTCCAAGTGTCGAGCACTGTATCGATGCAAACATGTCTTAAGACTACAGCCTTCCACCACTCACGCTTTTTCTGTCTACAAATTTGTTCTCCTAGCAAGGACCATTTTATTCTTCAAATTTGATTTTACAACGTATTCGCGCTTCTTTATAGGCTATATTCTGTTCCTCGACAGTAAGACGTCTGGGCCTCACCGAGAACGGAAGTTTTCAATAGATGACATTTGACCCTTTGCCTTAGTAATCAACACTTGATCAATTTGACTGCGGGACGTCATTTAGTCACAATGGAGTCATACGAGATCGCAAAGTACATAATTTTATCCCCATTACCGGTCGCTATATCGTGTAGGGAATACAGACTTATTTTTTCAAATTAGTCTGATTTGTCCAGCTATAGCATTAAAGTCTCCAATCACTATGCTGACGTCATATAGCCCGGTATGAATCAAGAACTGAGTTTTCTCTAGGGCATGTAGGCTCAATAGAAACATTTAATTGATGGAATGAATACACGTCTCCTGCTACAATAATTCCATTATTGGAGTTCAGGAGATAATATAAATCGAGCTTATTATTTTTTTTACAAATACATCGACTAAATCGAAACAAAGATTTTTGCCAGAAAATGAGGTATTCCAGTCTTTATTACGTTGCCAGTGCTTCCAGATTTATTTTTTATCACATCTATTCCAAACTTGGTATAACCAGCGACGTGAAGCTTAAGTTGCTAGGTTAGATGTACTTCAGACAAGAAAACAGAGTGATACAAAAATGTGTCTCATTTAGGTTTGAGTTCAGGGCTAATTAGTTCCAAATAGTTCCTCGCATTCTTGTGTCAGGTAGCTTAAGCTATTTGAAGATTTATATGACAGCCAAGTACCGAGTACTAAAGGGACCTAAGCTGGGTCTATTTTACGCGGGTTAATATTATTAATAAATGTTTGTGCAACCAAATGTTTTTCCCTCTGGTTCAAGCATTCGGATGGCTTTTGTAGATCCTCGTTTTTGACATAGCTTTCCGGGTCATGCATTTTGTTGGATTTATCGCAAGTATAGATTCGGCCACAGTTCCCTAGGGTGTGTCCAAATCTCTAGCAATTATGGTTTTCTTTTCCCAGTTTTTTGTGCCGTTGCTTCTCCACAATTTGGTGCTATTATCTATTTCCCTAGCCATTATTTCTCTGGTTGTCGAATTTGCTGGTTTCTCCGTTACTCGTCATATACTGCCAAGTTGCTTTAGAAAGTATTGTTTGCATTTCTGCAACACGATTTACGACATACATATTTCTTGGATTATCTGTAAGCCGCGCTAGAAAAATCATTGGATTTGTTCATTCCTTGTCACCTTAGCAATACAAAATTCTTCCATTAACAGCTTAACGTCAACTGAAAACGGTAATAGCCATCCCTACTGAATCCACAATTCTTCCCTTCAATTGATAAACCGTTTCTTTCGGTACATGTTCTATTTAATATATTCGCATGACCTTAAAACGTTCATTTACCTGCATCGAAATATTTATCTAATTTAGACAGCTTTATCCTTAATATGTACCGCGCAGATTAAATATACATAAGTCACTCAAACCGAGTTTAAGCAAAACTATTTCAATCATATGACTTAAGGTGTGACCTGATCGAAAGTTTAAGTTTTGCAAATGTAAATCGTAGTTTAATAACATCAAAAGATAAATCTAATTTAGGTTTCATGTTTATTATGACATAACATGGCTTAAGTCATTATAAAAAATAATATAAAAATCTTTGACAAAATCGATAAATAAGCGTGAATAAAACCAAACTGACTTAATTACGTTAATCGACTTAAGTAACAATTTTGTTAATATTATACTATACATTTAATACTAACTTTAAGTCATCCAAAAATGTCATGTATACATTATTAAGCTATACATACTTAAATCATGTAGCTTAAGCTAAGGTTTAATTTGTATTACTTAAGTCAGTACAATTTTAAACTAGGTGATTAGATGTAATTTAAGCACAGTAATTAGACACGCTTATTTAAGTCATTGTAGAAAGACTTAAGTCAACATATATTACAATTTACGAATAATTGTTTAAATTTCATAATGCATTACTGAAAATGGCTTATCTTTGACTAAGTCGATAAATAATCTTAAGTCATATAACACTAACTTAACTCATTAATTGACTTTCGTGGGTTAAATTTAATGCAACTAATTAATCATAGTACTTATTAATCTTATTTACTTAAACCAATTTGTTAAAATATAATTAAACTACACAGCGCAATTTTAAGCTAAATTATTTAAATTTTTAAGTCATGAAATTTTAATTTGAATTTTTAACTGCATTAGTTCCTAACTACAGTTTAAAGCCAATTTAAAGACATTTACACAATAATAATACAAGATTACTTTAAAATATACTTAACTTAGTCAAATCAAGTTTAAGCAAAACTATTTTAATTCTATGACTTAAGTTGTGACATATGGTCAAATGTTTAAGTTTAGCAAATGTGATTTAAACCATCATGTTTATTATGACATAACAAAGCTTAAGTCATTATAAACAATAATAAGTCGTTTATCTTTAACAAAATTGATAAATAAGCGTAAACAAATTAAAACTGCCTTAAGTACGTAAATCGACTTAAGTCACAATTTCGTCAATATTATATACTACCATTAAAGTCATATATATACGCAAAATTTCGGGTATGTCCCTTTGGATAGAGATTTGCCCCTGTCAGTCGACCATTAACATGGAAGTATCGTTGTATGATAAGACACCATACGATGATCTGTTTTAAAATCTTTAGCTGCCTGTTTTGATATACGGTTAGCCAGGACTCGTGTGGATGAGATTTCGTAAATAACAGCTCGAAATTAAACGGTTAAGTCTAATCTATGTTCAAATTTTGTAGGTAATTTTGTGGTAGTTTTTGGCAGAATTAATTTGTATATCCCACCATGTTAAATTGGAGCATGAATGAATATTTAGCGACACTCTAGCCATTGTGGTCACATTTGACGTGGCAAATCTTTCTTTTCCCATTTTTTCAACATTATAACGAATTTCCAGTTGGTGAACTGATCTTTGAGAAATTAGAAAAACTTGTGGCTCCGAATCTCGCAACCAAGTGCTTAAATTTAAATTGCTCAAGTTGATTTTTCTGTTCCACGACAGCTGTGAACACAACGGTAAATTGAAGGTTTTACGTGTTACTGACACAGACGCACTAGACGTGACTTTTTCACCTTAATGTCGTTTATTTCCTAAATGCAACCAACTCGACCTTGAAACCAAGACATTTTTAAATGGTTTGTAAATCTTTTAGTGTGGAGAAATGTATGCTGTCTTTTTTAACAGATGTACTCCATTTCATTAACTTAAATAGTCTCTGTATAAATGACGTAACAATTTAAAAATAACGTCGTTCTGATACGTTTAAGCCTTTACACTTATTGCATTGATACAGCTTGGGTAACCTTTACACATAGTAAACATTCCATTGCTAAGCTTCTCTTGGTTTTGTATCGCTAAACTAATGCTACTAGGTAAGTACGGACAACATATTCGAGGAAAATTTGCGATCGGTGTTACAAATGATTATACCATTTCAGTAGAAAAAGAATGGTTATTTTTAAACGATCGCAGATTAAACTGATCGATCTTAAGATCGCTTTAACACCAATGTTAATACTAAAGTTAACACCAATACTTAAATTTTATGTTTGCATGATCACTTTGTGTTCGATCATTCGAATAATTAATACCAGATCACTTGATTGTTTGCGCATAGTTTTGAAAATTCAAAAACTGACAGGTTACCGATCCCCTAAAAATCCTTTTTAAAGGTAAAATCCTGATTATTATAGCTCTATGAGATTTTTAGTGATAGAGGGAAGGCCTATAAATGTACAAAAAATGTTTTCGCACTATAATTTATTACAAAGCAGTACATGTAACATTTTTGCGTTGTTCTAATATTGATCTAGATACACTATGTCGTAATTTAAATGTTTAATTGACCACACAACTAAAAAGCGACCAAACAGATACCAAACTAAATAAAACTTACATATTGACAATATTCTGAATATGTTTTTATCTCGACGATTCGATCAATGGCAATTAAATAAAAATTTTAAAAAAAATATTTCAATAATTTTTAAAAACATTTTTACAAAGCTACAAAAGTATAAACATAAAAAATTTTAAAATTTAATTCCCGAAAACATAAAAAACTAAAAGCAACCGAACTGAAATATAATCAACTCTTTAAAAATCTGTTTGAATGTTTTATGTTTTTGTTGGTTTTTGTATCTCGTATATACGTATATATACGTACATATATGCGATCTGTATGTATTTTTAATAAGGCAAAGTGAACAGAAACGAAAACCACAAAAAACGAAAAAAAATTAAAAATGAAAACATAAATTTTATGTTATAATACTCGACATACGTAATTCTTTTGAGAAAACCAACCATCGAGTTTTTACATTCAAGAACCCATGTAAGAAAATGCACCGAAACAGACAGAGAGGAAGACGACCGATGACCAGACTTATTTTTATCTTTTTTTGATTTTCGTAATTAATTCGATGGGTCTTCCTTTTAATATTTATACGATTCTTCCTTGTTAAATTTATGCTTTATGTGTTGGCTAGTCTATGGTTTGAATATCTTTTTAATTTCTCTTATTTTTATTGCAATACTCCTCTTTTCTTTTTTGCTGATTTCACTAACTGTCGTTTGAGCTGGTAATAGCTTTTAAAACTATAATTTTACAAAACATATATCTCAACTGAACATATCACGTTCCTTTGTTTCTTCTTAGCATCCTGCTCCGCCTATTTGGTTATGGTTCCGACTTTCATTTTTGTCTTAAAAAACTTTTACACCATTTGTTTCGAAACAAAATTATCTTTTTTACTGTTCTTTATTATTGTAACTTACCTTTTTACCATTTGCCTCCATTTTAGTTTTGTATAGAACTCAAGATAAAGTTATTTCTTTCCAAACTATCATTTGTTATAAAACTATTATTTTACAAAGATTGCATTTACTTCAATAAATTTAAATCTCATAGAATTATCAATATAATTTAACCTTAAATGTTCTATGGAGTTTCCCTTTACCTGCCTTTAAACGAACCCTTTTTCCTAAAATTATGCTCGTTTTTGTTTCTGTCGTTTTTCGTTTTTCAATGGTGTTATTGTTACGCTTTTATTGTTTACTTATCTTTAGTTTTGTGAAACTTAAATAACTTAACTTATTCTTAACTTCACAGATTCATTCCAGTGTTTTGTCTCTGCTATGTTATGCTATTGCTGTTGTTTGAAGCGTTCAATTGTACACCTAGTTAAAAATTTCACTCAAATTTTTAAATTCCACTCAAACTTTAATTGAGTGTAAATTAAGTTTTACTGAAGTCATTAGATCAGTTTTTTGTGTTAACTTTAAAACACTTAAACAAAATATTCAGCCCCGTTTTTTATGTAACGAAAGTATACGTAACATTTTAATTTGTTTCTTCAACATAAATATCGCTCAAACATTATTAAATGCCTGTTCTAATAAAAGTGAACAATTTTTACTGAAACATTTTTTTAATTTTTATTTAAAGTATAAAAATTTCACTCAAGTTTTAAAATTCCACTCAAACTTTTATTGAGTGTAAATTAAGTTTTACTTAATTCTAAAGATTAGCTTTTTAACTTTTAAACCCTCAAACGAAATAATTTTCAAAAACATTAATAAACGTTTGTTATATAACAGCAATAAAAAATTCACATAAGTTTTCAATTTTCACTCAAACAAAATTAAGCAAATCGGAAACAGAAAAATGTTTGTAGATTAAGCAAAATCTCATTTTATAATAACGTCTTACTAGAATACAATGAAATTCAAGAATAAGTGGATTCTAAAATTGTTTGTTCAATGTATTTAAATTTCACTCAAACATAAATTAATTTCTTGGTCTAATAAAAATTTTAAGTTTTCACTCAAATTTTAAAATTACTCTCAAACCTTTATTGAGTGTAAATTAATACTTAAAAATAATTTTTTGGGTTAGTTTTAAAACCCCTAAAAGATATTATTTTCAAAACTGTGAGCATATGTTGGTAGTGGCTTGCGATGTAATCATTAAAAAAACTGTTCAATTTCGTTTTCAATTTTCACTCAAAAACGTTTAAGCAAATTGGCACAAATGAATCTTTTAATAGATTAAGCACAAACCTAATTTTATAATAATGCCTAACGAGAATTTTTTAAAATTCGTGATGAAATAGATATAAATAAATTTTTTCAACATAAATTTCACTCAAACTTTATTTAACAAAAGTGTGAAAAATTTCACTCAAATTTTAAAATTCCACTCAAACTTGTATTGAATGTAAATTTTGATTTTTTCAAGTTTAGAGTTTAGTTCTCAATTTTCACTCAAAAACGATGCAAATTGGCACTGTTTAACGAAATATTGGTTTATTTAACGAATTTAAATATCACTCAAATGTTATTTATTTTCCTGTTCTAAAAAACGATAACAATTTCACTCAACAATATTTAATTTATTTTTTTAAAAAGAAAAAGTATAAAAATTTCGCTCAAATTTTAAAATTAGTCAAACTTTTATTGAGTGTAAATTTTTTGGGTTTCAATTTCCACTAAAAAACGCTGAAATCTTTCAGTGTGGGCAATTTTTTAACACTCAATTTAAACCTTGCTAGTTAGTTTAAGATAAAATAATGCTATCTTGGTTTATTTAAATTTACTCAAATTATGATCACCTACTTTTGATTGGACCATCTAATATAAAATAAAATTTTACTCAATTTTTGATTAAATACTCATAAAATGTTGAACTAATCTGTAGAGTCTCTATAATATAACTACTAAATGTCACATTAGAATTTCACTCACTACTCCTATCACTCAGTTTTAAACTTTGTCACGCCAGGTATATCAATATGACTTGGTTAGAATTTCCACTTAATTCTATTAATAATACCGACTTAATTATTTAAAGATCAAAACAATGATCATCAGAATCATTAGAACTTTTGTTCCATTTAATCTACTGATTAAAGTCACTCAAACTTAAATTAACTCACTTTTATTTGTGTTATCTAAAAAATATCAAAATTTCACTCAATAATAAATATAATATGGGAAATTCACTAAACTCTTCTATGAGTTAGATTCACAATGTGAAGCTATATTTAAAGATAACTATAAATATACTAATTGTTAAAATAGTTTAAATTAAAATTCACTCAAATTTAACTCGACTCAGTTTTGGGTTGACCAACCACAATATATTTTCTCTCAGTTTGAATAAGCCTGTAAAGAGTTCATTTCTAAATTTATTATTTAAATTTCACTCAAAATGTTTACACTCATTTTCTAACATTTACTCGACTGTTTACTAGTTTTAAATAAATTTGTCATAGTTTATTCTAAAATATAAAATATAGGCTTTATAGATTGTATCTACTAAATGTTTTATAGGAATTTCACTTAAGGCACGTAATATAATTTATTACATTGTATAAATTACATTGAAATTTCACTCAAAAAGTTCAACACTTAACTTCCAAGTTTATGACGTTAATTATAGATGGATTTTTCTTAATGTGTGCAACGATACGTAAATTGTTTGGCTGTAAATGTTACTTTACAAGTTTGTTGAGTGAAAAATTACGCAAAATAGCAGTAGCAAGTGGCAATATATATCTCTTAGCGACCCCTTCAATCTCATTAAACTATCAATTATGTATTGATTGCCAACTACTCCCATATTCGCTAAATTACGTCATTATGTATAAATTTATATTGAACTCGAAAACATTGCGCCTCCACAAGTTGCTTTCGTTTAAGCAAATTTATGTGACAAAAACTGTCTTGGAAAGTATTGGATAAGTTTCCCTAGAAGTTTAACCATGGCGACTTAAATGGTAAATTAAAATTTGCAAATTTGAAGAGTTTAAATCTTACGGAAAGTAATACTGTTTTTAGTAAAAGCGATGTTATCGTTTGCTGATTTCTTATTCCTCATTTAACTACCAGTTCTGTCTAGACTGCCCACCATTTCTATTAATTCCCCAATCGTTTTATATGGCATAATAAATTTTAACGGTTCTTGCGGAAGCAGTTGTTGGATTATAAAGAAAAAACGTTGGAAGGGAAACAGTTTTACTGGTTTTTTGAATAGTGTGCAACAAATCCAGGAAGTGCTACCATACATTTTTTTTATTTGGGGAAATTATACAAATGAACCCTAATCCAAAAATAATATTGATTTTTTTTAAAGCCCGTTATTTCGTCGGCCAAAATACTTTTCCCTGAAATAATACTTAATGCTGCCTTTCTTTTGTGTAATCAAACCAGGTCACCAATTACTTCTTGAGCTTAAGCAAAAAGTTTGAAGACAACGATTTAAAAATTTAGGTCACTGGCTTAAAATTTATATTGGCGACTTCAATGTCACTCCAAACATAATCCTAAATTATGGACTGTTACGAACATGGAAATAGACCCAAAGAGTTTTCTCCGGACACAAAATAATGTCAAACCATGATACTACAGATAAAAAACAAAAGAATCCAAAAAACTATAAAGAACAGATGTGTCTCTTCCTAAAATAAGCTCCACAGTGTTCCATTTTAAAAATACCCCACCAAAAAAAATGCAATCTCCACAAAATGCATTTATTTAACTAAATTTATGTGAGAAAAATTGTCCTGGTTATTACTTGCATATTAAGTTGAATGCATTAATATTTAATGAAAATTCGATTGAAATTCACCAAAAAAAAATTAACGATTTCGACAGATAATGATGACAAAATTTATTTTTTTTATTGATCTCATTAAATTTCAAAAAAATATATAATAATTTTAAAATTTTAACGATGGAATATAATATTAAAAAATCATAAATCTTATTTATTGTGTGAGTGGTGGAATATCCATATGTTTGTGCCTTACCAAACCAAAAGGTATACGATCTATACAGTAAAATTTCATCCCAATTCTTAGTATAATAGACGCAACCATAATTAAAATAGAAAATTTAAATAAATAAAATAAAAATAAAAATTTATCGCTAATTATTTTTAATAAATCAAAAATAAATAACATTTTAATTTTTAATTAAATTTTATTTATTTATTATTATTTTCGATGCAGACGCACACACAATATCGTAAAATCATAAATAATTTTTTTTAATATTTTTTTTTTATTATTTTATTTTAATTTTCCATGACACATGATTTTTATTGAATAATAAAATTATTTTATGTACACATAACAACGTATTTTTGAAAATTATTAATAAATAAATAAATAAAAATTCAAATGTATAAATAAACCATATATGCAGTTGTTAAATATTTATACATATAAATATATATATATATATATATATATATATATATATATATATATATATATATTTCAGGAATGATTCCTTAATTCATTTCAAGCAAAAAATTAATATTAAAAGTCCATATTCTCTAAGATACAGTGCGTTAAGGAAAATAGTTTTGGTAGGTACCTTACCGCATATTTTTCATAATTATTCTAATGCTACGTAGTCCAAGCATAGCATTTGTTATTTTATCGTTATGAGAATTACCTTTGTATAAATGTCTTATACATAGTAAGCTTTTGTAAACTTTTGTTTTTTAAATCCAGTAGCCTTTTCTTTCGTCTTTTATTTTTGTTTAGTTTCAAAATAATTGACATTCATTCTATAGTTAATAATCTATTTTAAGTTATGTGGTGTGTTTCATTCACAATTATTTGTGACCGATCATCGGGTGGATACAAATCCGGTGCCATCTTTATCTGTTTAAAGCGATGACGCTGTTCTACGAGCAGCTGAAAATGATCCTTTAAACAATATAAGATATTATCCTTTACGGTTCAATATATCAAGATACAAAATTTCGAGTAAGTCATTCCTGCTGTTGGCGAAACAAAATTAATTTTTGAATAGCCCAATTTAAATCGCGATCATATATAAACAAAAATTTAAATTATACGATCAACCTTGAGCAAGCACTTACAGAAACAATATTCAATAAGAATGCACCGAATAAATTGTTAGTTAAAAAATCATTTCGTTTGATGTTGATGAATATGGCCTCGTTTAATTGATCCAATTCGATCTACATTAATTAATACGTGTTATGATCAGCCTTCACAATAAATGTACGATCATTATATACAAAATTTGATTATTATATTAAACCTATTTCATATAAATAGCGATTTGGAATAAGGAAGTTGGTATGTATAAATATTGTGCAATTTTAATTAGTAAATGATCATATTAAATTTAATCGTGTGATTGATCGGATCGATCACAGTGGGGATCAATTTTAAATAACATGAAATAGTTTTTTTTTAATCACAAGAAAAGATCGAGATAAGTCTATTGGATATATCTTATGGGTGTTTAATATTCGTTGTGCTGGCCACATCATGCACCAAGATGATCATGTTTGTAGGTTTATAGTTGAATATTTAGTTTTAAAAGAAAGCCTAACGAAGGCGATCGATTTCAATAGTAGGAGATCGTTTTTCCCTTCATTAGGGAAAGTTTTGGTTTAAAGATTTTTAGTTCCAATTTGTTCTCGGAATACAAATATGTCTTAATGTATACCATACAGTAAGTACTACTTATAGAACAGTAACTGTACATTTTAAAACATTCTTAACACTTTAAAAAGCTGAAAATTGCTTTTAGCAATACTCTTTTTTTCGAAGATTTCTGATTTATCTAACGAATTTTCCTAGTACATTTTTAAGAAGTCTCGTTTACTAGTTACACACTGATTTTTATAAAAAAAATTATGGTCAAAAAGTTCACCTAGAGCTTTTCAATGCTCGAAATGTACTAAATGATGGTTGTAAATTGAGTCATTGATCGAAAAAAATCAAGATAACTTGACTGACTTAACGAATATGGGTAATTTTTTTGAATTATGCCCAAATTATCTGCACTTAACAATATTTGCTTAACAATTCCAATCAAGTTAATTACTTAACTTCAGTTTGGTAGAGAGGTAGCAGCTTGTTGGATCTCTTCTATCGAGAAACCTGGTACTTCTTCCGGTTTATTGGAACAAGGTGGCCGGCCATCATTAAAGTAGTCCGGCAAAAGATGTGCTATGTTACAGATTGGTTTTATTAAGGGGGGAGATGGCAGTTTCTGGTGCTTTATCTTCTTAGGTGGCAATTTTTGTTCGGAAATCATCCTTTGGTTCGTTCGGGGTAAAATAGCAACTGACCTATATGCTATAGCAACTGACATATATGCTATAGCAACTGACATATATATCTCCCATACAAACCTTTCTTCGGCTCCATAACTCTCAGTTGTGATTGGCTACGGGACCCAGATGGAAACTGTTCCTAGATTTTCAGAGAACAATTCATCTTTCGCTCTATTCATATATTGCTCACAATGAAAAGATCCGCGCCTATCTCCATTATCAGCTGGTTTAGAAGGACAACCGTGGTTCTACTTCTATGCAAGTTTCCCTAAAGAACCTTCATCTTATGTTTACTATCTTGCTTGGTCAACGGCCTGCCTAAATTTCAGGCAAACACCTGACCCTAGTTCGTGTTTGGCTTGTTCTGGCCCAATTTTATTTTGAGCACATAAAAACTACTTGACTTCCGCTTTAGATTCCTTTTTGAAATGGTCTCTTTCTCCACTGTGGAAACAAAGTTCACTTTGGTTGGGGCCTTTACAGTTCACTTTATGATTGCCGTAACCAAAGCAGGCATAAAAAGTCTCACCAAGGGCAAATCTCAATGCCTCGCGGAAGATCGCTTTGTTGTTTGTATTTGCTCCGAGTTCCAAAAGAATATCACCTACCTGATACGGCGTAATGTGTTCTCTTATTGCACCTCTTTTGACTCGGCAGATTTGTTTCCATCTCCTAAATAGGTGTGCTAATTATTTCATCCTTTGTGTTTCCTCTCCGTTTTCTCTCCAGATGTTCTGACGGAAAATGGTCCTATCGAGGATCCAAAAAAATCTGGTTTAATAACCGATTTTTTTTTGTTCTACCGTTGCCATTTTCAATTCTCGTAATACCCGAGTATTTGATATCCCCGGTACCTGCCAAATCTGACGGCCCCCAAGCCACCACCTGGGAAGGTGCCCGGTGGGGGGACTAACAAACCCAACACGAGTGGGAATATAATAATATAATAATATAATAATATAATAATATAATAATATAATAATATAATAATATAATAATATAATAATATAATAATATAATAATATAATAATATAATAATATAATAATATAATAATATAATAATATAATAATATAATAATATAATAATATAATAATATAATAATATAATAATATAATAATATAATAATATAATAATATAATAATATAATAATATAATAATATAATAATATAATAATATAATAATATAATAATATAATAATATAATAATATAATAATATAATAATATAATAATATAATAATATAATAATATAATAATATAATAATATAATAATATAATAATATAATAATATAATAATATAATAATATAATAATATAATAATATAATAATATAATAATATAATAATATAATAATATAATAATATAATAATATAATAATATAATAATATAATAATATAATAATATAATAATATAATAATATAATAATATAATAATATAATAATATAATAATATAATAATATAATAATATAATAATATAATAATATAATAATATAATAATATAATAATATAATAATATAATAATATAATAATATAATAATATAATAATATAATAATATAATAATATAATAATATAATAATATAATAATATAATAATATAATAATATAATAATATAATAATATAATAATATAATAATATAATAATATAATAATATAATAATATAATAATATAATAATATAATAATATAATAATATAATAATATAATAATATAATAATATAATAATATAATAATATAATAATATAATAATATAATAATATAATAATATAATAATATAATAATATAATAATATAATAATATAATAATATAATAATATAATAATATAATAATATAATAATATAATAATATAATAATATAATAATATAATAATATAATAATATAATAATATAATAATATAATAATATAATAATATAATAATATAATAATATAATAATATAATAATATAATAATATAATAATATAATAATATAATAATATAATAATATAATAATATAATAATATAATAATATAATAATATAATAATATAATAATATAATAATATAATAATATAATAATATAATAATATAATAATATAATAATATAATAATATAATAATATAATAATATAATAATATAATAATATAATAATATAATAATATAATAATATAATAATATAATAATATAATAATATAATAATATAATAATATAATAATATAATAATATAATAATATAATAATATAATAATATAATAATATAATAATATAATAATATAATAATATAATAATATAATAATATAATAATATAATAATATAATAATATAATAATATAATAATATAATAATATAATAATATAATAATATAATAATATAATAATATAATAATATAATAATATAATAATATAATAATATAATAATATAATAATATAATAATATAATAATATAATAATATAATAATATAATAAAATAATAATATAATAATATAACATCCGGGGACCCCATTTTAATAAGATAATTCTGTAAAATGGGTGCTACAATTTCGCAGTTTTCATGGGAAAACCCATGTTTCATCTTTTCATGAAGCATCCATGTTTCATTTGGATTATGAATAGGTGATTCGTAAGTCTATTAAAACAGCCTTTTTGTTAGTAGCGTCTGCGGGACTTTCGCTCCATCTTATTTAAATACATTATTTGAACAGACAGACACACTTCGTTATTGTTTATAATAAGGACTAGAACAGTGTTCTCCGAAAAAATCCTCAATTGAAAGGCGCAGTAATTGTGGTTAGTGATGATGGCATAAAGTAAGAACCACTTGGAACTCCGAAAGGTTTTAAAGAATGTGTATTGAAACATGCTGGAATATGCAGCTTCTTCGATAAAATTGCGTGAGTCACGCTAGTGGCCCCACGACTTCATGCGCTTCAATATATCCTAACCAAAAGCTCATAATTATGAATATAATTTAAATTGTGTAATTAGACCACATATCCGTAAATAGATTCCCGATTCCGCACGAGTATTAATTTATTTATAATAATTTTTTTGTTACCTAAAAATCTGTTCAACATTTTTTTGTTGTTTGTTTTGTTTAATTAACATAAATAATTATGAAAATATGTACATATATGCGTATCATTTTTATGTGCGGTAAATTGTTTATTAAATTGCATATTACAAAAATATGTATAATTTTTAATTTAAATTTAAATTTAAAATTTTATTAAAATATTTTAAAATTTTTTTTTTTTTTTTTTTTTTAGAAACAGCAGGAGAATTAGGATGGGCGTTAACATTAATTATTGTATCAGTCATATCAGCTCTATTAGGTGCTATTATAATGGTTATAGTTTTTAGGTGTAGAAGGTGAGTACTCAAATTTAACCAAATCAATATTAGAGTCAATAATTAAGTTGGATTAATTAAATAAAAAATAAATGAAAGTAAAATCCGTATATAGTACCTTGATTTATACTGCGGCAATTTAACGGCGATATACTATAGCTATATCCATTATTTGTGTGCGATTTTAAATCAAATTAAATTATTAAATTTATTGGTAATTTAAAATTTTTAATTAAATATTATATTTTTATGACTTCCAGTCGAGTTTTATAGACAAGATTGGATTTTATATTTGTTTTCGTATTATATTGTTGAAGAATGCGCGAATTAATCGCTCCGATATGATATCTTGTGGTGTTTTATTTAATTTTTTTTATTTTACGGCAATTTTATGGAGATTTGGATTTTATTATAAACAAAAATAGCCGCATTTATATTGTAATGTATATATATACATATATAGGCTGTGTAGGTTGGTCACAGTGTTTTTGTTACTGTTATTAATTTTATGGGATAATTTTTTTTTTTTTTGTGTTTATCAAACAGATTTTATGTTTGTCTGTTAAAATGGTCTATCTGTAGATTTGAAACAATGTAATTCATGATAATGTTAGATAATTTGATTGCCTTATCGTTAGAGCTAAATCTTCTGTACATTGTCATGGTATGGAAAAGAGTTTTAATTTTGCCAAATGTGGATAGGTTTGCTCCAAAACTTGGTTAAAAATGTATAACATACAGCAGGCTAAATTTCAATAATAATTTTGTTACATTGTTGAGATGTTTGCTTAGAAGTCATTCCAATATTATTTGAAGGCACTTTTTTATGAACCCTTGAAATTTATTGTTCGTTCTGTATGCATGCTGTGGATAATCATTGCATTGTTCAATTATGATACAGATTTTTACAGTGATCAGTCAAACTTCTTCCTGAGTATCATCATTATTTTATGATTTTATCATTGCGGTTATCTTTATTGTTGTGTTTAGGGAAAAGATACTTCTCCAGTTTTTGAATTCTCTAATCGTTTTGATTTCCATTTCAACATTTTTGGGAATCATAATTGTAATGCCTTAGTACGCATTCTATCAGATCTGATTTTTGATGTCACATGCTTCAGCATACAAATGTTTATTGCGGGTCTCCCACACGGGAATTTACGTATCTTTGATGGAAAGAATACATATCTTCGGGATTTGTCGCTTAAATTTAATGCCATGACTGTCTTTAACTATTACCACTCTAGTTAACTGTTAACTATATACCCGGTTGCAGTTACCATTTTACTCTCTGTTAAAGGATCGCGAGTTATTCGAAGTGGTGCCGATAGTGGTATAAAATGAAATTACGTATACCATTATTAGTTAACATTTGTTGAGATCCAAATGTTGGGTTAGTACAATTTTATTGAGTGGTCTCTTGTAAATATTGGTTGCAGTTTATCCTCTAGGCCTACATTCCTTAGTTTGTATATTGCCTTTCGCATCTTGCCATTTTCGTCGCTGTTGAAGATTATATTATAACGGCTGAGGTAAGGTTGTAATTGCTGAACTGCACTGTAATCGGATACCACTTCCAAATGTAGCGCCTTCCTTATTACGAAGACACTGATGCCCTTTTTTGCACCTCCTCCTCTTCTAGTTGCTAATAAAATTTCCCTTGTGTAGTCGACACCAGTATTAGTGAATTGTTTGGCTGCTTCAACTTTAAACACCGGTAATTGACCCATTATTTGTTTGCTGGAATTATGTCATGACTAGCGACATCTGAAGGAGTGTTTTTCTATCATATACGTGAGACCAGTTGTCTCTACGACAACGATACAAAATTTCAGCTGTCCTGTTACCTAAAAATTGCTTCCTTCATTTCGGGTATTACTGAACAAGGCAAGCACAGTCGCTAAACCAGTCCAAGTAAATTGCGTGTGTGGTATATCTTTCAACCACTTTGACACCTTTTCTAACAGTTTTAAAAGAAACAGAGCCAACCATGCCAATTAATCAAATAACTTCGATGATTCTGACAGCATGCATTACTCATTTCATTATTTGATCAGTTTGCAGTTCAGATACTTTAAAGGTGAAATAAGAATTACCAGTGTAATCCTCGAATCATGCATCATGCTGCAACATGTTTTCGTTCACCTACTCAAGTAAGCATCGTATAGCTAAAACTGGTGCTAATAATGTTCCGTGAGTTACCGTTAGTAATTTGTATGGCTTTAGTGAACTTGTTGAGTTCTCTCCATAACAATCGCTGATAGTTCGTGTCATATTCGTCCATATGAATTTGCCGGTACATTTGGCAATATCTGCCCTGATCGCAAAGGAATAAATTGTAAATCGCGCAATATTATATTCCAGAGTGTTTGTTGAATCATTGGTCCTTTTAGTGACACTACTCTTAGTTCGACGTAAACCATCGAAGACCACTCACACCTCTGTTGTTACACTATCTTGTTTCGTTACCGCGTGATGTGGCAAATAAAATTCCTTATTAATAGTATTTGTAAATGCCGTTCTAGGCACCTGGTAACCAGGACTTTCAGTAGCTTTTGTAGTGGTTACTTTCTCAGACTGATGATTGACTCCTATAAAACATTGCTAGAGGTTGATTGATAAGCTTTAAATTTAATAACCGAGGAATTTGAGTTGGGAGGTTCCAGTTTCAAATCACAAAAGGTAAAAAAACCAAAAATTATTTTTCATTACTTGATTACCAAGTAATGAAAAATAATTTTTCATTACTTGGTAATCAAGTAAGCTGGTGGATTCAGCTTTAACGGAAGTAGAAAATTATTGGATAATAGGGTCATCTATGGTATAATTTCATAGTGATAATGGCATATAATTTAAAAAACAATTTTTCAACCTTGTTCTCAGATATGTGAGATATTTGAGAAATGTAAGATATGTGAGTTATGTGAGATATGTGAGATATGCGAGATATGTTGAATATGTAAGATATGTGAAATATGTGAAATATGTGAGAAATGTGAGATATGTGAGATATGTGAAATAAGTGAGATATGTGAGATAAGTGAGATATGTAAGATAAGTGAGATATGTGAGAAATGTGAGATATATAAAATATGTGAGATATGTGAGATATGTGAGATATGTGAGATATGTGAGATATGTGAGATATGTGAGATATGTGAGATAAGTGAGATATGTGATAAAAGTTAGATATGTGAGATATCTAAGATATGTGGAATAAGTGAGATATGTGAGATATTTGAAATTTGTAGGTATGTGAGATATTTGAGATATGTGATATATGTGAGATATATGAGATATGTGAGATATGTGAGATATGTAAGATATGTGAGATATGTGAGACATGTGAGATATGTGAGATATGTGAGATATGTGAAATATGTGAGATATGTGAGATATGTGAGATATGTGAGATATGTGAGATATGTGAGATATGTAAGATAAGTGAGATATGTGAGATATGTGAGGTATGTGAGATATGCGAAATATGTGAGATATGTGAAATATGAGAGATATAAGAGATATGAGAAAAATGTGCGATGTGTGGAATATGTGTGATATGTAAAATATGTGAGATATGTGAGATATGTGAGATAAGTGAGATATGTGAGAAATGTGAGATATTCGAGATATGTGAGATATGTGAAATATGTGAGACAAGTGAATTATATGAGATTAATGAGATATATGAGGTATGTGAGGTACGTAGAGTATGTGAGGTATGTGAGTTATGTGAGGTATGTGATAAAAGTTAGATATCTGAGAAATGTAAGAGATGTGTGTGAGATATGTGATAAAAGTTAGATATCTAAGATATCTGATATAAGATATTTGTAAAAAATATGAGATATATTAGCTAAGTTAGCTATGAGAGAAATGTGAAATATGTAAGTTATTTGAGTTATATGCGGTATGTGAAATTTGTGACATATTTGCGGAAGATATTTGTAGGAATTAGTTTTAGCTGCACCGTTTAATTGAGAAATACCTCGAAATCTCAAAAGGGGAATATAAAAGAGTTTTTCTATCACTTAAACTTCTGACACAGGCTAAGCTTACATTGACGCGATAAAGAATATGTAGTTAGATAGATTGCAAAAAAGTCACAATATGAACACCAAGTAGCAAAATTTAAAACAAAAGATTTTTTTGCAAAATAGAAGATGGCAGCAGCTAAATTTTAAAATGAATATCCACAGTGTAATATGATTTATGAGTAGATTTATATGAAATTATAGGCTCTTAGCCGGTTTTTTAAACTGATAATAGTTTAGCCTGTTTACCAAATTATGCATATAGAACAATGTAAATTAGGCTGGCATTAGAATGATATTTTTAGTATTCAAATTAAATTCAATAAGTACATTGGGACTTATAATATATATATAGTCCTTCGGCATGTACTAGAATCTTTACAACATCAAAATTTACGTGCGGACACTAAAAATTGAATAAAATTTATAATCCTCTTCGCAATGGGTGATTTTATTGATTTTTTTTTTATTTATTAAAAATGTAATTTAAAAAAGATTATTGTCAATTATATGGGGATAATGGTAAAAATTTATGTTCACAGAAAAAAAATTATAATTCGTACCAGAGGTGGAGAATTTATGTCATCTTTACGTATAATTAATAGGATATTAATTATTAATTTTTTTTTAGTGATATTGCCAAAAAAGTTATTAAAAATCGGAAACCTGCTGCGATATATTATATAAAATCGACAGGACTAAAATAATGTACCATTAATGTATGGCCATGGGAAGTGCAAAAATCGTTAGTAAGTAGAAATGTATTTAAATAATCCAGGAACGATGCAGAAATTAAATGACTTAATTCAAATATTAACCTAAATAGCAACAAAAGGGTCTATGCAAGATGAATCTCTAAGTGAACTTGTTTTAAAAGCGAGAGACTCGGATGACTGAAATTTTCGGATTCTCTTTATAGTCATCATTTATTAAATTTTTCAGACTTGTTTAACCATATAGGCATAATGTCTGTCCTCACTCATTTAGTGGTACAGACAGGTTTTTGAAACACTCGCAAATCAAACCAATAACACTGATATTTATCGTATACTTTTTAAATTGGTTCATCCAGGATACTATAATCGTTAACCTTTAATTTGTTCATCTGATTAAAAATTCTTAAAAAATTTCTGCATTTTTGTTAATTTAGAAATTTTTGAAATAACCGAAAACCAATCAAACCTTTTGCGTTGATTATTTTTTTAAAGTTTTTATAGTTTTTTAAATGACCGCACCGCGACCAGATACACCATTTAAAATCAATAAAAAAAAATTTCGTGTAGTGTTCTAACAACAAAATCGCAGAACTCAATGATCAAACACAAAAAATGGTTGGTGGATAAATAAAATAAACATAACAAAAAACGTTAAGAAAATAAAAATAAAAATAAATTTACGAATAAGAAAACCACTGTAGCAATAATCTTAAATCTTTATTCGATTTTGTTGCCGTTTGCTATATAAAGGGGTTTCCATTTAGTATGTAAAAAATCATGTACAACGATGAACTGTGCTTCATAAAGAACTAATATAGTTAATGTAGAAAAAATGTCAATTAGCACTCGTCTTGAAAAACTCGCTAGGTACGTTTAGGCTAATAACAAGGTAACAACATTTTTTTTTTGTTGAACTCACGAACTTTGTTTGATTATACAATTGTTGTTTTTGTAAATATTTATCAATAAAAAGTTAAAATTGAATGGAAATTCATGTTAATGATTAGCTGAGTGTGTGTGTGTCGTACCCTCGTATTTATATAGGAAAAAATTAAAAACTATTTAAATATTTTAATTTTAATTTTGTTATTCTTAGGTTTCTATATAGATAATAAAGTGTTAAAATATTGTGGAAGAATAAAATTTTTGTGCGATAACACGACGGGTTACTTGCATATCAGGATGTGAGAGCACTTTTTTTTACCGAATGTGAATAACCTTAAAATTGTGAGATATATGAAGTGGTAAATTTTGTTCGGTCTTGTATGATTATGGGGTCTGAATCAATAAATAACTATGCTAGTTCTTGGTCATATTATCGCATATTACTAAGTGTCCTCTTTGACAAATTGGTAGTATAAATATTTAACCACCAGTAAAGTTAATTAGTATCACCAATTTTCAAAATGAAAATATACTGGCTTAAGCCACTCTCCAGTGAGCTTAATATGTTTTAAACTAACAGAAATCTATTAAATGTTTTGATTTAACTATAACTTAACTTTCACTATAAAATATTATGACTTAGCTTAATTTAAATAACTTAAGTAGTTTTCAAGTGATCAAATTAAAAAAAAAACGTAAATCGGCTTAAGTATCTTAAGCAATTATTGTACCTAAACCCATTTTATTTATGACAAGTAAGACTTCGTAATGTTAAAGAGACTTAAATAGTTTTGTTAAATTAAATATTTACTAAATCGAATTAAAGTGGCTTAAGTATTTATCAAACCTCAATTGTTTGCAACTGAAATATGATTAAAACTTATAGATAAGGTTTTAACGATGTGGATTAAGTTTATATTCTATATATTAATAAAAATTGCAATCTAAGTAACTTAAATATTTTAGAAAATTTAGTTATTAACATTTAAGACAATAATGCGTTTTAAAAGTACTTAAGTTTTTTTTAAAAATAGAATTATCGTTTAATTTAAATAACTTTTTAAAAATCAAATTAAACTAAAGATAAACATAACTACAGATTTTTCAGATAAATAAGGGCTTAAGCATGATTAAATGCAACTTAAGTTTTAAACCGGTTCGACTAAATTAAACTTTAATTAAATTCATTTAACCCAAATTAAGTGCCAAATTATTATGTAGACGTTTATAAAGATATCGCAAATTTTTATTTGACTTAAGTCAAAGTTTTAATACTTATAGCTTATTTAAACGACTTATATTTTTATAAAATTGAGCTTTTTTTATTGATACAAGTTAAATTTAATTTAAATTTATCAATATCACAAGGAAAATTAAGAGCTATGACTGAAACCGTACAAATTTAAACACTCCCATAACTTTGACGACCCACATTTCTTATTACGGAGCCCTTTTAAGAACTGTTTTTTCTTGCAAAGACGGCTCCTGTAGTTTGACGTGCTTATCTAAATCATGGTTTCAGTATTTTATTCAACCACTATCCCATCGTGCAGGTAACCAAGGTTTCCCTTGCAAATTAATAAAACTTAAACCTCCTTTAAGTATAGTACGTAGTTGAGTTTTACTCCGTACTACTTACTTAAGCAATTTAAGTTTTTATTTTTAAAAAAAAGTCGTTTAAACAAATAAAGTACATGTCTATATCTGCTAAACACGTAAGTGACTTAAGTCACAATTGTTTCCGGTACAAATAATATTACTTAAGCCAAACTAAAATGACTTTAATAATGTTAAAATAAAGTTTAAAAAATAGTAGCAAACTATGTCCTAAGTGATTGAATGTAAAGTTTACCTTAACTTAAGTTATTTTAACTAAACAAATTTTTGTAATTAAAGTTAAGTGACTACTTTCAATTTATTTTTTATCTAAATTCAAGTAAATACATTTTCTTTTAGCTTAATTGGCTTTAAAAAATATTACTCATTTATATTACTTAAACCGGATTAAATTTTTTTATGTATAAAAATATCACATTTATTCAAATACATTCGAAATTTAGCCTCCTTAATTTTTATTTAAAATTTATATAAATTTCCCCAAAGTTGATTTAAGTCATTAAATGAGTCATTACTCATTAAATAAATGTATGAAATTAAAGTTAAGTAACTTAAAGATTTAAAAATCATTTAAATGCTTGAAGATAAGCTAAATTCACATTTTGATTTGGTAAGTCAAAACTGTTACTTAAGCTTATATATTCCAAAATGTAATAATTTCGTTAAATTAAACCACTTCAAATACTGATTTGCCTTAAAAAATTGTTACTAATTTTAAGGGTTTAAAATGGTCCCAAATTGACCTTAAGTAAAATGACTTAACTAAATATTTATTTTTAACCGAAATTAAGTAGCGTGAATAAACTTAAAGTATAACTAGTTAAATAGTTTTAAAGTAGGGTTAAATTCTGTATAGAGTTAATTGAATTTTAACTGAATTTTCTAATAAATAAAAACAATTGACTTAATTTACATGCTTAATTTTTGATAGTATTGAGGCTTCTTAAGTCACTTAAACTTGATTAAAAATAACCAAGTATTTTAATCGAGTTTAAGTGACTTAACTTATTTTTAAGACCAGCTTTTAAATTTACAGCCATTTCAAAGTGGTTTAAGCCAAAAAGGGTTGATAACACTACACAATGTATACAAATATAATAACTTAAGCCAAAACTAACTGACTTAAAAATTTAAAAAAAAATGGATTCAACATTTTACGATCTTTTTTTATTTTTGTTAAATTTATCCTGCCCAAACGGCTAGTACTGCGACATAAAATATCTTTTTTGCTCCTGGGAACATTTTACGATACATAAGTCGAATACAACTTAAAAATGAGCTGATAAAATGGAAATTGAAAGTTAACTTAAATTGCTACTAAGCTTTGTTTACTTAGTAATTGCAATGGAAAGTAAATTAACTTTTAGGTAAATTTTACGATTGAGTAACATTAGTTAAAACTCTTACTTAAGCCTATAAAACGTTTATTGGTTAGGTTAAATTCATTCGATTTTAATTGTTTTATAATAAAGTAATGAAATTAATTTAGGAACGCATGAGTGGCCTTAACATATTTTGGAGAACCTCACTTTGACCTAAATCTGTCTAATTTTATTTTAAGTTAGGTTTTATCAATTAAAACACTATTTTGATTATTAATAATTTTTAACGAATACTTAAATTACAAAGTTAAGTTAATTAGATAGACTTCCTACTACTTACTTAAGTTTTAATCAGTTTAAGTTGTATTTACAAAAGTTTCTGTTGAATGGATTAAGTACGCATCTCAATATCCGTTATACACAAATATGATATCATAAAGTTCAACTTTAATATATATATATAAATAAGTGAAGTCAAATTGTTCACTTTACAAATATGTAATATTACTAAATACAAATTAAAAGGTCTTCAATAATTTTAAAATAAAATTTTAATTTTTAGTAGCAAGTAGCAAACAAATATTGAGCTTAACTTAACGACTTAAACTAATTTTAACTTAGCTAATTTATATAAATAAAGTTAAGTAAAATACTTTCAAAAATTATTAACCTAAATGCATGTAAACACTTTCTTAAGTGGCTTAAAGTGGTTTCTTTTAACTTAAGTGGCTTAAGCCTAAACTGTTTTAAGCCTTTTAAGTGTCAAATTTTTATTACTTAAATTGAATTTGAATTAAAAATTACTTGCCTTCCAATATTACAAGTCTAATAAGTATAAATAAGTCTTGTTGGTCTTGTCTTCACCTAAACTAAATTTGAATGAAGGAAAAGTATAACGACTTAATCTGTTGCACATTTAAAGATGTCCTTGATTCTTAAGCTTCAGATACTTTTATCTTGCAACTTTTTTGATTTATTACTAAACCGAAACTTCTAAAATTTTATTAGATTCAGACTTATTACGCTTGATATTAGCTTAGATATTTTTTAAATCCAATCAATTATAACCACATTTGGATTAAAAATAATTTTTTGAACACGTTACTAAATTAAGTCAGTTATTTTTACTTAAGTTTTAAATTAACAATTAATACAAATGTATCCCCTAAATGTTAAAGATATTTTAAAAACTTGTTTTTATAATATCTGCTAGTTAAACTTTAATCATTAAAAGTAAATGATTTTAAAAAAGTACATTTAAAATTTAGCAAACATAATTTTTATTTAATAATTAAGTCAATTTTCATTAAATTGAATAAAGTCAGATAATAATTAAATGTACTTGTTAAAGTTAAGTGACTTATAGATTAAAAAATCGTTTAAATGCATGTAGATAAGCCAAATGCACATTTGTTTGGCTTAAGTCAAAATGTTACTTAAGCTTACATATTAGGAAATTAAACAATGTAAAATGCCCAAATTCACCTTAAGTCATTTGACTTAACTAAATCCTTATTTTTAACTGAAATTCGATAAACTTGACATATAACTGTTTAAATAGTTTTAAGGTAAGGTTAAATTCAGTATAAAGTAAATTAAATGTTTAATTGTATTTTTCAATAAATAAAGACAATAGAATCAAGTTGCCAGTTCAATCCGTGATAGTATTTTTTGTAGTCTCAAGTACTGTCATCCGAAAGTGGATTTTGATAATTTTAACTAAACTTTTACGTAAAAAAGGTTAATGTAGGGTTCTTAAGTCACTTAAATTTGATTAAAAACATACAGGTATTTTAATCGAGTTTAACTGACTTAATTTATTTTTTAAATCTGTTTTTAAATTTTCAGCCGATTGACAGTAATTTAAGCAAAAATGATTACTTACGCTATGCACTTTATGCAGATATAAATAGTTGATCCAAAACTAAGTGACTTAAATGTTCAAAAAAATTTAAAATATAGTTAGTTACCTTTAAGCTCAAGTATTAAAATTTACTTAAGTCGAATATAAAAATTAATTTTACACATTTAAAATTGAAATTTAATTCAAAACGTTAAGTATAAGTTGAAAACGTTACAAAATAGAAGAGGATATGCATGAAGTTTTGATAATATTAATCAGGATTTAAGTCAAATTTTATGTTTTTCTAAACAAGCAGTATCATGTCACGCCAACTGTGATTTAAGTTTTTCTAAATTTAGTAATTGCAATTAAAATTAAAATAGTTTTAAACTGAACTGTACGGTAAAGCGATGTAAGTCAAAACTATTTAAACTTATAAAAAGCTTATAAAATATGTATTGGTTAAATCTAATTTGAACGGTTTAAATTATTTTTGAAATTAATTTCAAGACTGCAAAACATTTGCAGTCTTTATGTGATTAGCCGATCAAGTCATTAATCAAAGCGTTTTCTTATTGGTTGATCACCTATAGGGGTAATAAAAGTGGCAATACAATACGAATCTTTTATCTAGAATAAGGTATCACAAGAGTACTAAATATTCTAAATTTGTGATATTTTCAATTTATCCCTTCAGCCTGCCACATTTCGTTCACAGGCCTTTATAATATATATTGAAGTTTAAACCTAATAATACAGAAACAAATGCACCTCAAATAAATGCTGGTCAACAATTTAATGAACTTTATTTTTTATCACTGCGGGTGACTTAAGCCAATATTTTACGATACTTAAGTCAAATACAACTTAAAAATAAGTTGATAGAATAAAAATTGAAAGATAAATTAAACTGCTATTAACTTTTGTTAAGTTAGATTAATTTTACAGTTAAGTAACATTATTCAAAACACCAACTTAAGCCAATGCAAGATACATTGATTAGGTTGAATTTAAACGATTTAAGCTATTTTATAATAAAATTATGATATTTACTTAAAGTCAAATATCGGGTTGCTTTAAAATATTATGACTAAGCTTAATTAATTAAACTTAAGTATTTTATAATATAGACTCTTATTACTAATGTATTCTCGCATCATAAATATACAATAATCGACTTAAGTTGTCAGTTGTTGATCAATTATTTGATTTAATTTATAACCCATTTGCTATTAATTAAACTTATATTATATGACTTAGTTTAAGTAAACATCAAATGATGTAAATATTCGTAAACTGCCATTAAAAACAAATTTAGTTTTGATAGTGTTTACTATTTGTCTTAAACCAAAACTGTTCGTTTGACATTCTATACTTGAATAGAAAACTCTGAACTAAAACGACTTAAACTATTTAAAAAATTATTTGTTTTTAGTAAAAATTACTTAAGTGAAACAGGTTACTTAAGCTACAAACGAAAAAGTACTTAAACAAAATTTAAGTGACTTAAATAGTAACTAAACTAAATTGAAAAAGTAAGCTTATTATTAATCTTTACTTAAGTCGTTTTACCTAAGATACTGAAGATTTAAGTCAATTAATTAGCTTAAACTGGTTTAATTTAATTAGACTTCATTTTTTCTCATATAAAATCGATTATCGTTTACGAAATGTTATACTGCTATACAAAAAAATGTATTAGTCCGCACCTTGTACAAATTGCATATATGTAAATGCTTCTCGTCCACCGTGCAACTTGTAAATTCCAAAACAAAATCGTTTAATTTAATTTGTTCGAATTTTTTGATTATTTAAAAAAAAAAAACTCATTAAAATTAGCATAATTTTCCAAATTATTGACAGACACATTTTTTTTAAATCTATGGTACTGCGCTCTCAGTATGACCATATAATATTATGTTAAATTAAGCGGCAACTATACACGACATTTCGTTCTTCTGAATTTTCTAAAGAAAATAAATTTATGATAGATAAATCGTTGGCTACTTTTTTGTTGGTAACATTTTTATTTTATTTTATTTTTTTGTGTTACCAAGTCTCGAGATCAAGTCATAAATTGAGATTTTACTCGTTTTAAAATTCTTGGATTCTTATTATATTTGACATTGTTAAAATAATAATAAATAAATAAAATAAAAATATTTTACCAAGGTGCAAATTTTTAGTCACCTTTGCGAATAAGGAATAAGAGGTTTTTTTTTTTTTTTTTTTTTGAAGAGTTTGGAGAGTAGGTGTCATAATTTTTTTTGCTAACCCAACTGTCACATAATTTAAAGTATTTTATTGGATTGTCTGTGTCTGTGACTGCATTTAAAAAAAAACACATATGTATATTTGATTGCTGCTGCGCTTCTTATTTTATATCTTTGAACAGACTTTTATTTACTTTTAATTAGTATAACAGTTTAAATTATATACAAAAAAAAATAAAGACACGATATTTATGCTTGTGTTGTAACATTTTTTTTAATTCTAGATCATTAATCACATTTTTGAATTTTTATTTTTAAATATTTAGAACAAAACAACAAAAACAATGAATTATCTAAATTGAATTATCTAATTCATCTTAATCCTTTCATTTATTTAGATAAACTACCATAAAAAAAAAGATAACTAAACCAATTAAATTGGCAACGAAAATGTGGGTGAATTATTGCTCCATTATTTGTTGCTGTTTTTTTTTTTTTTTTTTTTTTTTTTTTTGTTTTTTAAATAATGTACTGTGTAATGGGAGGAGGGTAATTGCAAATTTTAAAATTTTAGGGTAAATTTGATTTATTAAGTCGAATTAAAAAATACGATTAAAATTAATCTAATTCGTATGTTTTTTGTATTTAGGGCAAATATCTGTCATTTAGTTTGTTATTTTCAATTAATAGTTGATACAAATAGATTTGCCTTAGTATTATCATATAGATCGCCAAAATCTGAACTTGTTTGGAATAAATGTTTTTTGTGTGCTTCCATATAGTGGTTTTGCCGATTTTATGGATTTTGTAAAACTTATGGGAATGTTCCAAAGCCAATATATATTTATATATATATATATATATATATATATATATATATATATATATATATATATATATATATATATATATACACTGTAACAGACGGTTTCAGACTGCATTATTTCTTTGGCTTTTATTTATATTTGGACAGGTCCTAATTGGCTTGTGTTTAATAATTGTATAATAATTTTCTGCTGTTTCAAATTAATAAGTTCAAAGCTAAAGATCTGCTCTCTTAACTTTAAGCTGTTTAATCATATTATGCTGTATGGCCATTACCAAAATCTAAATACTGCAGTTTCTTAAAAATATTTGGAATATCTGACTTAACTATTGATTTATTAACTATATTGTTTACACAAATTTTGAGGAAAATGAGGATACCTTTTTGCAAATTATCATGTACTTTTCAAGGAGATTTTTTTCATAAAACACATTACCTCTTTGTATATTACCTCTTTGTACACATTACCTCCATTTCTCTCGGATGACAGCACTAAAGTATTTTTCATATTAGCTTTGCGCTGCGAAAATATATATTTTTTAATTTAATGTTTTTAATTTTATAAATTAGATTTATTTGGTTAAAAATACTAAATTTTATAGAAGTTGATCAAAATAATTAAATTTTAATTGATAATTTTGAAAAATGAAAATATAATGCAATGAAGTTATATACAAGGAGTATGATATGCGTTCCACACTTGACTTCTACAGTTATAAGTTGCACAAAACTTATGTAAACATTTACAAAACAACTACAAAAAAAAAAGGCTACAAAATTATGTAGCGCCAACGCGACGCTCTAGTATGAATGACTCACAGACTTTGTTTTCATGAAATATAAAAATGTCGAGGCGAGGCGGTAATATGAAAAGTGCTTAAGCCAATATAAACAGTTTTATTTACAATCTAACTCAATTAATATAAATCGGGTTCCTTAAAGCGTAGTATAAGTATAGCAAGTACTTTACTTAAGTCACTGGTCTTGTTATACTTAACTTTATTTTTTTAGGCAAATATCAATGTAATATTGACCAACATATACATTGGCTTAAGTACTTACTTGAGTTTAAGTATCTTAACTAATACTTCATTAAATAAAAGTTTTTATTAAATTTTCCTTATTAAAAAATTAAATTTAAGCGTCATATAAGTCAAATGTTGACTTAAGTTATATTGACCACTTAAGTCATATTTAAAACTATCTATTTTATTATATTACGATCTTAAATATTAGTTGGTGTATTTATATTTTTTATTTTTTAAAGCTGTTGAGGCTTATTTATCATTATACAAAAATATCTTGACTTAACTCAAAGTACTTAAATTGCAGTTAAGAGAATGATTAAAACTATCTAACATTAGTCTAATTAACTTAAAGTTATTTGATCTGATTGATTTAATCCATTATGAAAAATCTAAAAGATTGAAACATATTGGATTCATTAAGTAACTAAATCGGTAAATAATTGACTTAAGAACCAAAAATATTAAAGTACAGTTTAAAGTGACTGCAATACATTAAAGTACTGCTATATTTAGGGCACATTTATATAATAAACTTGGCTATAGCGGTAAATTATTGAACTTTAAAATGTATACGTGGCGGTACTTAAGTTGTTCATCTAAGTCATATGCAGTCAATTTTTAGTGAATACTGCAGTCGTTATAACAGCAAAGTTATAAGTAAAATTATAACCACCATTTGTAAACAATTTAATTAAAGTAAATCAGCTATAGTTTGCTTTAAGTCAAGCTAAATTTTAAGTTAGGCTTAATATATTTTTAAGATATCATGAAATATAAAATATATTTTGATATGTATGAAATTTTAAAGACATCCTCTTTGTTATTAGTATTTAAGTCATCGGCTTAAGTTGTAAATTTTATTTTAACAATTTTTTTTTTATTTTTATGTTTTATTTTATTTTAATATACATTAGTTAAACAATCCAAAATTGTTTGCCAGTTTGACTTCCATCTTAAATTACTATTTAAGACTAAATGTTTGTTTATTAGATTTATTTTATTAGAAATTTTACAACAAAAATAGCATGCGTTTCATTCCGTTTGAATTTATTTAACCCCAACTTTTTGTTATTTGTATATTAAATTAAAGGGATCTAAAATAAGGGGAAATGCTAAAATTAGTCGAAATTCTAATTTTCTAATCTCTTGTTATCATTGGGTTGCGGATAATTCAGCATTTTGGTAAATTTTTTATTACCTTGATGCCGCCCGAATCATGCAAAACCTGCATGAAGCTTCCTGGGGTGCAATTCCGATTCGATGATAATGATAAACTTATCATCGATAAACCATAAATCGCGATTCTCTTTTAATGATAATGATAAACTTACATCAAATTTGGTTTTCATTTCGTTTTTGTCCCAGAAAAGAGTTTATCACCGATGATAAAATTAGTTTCTTTACGCCTAAATGTCTGTTTTATTTTTTTCTGTTTTCAAATATTTTATAAATATTTGCACTGCCATCTTTAGTACATACTCTAAACTAATGTAATTTTTTCATTTGGTAAACGGGAATTCGTTTTAGATGATGGTAAAACAAAATGATAAAAGAGTATGTACTAAAGATGGCAGTGTAAATATTTATAAAATATTTGAAAACAGAAAAAAATAAAACAGACATTTAGGCGTAAAGAAACTAATTTTATCATCGGTGATAAACTCTTTTCTGGGACAAAAACGAAATGAAAACCAAATTTGATGTAAGTTTATCATTATCATTAAAAGAGAATCGCGATTTATGGTTTATCGATGATAAGTTTATCATTATCATCGAATCGGAATTGCACCCCAGGATGATAATTATTATTTTTTCATTATCATATCATGGAAAGAATCGAACCCCTAGGGTGCGATTCCAGTTCGATGATAATTAAAAAATACCACAAATCACAATTTTTCGATTTTGATCAATGATAAATTTGGTTTTCTATTCGATTTTGTCACTGAAAAGTATTTATCACTGTTGATAAAATTAGTTTTTTTGCGCCTAAATGAGTGTTGTCAATATTTTTAACTTCATATATTTTATATATATTTGCCCTGACATCACGCGTAAATACTCTGAAGTAATGAAATTATTTTCATTTCGTAAACTGCAATCGTGACTTCACTGTTGATGGTAAAATAAAATGATACAAGCAAATGAAAACTAGATGATAATTATTATTTTTTCATTGTCATATCATCGAAACAGAATCACCCTTGTATTACGTCAGAATTGTGCTAAATTGGTCATTAGGCACAATGGATTGGCCTTTAAGATGATTTTGCCAAAATTGTTATCTCAAAGTCTTTGGATAAAGAACACAGTGCACAATGAGCACTTATTCACCAAATTTTAAAGATAGCAAAAATCTACTTATATTTTTAATTAGTTTTGGTACTGTCCAGAATGACTTAAATTTATTTGGAAATCATTTTTTTAACTCTAGTATGGTTTTTAAGAGATACTATTGAACAATGTGGCAGTAGTATTATCCAGTTTTATAGAATGATTGATATTTACCTACACTCTAATGCCGCCATCTTCCTCCCATATAGCCGCCATCCATACAGCTTCCAGTTATTTGTTTTAATTTTTGTAATAATAAAACCTTCCAATGACTTCATGTAAAATTGAATAAACAAAACCTGTTAATTCTCCGTATAAAGTCAGATGGTTCATACCAATTCGTTTTTTTTTTGCGTTAATGGAGGGTAATGGACGTGAACAGATATTAGTAGTGCGATTATGTGTCATTAGGTTGCAATTTATGTGCATTTTTTTAATTTTTATATAGTCCAGTTTTTATTGAACAATTAGGATCATTAGCTGTATGATTGTTTCCACAGTTGGCACTTTTCCAAGCGGTTTGTTGTTGTTAGGGCTGTAGTTTATTTATGGGACCTAAATAAAGCAGCAAAAATGAGATTTGGTTTTTAAATATATGCTAAACACTATATAATAGTAATCGATGTGACTTAAATTAAGTCATAACTGGTTCTCATAATGAATAATGATAGTTTATATGATAGTCTGAACACAGTCAGCTTAAATAGTTTATCTTTATTAAGTATCATGAGAACTACATGATAACTATACTTAAGCTATATTATTTTGTACAGAAATCGACTTAAGTATTTACTAAATATAGACGGCTTAAGTTTATTCTTAATTTTTTCTAAACAAAAGACAATGCACAGTAACTTCACTTTAATTAATAATTTTACAGTATCTCTTAATTATTTAAAGTTTAGCATCTTTGGCAATGCAGCTTAAGTCATATTAATGCTAATTATATTACAGTCATACTGTCAAAACCTAAATTTACTAATTCTGATTTAATTTTATTTAAACTTAAGCTGGTTTAATATTTGGCTACTGAATTTTGAATTTAATTTTTTTGTTTTTATTTTCAGGTAAGTCATTTATATCTATATGACAAAAATTATCAAGAAGTCACTATTTGGTAAGCTAAATATCAACAATAAATAGATTTGTGTGAACTTTATTTTTATTTAAGCTCTGTTGGTCTCCAAACATCTTCTCTACCATTCCTAATATACAAGTGAAGAACTTAGTCCGTTTAGTTTGTCGTAATTTTGACAACAGATTTTGACTTGAAAAATGTTGAAGAAATTTTGTCTGAACAATTTTTTTTTAATTACATAACCTCAATTTTCTCCTTCTACTAAACTAATCTTCATCTATTTCTTAGTATTTCGGGCTGAGATTCTCAAATTAAAGTTAAGTATTGAGCTTTAATACATTTGTGAATAAAATTGGACTCCCCTTAATTTGTGGAATTTTGTGGCTTAAAAACTAACAAATTTTCAAAACTTCTCGTTACTTAAAATTAATGAAAATCCATTATCTGATTCATTCCCATTCTTAAAAAAATACCATTACCTGACTTCAAACTACTGCACATCGTAAGCCAAAACATGAGAATAGAATTCCAAAAAACTCTTGCTTAAATGTTTCAGATTCTCGGGGAATACACCCATGAGGATTCGAACGCATAGGAACTCCAGTCTTCAAACTCCATATCTTCCATTATTCGATGACACTTTGGACATTCGGTCGTATGCCAAGGTTATGACAAACAGTTTGAATTATAAAGATTTGCTGGATAGTGGAGCAATATGACCACAACACGCAAAACTTATCGTTGAAACAGAAGAGAAACGACCTTACTGGAAATTTTGGTTGATGGAAGCTTTATAGTACAGTACTAATCTAGATTGTTTTGACTTAAAGCAATGCAGTTGCACAACGTTGACATATTGGCTTTGGAAACAAGGATGTGTTAGATTACAACTGACTTAATTCGAAAATCATAATTTTCATAGCTTTTTCTATATTATATGCTTGATGATGTAAACCAACACTTGTTGACATGCCGACGAATCCAAATCCCGAATAATTTTGATTACAATCAAAATATCAGCAAAAAAATCTCGTTATACTCCGTACTCTGATTACAAAAATTAAAAATTCCATTAAAATTCATTAAGACAATTTTATGTATTCTCATTACGATTTCACCATCCATCTCTCATCACATACAAAATTTCTTCCTACCTATACATAAAATATACTCGGGTTGCGCTTCCCATTCCGCCAAACACGATTAAGAAATTTCAATTAAAAAGTTGCAAATTAATTTTTATTATTTTAAAAACGTTCAACAGTTGGATTAGAGCAGCATATTTTGTAATCGTGATTTCTTTGATGCTCAACAACATCCATACGTATATATATATATATGATGATTAAGATTAAATAAAAAAATGATCTAAAAGAAAAAAAAATCCGCGCAATTGGTTTTGTTTGATTAAGAACAAAAATGAAATTACTTATATAATGATCTTATAACGCGCTCTACATAAAAACGTACACAGATGCTGTGTAATTTTTGCTTTAATTATTTTCAATTTTGAAATTATTTATTTTTTTTTTTAATGATTGATTGATTATTTGATTGATGGTTTAATTGATTTTTATATCCGTGCACAACTCTCTCAACAACACAAATATAATACAATTCGAAAATCTTAAATATTTTAATGACTCGCGTTCAGATTTATAAATTAAGATAAAATATCGAATAAAATTAATTAAAGTAAAAAAAAAAATGTTTGCAGAGTGTCTCCAAAAAAAGGAAATTTTTCAAATCGTGTCTCTCGCGAATATTTATTTTAAGTGTTATGGAAATACCTAATAAACTGCCTCCATATATACAAACATAATATACATACATCGTAATCACTAAACAATATCAATAAACATTGATCTTGAAAATTGATAAAGAAAACTCGTCGTCGGTTCATATACAAAAAAAAAAAAAAAAAAAAAAATAGTCGCACTAAGATAAAATTACTACAAATTTTTTAACAGTCGATCGTTGGTTTGATTTCATTTCGCCGTTGTTGTTTATTCGATCGTGTTATGTTTTTACGTTTTTTTGTTTTTTTTTTTTTTATTGGTGAATAAATTTTAGCCCGCGGTTGGAAAATAATTAAGATGTTAATGGTGACATTCGTGTATTTAAAATATGGGATGTGTCGATCGTAAATATGTTTGAATGCCGAAGGTATAAACTGAATGTTGTCGAAAATTGCACCATACATTTTGGTGTCAAATGACTGCCGTTATATTTTTTTTGTGCTACTTGTTCTGGAGCCAAAACACAATCAAAGTTTAACCCTTAGAAAGGTCAAAAACACGATCGATTTTGGATACGATTGGTACTTAGTGCGATTCGACACTCAAGGCGCGTCAGTGAATCTGATTTTGATATCACTTCCATATTCCACTGTTGGTTACCACTACATACTGACACTGTTATACACTGTCGTTGCATTTTATTGCAGGTATCTCGAATTCAAAGTGTATTCGGCCCCATGGTTTAGAAGGGTTTGACCATTCAGTAAAATCTTTTTCGTTGATAAACTGCACAACTTTCACAGTATTTTACCATTTTTACCAACCAAGTTTAAACCTAACGCAGATCTAAATCTTGCCGTGTACATTTTTGGATTATTACAGAGTTGTTTATTCGGACCAAATAATGTGAGAAGCGGATTGTGATTGACGAGCTGAAATTTCCTACCGTCGAAAAATTGATGAAACTTGGAAACCCCATACATAAATGACAAAGATTTTTTTTTCAAATAGATAGAGTTCTGTTGCGTTCTATCTAAGGTTTTAGATGCAAATGAGAATCAGTTCTATCCGAAATCGATGTGATATCGTAGCGCCTCGGACGTATGCAGATGCATCCATCGCTAATATGAGTGGAAGGGCATTTATTTCTTTTTTTGTTCTCTTGCAGCTGGCTTAAATTGTTGTTTCTCCTTTATAAAATCCTCTTGTTAAAGACAAATCATATTAATTAGTTATGAAAATTATATTTTCACTTACATTTATAAATATGTACCAACAAAACACAACAGAGGTGATACGTAGGTATGAAGATAGAGCACATTTATAGATCGACTTAAGTCATTTTACAAAAAATTGCAAGGTGAATTATATTTAAATCAAATTAGATTCTATTAAACAATAAATGTGTACTTTAGTCAGTAGTTCTACGACTTAAGTCTGGCAGATTAAGCAATAATTTCTTAGCATAAATGTCAACATTTTTAACGATTTTGTTAACCGTAAATTATTAACATTACAAACAAACGAAGCAATCTCAAATTTTTAATGATGTGATTTAAGTCACTTAGCTTAAGCAATTAAATTACATGACTATTGATCCAAATTTATTAAAAGCCCTTTAGAAGTTATGCAACAGTAGAAGTTATGCAGTATTTGGGACTGTTTTAGATGTTAATTCCTCTTAACAATTATCTTAAGTCGCTTTCTCAAATAATTTTGTTTAATCAAATAAAGTATACATAATATCATTTTCAACCAAAAAATAATTGTATTCATACTTAAGTCAAATAATTTTTCAGCATTTTAACTTAAGTCATGTTCCTAAGTAACGCTGCTTAGTCAACAATCATCAATATTTTTAAATAATCCTATCAAGTACAAATGATAATATTTAAGCCAAACTATTGCATATAAACTTTTGTCTAATTATTTAAGCCACTTGACTTAATTATAATCAGATTCTTAATTCCTCCTAAATTTAATTTTCATACTTAAGTCAATAGTTGCGACTTAAACCTTACATGTTAAGTAATAATTTATTTAGTTGTTAAATGATTTTGTTGAGCATATGCTAAATTATTTTTTTAAGCATATCTAAATTAATTTATGATATGACTAAAGTCACTTGACTTAGCAAAAAATATAATTAGATCACATAACTAATGTCCTAATTCCATTGAAGTTTCTGTATAAATTGGCTTAAGTCGTTTTCTTAAACAATTTCGTTTAATCAGATAAATTAAAATATACATAACATCATTTCCAACCAAAAAATAAGTGTATTCATACTTAAGTCAAATAGTTTTTCAGCTTTTAACTTAAGTCATGTTCCTAAGTAATGGTGCTTAGTCAACAATCATCAATATTAATAAATAATCCTATCAAGTGCAAATGATAATATTTAAGCCAAATTATTTCGTATAAACTTGTGTCTAATTATTTAAGCTACTTGACTTAATCAATAATTAGTTACTTAATTCATCATGAATTCATTTAAAGCATTTTTAAAAATCAAATTTTTTTTTCTATATATCACATTATTTATATTACAATTTTTATACTTAAGTCAATAGTCACTTGACTTAGAGAAAAATACAATTAAATCACATAACTAATGTCCTAAATACATTAAAATTCTTGTAGAAGTTATCAAACGTAATATGCTCATCATTCTTAAGTCATTATGCCCTCGGTTCAAGTTTGTTGTTTAAGACTAATAAAATCTAAATTAAGAATTTATAAATTGACTTAAGTCGTTTTCTTACAAAATTTCGTTTAATAATTCTTAATTTATTCAATATATTATCGTTTTTGACCAAATAATAATTGTATTCATACTTGAGTCAAAAAATTCATCTTTTCATTTTAAGTCATGTTTCTAACTAATGCTGCTTAGTATAAATCATCAGAACTTGTAAATAATTGTATCAGGTGTCAAAAATAATAGTAAACTCAAACTACTGCATTTTAAATGGTGAAAAATACAATTTGATAAAAATACTTACTACATTGACACTTATCCTATTATGCCAATAAATCTGTGTTTCGTTGACTTAAGTTTTAAGTATTTATAAATTAGCTTAAGTCGCTTTCAGAAAAAAAATTTTTGATCATTTATATGAAAATCAAATGATATTCCATCAAAAAATAATAGTATTCATAGTTAAGTCAATAGTTTTACGACTTAAGTCAACATTTTTGAATAAAGTATAAATTATTAACATTAATGAGAAAGAATTACATTTCAAGTTAATTAATGATATGATTTAAGTCACTTGACTTAAACATTAAATATTTAGACTCCATAGGTCGTTTTGTTCCCGTTAAAAATCGTTGTTAGCTTAATCATAAACAGTTTACGAAGACCAGATTTTTGACTTAAATCGTTATTTATAATTCAATTTTTAAATTTGACAATAAATCAATAAACTCCTTTTTCAAAAAGCGACTTAAGTCATTTTAACAATTGTATTGATAAATTATTTTTAAATCAAATCATATTCCAACCGAATAATAGACTTATGTCAATAAAGTCTTGCTGGTTTAGCAGTAATAATTTCTTAGCATATGTTAATATGATAGAAATATTTTCTTGTTCTACTCCATACGCCCGAAAAATCTACGATGTGGGTGTACAAATGGGACTTCCCAACTGTCGGTATACAGTAAGACCAACCACTGAAAACGTGTTTGACGTCTCAAATACGATCGATCTTTTTAACGTGACATATACGCACTTGCAATGTGACCTTTTTTATGACACCAACAAATGGCTTTGGAAAATCGGCAATGTCGATGATCGTATTTGTCAGCACACTCAGGACACGAGTGTTGAAAGTTTATTGGAACCTTGGTTGTTAGACACAAGTCCGACTTCGTAACTCGATTATTACTACATGATCATCAATTTCATTATATCCGATGTATTGCCATTAGTACAGCGATCATTTAATGATTATTGGCGCTTTTAATCTTCCCGGTGTACTTTAGTTTGTCGTCGATGGTGTTTTTTTTGCCTTCCACAACTGACAACAGAGTAATCACGTTGTTGGATTACTGTGAAAGTTTTTCCTTAATTTCAGTAACACCGTCTACACTTCTCTATTTTTATTTAAAAACGATACTAAATTTTAAAAAGCCTGAAAGAGCGTAGAAAATTTTTAAATTTTCAAAGTACATCACTTTATTAGCCTAGTGGTCAAATCTGCAGGATTGGCTATATTTGAAAATCCCGCAATGGACTAAAATATTGACCATATTGAATAAATACGAAATATAGTTGATGATATTTTAGGAAAATTTCTCTTTAAGTACATCCATTGGCCATATAGATACCACTGTTGGCCACAATATTTTTTCTATATAGAGAACGGGTTGACTTCTTTTATTTACTTAGAACAATACAAAAAACTGTTAAACTTGACATCGAAATTGTACAAATCAAATTTATGATATTAAAGAATTGATACAAAAAGTTTCCGTATGCTTTAATCCGGGAAAACACAAGTAGTATTACAAAATATTTTTTCATATGAATCTAATTATTTTAATTTAAAAATGATGCGCAATTTTAAAAATTCTCCTCAAAAATATCTTTGTTAATTTTAAATTTTCCCAACAGCAATACCTCTATACTATAACGAGAGTGTTAAACTATACTGTACTCAAACACAGAACAATTAATATAAACATATTTAATAGCAACCAGTTAAATCATTTGCAGAAACCGGATTCAAGCATATAAATAAATCCAACAAACCATACCTGCTAACTTGACAGTTTTCTTCTTTTTTTCCTGTACACAGTTCTATTTTATATTATTAAGTTATTAAAAATGTTAAAATAATAAAATAAAATTATGTTATGATTATTACATTTTGTTTTTTTTTTTTTTTTTTGCAATAACAATAACAACAAAATATGATGTCTGGTTTCGATGTAACTACAACTACATTTCGTACTTAAAACTGTGCATACGATAATAATATTATAAAAAATATAAAATAATTAAATTTCATTAACTATTGCAACTATTTTTTTATGTGATTGTTGAACATATATGTTTTTGTTGTTTTGTTGAAGTTGTTTAGTTTTTAAAACTAAAAAAAAATCATACCAACATAAGTTAAAATAAAATGAGACAAGTTATAATAGTAATAATAAAATAAAAAGGATCGTTGACTACGAGTTGGTTTTTTTTATTAAATTATATTGTACTACTCTTATGCCTATATAAGGTAATTTCTAAAAATTATTTTTTTTTATCTTCATGTTAAGTTAACATTTCAAACGAAATTTCTAATATCGGAGCAAACAGTACTGTACATTGAAATATAGACTGCTTCAGTTTTCCAATCCAATACTTCCAATATTTCGTCGTGAAATATAAAATTTACAATGTTTAAGGGCAAACCGTCTTATGTTTTCCGGATGTCTGAGATTTTTAAATTTTGGTAAATTTTTACTATATTCATGGACTAACTATCTATCCGTCATGTGTTTTTTGAATTTTATGAGAATTTTGGGTTTTTGCAAAATTTTACAATCTTCAACCACCATAAGTTTTACGGATTTTTAAAATCTTTGGATGTTGAAAAAAATCAACTAGTGTTTTGGGGTAACTATCAGGATTTCTGGAAGTGTTTTCAGGATTTTTTGATGGGTTTTTGATTTTGTAAAATAAAATCACTATTTTTATGGGCACCATTATGTGTTTTATGAAATTAAAAATTCCCAATATTCATAGGCTTTGATAATGAGTTTTGCCATAGATTAAGATATAAAAACAGGATCCAATTAGAATAAAAAATAAAAATAAGTGACAGGTACCTCCAATATGCTGACGGGTACCACTAGTTTGAATAAAAATTTAAAAGCATTTATTGATTTACTGTACAAAGTACATAAAAATATTTTTCAACTACAAAGAAAGATTTCATTGCATAGAAATGGCTACTTGGTTTTATTGTTTCATTATCGGATTCATATTTTATTTGGTTTCTTATTTTTACTTTCTTTATGATTATTTTTTAATATAAATTTTTGTTGCTTGTTTATGGGCCATGAAAATTTTGGATTTTTAAAATTTTACTATTTTTATGGATTGGAACTATCGTTCTTAACTGATCTTTTAAAATTTTTGAGTTATAAAAAAATGTATCGCATTTTCAAGTGTTTTTTAGGGGGCCAAAAATCCAGGATTTTGGATTTTAAAAAATGTCATTATTATCTTTGATTAACTATCGTTTTTAGGAACCTTTTAAAATTTTGAAATAATGCAAATTTTAACGATTTTTATCGACTTTTATCGCAAATATAAAGAGTTCTGGATTTGGTTTCCAATATCCTTGAGCTTTTATCAGGTTTTTTAAGGATTTTGGATTATGAAAAATTTTACCATTTTTTTTTGATCAACCATCGTTTTTTACGGACTTATTAAAATTTTTGAATTTGGAAAAAATTTCACAATTTTTGTTGGCTTTTTTCGCATTTCAAAAATGTTTTGGATCTAGCAAAAAATTCACAAAATTGAGTGGCTGTTATCATGTGTTTTACACGAATTATTTGCGAATTTTGGGTATGGTATCCGTACTATCAGAGGATTTTGGATTTAAAAAAAATTATACCATTTTCTTGGATTTACCACCGTTTTTACAAAATTTTTAAAATTTTAGAATTTTTTTATTGACTTTTATCGCATTTTTAAAAGTTTAGATTCGGAAAAAAATTCTCTTTTATCATGTGTTTTACGGATTTTTTTGAGAATTTTGGGCTTTAGAAAAATTTAGAGAATTTTTTTATTTTAATCACCTTGAATTTTCCGGCATTTTTGAGGATTTCATGTTTTGTAAAATTCTACTATTTTCATGGATTGGAACAATCGTTTTTAACAAACCTTTTAAAATTTTTGAATTTAAAAAAAATGCATTGGCTTTTGTAATGTGTTTTACGAAATTTTTGAAGATTTTGGGTTTTAGATACATTTTAAGAATTTTTTTTGATTATCCATCATGAGTTTCTTGGACTTTTTGAGGATTCGAATTTTGAAAATTTTTGCAATATTTTGGATTATTTATTGTTTTTTTATGGAGAATTCTTGATTTTGAAAAATTTGAAGCATTAAGGAATAATCATCGTGATTTTTGCAAACTTTTTTATGAGTTTTGATTTAAAAAAATTTCATTATTATCTTTGATTAACTCTCGTTTTTTACGAACCTTTTAAAATTTATGAATTTTGAATGGCTTTTGTCGCATATTTAAAGGGGTTATGGTTTGGCAAAAAAATGATTGGCTTTTACCATGTGTTTCACGGATTTTTTCAGAATTATTGGTTGTGGACAAATTTTAAGTTTTTTTTGGATTAACCATCATAAATTTTCTAGCCTTTTTGAGGATTTTGGATTTTACAATAATTTACCATTTTCATAGAATCGTTTTTTTCTTTTAAAATTTTAGAATTTTGGAAAAGTTTTACAATTTATTGGCTTTAACCGCATTTTTAATAGGTTTTGGTTTTGGCAGAAAATGAACAATATTTATGAGGTTTTATCACGAATTTTTTGAGAATTTTGGGTTTGGGGAAAAATTTAAGCATTTTTTTAGACTAAACATCATAAATTTTCCATACTTTTCGAGTATATTGTATTTTGAAAAATTTTACCTTGTTCTTGAATTAATCATCGTTTTTACATTTTGGTTGACTTTTGTCGGATTTTTAATAAGTTTTGGATTCGGCTAAAAATTCACAATATTCATGGGCTTTTATTATGTGCTTTACGGCTTTTTTGAGAATTTAAAGTTATGGAAAATATTAAACATTTTTTTTTTGAATTAACTATAATGAATTTTCCGGAATCTTTTAAAGTTTGGCAAAAAAATCTTAATATTCATGGGCTTTTACATGTGTTTTACGAATTTTTAGGGGATTTTGAGTTTTGGAAAATTTTTACAACTTTCATCTCTGAACATCATGACGTGCATCATTTCTACAGTTTATTGAGAGCTTTAAATCTTGGATAAAGTTAACAATTTTCATGGACCTTCAGTGTTTTCCAAACTTTTTAAGTATTTTGGGTTTTTTAAAACGTCCAAATTTTCATAGGCACTATCATTTGTTTATGGATTTGTTTATGTATTTTGCGAATTTTTTAAAAACATTTGGATTTTGGAAAAGTTTTTAATATTTTTTGGGCTAACCATGTGTTTTCCGAACTTTTTGAGAATTTTGAATTTCGGAAAAAATTTACAATTTTCATGGATTAAACCATCATCATTGAGTGTTTTCCAAATTTTTGGAGGTAAAATATTTATAATTTTTATGGGCACCGTCATGAGTTTTTCGGTTTTTTTAGGGTTTCATTGCAAAAATTTCGTAATTTTCATGGGCTTAATCAACATGTGCTTTTTGAATTTTACGAGAGTTCTAGATTTACAGTTTTTATGAGGTTTTACCATCACGTGTTTTCCAGATTTTTGTGGGTTTTGGATTTTGGAATAATTTTATTTTTCCAAACATTTTGGCATTTTGAGGGTCTCCGATTTAGAAAATTTGGGTTTTGGAAAAATTACACAATTTAGAAGCCTATACTAAATAAAACTAAAGCTTATGTAATTTCTTCCTCATTCATTTTTAACAACTTGCGAATTTCATTTCATTTTTAACAACTTTTAGAAATCAAACTGCTGGTTTTCTTTATGATACAGTATTTAGTGCAAATGTACTTTTACAAGTTTGATAATTCGCGTTTTATGGCTTCTTTTATCTCATGAGCCAGAAGCTCGTTCTGGTGATTTAGGTTTCAACAACCTGAAGGTCCATTTTAACGTAGTTGCAAAAATATTGATAGGAACATACAACATTTAGGAAGCAAAGTATTTTGGGGGTGGATACTCTGTATCTACTATTATTCTCTTGAAAAATTCAAGTTATCGCTTATTTGTTTAAAAAAAAACACTCATCAATTTGAGAGTGTGGATAACGAATCTGATTGTATGGTAAGCAGCTTTAAAGCAATAACTCGACGACAGCCGTGCTAGTTAAGCCACTCTTCCAGGCAATCAATTATTAAAGAAAACCACTTAAAATCATAATTAACAGGATTGCAGTGACGTTTCTTATTTATTCGAAAACTCTTTATAAAAAGCGTTTGAGTTGTGTGAAATGGGAAGAATTTATTCTCCGAGCTGCCGTTTTTGAAATTCATTATGGAAAGATCAAATCTTATATAGTTCGACAGATCTTGAGCAGATTAATCTTCCATATTAATATCCAAATTTTGTTGCACAGTACTGTCTAGTCACATAAACAACCCCATCACTCTAATTCTCCCTCCGGAATTAACATACATTTTTATTTTCATCTTATTCGCACAGTGTTTTCTTATTTTTCCTTAAGATGTTAGAGGAAACAAAAGAACTTGTTGAATTATTCTATTTATTTTTTTATAACAAAATATAAAAAATTAAAATAACAATAATAGTTAAAAATATGAAAATATATTTAACAATAAATTTTATTTTTATTATTATTGATGTTATTAAAATAGCAGCAACGGAAAATTATTATTATGACTATTAACTATATTATTGTTATTACTATTATGATTATTACGTTCATTTGTAATGTTTAAGTGACAAAATTATTTTTTATTATTTGTCGTTTACACAGGGACCGAGACAAATCAAATGTGATAGAAAATATGTTGCTGAAAATCATAATGGTATAATGAGTTGTGTTGATTAGTTGATATGGCGATGTTGTCCTTGTGTTTTTCTATTGCTTCGTAAACGATAATGGAAACCATAGTTAATTCAAACCTGACAGCTTTAACACAACTTGCAACATCATAAGTGTTCATTTGAATTTGACCGGGTTAGCCTCAACCCCTTCTCTCTCTACTTAAGCCAACCATGTAGTGCCTTTAACCCATAATTCATTATCTACCAATTTATCAGCTAGATTTCTCTGGTTGCTAAATCAGTAGGATTTACATTTGCTTTGATTTAACGTAATTTTTGAACTTAAGGTATAAATGGTGTGTACTAAAGGTTTGCAATATAATTCTTCCACTTTATCGGATGGATAATTTACGCGATCATAAGATTTGCATAAAAATCTTAATATTTAAAATCCTTTTAATATTGAAAATCCTTGTAGCGATTGATAAAATATTTCGTTTAGAATAAACTGCCGATTGCATTTCATATATTTTGAATGACAACGTATCCTCTTGCTGGTTCCAAAGTAAACCTGGTACGTCTGGTATCGTCCCGGCACCGCTATTTGTATCGTGTGAGTCATTGAACGATTCGTTGTTTGAATGTAATTTTTTTAAAATGAAAACCCACTTTCTGGGAGCACTTATACAAGGTTTCTTTTGAGCTTTAAAGCCCTTTTCCGTCTTAACTTCAGCTTTCTTCTATATGATATGTGATACATTTTGATTTGGTAGCTTGCAATCATCTGATATTTGCGTCTTGCAATGTCGGTTCCACTAACAACTTTTAATTTATTAATGTACCGGTTAAAGTTTGAGCTGATCGGTGAAACACTTAATTTTGCTGTCGTATTAGTTTTGCATACTCCATGATGTGGAAGATCTTAAATGTCCTAGTTGATTCCCTTGTCACTGCTTCTCCTTGTCACTGCTCCCCAATTCAATTTGCACTAATAATAATAGTCTCTGTAAGGCCGTTTTATCGCTGGGAGAATCTCCCAGCGCTGGATAATTTGGGTTTCAATGGCAAATATACTATAAAACGACCATCTTCATTTTTTTGAAAAGGTTATCATAAAATGAGATTCGCAAGTTTCCTTTTTCGCTGTTTTGGTGATTTTATCGAGCATTTCTTCTTGCTCCCAGAATAATTGTATGGTATGATCTAGACTTTATTCATCAATGATATAGCAGTATGAAAGCTATGGTGTACGGGTACTTGCCGATTATTATTATCGGTTGCGATTCCTGCATTAACGCACCAAATATTGTTTCTTGTGTCATAACATTTTTACCAAATGAATTTGTTTTGATTTCAGGACATGGAAGAAGTCCACTATAATTTCGATAATGATTTCACTGCATCGTTGTTTCGGAATATGGAACACTCTTTCATAATACAAGTAGTAAATAAAACTAGATTTAAACGCAAATCAAAAAATGGACCAACTATACTTGCACACCATTCAATGCACCCATGCCAAAAACACACTGTTCACTCACAGAGTTCAAACGCAATATTTGCTGATAATACTAAATTATCCCTCCCTCGTTGGGCGCCACCTCGTGTTGCTCAAACAACGATGAAAATAAGTAGAGAATACGTTGACTTAAATACCGCAATTCTCGCTTCACCTATGCTTAGATTTGATCTCGCCTTGGAGTCTTTCAAGATAAATCATTTATTGCTATCAATCAAGCCTATATTTTATTTACTGGACCTCCAATTTTTCTTATTTAATTGTAAAATTTCAAAACTGCACTGTTTTAAAAAATAGTAATAGTTGCAAACAACCAAATCAGTTTAAAAATAATTACAAATTTTTCAAACGAAAATTCAAAGTTTTTTTTTTTTTTTTTTATTTCAAAATTTTAATTTAATTAGAAATACATTTAAATGAACGAAGAATTAGAGCTTTAAAAGCTTACTACAAATTTGGTTAAAAATTAGTTTGATTAAAGTGAAAATTCCTATAGCCCACATAATTTATTCTTTTTGCTCCAGTTGATATGCTCTATTTTACAAAAAAATTAAGTTTGATTGCAATTTGAAAAGAAATTGTCTTTATTTGTTCAAATATCTTAAGGTTCCATCTGTAAATTTTATTAGACATTTTGAATTATACAAAACAAATGAACGTTTATGTTCATTGTGATTTCTAGACAGTTTGTCTAGAATTTAAACATTAAAGCCAAATTGTGTTATAAATAAGTTTAAAACATATTTGATTCAAGTTTGATTTAAAGCCAATAAAATAATCGAATTTATTCAAAAATCGTTGATAATTCCCTTTAAATTCAAGTATGCAACTTTAAAAAAATTTTAATTTAAAAACTTCAAAGATATTCAAATAGTATTCAAACTTGCCTAAAGTTTTTGATTTTGTCAAAAAGTTTGATTGGATATCTAGCCGGCTTAAATAATTTTAATTTATCTAAGGCAGGTCCTTCTTCTGCATTAATATAAATAATTATAAGTAATAGCTTTAAACATTTAGCTGTGTAAAAATTTCTCTCAAGGTCAAATTTTGTCAAAAAAAGAATTAAAGGCAATCACTTCGATTTATGTAATTCATTTTAAATAAAAATTTCAAAATTTTTATAATTGTTTAAAACCGTTAATTTCGTCCATTATTCAGTTAAAGTACGTACCTTCAAAAATCAGATTTTTAGACATGCAGATATGCACTTTTTGTATATTTAGAGGGGATCCACCAGCATAATACAAGTGTACATAATACATCCAGCAAACTGGAACACAAGTGACGTAAAAGAATTGATGTGAATGTTATTTAAGATGACACTGCACAACATATTGTTATTGAAGATCAAGTTTAAACCATCTTACACTTGATTTCTTTCACATCAATTTAAATCTAAAAAATTAAAACTCGAGTGATCACTTCGGAACTTATCACAATTAAGAATTAAACACCTAGATTAGGTCAAGATCTGGGAGGAGGACAACTGAATTTAAATGTAAAACTTGATCATCGATATTTTTTCAAATTTCAATTCGTATTTTTAAAAAAAATCAAAGTTTCAAAGTAGCTCTAAAATTTTTAATTTTGTTTTAAATTGTCTGAGGCTAACTTCTGAATATTTAATAATTTTTAGATGAATTACTCCACAATATCGATGATCATGTGATTTCTTGGAAATAGTATTATTAAAATGTCGATCAACCGATCATTTCATAAAAATTACAGTTTTTCACCATCAATTGAATTTTCGCAATGTCACAGCTCGAATTGTCAATATTTTTTTTTTCGTTATTGAAAATGGAATCACTTTCTGGATACAAACGAGGACGATCTCCATTAAATTAATTTTGAATGATCGCTCTCAAGGTCGAATTAAAACAAATTAAATTAAAAGTATTAAAATTCAAAAATGGTAAAATCTAGCTGTTCGAAAATGGAACTAGACCAATCAAAATATGAGAATAGATCCTTTAGTTAAAAACTTTTTGTCAAAACCAGAACTCGTTTAAACATATCCACGGTGAGATTTTACATAAGTAATATGATTGCTTTGTAAGGAAAGAATAGAAATGTTTGTTTATTTCAATGGCACCGGTTTATTTGTTATTTTAGTCTCTAATTTTGTGGTGATTCAGTATAGTGGTTATTATAGAGAATATATTTAAAATTGTGATTTTCGATCAACAGATCTTCTCATAAAGAGTCAAAGTTTTTTTGTATCTATACTTTTCTCAAAGTCAAATGCTCATCTTGATGCCCTCAACGTCACAATACAATCACACCCTTAAATTTGTAACTAACGTCTATTTTTCCGAAAGAATATTTAAAACTGGCAACTTCACTAGATCGAATATATAAAGCTGCGTCTGAAACGTGAAAATACTTACTCTATACCTTTTTATAATTTTCCCGTTAAATTTAAAAAATGTTCAGATTCAAAGTGGCGAAACATGCTTAAATATTTAAAAATTTTGCGACAAGGTGAATGCCAATTTTAAGAAATTGCACTAAAAAATGTCGATCGTTAATTGTTTTATAAAAAATTGCAGTCTTTAGCCCCAATTGAATTCTCTCAATGTCACAGACCCAATCGTATTTCGCTCAATCCCACAAATACTAAATTTATGGCATATGAAAGGTCGACCTTTTGGGTCATCTGAAATAAAATAAAAATTATATTATTTTTAATATATTTTCATAAAATAAAATATCAAATTATGATCAAAAAATAAATAAGAAAATAAATAAGCAAAAAAAAAATTACTTGTCGCACACGATGCGCGATCACATACATTATTATTTTTATTTTTAAAATTTCACATAATAAAATAACTATCGATCGATTTAATGATCGCGTATATAAGAAAAACGAAAAAAAAAGCAAATAAATTTAAGATAAATGTTCTTCAGCGATTTTGGTTTTGTTTTCGTGCAAATGAAAAATTGAAACTATAAATAATAAAGTTGACAACAACAACACCACACAGAACGTTAAAAATTATTATCTGTCGATATTTCGTTGTTTTTTCGATGTTCGAATGTGCGCAGGTCAGTGTTGCTTACAATAAAAAAATATTGACGAATCTAATCATTTTGATGACACTTCACTGTGATCGCATCCATATAATGTATCGAATTTTATTCGATCAACACTCAAATTAGCGACATTTGTGTATTTTTGTAATCGAAACCGTTTCTGTGCTGAAATTTATACTTTTAAATTGCATTTTAATAGATGCAATTTAAATCGCATAAAGTTTTGGAATTTATTGATTTGACGATTGTCATTTTTATTCAAATTAAATTTATCGTCTTTTAATTAATCTATCATATGTGTGTGTGTGTGTGGCCATGTATAGTCAAAAATAAATTAAATTTCATTCGACATACATACACACACAGACAAGCCATATACAATTTTATATATTGTTGTCGTTAAGATAACGAAAACAGATTTTATAAGAAAGAATCTCAACACCTTTCCTCTTATACTCATCCTATATCGCATTTCGTAATTTTCGAGTTTTGGAGGTTTTTCGATGTCAAACAAAATATGTATATACTATATTTTTTTGACAGGACAACAACCCACAATATGTTATCGCGAAAAAAAAATTACCAATTTCGTTGTTGTCTTGTATAAAATATTTATTTTTTTTTTTTTTTTTTTTTTTAATTTAAAATCTGGATTTTACCTTTGAATTTGTGATATTGATAAAATTCTCGATTTATTTATTGCTTTGGATCTTTTATTTGTATTACATTGTAGTCGACGCATATAGCAAGAACAACAACAACAAACAAATTGCATCCACTCCAATGAACTTATTGTGAATTCGTAATTCGATCGATAAAACATTAGAACGAGTTGATCATGAATTACGTCATGAATTCTCATAAGCGATTAAATTACGAATTTGATAAAATTTTTGCATCGACATTTTAAGGCCAGAAAAAAAAACTCTTAAGGAAAGAAGATTCAATGAAAGTGATTATGACTAAGTTTTGGCATTAGCTATTTAAGGCAGAGCTCCAACAGGATTTGGGGTTTTGTCTACCTTCATCTATGACTCAGATAAAGTTTGAACAGTTTTTCAATTCGGATAAATATCAACTCGCAATCTATATTCTTACATAAAAAAAATATTGGTGAGTGTCAACCTGCAAGTATCGATGGAGTCAATTATTTAATTCTTGGGTATCGAGGCCAGCAAAACTGCTTGCGGTCATTATAAATTATGTTTGATTGCTAAATATATAAAACCAAGAAGATCTATATCGAATGTACATAATTTTGGAGTATATTTAGTTTCAAACTTTAATCAAACTTGATTTAAACTCATTCATACGAAAAATTTAATTTCAGAGTTCAAATTCTTAACTGTTTGATAATCATATTTTGAACTATAAGTACATTCAAATAACAATCAAACTACTCGCAAATAATCATTTTTTTGAATAATAGCAAAAGTCTTACCAAATTTTCGGGTCGGATTTTAAAATATTTGAATACATTTAAATCAAATTCAATGTTTGATTAAAATTTTTATTTACTGTCAAATATAGATAGTTTGATTCATTTTCATTTTATAATTTAATTTTGGTGATCAAATTTGACATTCATAACCAGAATTAACATTGTCTCTCTTTTAAACTACATTTAAACTTAAATTTCAGTAACCCGCGAGGAAACAAGTTTATATCTGCATTTTTGTCTGGTACGCTTGAATAAATTGAAGTATTTTAATACCACTCAAATGTAACTTGTTTGTCGTTGAAATTGAAGTTCGAGTGAGAAATTTGTGCATATGTTCATTTTTGTAATAAAGACAGTTTGAAAGAGATTGGCATTAGTTGTAGTGTAAATTTGATTTACATTGATTAATTTTGGCTTGGTTTGATTGAATTTGGTTTACTTAAGTATAGTTTGAATATTAGTTTTTAGAACACTAATTTTAATTACTTTGTAAAAAATGAGTTTGAACAGCCTGGTTTTGGTTTGTTTAGTTTAATCAAAAGCCTAAAAATTATTCATGCTTTTAGTTAAAGTTAGAATATATATATATATATATATATATATATATATATATATATATATATATATATATATATATATATATATATATATATATATATATATATATATATATATATATATATATATATATATATATATATATATATATATATATATAAATCAAATAAAATGTTTGAATTTGATTTAGTTTGATTAAGTTTGATTAATTCTAATTATGTTTGGTTGACTTAATTTATGTTAAAAATAGATTTGTTTTAGAAATTTGAATAATTTAACAAATCAAACATCAACCTTTTTTCAAGAAAATTTAAAGACAGATTTTTTAATATTTAAGAATAATTTGAAAAAGGTTTGAAACGAATTTAAAAAAAAGTAAATTTTATAAAATTCTTTATAATTTAGTAAAGGGTTCTTTACATATATATTTTATGAATTGATGTTTCAAATTTTCATCAAACTTAAGTTTTATTTATTAGTTTATAAACTATATGCAACATTTAGGGTTCCTGATAAATTGATAAAACCATAAATTTCAAAAACATTAATTTAAATCACATTGGTTTGATTACTTCAATTTGATTAAAGTTAAAAACGATGTGAAAGTCCTTTGAAGTGGCACGTTTTAATATAAGACTGAATCAGATTAAATAAGTTTGAAAAGTTTAATTGAGAAATTTAAATAAATTTACGCGAATTTTTAGCTGAGAAATACCAAGTAAAATTTCTAAAATAATAGGGAATAAATTGGATCGTGTTTGATTTGGTTTGATTGCGTTTAATCAATTTTAATTATGTTTGATTGAATAAATTTAGATGTAAACAATTTTGAATCGGCCTGTGATGGTAAATTTAATTAATTTGACCATTCAAATTTTAAGAATATTATCAAAAAAAAAGTTTGATTGAATTTCATATGTTTTAGATAGATTTAAATAAATGTTGAAATTTTTTTTTTTTTTTTTTTGTTAAAATAAAAATTAAACAAAGTTCGATTTGTTAAAAATTGAATATGAGTTTGACACGTAAATTACTTTGATTAGACTTAGTCGGCTTTTCATTTTTAAATAATATTGACACATTTTGTATACTGATTAAAAATTTTAAATTTTTTGGGTTTTAATTTTAAATAAAAATGTTTGTGTTTCAGTTTCAATTATTCATCAAACTTGAATTTTGTTTGTTTATTTAGACAAACACGTACGTAAGATTAACAAAGTAATATTAATTCAAATTTATTAAGTTATGTTGAGTAAATTTGAATAAGATAATTAAATTTGAATTAGTTTGATTGCTCTTGAACAAGTTTAATTATGTTTGATTGAGTTTATTTAAATGTAAAAAGTTTATATATAGATTTGTGTTAGTAAGTTCTATAAATTTTGGTTTATTTGAGAAAGTTTGAAACGAATCGAAAGTCAAAACAAAACGGAAATTTGGAAAATGTTTGTATATACATGAGTAATAGAACTGTTTAGATTATTTTACGTTTATTTTCCGAATTTAAGTTTCAAATTGTCAATGAACATTTGTTTTATCTATTTTAAAAACTATAAATAAAAATAGTTGGTTTGATTCAATTTAGTAATCAAATCCATGACGAGAATATATATATATATATATATATATATATATATATATATATATATATATATATATATATATATTTATAAATCAAATTTAAAAAAGATAGATTGAATTTGAATAGGTTTGAAAAAGGTAGTTTTTAATAAATTTACTTGATTTGACTCAAGTTAAGTAGGTTTTAGTGGTTTAAGACTCATTTGGTCAACTAAATGGTTTTTAAAAGTTTGAGTATCTTTCAATTTTTTATTTAACTTAGTTACAGTTTCAAACATTCATCAAATTTGAATTTTATTTATTTTGATACATTTCTACGTAAAATTGACGTAGTAGTAGTAATTAAGATTAAAAAAGTTTAGGTTGAGAAATTTCAATAAGTTTTTCTAAACTTGATTTAGTTTGAGTTTCTTTAGATGTAAAAAGTTTAAATATAGATTCACGTTAGTAAGTTCTTTAAATTTGAAAACTCTTATTAAGTATCAGTAGTGGTTATCGTTTCAAACTTCCATCAAACTTGATTTTAATTGGTTTATACATAAATTGTATGTAACCTACAAGGTTCCTGACAAATTGCAAAATATATTTTAAGTGTTTTATTACTTTGCAATTTTTAACGCTTTAGACCTGCTTTATTTTCAAAACATCATTTCCCATCATCCAAGATTATATCTATATATGTTGGAATTACATCGTTTCGTTAGATAAATCAATCATTTTAACACAAGAAACGCAAAATCTCAAACACGATACCGAACTAGATGTGAAAGAGAGAATGTTTATATACATTGAAATGGCGTGGCGGGTATCACACATTATTACATACATATAAACACAAATATAATAGTGCTCGTCGGTAAAAATATTTCCTCTCTGACCAACATTGCGTGCCATGTCAAGAAATACTGTAATGTATAAATTTCATTGCCGTTGTTGTTGTTGTTGTTAGTTTTGTATCTAGAATATAATATATGAACATATTATATGAACAACTTTATTTGCGCTTATTGGTTTCGACTGGAATACCGGCTACCGGAACTCTCAAATCATGTTTTTAATTATTTATTTGTATTGTTGTATTTCTTAGAGTTGTTCTTGTTGTTTCGTCTTAGATGTGAATCTTTTATTTTTATTGTTATTATAAACTTTGTTCGTCTTACAACAATAATAATAGCAACAGCAACAATAACAAAAAAAAAACAATTTAAATTGGATGGATGGATGGATGGATGGATAGAGGAATTTATATATGTAAGAAAATGTTATGCTACTCGTTTATATATATATATATATATATATATATATATATATATATATATATATATATATATATATATATATATATATATAAATATGTGAAAATGGTAAGTGGGTGGAATAATGTATGTACGCCATTTTTAAATTACCGAAAACGAAATAAATTTTACCATTTTTGTTATTTTAAAATTTTTTTTATTTTTTATTAATATATTTAAGATGGGAAAATTTATGATATTTTAAAAATAAAATATTAAAATATAAATTAGATTTCACGATTTATGGTAATAGAATTTTATATTTTTTTTTTGTTTGAGTCATCCACTGTAATTAGATTAGATTCTCATGAATTGTGTTGCGCGTTAAGTAGATTTGAATATGAGTATGAGTGTGTGTGTGTGCGCGCGATATTTAAAATGTTAAACGCCTGTCAGTGTTAGAAATTAAAAGGAATACGTATATATATATATATATATATATATATTAAGAAATTTAAATTTTTGGACAGCTTAATTGATTGGGTCGGAATATTTGTTTGTGCGCGGTTTGATTTGATAAAAGGATAAGAGGTATCCGCACATAACACACGGTTTTGATATACACACCAATTATTATAATGTTATATTATAATATGTAGATCGTATTGCTATTTAATAATTAGATGACGGGAACTTTGAAAAGTATATGTAGAGGGCGGTGGCAAATAATGTTATCCATGATCGTGCATCAATTTTTGAATGAGCGCATTTTTCTCACCATATGTTTATATCTGTTGGATATAGTTTGCGCTTTAGATTGATTGGTTTGATAAAAATGTGTTTAGGTATAGTCATGAAAAAATTTATTTTTCGTGGGTTCATTACTATATCAGATACTCTGCTCACATCATTTTACTAAATGGGTGTTGATCGAAAGTAAAACCCATTTTCATTTTTTTTTTTTTTTTTTTTTTAAACTATAAAGCCAGTTGAGTCGTCAACATATGCCGGGGCCAGCATAGTGTATCTTGACTGAAACTACAAGTGGTTGGCATTATTCTTGAGAGAATTGTTCGAGTTGTTGAACTACTTGTCGATGCGCTAGCAGGTTGTTTCTTTTCAGTATGTACCAAGTGATGGTCAACATGTGCATTGATTTTGGTTGCTTATGTCTTGTTGTTCTAGTTCCAGCCTCGGTAGTGTTACTTTTGATTTTGTCGACGTGACTCTTGTTTTCACTGCTATAAGGCTGGCATTAAACTCACAATCGTTGTTTGTTACTTTTATATATGGTCTCCTTTTTCCAAAGCATCAATGAAGCCGTGAACCTCAATTTGTGATTCGGATGTAGTATTTATCCATCTCAGCTTTAAACATTGGTTATTTTGGCTGATGCGTCGAAGATTACTCCTACTTTTGTTGTAGTACTTGATGGCTTGAGCACAGCGTTATGAGACATTTAGAATTTTCATTTGATTAACCTTATTAAGTGAAGCTTTTCGATGTGTCTGAGACTTTCAAAATCGCATGAATTCTTTCTATCGTTTTGGCACTCGAATAGTTCTTCTTAAGTTGCTTTTCTAGTTAGAAGTCATGGTGTTGTCATTTTTTTGGAACCTCTTAGATGTGATTGCTGTTGAAACGTAATTATACGGTTGTTTCTACCGTCTGAATCTCTTTTGTGGGAGTTCTAGAAAGGTGGTCGACACTTGTCTGCGTCAGAGGTGTATTTACTTTGTGGATGTAGTTCCTTTATTTCCCAGAAGAAATTGAAGCTTCTTCAATTTCTTCAAATGTAATTCCCAGCGGAGAGATATTGATTCTCTTCGAAAATATTTGTGATTGCATTTACAATTTTAGGCTCTATTTCTCAGCGTTATAATCCCATGTTGGTTTCGAAACCCAAATTGATGGTCTAATATAAATTGCCGTTCTTGCAGTAGTTGAATTATCATTTTTCCAAGAAAATGTAATACTCTGGAGCTTTTTTGTGCTTTTGCACATTTTGTTAGTATTCGTAACATTCTTCCACTTAAATATTATAAATTTATACGGTAAATCATCTTCCATCTGCTCAAGTGGCTTTGTTATGGGATCTTCTTGTCCTATTGCTAGTTGGTATTGTCCTATTAATAATCGGTACCCCCGGTTCGTGATTGTTCTTCTCACAATGCAAATTTAGTATCCCTAATAGCTTGGTGATAGTTCCAGTATATGTTTTAAATTTTGTGCTATTACATAAATATCGGCAGACTACCAGCATGCTGGTGTATTAAGAGGGATACGCAGGTGACAGTTTTGTTCAACTAGTCTCCTTTATTGGTTCGAATTAGTTTGGACGTTATTATTACCGGTCAATGGTCAAATAACAGTTCATAACAATAGATGACATTAGCATAAAAGTACGTGCAATATGCCGTCGATTACACAGAACTCAATTAAATCAGAAATAAATCGGGTAGGCTCGTTAGATATTCTATATGCCACTTTTTCTAAAAACCTCTGGATATATTTTGTATGAGCTCCCACCAACAACTTAATTTCAGCGTGACGTCATTAATGGCATTATTTGGTACTTCTATAGCATTGGTGAGCCAATTAAGAAACTACCTGCTAAGAAATTACCTGTGTTTTTATGTTAAATTATCATTAGCTGATGAGGCCTCGAGTTAACTATTGCCTCTATCTGGACCAAAAGTGTTTGTAATTCTACAATGGTAGGCGCTGATTCACCCAATACTCAACAAATATGTCCTTTTACTGATTTAACTCCCATAAATCGCTAAAGAGTGGAGCTGACAGTGGTTTGATATGCCGTTCTATATACTGTTTGCCCCAGATAAGCATATACTCTCTCAGTGTATGTGTCAACATGGTGAGGTAAATAGTAAACCCCGTTCTTATCCCTTAGTTTTGCCCCACTAACAATTTTGTCCCATATGTCCATGTGTCTCGTATTCTTTCATAAGCCCTGAGTTCCATTTTTAAATTTGTGTCTCTTTAGAATTTACGTTCTATGGCCATCATTCGATCATATTTTAGAGGTAATTCTACTGTAACCCAACGTCTGGCAAAATGGTGAGTATTGGCAAATTATTATTCTCATCCGTCATCTTTGGTGGGAGAAATGATACCTCTTCTATTTCCTAGGATCTCCGAAACAGCTGATATGGATAGATTGGTAAAATATTGGATCAGATAGAGGAAAAAATTTTCATGCTGATCATCTTGTTTTCCTTTAATTTCAAAGTCTGGGAAGGTAGATAGTTAGTAAGCTTACCATTGATTTAGGCATCTATTACCACGAAGCGGTTTCTATCGAATGTTGATCTGTCATCTCTTCTTTCCTGCGAAAACTGAAGCTAAACCATTAACTGAGAAGTATACATGTTGCCGCTTCATTTCCAGTATTTTTTGTTATGGTTCAGTAATAAATGTGGCCTTAACTTAGACATCCACTGTTGACAAGATAACTGTCAGCAATATTACTTAATCCGTATTATTTGATGAAACTTTTTTGCTTTGTCAAATTTGATGAATATTCAAAACAAATGTTTTTAAAATATAAGTAATTCCATTCAAACTTCAATCAAACTTAGACGCATAAACTATTACGCTTTGCAATTATGTTTCAAATTTATTTTTATATTTGGTTCAGTAAAATTAAGTGTCGGTATATACGTTCTATCAAAACTTCAATCAAACTTTTACTAAAACTACGCTTAAATCACTTAATCAAGCTCCATTTAATTTTCAATTATCTTTCATCTTGAGTTTTACCAAATTTGACTCCTGTTCAAATTATTATCAAACTATCCAATTTCTAAACCTAGTAACTGAATCGATCATCGAGAGTTGCAGCAACAATTTTGATAATTTAATTTAACAGAATGTTATATAACTCAATCAAGCTCTTTTCAATTTAAATTTCCTTTAAATTAAACTTATCAAACTAGTCTTTAATATGGTTATGTATATCTAAAATCATTTTTGTTACTTGATCTAATAAAATATTATATTCTATTATATTTTATTTCATGCTTATTTTTAAATTTAGTGGAATTTGTTGCCTTCAAACGTACGTTTCAAACCAGTTGTAAACGATCCATTGTCAAAAGTTGGATTAGAGATCAAATTTGATAAAATGTGAAAAGATAAGTTTAAATTATATCCACTTAACTCAATCAAACTAAATTTAGTTTGATTTAATTTCAGCATTTTTATTCAAACCACCATCAAACTTTAACTTAAATTTAACCAAATCATCCTAATTCTCCAAATAAGTATATAATATAAGTTAACATTCAAAGTTGGATCACATTATTTACTTGATTTAAAAGATTACATTATATAATTTAATCAAACTCCATTCAATCTTACAAAATTGGAAAATTTTTCAAATTGTCGTCATTCTGGACAATTTTTTAACCAATAGTTTCTAATACAATAGAGTACCGTGAGTTGCATCACATCTCTCACTTGATTTAATGAAATTTAAAAAATTTATTACTAAATAAGTCAATCAAACTTCATTCAGTTTGATTTTATATTTATAGCTTATTTTTATATTTGATTCAATCTTAATTTACCAAACTGATGTCTAACATAGTTTTGCAACGAGACTTAAACTTTGTCTATTACTTAATTTAAAAATATGTATTATTTACCTCAATCAAATTCCATTCAATAATGTTTCAAACTAGTTTTTTCTATAAGTTGGAATTATATGAATTTTAGTCTTTATAACAGGGCTTTGCATGAAAAGTTAAGTAATTTCTATTACTCGATAACTGATATATCAAATATTTTACAATAGTCAATCAAACTTTATTGCAAGTTGTAGTTCAAACCGGATATTTTAATTGAACAAATTTGACGAAATATAAAATGACAAGTTTAAATCAGTACCACCTAATTCAATCAAACTAAATTCAGTTATATTACTGAATTGTAGTGTAGTTTGGATATTGGTTTAAATTTTATTTAGTTTCAGCATTTTTAATCAAATCACTATCAAACTTTAATTTAAATTAAACCAAACAATCCTAAATTTCTAAACCTATATCTAACATAAGCCAACATTCAAAATGGAACTACATTTTTTTACTTCAATTATGAAATTTTTTTTTTTAATTACATTACATAGTTTAATCAAACTCCATTCAATCTTATGAAATTTAAAGATTTTTCAAATTGGGCAATTTCTTAAAATATATTCTCTAATACAATGGAGCATCAAGAGACATTTGATTTAATCAAATTTATAAAAGATCTTCCTAAACCATTCAATTCAAATTTATATTTCAAGTTTATTTTTATATTTGGTTCAATTTTTATTAAAATTAAGGAAATAAATCATTCAAATTTGCTAAACTGATTTCTAACTTACTTCTGTATCGAGACTTGAATTTGGTCTGTTACTTGATTTATTAAAATATATTGGTTACCTTAATCAAACTCGATTCAAACTTGTTTTTTTATATTTAAGGAATCATATGAATTTAAGTCTCTGTAACTGTACTTTACATACAAAGTTAAGTCATTTCTGTTACTTGATAATTGATATGAACAAATATTTTACAGTGGTCAATCAAACTAAGTTTCAAGCTGGTTTTTGTATTTGGTAGAATTAAAGAATTTGAAAATTAGAATCGCAATTAAATAAAATTACCTTACATAAATTAAGATTGAAAGTTGATTCTTAAAAACTCAATCAAACCCCATTCAATTATATTTCAATATGGTTCAGTTTAATCTAATTTCAAATTTTTGTTTAAACTATCATCAAACTGTATCTATTATAACTAATCTGAGTTTGAATCTTATCTGCTAGTTAATTTAAAAAGTAAATTTAATATGCCACTTAATTCAATCAAATTTCATTCAAGTTCATTCAAATTTAGTTTGATATCTGGTTCATTTAATAAAATTTGGGTATTTTATCTCAAATTACAATCAAACTTAAACTTAACCATCCAAATTTTTAAAACTTATTCATAACATAGTTCAATGTCAGGAGTTGAATTTGATAAGTTGCTTAATTTTATAAAATATATTAATATGTTCAATCAAAGTCCACTTAATTATATTTCAAATTAATTTTTATATTTATATTCAAACTACCATCAAACTTTAACTAAAATTATACATTTTATACTTGCTTTAAAACAAATTGAAAACTAATCAAACTTTATTTTAAATCTTTAATTTCAAATTATCTTAAATTAATTTAAAATTAATTTTATATTTGAATGAGTATAACAAAATATCAGGTCATCAAATAATCGAATTTCCGAACATAAATATCCAAAAACTCAATCCATTTAACTCAAATTTCTATTTAGAATTAATTTTTATATACGATTCAATTTTTTTAAAAAAATTAATCATTTTGATTTTAATTACAATCAAACTTAAAGTTGAATTACTCAAAAAGGTTTGAAAATATATTACTTAACTCAATCAAACACTTTAAAACTATAATTCAAATTTATTTTTGATGCCAATATATTATCAAACTCAATTGAATTTGATTTTTATGTAAGGTTTAATTTGATTAAATTTCAGAATTTATAATCAAACTACCATCAAATTTAAACATAAATCACCAAACTTTGTACATAACTCAAATTACTAGTGGATATTCAAAATTATGTAATGTATTCAAAATATTCCATTGCATAATTCAATCAAACTAAATTCAGTAGTATTTCAAGCTTGTTTTATGTTTGAAATCGACTAATTAAATCAAATCTATTACAAACTTTTATTTTTAAATTATGATCAAACTAAGTATTATTTCAATAACGATATAGTTGGATTAAATTTTGTGGTTCAAACTACGATCAAACTTATACAAAAATCACATACGTTACTTGGTTTTTTAAAATAAAATACATCATTTAATCAAACTCCATTCAATCTTTAATTTCAACTTTTCAAATGTATCATCATTTTTGCTTAAATTACGATCAAACTTAAACTTAAATTGTACCTAATCGTTCAAGTTTTTCAAGCTAGTTATATATTACGCTAGTTATATATTAAGCTCTATCAAACTTAACTCATCTATATTTTTATATTTGTTACAAATCGGTTTCATTTCTGTATTTACGATCAAACTATGATCAAACGTTAACAAATTAATAAATTTTATTTCCAACTGGTTTTTATATTGGGTTTAATTTAATTTAGTTTCAGCATATATAATTTACCATCAAATTTAAACTTGAATTTTATGTTCAAACTACTATCAAACTACTCTCAATACTTCAATTTCCTGAAATTGGTCTCTAGCATAATTTGAGCTAAATTGCATCTACTTTATATTTAATAAAATACAGAACATTTTTGTTCAAATTTTCATCAAACTACAACAAATATAAAACTTCCATATCTTTCATAAACTAGTTTCTAGCAAAAGAGTTAAATCACATCCATTACTTGATTACATAAAACCTTAATAATTCAATCAAACTCTGTTCAAAATATATTTCAAACTTAATTATATATTTTGTAAGTATTTCGAATGAAGGCGAGAGTTATGAAATGTATTTGATGCCGAAAATGTATAAATTTCATCAAACATAAAATTAATCAAATTATCGATCAAACATTGATCCAACTAAAACACAAAAATTGTAAATATACAAACTTTATTATTAGCCGTACATTGGGTGTAGCTTAAATCGTAGCTCAATATGACTAGAAATTAAATTAAGTATTAAGATTTTATGCGTCGCTAGTCATCCACAGGTGTCGCCATTGTAAAGTCTAATTGTTCATCTTCAGTTAAAAATCGAATTTCACTAAACTCTTCGTTTGCCGATTTGCAATGATATCGTTTCTTCATTTCGGCTGGTGTTGCGACTCGTGTCCGTTCCCGATACACATATAGACCACCAATGGTACCAATAATCGTTATGCAAAAAAGTACACCGGTTACAATCAGCCATGATGGGACACCAGTTTGTTGTGTTAAAGTTTCGGTCAATAGCACTGTAGAAAATATTATTATTAAAGTTTTCAATTCAATTCAAATTAAAATGGTACATACCTTTGTCATAATTATATTTCGGCACCAATTCGATCGATTTGTAATCATCGTTCATGTAACTGGGCGTCGTATCGAATAAGTCATATAATATGTCTGTTCCTAATGTTGTCGTTTTTCGTTTTATAGTTTTCCTTTCAAAAATATAGTCTGTGGCCGTGGTAATGCTTGGTTTGTAAGGTACTACTTTGGTAGTAGGCATATTTGGTATCATTTTACTCTTTGTTGGGAAACTAAGCTTGTGAGTAGTGGAAGGTGTATTTCTAGTCGTTGTCTTCGTAGTACTTGGTAAATATGTTGTATACCGATCAACTTCAGTAGTTATGTCACCAAAGATACAAAATTGTTCATAATCCGGGCAACACGATCCTGAATCTTCACATCCCTCGGTACAATTACATTTTACAACGTTTGCTGATATGAGCACCATGGCATTTTCATTACAACGATTTTCGCACGATTGCACGTCTAACACACCACCTTCTTCATCCACCGGTTTTATTGTAACGACCGCTTTATCAAATTCACATTGCGCCCCATCCAATATTTCAACATCATCAATGGCTAAATCGGTTCGTTGGCCACGCATTAGCTCACCTTGAATAATAATTTGAAAATTATCACCAAGCTTTGGAAGCCGCACCAAAGCTTCGATCCAAGCATTTGACGACCGATTCGTAATTTCGAGAAGGGCCGATTTCCTAATAATACTAAACATTATAAATTTAAATCGAAAAAAATATTTTACTGTGCACACTCACTTTAGTGAAGCGAAAAAATTCGCATAACTTTGTTTCGCCGTTTTCACAAATACCCGGATTGTTCCCGTGGTCACACCATACATGTGATAATAAAATTTGAAACACGAATTGTTGCTAATGCTCGAATCGTACATGGGCGAAAAAAGAAATGCTGGCATCGGAAATCGTGGCGTTTCACCTTCAAGCAGCATAAAAAAACCTTCGTACTTTGTCATTTTTGTATGGTCGTGCTGTGGCCCAATCCCGTGCCGACCCATATTCGTGTGCAACCAATCTTTATCGTTCAACACGTAATTACTCCAACCACATTTTAGTTTACCCTCGAAATCACAAAATAATGGTGACGTGACATTCGTTTCACGACACGTACCAATTTTTCGATCCCATTCGATGCCATCACAAAATGCTTGTTCGTTACCAACCAACTCGTAACGGCTGTTGCATGTTAGTTTAAGGGCACTGCCACGTCTTACATTCGTTAGAGTGGAATTTGATGGTGCTTCGATTACCGCACAACCCGGTGCTACACACACGGGTATTTCACCTTCCCACCGTCCATTTGTGCACATTGACATTGATGTGCCATGCAACGTAAAACCAGTATTACACACATATCGGGCATAACGTCCTTTCGATCGTAAGCGTACCAATCCATTTTTTAACACTGGGGTATTACATGTACGCAATCGTACGTTAGCTTGATTTGAAAGAAATAAACATAAAAAAAATAATAATTAAAACGCACACACTTGCGACACTTTATATATAGGCCACCTACAAGGAGATTTCCCATTTTGACCACAAACGAACAGTAGTCCTTGCAAAAACACGAGCACTGTTAAAAATTGCATTGTTTCAAACACAATCACTGTACTTTATCCAATGTGGACGATTTTCGATTTTTTTTTTTTAATGTTTCTTGGTTGAAATTTTAGAACAATTGAAATGCGTTTCGTCGACTTAACTCGCCATATCAATTAGAAACTCGATGCATGATAAGGAATGAGAACCGCATTGGCTACTTTATTGTTATAGTTGTAGTAGTTTTATTGTTGTATGCGGTATGCTAGATAAGGAGACCAATATGAAAAGATTTATAATTTATCAAGGCCATATGCTATTTCAGTATTTTGCGAAATCTATATATTATTTCCCTATTGCGCTTATCTATTGGATATTATATATATGCACTGTTCCTATTTAAGCTCGAGATTAAGATTAGAATAATTTCCGTTTTGGATAAAATTCTATTCGTTTATGTGTACCAAAAATAAATTTGTCATCGGGTACACTGGTCATTGGGAAACATCTGGATACTTTGTTCCAAATGAAATTCAATGGAATCTGGTCGACTTATTGTAGAGTTTCCCTTAGTGATAAGAAATGTTTTGGAAATACATACACAGCATAAAGTAGCAATACATTTTTATATTTGATGAATGAATCACATATAGAAGACATCCTGTTTTAAGGTTTTGGCGGTTTGTATTAAATGCGCGCTCCCAACTCTTTTTTCTTCTTGCTCTCTCTCTCTCTCTCCCTCTCGCTACCAAAACATTTATTGTTTGACTGTGATAAGAAACAGAAATTTTGTTTGTTATTGTGTCGTTTTATGATGTCGTATGTTGATTTATGTGCGCGCGTCGACATTGAATTGGAAAGATTTTGTTTTATTGTGTTATTATCGAAATTCGCGAAATTTGGCAAAGGTCTTTGGACTTGTTATCTTAATTGTGATCCGTCACTATATTTTATAATACGAACTGATTTTTGTTATAAATTTTTTTAATTAAATTTTCAAAAAATTTATTATTAATTTTTAGAATTTGGGAAAATTTGGAAAAAATTTCAGAATTTCTTATCATATTTCACCAAAATTTGATATTATTTTTGTAATTTATAAAATTCTTGAGAATTTTCAAAGTTTTAGACTTACAATTAAATTTTATAAATTTATAATTAAAAATTTATTCTTAGAATTTGACTAGAACTGGTGATAGCATTTAACAGTCATTAGAACACTGTTAATGGTCATGTTGTTTAGTTAAAAATTGCAATTTCATTAGAATTTTATAAATTTCTAGAATTAAAATCAAAACTGAAAAATTTTGCAAAAGCGTTTTCAACATTTAAGTCAAGTCTTTAACAAAGTTGAGTAATATTGGTAAACTTATGAAAATTGGTTAATACACAAATTACAAAAATTTTCAGAATTGGATTAAGAAAATAATATACCTCGATTACACAGCTAATGTGTTATATGTGATAAAAAATTGACAGTTAGAAATCCGAATTAAATGTTTTTTTTATCAAAATACAGAATTTCGTTTAAAATTTTTAAATTTGTTAAATATTAAATTTTTCAACTTTTATTAGACTTAGCTAAAACCCTTATCCTTGGTAGACCTAGTTGTTCTGCTGTTTGCTCTGTGACGAACGCAGCTTGTTGAAACCATCGTAAATATTTTGTAATTTCACTATAGAGCTAAAAGTACTGGGCCATAATCATTATGAAAGATTGATATGTTCAGCTTTCTGCACAAATTTACAGCATGACATTCTGATTCCTTTTGGTAATACTCAGGTCTTTGAAATTTAAACTTGAATCGGTTCTGTAGTTTTTCAGGCGGCTACAGAAGTGCGTCTTAGCGGTGCTGGTTGTAACTTTACTTATTTAATTGGTATTTTGTTGCTACCGACTGTTTCCAAAGATTGGAAACCATTTTCTAGAAACTTCAAAAATTGGCTAGTTTCTTGAAATCCTCTTGGATTTTCTTGAGAGACTTCATAACGATGCCAGAACTCGTTGTCCATTTTTTATGTAAGCTGAAAATAGTGAAAGGTCCTCGCATGTCTCGATGTTGTTGTCTGTGCTCCTTATGGCGTATAGACACTTGGTTGTTGTGTCATGCATCTGATTCCGTGTTGCTAACGTGTTGATTCAATAAGCCGCATCGCATTTGTCTCCAGATGGTTCTAAATGGCTCATTAATTTTCCAGCTGACCCTTTTACTTGACTATTAAGAAAGTTCATTTTGCGCATGATGGTAAGATGAATGTTGTCATGCACAACCCTTTTTAATTTGTCTGAGATACCTACACACTATATAAGTGCCCTATCAACAAATGCTTTCTTAGCCGAATACCGACAGTTTATGTCAAGAAAAGGAATCTGTCTGAAAATATTCAGTGGTGCGGCACAAAAAGGCAAAGCAACAAGAGGCAATATTTAAGGGTAAAATATGACAGTTAAGAACATAGCATTTCGTCAAGTCCTCAGTTTAGAGGAATATGGGAAACCGGACTTAAATCAACAAACCAACACCTCCGGCACTCAACACACTTCGCTTAAAAAGAGGAATCATAAGGCCATTAGTTTTTCTCTCAAATGACACAGATGAGGTTTTAAGTTCGGCACTCTTCCTGATAGGAAAATCCATCATATCAACACCTCAACCTGATATTGAGGGTATCCACATCGTTACAAGATGAAATTTGCTGACCAAACTCTGTCAAGGATTTTGGAAAAATAAGCTTACGGATTATATCTCACAGCTAGAACGAGGCTAGAATCAGCAAGAGTCATTAAGGTACATCCAGGACTTGATAAGATATTCACACTTAGATACAGAAATAATAAACGCTTAAAAGGATTATCACTGAAAAACTTGCCTCAAAGGCAAGGAAATAATGGATCTCCAGATTCTTTATTTAATCACATGACAGGCACATATTTCGAAGATCTAGGCAAACTGAAATTGGTGAGTTGTAATCTTAGTTCCTAACATCTATCAACTTCATGATATCTACAAAATATCTAGCAGTTGACAATCATTGAGAACAGTTAGGCACTCTAACAACATAATAAGTAAGTCGTGGTCAAAAAATCCAACCTATGCAACTAACCATTGGAAAAAACTGCATGCTCCAAATCAATGGGTATGTAAGAATTCCCAACGACGGTTCACATCCTATGCGAATCCATAACAACGATGATATGGTAAAGTTGTTAACTCGATGAACAATTTAACCTCAAATTGCGAACCATGATTTGTTGTGATCTTGCTAAAGCGAAGTCAAACCAGCATACGTAATTTTTAACGAATTTCAGAATGCCAGATACTGTCAAATATTGTTTGACGTAATTCGACTGAGATGTTTGGGCGGTTTTGTCTCGGTCCTAGCCTGGCATCCCAAAAAGCACTATTAGTATGTTAGAATGACTTGGAAGTCCGGAACCCGAAAGTAAATCCTGAATATCTAAGTCCACTTTTTGAACCCTTGCGGTCTTTTTTCTTGGATATCACCTGTTTCATCTATTGTTTCCTGCTCTCTTCATTTTTGTTGACAGTTACCACCCTTTTGTTTGTTTTTGTCATCGTTTTCTGTGTTTCGTGATATTGTGTCTACGATCATTTTATCTGTGCCTTGGATTTGTTGGCTATTAGTAGACAACTGACTTATATAATCCAAGACTTTCGCTTGTCTTGTATTACGTTTAGTTTTAGACTACATTGCTCGAGTTAAAGAATCCTAACAGCTCCTAAAAATTATGATGTACGGCGCCAGGCGTGGAGTTTGATTCATCTGTTGTAATGTCTGAACCTAGAGTAGCTCATTTGGTGAGCTAATCCTAGAGTAGCTTATTTGGTGCTCATTTGGTAGCTTTTGCTAAATTTTGTTTTACTTTCGTAAAATTGCCACGGCGTTGGTCTGGTCAAATGATTTTTTGAGACTTTTATGACTTTTTACTAAAGCTGCCAAATGATCATGTATTTGAGCAAATTTCCTCGCGAGCTAAGATAGGATAAGACTCGCAAAGGAGCTCTGACCATATTAAATCCTTCCTTAAATTATAACACCAACTGACCTGCATTGTTATGAGTTATCACCGTCTTAATGCCTAGTTATACTAAGAATTAGCATCTTTGAAGTGTCACCTCACACCTGTACATATGGAAAACTGGATGATATTTTATCTTTTATTATATCTTTTTTTTTAACAGAATTATTTATTATTGCATATATAATAAAAACCACAAATTTGTCTGTAGGTGTCATGTAAATATTGTATAAATTCAACACAAGTGACAGACTATGGTTGAATTCCAAAAATTTAATTTAAATTTCTTCTTATTTTTAACGAGCTTATGTACATAATAAGAAACGAGCAACAGAAAAGTCAAAAAGTCAAAACCAATTATTTGCGAGTGAAACTTCAACAAAAAATAATATTTTAATTTTATTTATTAAAATATATTATTTATTATGCTCATACATATACATACATACATACAATATTACTATAAGTTATTTACTTTTTGTATTTTTATATAATTTCAGATTAAAATCGTCCAATACAAGTGGTAAGTCACGATTTAATTTTTTTTTTTTTTTTTTTTTTTTAATTTTACTTTGCGTTTGTACACCAAATAAAATCGAAATGATATATTATTTCGAAAGTAGTGCAGGAGAGCTTTTCCATATTTTCCACAGTTTATATTAAAGTTACATTAAGTTAAAATTTATTAAAGTTGTAAATTAAGTGACCAAAAGTAAATATTTCGTATAGGATTTTGCAATTGAAAATTGAAAGTTATTTTTCCAATATTCCAAGAAGACGTAGCAATGTCACTATTATGACAACTTCTTGATACTGCAAATAATGGTAATATTTAATTATCCGTTCTGTGCAATTATTAGGCTTATTATAAGGCTTATACAATCTAATCACACTAACTCTTCGAAAAAATCGGTAACACCAATATTATTTCCTCCTATAAAAATTTTAAAGTTGATGTTCTAAATATTTTCTCTAATTCTAATAAATCAACTGTTATAAATCAAGCCTTTTGAAAAAAAAAACTTAAAAATTTGACTACTAATCAAATTGGAAACATAACATTTTCCAAATTTTACTTTATTTAATTTCAAGGCAAAGCTGCCAACTTAACAATTGTTCACCTTAATAGTGAGTGCAGGAATTTTGTGCAAAAGTAGTAAATAATTCCAATATAGAAACGAAATTTTACAGGGTTTTAGAAAAAAAGTATTTTAGAAAAAATCCCCACCTCTAAAGGTTGTAATCAGGGTTGGAATAACCAATTTTAGGTGTTCAAAAAATAAAAATTACTTCTGAACGGCCGTTAAGTTGGTCAAATTTGAGCTAAATGTTAAAAGTAAGTAAATTTTTGGAGTTTACTTGTAAAGATAGAACAGTTAGCAGGACTTATTTAAAAAACATTATTCCATAACATTATGCGAGATTGAATAAAAAAATTAATATCAGTATTTTATTACTTCAAACTATTAACTTGAACTATCAATATCATTTAGATCTTCTTCGCTTGTAGTGTTGTTGCATGATATACCCTGACAGGTTCCACATATTGCTGAGCACAGTATTCCTGACCGTTTACATTCGCAGCTTGATGTGCATTGCGTACGATAGTTGCAAGATAGTAACTTGAGCAGATGTTCTGGAGGCGGTGACAGGTTAGTTGGAATGTGCAGCAAACTAGTTTTGACAGATTTCCATCCCCAATCTGTTGGTAGCAAAATGTTTCCCACCCATGCTGGAACTTGTTACTCGAAATGAATACTGATCTGCAGCTGCTTTTGTTGATGGGAGACAAGGTAAATCGAATTTAGAATGTAACTGCAGATTACCAATTACTCTGTTGTAGGCAAGATATCTTGCTTCTTCTAGTGGAGAATTTTGTGGTGATGGGATATAAACGCACTCCGCTTGCTGTAATATTCTCCTTCCTGGACTCGTTTGAAAGAACACTTGCACGTCGGTCCTCAGTTCTGCATTGGCCTGCAAAAGCTTGAATGCGTTTAGTTTTCCTTTCCTGTACAATGCTAAGGTTGTATCGCATCCGGTAAAAGCATGAAGAACTGGAAACAGGTTGCTTAATGAAGACAGCCATATCCTCTCTGCTGCTTTATCATAAAAAGTCTTCGATTTGGGACGGATAAGCCGAATTGATTGACGTGCTGGTGAACATAAAAACATAAGCAGTATGAGGATGTCCAAGTCCTCTGCAGCAACCACCACCTGATCCCTACGATTGAAAAAGCTCTTTGCTATAATTGTGATAAAGGTATCTGGGTCATCTTCCGCCGATGTGTTGATATGTCCAAACAATGTAGGTGTTGCTTCCGTGTGCCGATGAATTTCGATTTATTATAGATGTTTGCGAGAAATTCGCTTTGAGAAACTGAGCACGTCATATTGCTCTATACCTCAATGTTTGCAGAAATTTTGGCAATGGCTCTTTTCTTTTGTTTTTCTTCTTTTGTGGTGGCTAACCATCAAATACTTTACCGTTGTGTTTCTGCCATAATGTTTTAAAACATAATCACCATAAATTTTTAGAATCGTGCCATATGTCGTTGGCTTTGGCCATACTACCTAGTACAGCAGATGGCCTGCATATATTTGCAATTTGTTGGAAAATTGTCCCTATCAATGTCAGCTCTTTTAAATATGGTTTTAATGCTCGATTTTGTTCCCTTTCGTAGGAGACCATCGTTAAAAAAGGAAGGTGGAGCTAAAGCCAATTCATATTTAAAATAGGACTGCAACTCTTTTGGACTTTTGACGATACAAACAATTCGATGAAATCTGCAGCGAGTTTATAACGAAAGTTTGCTACTTATTTGTATTTCCTGAACCTGAGCTGCAATTGGAATAACTTTGTGTTTTCTTGCATAAGCGACGTCCGCAAAACTCTTACTCTTTGTCTCTTGCTTTCCTCGGAGGAAAGATGTTGTTGACTACCTCGGAGTTTAACATGATGTTCGGAAATAATTGATGATTGCCCTGTAAAAGTTTCCATCGCGGATATCACAAGCATGCTAACAGTAATAGAAACGATCCATTTTAAATTGATCGCATAAGTGATTGTGCTATGCACATTTCCGCCAAATACCGCTCCATTGCACTCTTTTTCTTCTTATCGAAAAATTTTTTGTACTTTTCATCGGTCAACTTGGCTCGCAACTCCTTTATTTCCTGTAAATATAAATGAACAGGTTTTGCATATAAGTTATTACTAGGAGAATAGAAATATGAAACATGTCTAAGCCGTCTAAAGTACATACATTAACATCAGCATTATCAAATACAAATTGCATAAATCCATTTTTTCCACGTCTGCAAACTCTGTTACGAATTTGATGTAATTGGCAGCCTCATTCACCACCATTTTTGATATCATCGAATGTTGGATATTCTGTTGCATCATAAATTTAGGACTGGATGTCTTCTTTGATAATTTCTACTGCTGCTTTAACAGTTCTAACGCGCTCGAAAAAGTTAACATTTTGGTTTTGCCACATAAGTTGGTTGCTACCAAATTTGGTTTAAAATGATTTATAAGCAGGACCGTCTAGTAGTAGTCACCGTACAAATCTACATCATTGCCACTAAATTCCCTTAGTTTTTCCTTCAGACCGCGTAATGCAAATTCACATTCATTCATTACTTTGTTTTATGAAGGCACACAAACGTTCAAAACTTGCACGACAGTTGTCGTTTAAAGGTTTTACTCTGGACAAGTGGTCACTTCTCTAAATTTGCAGTATCTTTTCTGATGATATCGCGCATTTTGTGTCCACAAATTAATTGAACGTGTATTGACGATACTTTTACTAACTTGCTTGTACCGGCTTACATTGTTGGGTTCAATCTCTTGAATCACTTCGCCACAAAATAAACAATTAATTTTAAAATCAAACGATGGCACACTTGATCTTAAAATTGTTTACTGGCTCAACACATAGAGGTGGGGATTTTTCTGAAAAGTTGGGCCGAAGTGTAGAAAACAATATTATATTAGTAAAAAGTTTATTGGGATTATTTACAAGTTTATTGGAGGCCTGTTTTTGTTTCCTGGACTATAAAATCAATCAAATTTTCAATTAATTCAGGAAATCCCAGTTTCAAATTCCATATTTTCCCAATTAAAAAGTTATTCAATATCATTACTTAAATTTCAATTTTTTTTTTAAACAATGAAACAATATTTATATTGAAAGAATGGACCTTATTCCAGTTGTATCTTCAATCATGAACTCTATTTAATAGATCAAGTTCCATTGGGCTAATCCGTATAGTTTTGGAATGAGTAAACGGTTTGATTTAGGCCTTAAAGACTAGAGTAAATTTTAACATCGGTGTTAAAGGTGAGATGGCTGTTTATCTTAGTCGTTCATGTACTTAAACTAGCCATCGTTGACAAATGCGAATACACGTATAAAGTTAGAAATAGAACAAAAGCATCAACGGCGAGCGTCAACGAATAAATAAAAAATTCGACAGCGATATCGCTATAGTAAACACAACAAACAAAAGCGTCAGCGTATCGCGATATAAAAATAAGAAAAAAAATTAAAACATGGCTGCTTAGTATCCACTTTATTAAAAAGCCAAGTTAAAAAATAAAAAACAATTGGCAACACTGTTTCGCCGGCGATAAAAATAGAAATAGACTCTTAAATTTAGTTCAACGAAAAAAATCGTCGACGTTACCGTCGATCGTTCTGTCAGCATTGTATGCTGTTTGTATATTTTAATTTGACAGGCGTCGATGCTCGTCATTGAAGTATGGTCACAGACAATATTAAGGACAATGCTATCAGTATACTGTGATTTTCACTGATGACATCTATACGTCAGTAGCATCCATTAGTAGCATCCATTTACAAGCATTACGGGATAACAACGCAGAACATATCCCGCCGAGCGGGGACTACGATCTGACTTTTACGGCATGGCAATAGTCAGTGGTTTATAGTCGAGGTGAAAGAAAAGTAAATACTCTTTTTTTGACAAAGTACTTGAAATGCGTGAAGTAAAGTGCTAGCAATTCAGAAGCAAAGGCATAATATTTAGTTTTGGAGGAGTAAAGCTTTTTAGAGAAAAATCTAAATAGTTCTCAACATCTTTTGTAGTACTTTAACTTCTTCTGTAATATCTTTTCGACGAAAATATAAATATAACAGCATTAATGCAAGAAGTTTGAAATTTGCATAGCTTTTATAATTCGCTAAAACAATGTGTCTTTACGAAGTATAATATTTCGTTTAGACAAAGACATTTTTGTAATATTAGATGATAAAGTTTAGGCTAAGAATCTTAACTAAGAAAATTTATGTAAATATTAAACAATTAAATATTTTTATGTATAAAAAAAGACATTTTTATAGCTTGGTCGCTGCAGCCTGATGAGACGACTGAATTTTTTTAATTTGGAATTCAAATTTAAATTCACGGTTTCTCAGATTAGGTCGAAACCAAACTACATAGAAACCATTTGCAAATAAGGCAAAATTTATCATTTTTTTTTAAATTCTGGCTCTTTTTCCACAAGAATAAATTTAAAAAAAAAACAGTAAGGTTAGCTTAGACCAAACCACCGTTAACTTTATATATATTTTGTGAACCTTGTACTGGCAATAAATACTCTTGTTGTTTTGGGGCAAAGTGGGAAATTAGTTTCATCGCTGTTAAATAGTTTATTGGGTTAATTAAAATGTCACGCAAATTATTTATCATCTACCGTTAAACCTGTTGATAAAGCTGGATTAATGTATTTATTTTTTTAGATAAGCCGAAGAAAATAAGTTCTTCCCTACCCCCTGGGGCGGGAGTCGTCGCCGACAGCAACCTTTGCGTCTACCCTCAAAGATGACTTCACAATACGTTTAGGGTAGACTCGCAAAACGTAGATTATTATTTAAAATTGATCGCTGAGAAAATTGATTTGTAGCAAGATATTTTAAACCATTTCGAGGACAAGGCATTTTATCGAATTTGTGTATGCTTAACAACTTTATATAGTCTTAACTCCGCCCAATCTTACAAAAACGAGTTCAGTTTTTATTTTGAATATAAATACGTCTTGGCAATCACGTAGTTCAAGTACAGCTGCAGTGGCCTCGTTCTAACATCGTCGTTAAGTCACTTCATTCTCTAAAAGTTCACAAGACTTGTCTTCATCAGCTAATTGTATGCCCTTCAGTAATAGGATTTCCTCCGTGCTTATGCCACAACCTAGTATTTTCGACGAAAGTTTTTTGCAGTATTGCAGTACAGAATTACTGTACTTCTTCCGTTCGATTGAATCGCACCCGCTGTTACACCTGCTATATTAATGTTCTCTCTTCTCCTTCGAAAATGTAAACGTAGAACGTAATCTTCGGAAACAAAAGTTGACTGATGATTATCAGTCAACGATGGGACTTTCCGTATCTTTCTTTTTTACTCTCACAGGTGCAGTAGGTAATAATATGCCACGACCATGGTTGGTCATCGATTGAGTCAAAGCATTAAGGTTGAACGCAAATGGATCTTTACTTTCGTTATTAGCTTCTGGGTGCAATGATGTCTGCGTTTACATCTCCTGCAGGTATACCGTAAACTTGCAAGAATTTGCGTGGTGAGTTAATACAAGACAGTTGAAATTGAGCTTCATTTCAATCACAATCTGCTTACACAATGGGCATGTAACATATGATTGGGATACCATGGCTATAACTCGTTTTGGTTCTCGCCTTGGGCATTGCGCATTTAAACTCTCAAACACTTCTCTTGCCTACAGAATTGGAAAATTGTTTTAAAGACAGAAAATCGTTTTCGATAGTTTCGTGAGCTTCCAAGCTTCCTTAAAGAATCACAATCCAATTTGTTTTCTAGAATATAGACGAGCCACGAATTACGGCCTATGGCCTTTTCCTCTAATACTCTTAACCCACGAATAGCCTCATCTGATACGTTCGAGAGGTGCCGAAGCAACATTGAGCAACACTCCTGAATATTTGATTGCTCTAGGAATTGTCTGATTAATATGTGGACCACGTGTTTGAGGTTCTAATATATTTTTGATCATTTCAAAAAAGTAAAACTTTTAAAAAATTATTGTATTTTATGAACCTTGCATATGTTGGCTTTATCGTGAATTGTATTGTTTCAAACCGGTCACGGAATGACGGAAACTTAGAATATATTCCACTAAATTTTGGGATATTAACCCGCAGTAAACGCACTTCACCCTCGCTTTTATTTAATGTCAAAATCTCGTGCAAGAAATTGATTTGATTCAAATCCAGCTCGTTCATGTTTTAATTGCTTGGGTTTTTCTCGTCGCTAATTTGTTTCCATTTGAATAACTGGTCTTGCAATTTAAAATGGTGGCGTACCGCCCCTTAATGCTAAAACTTGTGTTTGAATGCCTTCTTGATGCTTTACTAAACGTTTGATAGCACGTTTTTCCGCCATTGTCACTTGTGATAATTTACAAAATGACATCTATTGCTTAGTAGTGGTACTACATTTCATAGTTAATTTTTTAAGATAAATTAATTGAGCTACTTTAGTGATATGAACAAAGCTTAACATATTCAAGATGTTTTCCGAACAGAAAAATGGTTCAACAGCTAATGAGATAGAAAGAATATATCCGTCCATCAACTGGAACTTGAAACTGGAATGAGACTAGCAGCATTCATCCATCAATGGAACGGGAAGTTGAGATGTCATAGCAAATCTAAAGAACAATAAAGCGGCTGGAACAGACAACAAATAACCGCCAAAATATTAACTTTTACCATTAGAGTTACAAAAAGTGGGATTCTGACAGGGAACCACAAAACTGGAAAGAATACTTGACAATTACGATCTCCAAGAAAGATATTTTCCCTCAACACAAGAATATAAATACTCGCCATGCTCATCCTTGACAAAATGACACCTACGCAATCAATACAAAGTTGAGAAACGAACAATGTGGTTTCAGACAAGTAGAAAATTCGCTAATGCCTATTCTTCATTGATTTTGTGTACTATCACCAATGCTGTTCCTGATCGTATTGGTGGCATGCGGGAAAAGTAAATTTGGAAAACCTGAAAATAAAAGCAAAAGCCGCCAATATAGTAAGATTGTCTAGCATAGTAGACGCCCTATACTGCTAGATTAGAGATAACGGAAAATATACATCAAACTGAACCATAAAATTCTTTGTACAATCACTACAATTTATGGTCATTCACAGATATAATGTCCATGAAATATTACCAGGAAATACATTTTTCAGATCAAAACTAAATAAATTTACTACAGTCGTATAGATTTTAATTCGCGTGACATTAATTATTGGCCTTGGTGAACCAGAACCTTAGGTAGCTGTTAAAAATAGAAATAGTGTCAATGAACAATAATATATATGATAAACACAGTGAACGTTTGCAACGAACATAAAAATAAATTTCCACCTCTCAATCGAATAAAATTTTCCAATGATTGATTACCTAAGATTAATTTCAATTGCATACCAAAACTATTTGCATGTATATGTAGTTAACATTAAGGTTAACAGCAATCAAATTAGATTATCATAATATAAAAAAAAAATTAACATAATTTTTTAGCCTTTAACATCGAGTGTTTCGTGCTCAATATACTATATAGAAAAAATGCAACATAAATTATGTTGCAATCACATTGTTCAGCGTACGAGTACTCAACACATAATCAATTTTTTTTTTAATTAAATTCATTTTAATTAAATCAAAAACATGTTTAATGCTAATTTCGCAAAAATATTCCACTTAAAAAGTTTTTGAAAGTTTCGATTTTAAGGTTAAAAGTCATATCGAAATTAAACAAATACAACCTACAACACACTCGATTCGATCGACGACTCACCGCACCGTACCGAATCGAGAACACTTTAATCATAAATTATATTGGAATTGTTTTATAATTTTTATTATTAATTAAAAAAAAAATAAAAATCGAATTAATTTTATTGCAATTATTGTGTACGTAAAGCAGTAATATAATGTCATGAACACAAAGTGTACTCCGGTATATGGTATGTAGGAAAAAAAATGTTTTACGTACCACGGTACATAATGTACGATAGAGATATGCTTTAGAAACAATAACCGAATCGTGTTTTGCCAAACCTATCAATTAAAATCGATCGATTTATTAGTTTCGTATTTTTATTTTTTTTTTTTTTTTTACAAGTATATTTTCAGTTCTTACCTAGCTCAATTTATTTACACGGTTTTCAAATTATTACTAGAAAAAATAATGTTAAATGTAAAATGTTAAACAACAACAGAACCTAAACCTAATCTAATATAATATATAATGAAAATATACAAATCAATGTTATATGGTTAATTCTCTTCAAAACCATGCATGATGGAAAAATGTTACATGATTTATCTTTGAAGCAACATCTTAATTACATGATTGATTTTTAAAGTTCATAAAGCAGTATAATAAAAATAGCAAATACAAAAAAAATTAAAGCTTTTAAAATTGAAACTACTTTAATGTCTATAAAAACCATGATGCGGAGGTATAATATATTGAAAATCGTGTATTTATTATGTTATATACATACATGGTCGTTTACGATTTATATGTAAATAATGGTTTGTTGGTTTTGCAAAATATTTATATTTATCTGAATATCAAAATTGTCTGGTTTTTCAATGCAAAAGAACACCATTGGGTCACCAATGCTAACTAACAGTTTATCATAAGCACATAAATCAAAAGCATCAAACTAAAAAGTGTGTCATGCTTTTAGAACAAAAATTAAACGAAATAACTGTTAAATCGACACGTTGTGAATATATCAGGGGTCACCAATATCAATAAAATGTAAAACAATTACCATAATCAGAATTGTGTCTTTGCTAAGTTAAAAAATTCGATTATGGCAAAAGTCTTATTTTTTACGAAACTGCTGCAATCTTTTGGAAAGTGGTATGTTTTACACGTATGCCCCCCTAGTGCATTGATTATGCCACTAGATGTCAGTTAAAGTGTCAAAAAATATGAATAATATATTTTATGGTAATTCTTATTGTATATAAATTCACTAAACAACGAACGTAATTCCTGTTGGAATTATCTCGTACAACAACAAATTTAAAACAAGAAAGAAATCATGGCCGACTATCATTTTCATTCAAACAATATGTTGCTTTAAAATATTATATTTTTTTATGTTCGATTTAAAGTTTTTTTCTTTTATTTTGAGCTATTTTGTTGATTTGTAAAATTTTATGTTTTCCGTTCGATCGTAGCACATGATGGCACTTTTAATGACACGATGCCATCGCTCAATCATACCATTTAGGATTGTAAGTCGTTGTTCTCCTTCTCTTAAAACCAAGTAAGTTAGCTAGTTCGTTAAAAAGTTGTGATTCGAATTGTATGTCTTGGTCCGTGACAATGAAGTCTGGCACATCAAAACAAGCTATCCAATGTGAGTAGACTGCGAAAGCGACGGTAGCTGCAGTAATATCAGAAACTGGAATCGCCTCAGGCCAGCGAGTGTATCTATCGATCAATGTGACGCAATACCGCTGATTGTCAGAAACTGGTAATGGACCAATGAAATCGAGGTGAATTATCGAAAAACGTTGAGAAATTAATTTGTAGGTACTGAGTGGAAATTTAGAGTGGCGTGAACCTTTAGCCTTTTTTCATGCTATACAACGTTAGACCTTGTTCAGGCGTATCATCAAATAACAATAAAACCGACGGACATTCCGAAGACTGCAATTTCGACACATTTTGGACTTTTTAAAATTTTGTAGAATGACTTTCGGTTTAAGGTTCATCTTAGGTCTTAGTTTTCGTCGGGGTCACCAATGTTATTTAATGGTAGGCCGGAACAAGACGTTGAGTAAAATCCTGGAGATGTGGTGTCGGATACCGATCTGAAATCGTTACATTGTTAAGTGATCGGAAATCTCCACATGGTCTCCAACCTCCGTTCTTTTTTTGCACAAGATGCAGAGGGCTGGACCAAGGACTGTTGCTGGGTCGATAAATCCTGAGTTTCATCATATGTTCGAATTCTGTCCTTGCAATAATGAGTTTGTCCGGTGCCAGTCGTCGTGTCTTGCATGCAATTGGAGGTCCGTTAGTCTTAAGGTTATGAGTCACGTTATGTTTGGTGTTATTTATGTTGATGTTGCCATGAATGACTGTCGGAAATTTTGTGATTATGTCGAATCCTCCTGGGTCCGTGGTTAACCTATCAATCGCTGTTAAAGTTGGTGTATCATTGAAGGATTAATTTAAAAATTTTAGTATTTACTTTCGGCAAAGCGTTTACCGTAGAGCCGTTTGCTGCAAACAATTTGAATGATGGGTCGACTCTTTGGCTCCGAACAAAGCAAACAGGTAAAACGGAAACGTCTGCATTAGTATCTATTAAAAAATGAATTTGTGAATAGGTTTCAAAAATTGAAAGTCGGCTGGATTGAGATAAATCATTGATTCGAGCCAATTGCGAATGAGTTAATTGTTTTTTGGAATAGGGGTATTTGAAGAATTTTTGCAAAGAAATTGACAGCCGGGCTTACACTTAAAAGCATTTGTACCAAAATGTTAGTAATAAAAACAAGTAAAATTATTAGCCGGAATTTTGATCAGAAGAATTTTGATAGTTTAGTGAATTTCTTCTAGATTTACTGGAATTATATTGTGACCTAGAATTCCGACGGTGTCGAAAATTTGAATTTGATTTAGAACGCGATCGAGAGTTATGTTGAAATCAGAAATTTCAGAAATTTCACCTAAAAGGGTTTTTTTGAACTCCAATAATTTTTGATCGATTATACTAGTTGAATTTTGACAGTTAGAGTTAGGCGTAGACGTCTCCAGTACACTTATTGGAGCATGTTTCATGATTTCATGCACATTATCAGCCCGCTCAGCCAGAATTATTTCCATTTAGCATTTAAATTATTTCCAGCGTTCAGTTTCATGGTACTCAATAGCTGCGATGGTTTCCTGTCACCAAGGAATGGTCAAACCATTCATCAAATTATCAATTTTGGTTTTTTCCGACTCACCAAGGACCCGAATTCCTTCAGTTTTGAATGTTGAATAAGATTGAGGACCTTTCGAACTAGTATTTAAATATGCGAAGGTGTCGTGGTGTCGTGCATCCAAAACACCAACCGCATGAGCGTATTTAATTGCATCTGATGCAATTCCAGCAACCCTAAATTGTTGTTCCAGTATTTCGAACCAAACTACTGGATTCTGGCAATACAGAGGTTGTGGAGGCTTGAAAGCAACCCGAGCAACCAAACCAGCCGAAGCAGACGGATTGGAAGAATCGCGTGTAGTTTCATGCTGGTTATGATCAATGAGTGTCGCAGCTCTGGTGACAGCCTCATTGATTATAGCTGCTAGTTGCTCAGGTGTCAATATAATTTGTCGTTCATTACCCAATAAATTACCCGATTGAATTGACGTTCTTTCCTCAACATCATCCGCTGAGAAATGAGGAGGCAGTGGGTCTCTAACACACTGTACGAAACGCCGAAATAAGTAAGAAAAAATCAAAAACAAAACCGAAAAGCAAAAAAAAATTGAAACAAAAGACATAATGAAGTTAGGAAAAATTAAAACCGAATAATAAAATGGATTTCTAGATCTTGCACAAAAAAAATAGCTGAGTACTTACAAATTTTGAGTTTTCGAAAGTGGTGAGTTAGAAATTCTAAGACCCGTCAAGATAAAAGTATTAGTATTTTTTGATCTTGACCTGTTCCGGTGGAACTGCTATAGTGATGTTGTAATTGTTGTTATTGTTGTCGTTGCCGCTGCTTTCGGTGATGATGCAGTTGTTGCCGTAAAGTGATTGTAGTGACGGCGATGTACTACCAATAATTATGAAGATTACGTGTTCATATCACGACGGGGTCACCAATGTTATTTAATGGTTGTAATGACATAATGTTATATTTTTTTGATTCTTTAAATAGTAGTTTTATTAATACTTAATTACAATAGTTTAACAGTTTAAACATAAAGGCGATAGGCTAATTTAAATTTATTTTACTAGTAATAGTTCAAGATGATATTTATTTGCTGTGTGCTTTTTTGGACTCTCCGTTTTTTTTTATAAGTAAAAATATTTTTTTGGCCAAAAATCATTTTGTTTTTATAGCGCCTTGGAATATATAATTTTTAAAAAGAATTTTAAATGATAATTTTACCCAACTATTCTTTTAAGTGCAAAGTAAATTTTAACTAAATTTAATTAATACGAATTTAAAAAGTACAGTATGGTAAAAGGCGCTACAGGTAACTACGTACTTTGATCGTGCTGCCTCTTGTGAAAAATATGGTATACTAAATACTTTGATAGTGGCGCCTCTTTCGGAAAACGTGATCTATTGGCTCAATAATCACAATAAAATTTGTTTCAACTATGTATCCTTTAAAATTGGTGTGGATCCGGCTGTGTCGTTACTTCTTAATTCAATATGGCCACATGGGTATTAGTTCGCGAATTTGTTCACCGTCCAACTACTTAAAACCAGTTAGATTATAATTAATTCATGTAAAAGCATTTCAACAAGTTGTAAGATATAGATGGTAATTACCTAGGTTAGGTAAGGTTAAGGTGGCAGACACAATTGGTACATAGTTTTATGAAAACAATTTTTTTCTCCACTCAATACCTACTGGAACTAATTCGAGCTTCTAACGAAGCCGTTAATATCCCTAAAATGTATCCTACTGAGATCCAACAAATTGCCCAGGAGGCGAGCTCCCAAAATCTTTAGCCTGTACCGAGCCAGGCTGGGACAGGTGCAGAGCAGATGTAGTATAGTCTCCTCCTCATCCTCCTTCTCATCTTTACAACTTCTACCGTAATCATGAGAGAGAACACCTATAGTACACTCACCTGCTTATTTGTTTATATTAGTTGGTTATTTGTACCTGATTAAATCTAGTGTAGGCCAAATTCGTCGAGTAATTACACATAAGGCACAATTTGACTATTGTAAGGTTTACATTCTGGCACCAATGTAAGCTAAATGTTGAACTGTTCTGCCATCTCGTTAAGAGATGAGAGAAAGTTCTGGGCTACTTTCGACGTGACAAAGCCTGATTGTAGAACTTTAATGGCAGACTGACTGTCTGTAAAAATTCTTATAACCCTTACAGATATAATATTATACTGCGTCCAGTCTATGGCTTCTTTGATTAAGATGAGCTCCGCCTTTAGAACACTACAGTGATCAATGGAGGCAAAAAGAGAGGTTTAAATTTAGTTCCTTGCGAAACACTCCACAACTGACCGAATTCTCGATCCATCCGTAAAGAAGTTAATTGTATCAGGATTAGGAACTGCTTCACTCGCCCAGTCCTCTCTGGAAGGAATAAAAGTCAGAATTTTAACTTCGAGGTATGATTTTGGGATGGCATAGTCAATAACTTTAGATTAGATGAAAGAGAATCTCTAGCCTGAATTGAAGTGGTTCTGAGTGCACCACTAATCCACAAGCAGGCAGTTCATTGAACCTTCATCAACTTCGTACAGTAGAACAGGTCCAACTACAGAAGTGTACAGCCAATGTACGATGACAATTACCTAAATCACGGAACCTTATTTTATTAAAATGTAGATGATGTGGAGGATTACGTACTAATGTTAGGAATTTACATTTAAAATACTGTTGAGGGTTGATCATCTTGACGAAAACAGGACTTATGATTGATATTCTGGATGTTGAACTGTTTGGTTATTATATTATACTGTTTATAGATTTGATATAGATGATGGTCTCGAGAATGTGGTGTTTTAATACCAATATTGTTACTGTTTTGCCTATTCCTGGTTTGTATCACTGGATTGTGAATAAATTCCAAACTATCAACAAATAAATATACCAATACATATATAATACACAACAGTTTCCACACTGATAACACTTTAAATTTCACTAGAATTAGCATTTTGCTAATTTGGCACCAATAGAATATCATTTCTGCTTTAGTTCATTCGCCGTAAATTATACATTAAAAATAAATCAAAAAAATATACCTTAACCTTTATACAATCTTACCCAAAACGAAATTCACGCAATTTTGACATTTCAGCATAAAATTTGTTGTTATTTTAAACTATGTTTTAAAAAAATTGGGAAAAATAAATAGTCGAAGGGAAATATTTTTATAATGAATTTAAATTTGCTGTGTGAAATAGTTAAAATTTTGACAGATGTAAATCGTACAAATAAAAACAAAACAAATCGCTTTGGTGCACAATATACGCCAACTATGATTTTAATTGTATTATTTTATAACTAACCACGGTGATTTAATCCAAAATGATGTTATGATTTTCACTTGTTAAAATTTAAAATTTTTATTTATTATTTGTGGTGAACAAAAAAAAATATAAAACATTAGCTGTCAAAATTTTCATTTTTAACATATTTTTAACACATTCACAAAAACCCTAATTCTTAATTGTTTCGTAAAAAATCCTCCTACGCTTTTGTTTTTCTACACAACATATTTGCTCAAATAATGCTAATGCTACTTTATAGATGTCTCTAGGCTTAATTTTATAGGGATTAATTTTATTGTAACAATATTCAATAAAATTTCGAGCAATCGGTTGTACGACATTTTGTTGAATTTTTTGAAATCTATAAGAAGTGTTTCTGGATACTGGCGAACTCCATATTTTGGAAACTTTTTCTACATTTTTAAGTGATTGTGCTGCAATGTTTGATCTTAAATCGCTGTTATTTGCGAAAATACAGTTCCCCATAATTTCTTCCTAATTCCGGCTTTAAAAAATGGTGACCGATCTAATATAGAAAAGAAATATCTCTATTTTCCCCATATCGTCCCGAACAGATTCATCCATGCTTCTGCCATTGTAACGTGTTAATCGATCGAACTTTCATTTTACTCTTAGGGCGTTGCTATATCATATACACAACACCGTTGATTTTCTTGATTACCGTATATGGTTTTTCTAAAGTTTGCAGCTTCGGTGATCGTCCCTTCCTTCTCTTGGGATTGTAAAGCCAACTTTCCTTCCTGGAATCCTTAACTAATCGGTCCCAGGTCGTACAGCGTCTTCATTCTGTAAATATATTGGCGATGCTGCTTTTAACGGTAGCATGAATATTCATCATTCTTTGCCTTCGGTATCGTGTACTGCACTATGAAATCCCATCATAAACAATATTTGCATTGGTTCGGCGTTTTTGATTGCTTCGGAAACCTTGAGTTGGTCTCATCCTTTTTTCTATGAGAGCCTAGATCTGATCGATGTCTACCTCGTCTAGTATTCCTTATTTGATTTAGTCGATAAATAGACTTGCTCTGCCCGCTTCATATTCCAGTGCCGCTGCCAACACTTCATTCATGGATTTACCTTTTTCATTGGTTCTTAAATGGAGTTTTAATTGATCATCTCTTATAGAAATAATAAAAGCATCCACCATCAATCCATTTAAAACATGCATAGAAGCTTTACCGTATGCCTGTCTTACGAGCTAAGTAACCTCTCGTTCAACATCTTCTAGGGTTTCTTCCCGATGTTGTCTCCTATTATGCAGCTGGATTTTGCATTATTCTTGAGTGAGAGACTGTCCGTATCTGAAATCCATCTCCCTCAAGTTTCTTTCGCAGCTCATTTCTGTTGTGGATATTGTTTGCAAGAAATCCGTTGATTTTCATCGTAGAACCAAGATAAGAGCATCAAATTGTTCATCAGCCGCCCACCTATTACGATTCACAGCCGTTTAAAATTGTTCCTTGCAATTCTCAAACGGTGTCTCGCCATCCAATGCAGAGGGTTTTAGAATGTCGTCGTGGTCTGTGGCTAGTGCTTCCATTAATACAGTTTTAATAATTCTCGATTGGACTATCTCTTTGGTGTTTGATGAACACTCTTCCTGTAGGACTTCGAACGATTTAAGTCTGCTCTCCTATGCTTACATCTTCACTTTGAGCTGGTCTAATCTAATGCCTTGTTGATCTAATTTGGCGTCATGTTGGTCTAATTTGACGCCTAATTGAGACTTTGTTTGGCTAACAGCGACCTTGAGTAAACCACCATGTCTAAAGGTGGCTTCAGATGTTCAGAAATAGATGGCTGACTTGAAACAACTATCGTTTCGTTTTAGCCACTAAAACTACTCCATTTGCCCTTGCCTCCTCTTGTTTTCATTTCGCTGGCTTGCGTTCTCCTGGTATACGTTTTCTTCGGACTGAACTTCTGGTGTTTCTAGTTTGGCTAGTTGTGATGCTGTCGACTCTCAGTCTTCTTTCGCAACTCCTTGAGCTTTCTCTAGTTCATGTTCGTGGCTTTTTGTAATCTCACAAAAAGCAGGCAAAAGGTTGCATTTTGTATGGATGCTCCGCAGTACCAACTCATCTCTTAACTGCGGAGATGTGTACGTGATGATATTTAACTTTTGCAAAATCCCACTGCTGTCACCAATTGTTACGAAAAAATATTTATTATATTATATATTTTTCTAGTAGCAATTTTTTGAAAGTTATTTATCCATCATCGAGATTTCGGGAATCGAACCGTTGCAGAATTTAAGATTTTAGTGTAAAACCAAAGAGTAGATACTTGGTGAAAAAGTATCTTCTGTCTGGTAAAACCCTAAATAAATCGATTTACGCCCTCGTTCCAAATAAAATTAAACAAGGAATGATTGAAAAGACTTTTGTCTTTTTTTTCAATCTAATTAGCTATCTATCAGGAATTTAGCAACAGCAATACGGAGAAAAAATAAATTTAAGATGATTTATGATAAAATCCTACACAAATGAGTACCCAAAAATAATTTAAATATTTATTTCAATGAATTTTAAATAACCTTTCAACTCGACTAATTTATAAAAATATAGCCTTCCGCAAACCCCTTTTGAACCATTTATAAAGGGTGTGGAAGATTACACCAAAGAAAGCGGCTGTTGTTTAAAATTAAATTTATTGTTCAATTTGAAACACCTTTCATACCAATTTTAAAATATGTAGGTAGCTTTTTAGTCAAAAAAGGCTTTAACATACCTAGAACTTCACGCAGTATTTAAAAATTCATTAAATCATAATTTATTTATATACTTGTATTGAACACAAAATTGTTGTCGATCGAAATTTATAAAAAGTGGCGGGAAGTATAGTACAAAAACCTTATAAAACCATATAGTGGTTTTGGAACCGCAAAACTTTTATCTACCCGCACCACTTTCATATTATTAAACCGTGCTAATCAACGTAAACATTTTTACGTACTTTCACGATAACATAAAATTACCTTTCAGACGCAATATACATCCTTTCATGTAAATTAACCTAAATTATTATTGTTTTTTAGGATAATCGTTATCAATTTTGTTGTTTTGTTTTTATGAAAAAGAAAACTTAAGTTATAAACAAAACAAAACTTCAAGTTTTAATCAGTTAAGTATTTTTACTAGCTCGAGATGTTGTGAAAATGAAAACCTTATATAGTTTGTTGGTGGCTTATACAGGGTGAGATAATTAAATTGATATAAATAACTCTATATTTGAGAAAATTTGAAAAAATAAAGGAAACATAAAAATTCCGAAAATAAGGAAAATTTGGAATATTTCTGAAAATTTTCTCAAAATTTGGAAATATTCAGAAAAGTTAAAATGTTTTCCAAAATTCTGGAAATCACAGAATAAAAGAAAATAAAAAAATCCCAAAATTCTTTAAAACGCATGATGATTGATTAACCTATCAAAATTTGGAAATATTCAGAAAAATTAGAAAGTTCCCAATATTCTGGAAATAATCACATGATGGCCTATCAAAATTAGGAAAAATAAGGGAAAATTAAAAAATTCCCAATATTCTGAAAATCACATGATGGCCGCCTATCAAAATTAGGTAAGTTTAATTTTCGAAATTAAATTTCGAAAATTCTTTAAAACGCATGATAATTCTTTAAAAGTTTTGCAGCCTAGCAAAATTTGGAAATATTCAGAAAAATTAAAAATTTTCCATTATTCTGGAAATATAAAGAAATAAAATAAAATTTAGGAAAAATAAGGGAAAATTAAAAAATTAGTAAAATTTTTTAAAATTTATGATGATTAATTAGCCTATCAAAATTTGGAAATATTCAGAAGAATTAAAAAGTTCCCAATATTCTGGAAACCAATTGATGCCTATCCAAATTAAGAAAAATAAAAGAAAATTAAAAAATTCCTAAAATTCTTTAAAACGCATGATAATTAGCCTATCAAAATTTGTAAATAATCAGAAAAATTAAAAGTTCCCAAAATTGTTATAAACGCTTGATGGTGTTAGTCTATCGAAATTTAGAAATATTCAGGAAAATTAAAGTTCCCAAAATTCTTGAAATCGCATGATGAAAATCATGAACTAACCATCAAAATTTGGAAATATTCAGAAACTTTAAAAAAATTCCAATATTCTAGAAAATTACAGGATGGCCTATCAAAATTAGAAAAAATAAAGGAAAATTAAAAAATTCCCAAAATTCTTTGCAACACATGATGATTAACCTATCAAAATTTGGTAATTTTTAGAAAAATTAAAAAGATCGCAATATTCTAGAAACCACATGATGGCCTATCAAAATTAAGAAAAATCAAGGAAAATTAAAAAATTCTCAAAATTCTTTAAAACGCATGATGATTATTAGCCTATGAAAATTTGGAAATATTCAGAAAAATTAGAAAATTTCCAATATTCTGGAAATAATCACATGATGGCCTATCAAAATTAGGAAAGTTAAAGGAGAAATAAATTTCGAAAATTCTTTAAAACGCATGATAATTAGCCTATCAAAATTTGGAAATATTCAGAAAAATTAAAAAGTTCCCAATATTCTGGAAACCACATGATGGCCTATCAAAATTAGGAAAAATAAAGAAAAATTTTTTAAAACGCATGTTGGTTGTTAGCCTTTTAAAATTAGGAAACATTCAGGAAAGTTTCCAAAATTCTCAACAATGTATTATGTGGACCAATCAAAATTAGGAAATATTAAGGAAAACTAAAAGTTCCCAAAATTCTTGAAATCACATGATGCAGCCTATCAAAATTAGGAAATAAGTGGAAAAATTAAAAAGTTCCAAGAATTTAAAAAATGCACAATGGGTAGTCTATCAAAATTATTATAACATCTTAAGCCCAAACTATTTAAGATCCATCTAGATACGTTCAAGTCGTATCAATTTTACTAAGTCACCGTGTCAACAAACTCACAATCCACATAGCGAGAGAGAAAAGTAAATTACCAGAAGAGGAAAATAAATTTATCGGTCGTGTCTATTATAAAAGTATGTGTGTTTCTAAGTGTGTGTGTATATATCATGTGGATATGTAATACCTGTATGCTGTTTAGATAAACGAGTACGTTACGTTTGTTATCTGAGACATTGATTTATGTTTTACTAAACTAATAACTACAACTGAATTTACTTTAAAAAAATGAAAAAAAAATTATGTTCGTCTTATTTGTTGATACGGATTCTTTAATTATTTTAAGATTACACATATCGATCTGTATGTTTATTTGTAAAACAACTCGTTGTGGTAATTATATACGTAATTTGTGGGTGCATACGATATTTTGACAGGTTGACAGAAAATACACAATATTTTAAATGAATTCTGAATTTAAAACTGTTATTTGTATAATGAAATTTACCTTCCTTACTATAAACAGCTAGAAATGGCAGATTTTTAGTAAAGTGAAAACTGTATATATAAAGTATTCCCGCAAGAATTTTATATTGTGAATCAGAATTATCAGAATGTACTCGAAATGTTGGTGTAAAAATTTAAAATAATTTAAAAAATTAAGTTTTACAGCTTCTATATTCTCTCTAATTTATCAATTTTTTTTGCGCCGGATTTAAAATAAAAAAATATTTAAGTCAACCAGCTTAACTCTTCTTTGTTATAATAGAGAGTGACCATTTTTTAATGTTCGAATTAGTATCACTTATGGTGATTGGGGACCCCTATATGTTTATTATTTTTATAGTTTGATCGTTTCGTCGAAAATCAATGAGCTTGTATTGTTTTCTTTCACTCCATTTTTTATATTACAAAAAGAAACGAAAAAGAATGATAGTAGAAAGTATATTCTAATAAAATATTTGACGATTTTTATTTATTTTTTTAGTGGTGACCCCGGTATTTTGTAATATTGTTTCTTTGAATTCGGACAAATTTCATGTGTAACAGATCATGATTTTAGTTAAATTTGTGCGAAAATGATTGAACATTTTTGAAGTGTAATAGTAACTAAATGAATCTAATAGTAATTAAATGAGACAAAATGCTTATATTTGTTCTTTTTCTGCTATAGTATATGTATAATACAAAACTTTTCGATGTTGAAACGAAACGGTAATCCCCAAATTTCCATTTGTATTAAAACATTTATTCATACAACTAAGGCTGTGTCCGAAATCCATGATAAATTTTTGTATATACAATTTTTTGACGTTTATTTGAAAAATATTTTCATTACGCTGTCCGAAAAGTATAATAATTGTTTGAAATATTTCCCCGCCTCTTATGTTTTTGATTTCACTTTTAAAGAAACATTAGAATTGTGTGCATATGATTTATTGAAATTGTCATAGCAACGAAAAAATTCAAATTTTTCTTATATGGTTTTTGATTTTTGAAAGGTTGGCACTATTATAAAACCTAGTACTGAATTTTATATGTTTTACAAGCTGAATTATCCGGCGTTGCGTGTGAAAAAATTATAATTTTTTTGAATTTTGGATATTTTGCAGGAAATCTCTCTACTTTGTTGTAGTTTCAATGAGCTTAATTCAGAAACTTCCCATTATTTTAGAAAAGGGGACACATTTTTATATTTTATGGTTTGATTGATCATAATTGCCTCCTTACAGGCGAGTATTTATGGGGGTAAGTTCAATTCTTTTGGCACTTCATACAGTGACTTACGTATACATATATGTAAACAATTTGTGTGATAAGACTTTCACTACCCCGTGAATTGATGGCTGCATTTGACAAAAATCAGGCGAGAACGATATTTTACATGTTATAGGGTCAATTGGAAATTTCCCGTTACCCATATCCAAAAGCTGCCTGGCAAATGCTTTGGCTGTAACATCCTGATGTAAATTCACCCGCATGTTTGTAGATAGTGCATTACATGTTTCGTTACAAGGTTCGAAAGGTGAGACGCTTTGAAGCAGGCATTAAGTTCATCTTAAGTTCACAGGGGTGTTGAACGTGGAGTGACTGGCAGTTGCATTCAATGGCAGTTTGAATGTGCTGTGCGTCCTCTATCGAGTAAATTTGATGCCTTTCCGGATGTTGCAACAGCGAGTCCGATTTCGTTCTGTCGATCTCTATCACGAACAATGTTTCCATGGCGTATTGGTGCTGGAAAACCAAGATGGCAAACGACTTTATTACCAATATTAGGATCGAAAGGTGTGCAAGTTGTTAATATGATTGGAAAAAGATTGCGTATTTGTTGTAATTGACACGAAAGAGATGCTTCTGTTAGTGTTCTGCCCCAATATTATTCATTTTCAAGTAACCCAAGTTTAAGACATGCCTCTCTGTAGGTTTGACTTATTTCACTATCGATCATTCTCAGCGCTTGAAAAGATGTTAGTCCTCTTACCTCTTGCGTGAAGCAGCATTCCCAAAATAACACTCAATAGTATTGGAATAACATTATAAACTCGACCCAATGCATCGGAACCACGTATTTCAGCACACTCAGGAATAATTGTAGCAGAGTACATACTCTGCTTTCTTCTAGAAAACTGCTTTCTTGATGAGTTCCAAGTGTAGTATTTTGAAACTTCATAATATAGCAATATGTTTGCGAATGAATTTGTTTCACACAATTGAACTGTTAATGTTGTGTTCGGCAGTTGCATGGCTCTTTGTAATTGTGGATATTGTGGGTATCCATCATCCAGTTTCCACTCCTGATTCATCTTTCGAGGATATTTTTTCGAACATTTTCCATCTTTCATGCAAGGTGAATTGGGATTCAATTGTCCACATAGCCCGTGTATCATATTTTTACGAACGATTTTAAAAAGGGTTCGACCTTCTTGCGAATGGGGTAACTCAGCGGATATCACATTAACAATTTGAGATGCAGTAATTTTGTTTTTTAGCTAAATTAAGATGTGAGCGTGTCATGCCGATTAGACGATGATTGTCGAAATAAAAGTAAATTTATAATCTCGGTCCAAATCTTCGTACATACAATATTTTCATCATTTGCAATTGCATCGCGCAAGTGAATGTAGTCCTCGGTACGAAGATTTTTTTGATTCAAACGAATGAAAGAAGTCGTTCTCTTTCGAGTTTAGCTTACAATATCAACAATAAATTCGTGGAAAAGTTGATGACACTTTAAGATGTGATTTGATTGTTCCGCTCCGATCATAATATAACGATACGCATAAAAACTCATACAGGAAACTTTTTTCGCCATCACAGGACCTGTCACTGGATGATATTCAGCTTCTCCTTGCTAAAACAGTATTGGGTATTGAAGAATATCATACGATCTGTGTGTTTCACTAACACGTTGTAAACTTTCATTTCGTCTATGGATATAAATAATATCACGTCGATCGAAATCGGTTCCGGTTGGTTCGGTTGGTGTGATGAAGCGTCTTTCTTGTTCATCAGACGGTATTTTATCTGCTCGAATTACTACTTTGTGATCATCTGATGGCATTTGTTGTAATGCCGTTTTGAATATATTCGTTCCGGGACTAAAAGCGCAACGTTTATAAGTTTCCGCCTCCTCGCTATCCATGAAATAAATTTTGAAAAATTTGGAGTCGTTGTCAAGGAAAGGAAGGAGTGATTCCACTTTATGATTAAATTATCCTTGTGCTTTAAATGTGAACATAAATCCTTTATTGTTAACAATTTTTTTTTTGCTCCGAAAGATGTAATTTGAAACCAGAAATTTTACTTTCGAATGTGTTGAAGAAATTTTCTGGATAACTCAGTTTCAACCACCCTTGTGGCTTTCATCTTCTTCGACTTTGCTGTGACCTGTCCAATTGATATTTTCTTTGGAGGCAAAAATTTAAGCAAAAATGAAACGTTAACTACAAATAAAAAGTAATCATAATTTTTCACAATTATATAAACGGATAACATAAATCTACTAATAATGAATATTCACTTGAAATATAATTTAATACCTGAAAAGTAGTCACCAACAATTATTTTATTCCAATTTAGCGAAGTAATCGGGAATAAGGGGCAATCAGATGTACACAAATTAGTAATAATTTACACAAAATGAGCAAAAATGTGTTTGAAAATGACTTAAGCGAAAACAAAAGATATTTTTTCAAATAAAGCCAATTTTACTCGAACAATATTTTGTAGCAAAGGATATTTCTTGTAGAATATGCACTTTTTTCAATATTAAAGGTTAGTTCTTACCCTCCTAGTGATTATGAAATAAACCTTGATTATTTATATCATAAACTACTGGCGATTGGAACGGTGGCATTAGTGGACCAGAATAGAATGTGAATTATTGCCGAAGTTATATGGAAGTCCGAAGCCGCTCACTATGCCACATTTCAAAACAGGCTTTACAAATAAATAAAACAGTGTAAAAACAGGACATCACAAAACAGTACATGGCACGGATCTGGTCAGAATATCCGGATTTGTGGTACCCTGTTTAAGCATTTCTTGTTGCAAAATGTGACGTTCCGTATATAAAAATGAACAAATTTGTTGGAATGTCAAGCAAGCAACATATAGTTTACCATGCAAAAAGCATGGATTTTTCAAATTTGCACCAGCTATTTTTAGTCATTGCGAAAGCAAGCCTCTCATTGTTAACATTTTTAAATTTCCCTATGCAAAATTTGAATCAGATGTGATCAAATAAGTGTCAAAAATTTGTTATCACAAACATTTATCATGCGGGTTTCGGACATAGCCTAAAGAGAAATTAAATCTAAAGAGAACTAATATAAGAGACTCAGTTTGGTGTATGCACTAAATAAATCAAACCAAGAGTATCTGAAATGAAAAAGATGCTCAGTAAAAAACCTGATGTGAGCAGTTATCAAATTTGTAAATTTATTGACCTTGAAAATGCATTTGAAGTATTTGGCCAATAGTTGATAATTCAAAAAAAATGTCAAACTCGAAAACTATACAATATACTATAATGGCAAAAAATAATAATTTTTTTAATCCAAAATTCGATTCAATACGCAAAAGGAAATTAGTCAACCGCTCAAATCAATGTACGCCCATGATTATAAATGTACTTATGTATTAATAGACGCAAAGGTCGTCTGCAAAATAATAAATTCAATTCCGGGACTGATAATCTCGATTTGACTCATTTCATTAAAACTAGAACAATTCGAATACACCTACCTACATAATATATTGAAATGCCCTCAATCATTAAAATTCAATTAAAAACTATTTGATTTTCTAATTAAATTATACATTTCCGCCAAATCTAACAAAATGTAATTAATTTTTATAAAAAAAAAGATTTCGTAAATTTATTGGCATGATGGTGGTCTTGAATTAAGAAAAAACTAAAGCTCACACACACAGTGCTTTATATTTTACTTTCTATCGCAAGACATTTTACAGTATGCTCTAAATATTATTGTGCACTCGATTTATTAGATAATGCTAAAAATATTGAAATTATGTAAGTGGTGCCTCTTAAATAGTTCTTGGTACATTAAATTCCTTAACCTGTTCGTCGATTTTAAAAAGGTATGTACCGATATGTTTGTCATATAATTACCTTTAATTTGAGGGGTCACAACCCATATAAATAAATTAAAATAAATGAAGTACACTTTTGCAAGTATTATTTATTTTTCATTTGTTTAAATTTATTTTTCATATACATTAATATTTTTTTGTAATATTTCATGTAAATGCATCTTAATCTATAGATCTTACTGTAATAAACAAAAGAATATTTATATTAGTTATTAGAAATATCCCACATCTCTTGCATATTTGCAATATCTGCCAACTCCATTAAAATCAGATAAAAACATTAAGGTTGAAGTAGATCTACGAAATACTTATATCGATAAAATCGTTATGCAATAATTATGATTAATCGAATATAGTTTTTATGTAAACCAATTAATTTTCACATACAACGATTTTATGTTGTGTAACATACGATGATGATGATGATGATACAAAGTAATTTGTATGCAAGGAGTTGCATTATGCGATATGCAGTAAATTACTCTTCATCACGTTTCTTTTTGTTGTTTTGTTTTTTTTTTTTTATTTAGTTTTGTGATAGTCCCTTCCTTAATTCGTTTGCGTAATTCGTATGCGCATATACATAAATAAAAAGCCGATTTGTCGGAATTATTTTATGTTTTTTTTAAAAGAGACATCAATTTAATTAAAATATCAAAGAATTATTTATTAGAAATGAATATAATCTTAAGTGACAACCGCATAAGACATAAAACTTTATCTATCTGCGCGCTAAACAATTAGTTACATAAAAAATTGCATAAATAAACTGCCTCCTCAAACATATGTGACAACCATGAAACAACATATTTACGTACATACATATTACATGTGTACAGTACTGGCTCGTGTGGAGAAAGTTAAATAATTTAATTGAATTAATTTTTGTTGGCTGCGCACAGCTCAGAACATGCAGAGAGGTAAAATCATAAAACAAATAGCAAAATTATCGATAAATTAAACAACAAGATTATGTTTACTTTTTTTTTGCCATGTACATTCCGGTTTCAATTATGTTAGATTCCGAGAATTTATGTACTGAATTGATTTTAATCAAATAAATTTATTATACGTTATAATCTAGAAGTATTGTCTGCTTGGGACGGTAAATGTGTAATGGCAAATCGGTCATAGAGTTAAGATTATAATTTTTATGATACATCTGCTATATTTAGGCAAATATTTAAATTAAGTAAAACCCAGCAGGAAACGTGTATTTCCCTTCTTGTGACATATCACAGATAAACGCTCGTTAGGTATCATTATTTCCAAAACCGCTATCATGTTTTGCAAAGTGGATTTTTTACTGAAATTGAAGGTTGCTTCCTATTCAAAATACGCCAAATAATATAACATATTTAGAGAGCTTTTGATTAAAGTATCACTTAACAAAATTGGACTATTATGAGTTATATTGCATAATTTATGCAAATTGACAATTTTGTGGTTAATTTTGTGGGACTAAGCTAATGTTTGCGCTTGGAAGTTGCAAACTCATAATTTTAATTGTTTGTTTATTTTTATATTTTTTTTTGAATAAATATATTTTATATTCCTTTTTGTGATAATTGTTTATTTTATTATAATTAAAAAAATCGATTTCGGAAAATTATTCCTTCTTCAGTTTTTGTTATATATACTATTACATTTTCTTAAAATTAATTTGGTATTTATACTATTTGTTTGAAAATTTGTTTTTTTATCACTTTATTGAAAATTCAATAAAGTGATAAAATATTACACATTTATAAAAAATGGATATCCATAATTTAAATCATAATTTTATTTTGTTGTAAACCAAATTATACCACTCTTGGTCTCTAGAATTTTTAGTGGCTCAATATATGTTGTTTCAGTAATTCAGGGTAAATACAAACTGAAGCTTGAAAAGGTCCTATGTATATCATAAATAAAAGAACCGGTTCTATTTACGTCTACAGCTTCAGAAATGCGTTTAATTTGATGCACTTTTACCTTTCGATGATTTGTTTGTCACTAGTCGTATAGCAATCGTTATGATACTTGCTTATCATGCCGAGTTTCCGATTTTGATACTCTCCATTAAATAACGTTAACGGCCTCTGTAACACTATACGTATATTAGCTATACAGTACCTTTAAAACAAAAGATTCCTAATCTTGCACAAACAGATTTTCAGAATTTGTTTATAATACAGCAACTTATTATATCATCCAGAATTTTCTGTCTATTGAAAGAGTTGTGACGTGTTTTTTCTGTTTATCGGTTATTTTATTTAATTTTCGTGCTAAATATTTGTTTTTTGACGAAATAGGTTGCACGTATGTGGATAATATTGATGAGATGCTATGACTTTTAGTTTTACTTAGATGCACAAGTTGGTTTGTTATTTATTTGTCCAAGTGAATTTTGACGACCTACTCCTCCATCACTTAAGGGGAGCTTGTAGATTTCTCAATATAATCAATATATTTTATTACACTTGGTCCACTATTAATTGTCTTTGATCTTTTTGTTTGGTTACTTGAGAGAATTCAAGTATGTCACATAATTACTTGGCTCAATTTTACTTCTCGTCCCTGTTTTGACTGCAACTTCATTATTTAATTGTACTAAAGTTTTGCCATTTGCTCGAGCTTTTGTAATAAAACATCTAAAATTACAGTGGATGTAGTAGACATTCCAGGCAGAGTTTCAAAAATGGTTGTGATTTGAAACTGAATTACTGATAACTGAAATTTTAGACCACTTCTATGGAATGTTTGTTGACTTAATATGTGCCTCCCCTCCAATAAATTATTTCATAATTATTTTCGTTATTCGTAGAACCGGTCCTATTTACGTTTTCAACTTCTAAAATGCTTTCATATTAATTTACTTAAAAGAAAGAGCAATTCTTAGATGAAAACCAAATCCATAACTACGGAGCAGAACGGAAGTCAGTTTAACATTTGTTCACCAGATTTAAACAAGAATTGGCTACAAAATTAGCAACGATCTTAAAGACGTCAAAATGTGCTTGTAATCAAATTAATGACACGTAAGATCTACTAAACAAAGCAGTTGTTCTATTTGCGCCAATCTAACATCTAATTGCTGTTCTTTTTGAAGTTGATCTAGAGGCACCCTAGATCAACTTCAAAAAGAACAGCAATTAGATGTTAGATTGGCGCAAATAGAACAACTGCATGAAGACATAGTAATAAATGCCACTCCTGATAAAAATTCCTAGAGAGCATGCTTCACCGAAGATTATTACTTGGCCTTAGTGAATCGCGGTGATGCTCTGAAATTAAATCTGAGCAGGCTTGAAGGCAAAGTACTTGTGTGGATATAAAATATGACAAATATCCGCATAGTAACCAATCAAATAAACACATATAAACCATGTGGCTATCTTTACCGTTCAAATCACACGTTTGCGGATATAATGATGCGTAGCAAAATACAAAGAAAGTAAAAACGGAGATAAAAATGTTTTAAGGTGAAAGTACGTATGCGGATATAAAATGTAAAAAATATCCGCATACTAACCAATCAAATCCACCCATGTAAACCATGTGACTAGCTTCACCAATCAAATCACACATTTGCGAATATAATAATGCGTAGCAAAATAAAAACGAAGATAAACATGTTTAAATTTGTTTTTTAATGGAATGCGGAGATTTATGTCTACATACGAGTGATTTGATTGGTGACACTAGTCACATGGTTTATATGTGTTGATTTGATTGGTTAACATGGGGATATTTTTTATATTTTATATCCGCATACGTACTTTCGCCTTTAACCAAAGAAAATCCAAAGGAGGATAATGCGAAGATTAAATTAAATCGAATCAAAATTCCTATTTCTATGGAGAACTGCACAAATTGGCAGCATTCTACAATCTATTTAGTAAATGGTGCAAATGGTAAATGACAATTAAAAACCGCAGTCGGGAGCGCTGGAAGATGCATGATTCGTTAACAGAATGTATGCATACCCTTAAAAACTTGAGCATACCCACTTCAATCGCTATACAACCAGCAAGAGTCGAGACCACACAAAGTAGACATCTTACTAGGTGCTGATTATTTCCTTCATATTTTAACAAACTTTAGCACTTTAAAGAGGAATCAAGGAGAACAAATTGCGCGATTTCAAAGTTGATATCCTACATCATCCTATTCAGTAATATTACCACTTAAAAATATTTCGCAAAAATCTTCTGACAGACCATTATCAATATAAATTCAGACAAAAAGCAATTGACGAATAAAGCAGGACTATTGATTTGTCATTAAGAGCTTCCAAACTTTGTTTCAATTCATCCAGAAATTAGAATGCAATTATAAACAATTCTGGTCTTTCGCCCTTTTCCACCTAACAAAAAACACAAGAGCTACTAAAATTTTTGACTTTTAAGCCAATGATTTTTTTTTGGTGGTCCAATATTACAACAAGACCACCCATATGATAATTATCTAAAACAAAAACTAGATCTCATTTCAAACAAAATCCAACTGTCAAAATATTTACACTTGATCGAGTAATAATTTTACGTTCGTGTAAATTCAAAAATATGATTGGTTTCGAAAACTCGTAGACCACAATGCACACATGCCGTAATTTACATACATATCTTAATTTAATTTGACTTTTGGTTTATTAAATTTTGTACATAAGACAATTTTTTTGTTTTTTTTTTAACTTTTGTTAAATTAAATTAAATATATAAATTCCAATTGAATTATATATGAAATAAAATCGTGACCTGACTTTTTTTTTTTTTTTTTTTTTTTTTTTTTTTTTTTTTTAAATAAATTCACCTTCTGATTTTCTTATTATATTACATATATAAAATTTAGCTTCTTGATTTAAGAATTTATTTTGTTAATTGAATTATTTTATAATTTTATTTTTAAGAAGACATTTTAATCAGATTAAAAGTTTATGATTCATTTTCTTATAAAAAAAAATTGCGACATTGACTTACAACAGTATACGAGTAGTAATACAATTGAGTTTTTTAAAAGGCCATTGCTGGTCCGTATTCGATATTATCGAATCAATTGTGTTCATAACCTATTTCTTAGCATGAAAGTTTGTGATCACTAAGATGATCGATTATAACAGTAAATTGTCTTTCAAATAATTTAAAGTACTCTGCGGAAGCTTTTTATATGGGCTTTATGGTTTGCAATATGTTTTCCATGCTATCCTGTATTATATGACAATCACGTTTGGTGCATCACTTTCATTTAGCTGTTGGAGACCTCCTTTATAAGGTTAAAATTACAACAACTTGATAATTTTTTACGGTTTCCGGGATAAAAAGATAAAATATTAAAGTTTACACCAAATAAATAACTTTTAATACTATAAAGAAAACGACTTTTTAAAAAATCGCAGCAACATTAGGTAGATCTTAAGAGTGCAGCACTAGTCATTTAACGATACTTTTTAACGAAACCACTGTCATAAATGTATTTCAATTTTATTTTAATAAAGTTGTTTACGTTAATTTAAATATGGTATATTATATATATATATATATATATATATATATATATATATATATATATATATATATATATATATATATATATATATATATATATATTATATATATATATATATATATATATATATATATATATATATATATATATATATATATATATATGGTGCGCCTTGGCTACGTCAAAAGAGTTGTGTAATCTCTGTGCCTGCTTATCTAAATTTTAAATATTGCTTAGAGTAAAATTGTATTTTCATTGTTGAATTTTGATTTTTGAACATAAGTTCTGTGCCATCAAGTGTTATCTTGTGTTGAATTAAAAGAATAAGTGCTGAAATAGATCAAATTGACTGTTTACTGCGTTAGTGGATATCTGACAAATTTTCCCGGGCAATTGTTCATCAAAGACACAACATACATAGATAGTACAGTGTCATCTATTATCCGTTAAATAACAACTATCTTTGTCTTCACAACATCACAATAATCAGCTGCATCTTTAATTTATCACGGAAACTATCTAAGTCTACACATAGTTTTACCTCAAACCATTGTACAAGAATTTATTACACTCCAAATAATAATTATGACTGAAAAAAATGCGTGTTTGCTGCATGTACTAACCCATTAGCAGACAAAAGTATTAAATGTAGGGGTCTGTGTGGAAAATGTTTGCACTTGGACTGCTCCAAAATTAATAATAAGTCATTTTCGTTGTTTGCTACTGTTTGAAAATTTTTAAATGGTAATGGTTGAAAATTGTCTACAAGTTCTCTCAAAATACGTTGTTTATGCTGAATACACTCCAGTCTATTGCTGCTGATATTAAATGTATCATTAAACCGGAGGTATCTAGTTTCTCTTCTGAACGGAGAGTGACTTGTTTTGGAAAGAAGAAAATTCTACTATCGGAATCGGGTGGAACTGCCTACTAACCAAAAAGATGGTCCATTACCAGGTAATATCAAGGAAAATATAATAATTGGTGCTTGTGCTGACCTTGATGATACAACTGGGTTAAGAGCAGTGCTTGACAAGGTCTACTACTCCTGAGGCTATTACAAATTATTTAACTAAAAAGCTAAAAATGTTTGATGAGGAATTGAACTATCGATTACTACTTGCAGCCAATAGAGAAGTTAGTTCTTTCAATTTCGTCTCATTCAAGATTGGAGTGAGTCCTGACATATTCACTAGGTTGCTGCGTTTATGAAATTGAATCGTATTTCATTGATATCATGTCTTCGTTAGATTTAAATCACATCAAAAATATTTTTAATTCATCCCCAAGAATTTCCGATAACAGGGCTTTTACTGTATATGATTTGACAAACAGTTACGCTTGGTCAAAAACAAAATGAATCGATTATGTAGAAAATGCAACCCAAATGTACTATTTTCAGGCTATGAATTGTTTAAAGTTGCCCAAGCCCAATTTAAAAAAATGCATAGAGTAAAATTTCGCCAATATGTTCATGATGTAGAGGCCGCGATAAATAATGATCCCAAAAATTGTTTGTTCTTCATCAATACAAAAAGGGTACTTTCGGTTATCCCCGCAGCATGAAAGTAGATAACACTGAGTCTGAGTTCGTACACGATATTTGCGAAATGTTCTCATCACAATTCTCATCTAATTTTATAACCTCACCGCCATCGTTTAATTTAAATCAATCCTCTAATTCTAGTCTTGGTGTTGGCGATCTGGGATCGGATATTTTCTAAACCAATGCTATACACAACTATATGTTGAAATTAAAACCAAATCATTGTCCTGGCCTGATCTTGTCCCTGCAACTATTTTACGCAGATGTGCACAGTCTCGGGCTGTGTTTTCAGAGTTTTCAAAGATGGGGATACATCTTTAGTGGCTAATTATAGACCAATTTCCATTCTGTCGGCTATTCCTAAAATCTTCGAATGCATGGTTCGTGATATTATGTTCATTGAATTTGGTAAGTTTATTATTCCACAGCAACATGGATTTTTCCAGGGTCACTCAACTGCTACTAATCTCGTTGAATTTACCCAATTTGTGATAAACTCGATTGAAGGTGGGGCGCAGGTTGATATAGTGTTTACTGACTTCAAAAAAACATTTGATAGAATCTCACATGAGATTATTTTATCTAAATTGCAGAAAGTCTGTGATATATATATATATATATATATATATATATATATATATATATATATATATATATATATATATATATATATATATATATATATAACGTCGTGTCAAAAAAAATTTACAAATATCAGATCGCGTCTCGGACAAAGATTTATTGTTTATAAAGATTTAACTGTTTATAATAGATTTTAAAAATATACTCGATACAATGAAACGCAGAAAATTGCTCAAAATACGGTATACGCTACGGCAATTAAACAACAATGACGCTTTATTTTCATAATTGAATAGAAGAAGCAAAAAAAAAACAAAGACAACATTGAGAAAAAAATAAAACAAAAACATTTTCGTTAAAATTTTGAATTTATTTATTAAATAACGTATAATTTGACGATAAAACGACTAGTGTGACATCTTGAGATTTGTACAGGAATTTTTTTTAACGAAAATATTAGTTAGCCTTACCACAAAACAATTGAAACATGTTACTGCTATAATTATAATTTAAAATAAACCGCTAAGTTATACAGTTATACACTGAATTTCGAACTGGATTTCGTTTTATGTTGGCGACATTTTCGTTTTAGTTAAACTGTATTAGTAATTGAACATCTCTCGACCACCGAAGCGATATTGACAATATTTATATACAGTATGACCAATATTGCTTTGCAAGCAATAAATCGGTTGTACGAGGGATATTTTGAATTTATAAAAAGCTATTCTTCTTGATACGAAACTATCTTAAAAATATAACATAACTGCAAGGACATTATACTAAAGGGAAGTTACTTGCTCTTCGTTCTTTTTCATAAAAACATTTAAGTCTATGCTTATTTTACAACTCATCGTAAACATAAATCAATTTGCTTCGCAATTTAGACATATTGATGATCGTTATGTTATGGCTTTAAAAATTACATTTTTTCAAATATACCATTCAAAGGTGGCACCCCTTTGTGTTGTAAACAAATTTCTCAATTTCGTTCAGAAGGTACATCATCCTTTAGTATAAGTAAGTGGTCAAAAACCGACTATTATACTAGCAAATAGGTTAGTTGGAATATATTTAATGTTTGAAATGAAGCTAGTTCAGTCATGAACCAGGACCAAACTTATATTGAATCTTTTAAATTCAGTTTCTTCTAAATCAATACATGACAGCATAATCTAACAAATTTACATCCTATACCATTGTTAGGTTGTTTTCTGCGTTCCATAGTGAATACCTGGATTTTTGGAAATCTCTCGCCACTGCGTCAGAAGTCCTTTCTGGCTCATTAAGTGCAAATTCTTCGACTATTTTATCTATACATTAATTACTGAAACTTCATCATAACTGAGATAATCTGCTCTTTTCACTTCATAAGTCATCCTAAAAAAGACAAAAATCTATGGTTTCTAGAATCCCAAAAAATATATGATGGTCAAACTGTGAAATGTATTCCACAATTTGAAAATACTCAAAATTCAGAAATTCAGACAGTATGCATATACATTATAGTGAAAATGGAATGTGCAACAGTAAACATTTTTAGGAAAAGTTGCGCTAATTGTCCTTGTTCTTTTCGTAGTAAGCTGATTTTATTTTCAGTCATTTTTACAATTGTTTTTTACGGTTTTAATCAGTTTGAGATAATTATTTGCAATAGAAATTTGCTTCAAATTTGTTGATCTAAATATACTGAATTGCTCGAGTGTGAGACGTTTTTTTTTAAATATTGTTTTACCGGTAAACTGGAATGCAAAAAGGAAAACGGTTCCAAATGATGGCAACTGCGCGATGCTATGTGGATATTCAAGTTGTGTTCAACGTGGAACCTGAAAAGAAATCAGGGTTCGATTCGTAACCGGCTCCGGGAACGAGGATATATGGCAAAAATGCCGTTTCTTATGATTGGAATTGGAGAAATTGCCTTTAATAATGGACCAGTGCATGCAAAAGTCTGAAACCAATTCTAAAGGACCATTTGTTCCCTTCCATTGACATGCAGTTTTTCATTTCAAAGACTTTGATTTTTCAACGGTTAGAATTATTATTTTTTCATCAGGTCTTTTTATGTTTAACGATTCAAAAAAGAACAGCAACATTTAATATTATTATGTCTCTTTAGGATAATAAATCTATTTTGAAAAACAAAATTCCCACACAGGATTGCCCTGAAAATTATACTGATTTGATCCCCATTGAAAACCTTTGGCACATAAAAGGGATGCAAATCAATAAGTAGATGCCGTTATGATCCAAAAAGCTCAATTCAATAATCGAAAAGTGTGGATAAAATTGGTATTTAAAATTTAAAAAATTTGAAAAATTTGATAAATTTCGCCTTTTAAAATTGAAATGTATGCCGCAAATCGAAAATTACAATAATCCAGCAAAAACATGATGTTAGCCTATTCAAACAGAAATATATGCTACAGTTCGAAAATGTTAAAAATTAAAAAATTTACATGATGAAGTATAACCCACTTAAACTGTGAAATTTATTCGAGAAAGTCAAAATGTTCCAAACACCGAAAATACATAATTGTAAGCATACTTAAACTAATGCTGTGTGTCTTAATCGACTAACCTAACTAAACTAAATCATAACGAGTTAGTTTATGATATTTCTAGATAGATGGAACTACACAAAAGTCGCTAAATGTGTCTCAACTTAAAACTAAACTAAACCAAAAAGTACTATAGTTTATTTATAGTTTATAGTTTTTGTGAAAAGTCACCGAAAAGTTACGTCGGAAATTTACTTTTCAGCTATCATCTATGAGACAATAGTGAAAGCTTGAACAATTTGAAAAGTTTAGTTTGAAAAATCGATTAAGGCACACAGCATAAATAACTAATGCCAAAAAAAAACTTAAACTAAAAACACGATACAGTTAGTCCATAAATATTATGAAATTTTTGCCATAATCTGAAAATTTCCAACATCCAAAAAAAACATGATTGTTAATCCATAAAACTGTAAAACTAATCCCACAAACCGAAAAATTTTAAAATTTTGAATTTAGACGATGGTTAGCAAATTTAAACTGTAAAATGTATGCCGGAATGATAAAATTGTCATGATCCAGAAATTAAAGATGACTGTAAGACTTAAAATGAGAAATTAATGCCACAAACCAAAAATTTTCAAAAATTTAGGAATTATATGATCAAATTGAAAATTTCCAAAACCCATTTAAATGTTGTCTGGATTCATTTGAATGGCACTTGGTTAGCCTGCAGCATTTCCATCGCCAGTGTACACAGAGGACTACCATCTTGATTGATTACCGGTATACCGATGGTATACTGGGAGGACATTGGTGACTGGTAAATATTTTCAATTTGTCGTAGTTTCAAATTGTCGATTACGTTTTTTGCCATATTATGGACTAGAAGGTGGAACCATATTCATTCTTATCAGTTCTCGTGCTAACCACAGTAAACTATTTCATAAACATAGCAACTCAGTTTCTATTTGCCCCGTACTTCTGGTTGTGGAATCGCTATTATAGGCCGACCGATCAAAAATTTGGGGTGGTGTGACTGCTTGTCCATCTTTAGTTGAATATATTGGTATCGAAGACAACATGCCTTCTATCTTTACCAAGAGTGTATCCAGTTCCATAAGTGAGTTATTAATTTCGAATGACCCACTTCAGGTGAAACTTCATAGACTTTACAGTCGCATCCCATAGACCTCTGAAGTTAGGAGCTGCTGGTAGAATCAGAGACAGATAAAAATTGCGATATACGCCTTTCACATGCGATACACTATCCGGTTGTGTTCTCTGACAAACATTAGCCCAGTATAGATGATCCCGACTCTTTTGAATTCAAATGCCCTCGTAACGCGAGCTTAAGGTAACGAACCCATTAACTGCAAAGACTCCAACTACTTCTGACGATATCATACCACACATTCGATTATAATTCGCTCCACTAGCTTCTCGACTCCTACATTTTAAAATCCTTCATAAATGGGGTTTTTCAGAAAACAGTTAACTAATCGTTTGGAGATTATGAAGCTGCTTAATACAGTTTTGTTTATTCGTGTTTGCATTGCCTTCCTTCAGCAGTTTTCTCTTGGGCCCAGCGTGTCACTTCTAGCAATGAAATTTGATCACTTCTAGCAATGATCGACTGTCTCTAGTAATGGTCTCCTTGTTGGTTCTATGATTTGCATGATTTTGTTCCTCATTTGCGCATAGCGGCTTTAACCGTGGTAATGCTCATTATTGGTCAAATATCCTTAAGTTCAATGAGGCATTTCTGATCATGCAACCAAAGCAAATTGATCATGCAACCAAAGCCCGCTGGATTATCTGCAGAACGAACATGGCGCCATTGGTTTCTCTTTCTAACTTCCAAAGCTTCTGAAACTCGATTCGTGACCATGGTAAACACTCCTGTTTAATTGGGATGCCCTTTGTTTTTAGCCGCAATAATATTGCTTATCTTGCTGGATCCAATTGTTGCCCTGCAGTAGATACCTGCTGCTTAAGCTAATTCAGATATGTCTAAAAGCACAATGAGAGAAGTATTCGATGTGTCTATCAGCTCAGGGAAGAGCTTAAACGGGTGCTTCCTTAAATTTTTTACTGCTGCTTTGGAAAAAATGTATATATAAATTTCAGTGCATGAGGAAGATGCTGATTTCCATCCGCAACTTCTGTTGCACAGTTCGTCATTTCATGACATCTAATGGTCCCCCAAAAAGAAATGTAACTCACTAAAACCATAATATAAATACACATAATACTACCAACATAAGAAAAAAATAGTTTACCCATTGATGTTCCAGATGTCGGGTCGATAGAATATCGTCAACATTTAGTATAAATATATGACATTTAGGCGATTATACATATAAAAATAGTTTGATTATTTTAAAACGATACCAGTAGTGACATCTAGCACGTTATTGGGCTAAAATACCATGGTAGTATTATGTGTATTTATATTATTCTAAAACTATGAATTTATGCCACTAATTGATAATTACTATACTATAGTAGGACATTGGCAACTGAGGGTAATTTTCATATTGAGCCTCAATTTGAATTATTCTGTGAGGATTTCTCAATTTTAATTATTCTCTCAATTTTAGGCGTGTTATACTGGTGCCCACTGGTATAAAATTCTTGAACATGGCAGACTGGTGGTACACCAGCAGAAAGTTGGTAATTTGTATCATAAATTGTAAATTTATCCTAAATCCAGAAAAAATATACTAGTTAGCCCCACCATAATATGGTGGTTAAATTACTGAGAATTTGGGCTTTAACATTAAAAAACCTTAAATATTGTGGATTAAACATTAAACAGCATTTAACTTGTACTGTAAGTTATCTACCGTTAACTAAGTAAACTTAGAAAATACAAGAGTTACATTACTTTGTTTTCCTAAGCCCTAAATATTTGTTTGTTTTATGTTCTACAGAGCATACCGTATAAATCCTTTATTCTCTCGACTAGTCATCATTTAAAACTTTTAAAATTTATTATCCGTATTTTAGGCAGAAAGTATTAAAATCAAAATGTATGTCATTAAAAATTAATATTTCTTAAGGGATTTCAGCTTATACATCTTAATTATGGCAAGCGCTATATTAAAATAAATCGTGGAAATAAAAAAAAAAAAATTACGCGGCAATAAACTTAAACCTGTAACATAAACGTGAAAAATCATTTTGTTAAATCCTCCTTAATTCTTAATTAAAATAATTTTTTTTTTTTTTTGTAATTTCTTATTTTGTAAATACATATTCCAAATCAATATCGTCGAAACGTTTTTTGCTTCAGGGTAAAATGGTGTAAAGTAGTGTATTTTGTACACATTGTACTATAACTTTACCGACTTTACATGCGGTTGAAAATACCATCTCGTATTGTAAAGTAAGTAAATATCATTTGTGACTTAAACTAAACGATTTTAAATTTTTTTCATTTTTTTTTCTTACCAACGATATTAAATTATTCTAATAATCGTGATCGTTAAATTGTTGTTGCTATGTTTAAAGAACTAAACTTAAAAAAAAAAATCCTAATAAAATTGCTATAAAAATTAAACTGATCACATAATTTTTTAATCACGATTATCGATAAAATTAAATTAAAACGAAGGGAAAATTGTTTGGAACAGCATTAAAGTGTATATGAGCTCGTTAGATAAAATTTAATTAGATTTTAAATGTACGTTTCGGTACGATTTTGTCGAGAAAGGTTAACGAATCAATACTAACGGTATGTGGGTGGAATTTTTAATTAACCGATCATCTAACATTTCTATGTACAGTAAACTGTCACGATTTAAGCGGATCCTTAAATCGCTGGAATACTTTGTCAAATAAAATTTTCTTTGTGGGAAAAGCTAAGTATGCTCGACACTTGCAACAGGGTTTGCCACTTTTAATTTTGAGGTTTCAAAATGGTCCTATAGTTCAAAATAATAGTCCATCCGTATTACAATATTTTTGGTTCGTAAACCAAAGCACGATTCTGTAACTAATTGCACTTGTTAGGAACTAGGTAGATTAGAATATTTTATTTTATATTGCCCTTGATAAGTAATTTTTAGTCAACAGCTAATCAAACTTTTGTTTATTTTTATTTTTTATTTTTTTGCTTAGGAGGACGGCAATTACCTTGGTGGTGTCGAACAAATCGTGCAAATTCATCGTCATCGACGCGTAACAATATTCCAACAAAACACCCAGCCGATAGTATACGTGGTCCACACACAAATTCTGGTGTGTGGACATGGCTTAGTAATCGTCGTCCATCGGAGGGTCCCGATCAATTGGGACCACCGTCTCAATCGCCTGCCGAAAATCATTATACACATATGGATGATGCGTATAGTCCGGTGGGGGTCGGTGAAGCACTTTATGCTGAATTGGATCGAGAATCGGTTCGATCTGGTAATCCGTCATATCAAAATACTGCATACAGTGGATGTGGAGAGGTAAGATTTGATTTTGTTCTTAAAAATTTGTATAACTTTATTACGGCTAATAAGCCGTTTAAACCGATAATTTTGAATGTCACAGTAAACATATTCTAAAGTATGATTAAAACTATGATAAACTTATCAACTTAATCTAGTATTGCCTCCTTCAACCGTAACAGAATAGGATAAGTGACTTAAGCCTAATAAGTGACTTAAGCCTAATAATTTGACTTAAGCCAAAACATTATCATTATTTGATATTTTATTTGATATTTTTTTCTTAAGCTTAAGCTTATATAAATGTGTTTTAACAACGTTTTAACAATGTTTTAATTTGTGGCTTAAATTAAAAACTTAATATTACGAAACATTATTAAAATTATATGAGTGGTGCATGCACAATATAAGCCAGAGCTAATTATGGCATTAGTGATCATACCGAAAGTAATCTAGTGTGACTTAAGTTAGTCTAGTGGTTTATGTCAAAGTTTTTTTTTAACTTAAGTCAAAATTATTGATTTTATTGATTATATAGTCAAATTAACCTTTTTAATCATTTACGATGAGGCGATGAATTTAAAATTGTATGACTTAAGTCCAACTATAATGGTTCATGATAACTTTAATATTTTTTTGACTTTATCATATGTTCATTTTATTAAATTGTAAATTTCATATTAGACAATCGAATATCGTCAAGAGTTGCAAACATTTGTTTTGACCACCGAGAAACTAAATTAATACATTAATGTGTTGAATTAGCTTAAACATGTACGCAAACTTATTGAAAATTAAAAATAATTTATTTAAGCCACTACCGGTTTAAGTCAAACTTTTGTGTTGCCTAACCCGTATAAGAATAAAAAATTACTTATATGTAACTTAAACTAAACCAATGACTTAAATTTAAACAAAATTATGATAATTCTAACTTGGATAATTTTGTGACACTTTGTGAGACTTAAGTAAAATGAATGGTTTAAGTCAAAGTCAAATTTTGTTACTTAAGCCAAATTTTCTTACTTAAGCCACATTTTCGGTTAAATTAAACCTATAAAGTTTTTGGTTACATCCTTTTAAACATTAACGTTCAGGTGTGTCTAATTTATAGATAATACAGATCTTTTTTTCTTAAGCTGAAACCGCTTAAAACTGTAAATTTCGTATGATTACTAGACAATTGAATATCGTAAAGAGTTAAACACATTTGATTTGAATACTAAGAAATTAAGTTGAGTTATTACTTAATAAATGAGCATTTTAATATCATTAATGTGGAGCTAATAATTAGCTAGAACATTTACGCAAATTTTATTTAATAGTTAAGTATTTAAGCCATACTACCGGTAAATCTTTTCGTAATTTTTGCACAAATATAAACTTCGATTGCTAGTTCATTAAATGTATTGAGCTTAACCCATCACTTTATTAAAAAAGATTTTTTGTGACTCTTCCTAAATTAAAACAAACTACTTAACTTAAGTCTAATACGTTGGATCAGAAAATAAAGACATGATTGTAATCAGCCTTTTTAACAAAGATTAGTTATTACACATTTAAGAGGATATTAAAAGTTCACAACATATATTTAAAAAATGTTGACTTAAGCTAAAGTAAATTTTTGTGACTTAAAACATATTATCGAATAAATTTGCTCATTTTATAATAATGACGATCTAAGTCACATTTATTATCGAATCGTAACAATTTTCCTATTCAAACGTTAAAGATAATCCCTTTCTGATTGAGGTGATTGAACTTAAGTCATTATTCTGGATATAGAAAATAAATGTATTACTTTAACTAGAATAAGTATAAACCTTTTTGGCTTATTTTATATGTGAAAACTATTTTCTGTTAAGTTCCTTAAGCTTCTTGTATTACAAAATTTATTAACGTATATGACCTAAGCTAAAACTACCTAAATACAAAATAACTATGTTATCAGCTTTTAAGCCAAAATCAAGAATTAAGTCAAAACTAATTTTTTTAAACTAAGCATAAATAATTGGATAAACTAAGTCATTTAGTAACTATTTTTTAGGTCGCACTGACTTAATTTTTAATAATTTTTTTACCTAGGACCATTGTTCAGTTCATATATCTTAAAGTTATGTGACTTAAGTAAAAAAAATTCGTTTACTTCTTTACACGTGATTTATTTGATTTAAGTCAATATTCTGTAATACAATATGATATAGCCTATAATACACATGCTCTTTGACATTTAAGAGCCTTTATGCATTCTTAATTATATTTAATTTCTAAGTAAAATTATGTGACTTAAGCTAACCTATCGGACTTAAGTTTAAAAAATTTGTATTATAAAAATCGAATGTTTGCTTAATTTTTATTTGACTCAAATCAGATCAGTTATGTTATTAAAATAATAAGCGCATTTTAAGCCATACTACTAGTTTGATTTAAACTCTTTTTTAAGGTATTTACACAATAATAGTCTACAAAGTCTAAATGGTGTGACGCTTAGTACTTTATAGGTCAAACGTATTAAAAGCTTATAACTGTAATTGAACATTGTGGGGCTTAAGAAAATACTAAATATAGAAGAAAATGAGCAACTTTGTTCCAAGTTTGATTTTCTAATCAGATTTTTTTTATTAAATAGTTTAATGAAAAATAAAATAGGTATTTGACTTAATCCAGGTTAGTTGAATTGACTTCTCGACAATATTATATACACCCATTATGCGTCATTAAAATATCGGATATAATTGCTCATTTTGGAATGGTTAACTCTTTTGGCCATCTGTGCTTAATTAATTGTCGAATCGTAAAGATAACCCCATTTCTGACTGACGTCCTTATATGCAATTGGACCAAGGTCAATACTATGTGAATAATTTCTTTGACTTATTTTATGGGTGGAATTAAGGAAAATGACTTACGCCAAAATAATATTTTAAATTTGGCTCGTTTTTTATTTTAATTAGATCGAGTTTCTTATTATAAAATTATGTGGCTTAAGCCAAACTAATGGTTTAAGTCAAACTTAATTTTTGGCACCAAATATAAATGGTTAATTGTTCATGGTTTTAATGGCAAAGTGATACGATTTCAATGCTAAACTAAAGATAAAATCATGCATTGGTTCAATTTAAGCAATTAGATATTATTAACAAGATTACCAAAGATAGCATAACTGGAATATTCTGATGATAATTTTGTGACTTAATCCGAACAATTCTACATTCCCATAGCTATAATCAAAGTTTTGTGACTTAAGTCAAATAAATGGTTTTCTTAAGATTATTTTTCAATGAAATTTAAATAACTGCTATAAGTAGCTCGTAACTGCTATCTTATTTTTAAGATAGTTATTTATCAGTTGCTAAGATATGGAAAGTAATAATATGGCTTAGCCTAAATTAAATTAAATTAGTTTAATTTGATTTAAGCCTAATAATAGTTTGACTTAACCTCTTTTTTAAGTTATTTACACAATAATAGTCTACAAAGTCTAAATGATGCGACGTACACAATAATTGAAATTAGCTCTCTAACGTAAAAACTGACGCTTAGTTTACACCTTATAGGTCATAAAAATTATAAATATTAAACTGTAATTAAACTGTTTAAGAAAGTACAATAATCTAAGTCGAACTTAACTTTATGACTTGATTCGGACAAATTTGCTCATTTTATAATCAAAATTATTTTATTAGAGTCATAATTCAATGAAAAAGTAAAAATGTATGTGACTTATTAGTTGAGCCGACTACTCGACATTATTACATAGAACCATTATGTGTCAATAAGCCATTGGATAAATTTGCTCATTTTGTAAATGGTTAGCTCTTTTGGTCATCTAGGCTTAATTTTGTGCCGTATCGTAACTAAAGATAATCTCGTTTCTGACTGGGATGCTTACATGCAACTGATTTCAAACTTAAACCTGACTTAAGGTTTAAAAATTGCATTACCTAAAACTTTTATATCTAAAAATTATGTGACTTAAGTCAAAATCAATTTTTATTATTTAAAACGCATTTTTAGATAAAATTGCTCATTTCTTTACACGTAATTTATTTGATTTAAGTCCATATTCTATAATAAAAAAAATGTAATATAACCTACAAGACATATACCCTTCGATTTTAGAGACCGTTTACGTATTCTTTATTAATTTTAATTCCTAAGTAGAATTATGTGACTTAAGTATGTGACTTACTAATGGTTTAAGTCAACTTAATTTGTGTGCATTTAGTAGCTAATTTACACCTTATAAGTCATACAAATTTAAAGCTTATGTGATATAAGGAAATATAATAGCCTAAGACTGACTTAACCTAATGACTTTATTCGAAAAAATTAGCTCATTTCCTAATGAGATTAACTTTACTAAAGTCAGAATTCAATAAAAAAGATAATATTAATGTGACTTAAGCCAGGTTAAAAAGCTGTTCTTATTACGCGTTTCTAAGTTAAATTCAAAATTATAAGACTTAAGCCGTCTAATGGTTTAAGTCAAAGTCAATTAAGAAATGTTTAGGTAAAATTGCTAATTTCGGCTGTGTTCAACTAGCTGTGTCACTTAAACTATTTTATGTCAGCTCAGCTGCTCAATTTTGTGTTTCTTTGTAACATTTTCTTTTTGTTTACTCAAGCCAAGCTAACAGATTTAGAAAATATCGTTGTACCTTTTTAAAATTAAAATGCTTTGTATATAAAAATCAATGGCAATTTAATTAAATTTTCACTTTTAATTTTCATTACAGATTGATCAAGACGTTCCAATTGTTTCATCAGCTCCAAGTAGTGCCTACTATTCTGATTTATCAGTAACCGCCATGCCAACGGCAGATCGAGCTTATGAAGTGGTCGGCCTAACCGTAATGTCCACACCATTACCACATTGGGAGCAAGCAGGACCCGAAGGTCAATTAGCGACCACAACCACATCAACCATAGTAGCGGCACAACATAATCCAAATAGTACTATAAATAATAATAGTAGTTGTAGTAGTAGTAGTATTAATAGTGGTTTAATACCGGGTAGACGGCCACCACCTAGATTAGCTGCGATCAATGAAACGGCAACATCAGTTCCTTCCGACTATGTTTGAAATTTAATTTTAAATTCAATTAATTTTTGGAATTAATCGACAAAACCTAATTAAAATTAGAAAAAATAAAAATAAAAATTATATAAACCAATTTTAAATATTCTGAAATCGAGAAAAGTGATAAACATAAATTAAATTAAATTAATTAATCGTTACAAAATTTAATTACGAAACATTTCGCATTTGTTACTTAAAAAGTGACTTAAATATATAAATAAAAGACTTTTCTAAAAAACAAAAAATTATTTAATTATATAACATTATATAATAACATAATTTAATTAAAAACTTTTTAAAATAATTAATTATTTTTCTATATAAATTTCGTTTTGTGATTTTAATTTAATTTAATTATAATTAAAAATACGCGTCAATATAGTACTATATACAATATAATCAAGTAATATGCTGAATTATTTTTTAAAGTGAATAAGCAAAAACAAAAATGATTAATTAATTAATTAGTAAAATTAATTAGTAAACAATGTGAAATATAATATACAATTTTATAATTTTATTAGAGACAATCAAATTAACGAATATAAAATGAAATGAATTTAAATTAATTATAAATTAAAAAGTGTAAAAAAAAATTTAAATAAAAATTATAATATTTTTAAGATATATAAATAAAATTAGTAATTTTTAAAATTATGTAATTAATTATAATTATTTTATTATATATATATTATGTGTATATTAAATTATATAAAGATATATAATTTAATTATATTTTTATTTTTAATTTTTTGTAATATTATAATTATTGATAATTAATAGATGAAAAGAGAAAATATAGTATTTTTTTAATTTAAAATTAATGTGCAAATTTTTTTTTTTTTTAAATGTTGCTGAATATTTTTATGAATACAGATATGGTAATTGGATAGGTATTTGCAGAAACATTTTCCCAAACGATATACTTATTATGAAGCAGATTTTGTTAATCAGCAGCTAACTAAAACTTTTAAAATTTAATAGTACCATGAACGTCTTAGTAATTTGAACGACCAAAACCACTTTCCAACGGATTAAGCAAAATTTAATAAACTTAACGAACGATTTTTTATCAAAAATATAACGAAGTTTATAAATATCAATCTTTAAAATCTAACTTTAAAATTTGTAGGCCCCCCCTTGAAGTATTAAGTTTGAAAAATACACTTTCGTTAAAAATCAAAATGTGAGCGCAAATATTAAAAAGTAAATTATGAATTAATTCAAAAAATATTTTATCAAATATTTTATAAAAACAAAAGACTATCATAATTTTGTTAAATTCAACGAAAAATCTTGTAAAACTCGAAATATGACATCAATTTAAAGATATTCGAAAATTAATGAAATTTAACGAAAGATTTTTTCATCGAAAATATAACTAAATTTATAAATATCTGCCAAAGATCACACTTAAATTAATTGTTATGATAAACAAGTTATCATAATTTTATTGTCGATTATCAATTTATTTTTAAACGAAGGTTAAACAACTCCCGTTTTTATGGCTATCACAGTTTAAAGAAAAATTGGTTATCATATTTTTGTTAAACTGAACGAAATATTTAAATCGATTCTGTGATATGGTATAATCGTCGCAAACTTAATGTACATTCGACTAAATATTTTTTTTTTAAATATTGAACAAACCTTTTAAATATATAAGCTATTTCAAATTTAACGTAATATTACAATTTAAGTCTTTTTAATGATTAGCTTAAGTAATAGTTGAAGTATTACGTTCGTTAAATTAATTATCGTTAAGTTTTGATGAGATTTTCAAAATTTAAAGGAATTATTTTTAAAATTCAAGCAAACTTCAATGATTAGACTCGAAAACATACTTTCGTTAAGTTTTATACTTAACGAAACCATTGGTTCATATTTATTAAACTGACAAAGAAAATAAAGTTTATTTAATAAAATTAATTTATTGAAGTTTTAGAACCATTTTGTGTGTAAAGTTACACAAGAGAATTACAAAACGTAAAACTTAACGAAACCAAAAAGTTTAAATTTTATTGTGATTACTTTATTGTGGAACTATCAATTTTTCAGTATTCTAACTTTGACAGCTTAAACTTAAAATTGTTTATGTGGTACCGAACGTGTGTTTTTGGAAATTTGGTAGTTTTTTAATTTTCCTTTGTTTTTCTGAATTTTAATGGGCTAACCATCATGCATTATCAAGAATTTGGGGAACTTTTTAATTTTCCTGAATATTTCCCAATTTGTGTAGGCTAACCATCATATGATTTCAAGAATTTTGAGAACTTTTTAATTTTTCTGAATATTTCTTAATTTTGATAGGCTAACCATCAGGCGTTTTTAAAAATTTTGGGAACCTTTTAATTTTTCTGAATTATTCCGAATTTTGATTGGCTAATATCATGAATTTTTAAGAATTTTGAGGACTTTAGATTTTCCTGAATATTTCCTAATTTTGATAGGCCATCATGCGTTTTTAAAAATGTTGCGAACTTTTTAATTTTTCTGTATTATTCCAAATTTTGATTGGATGACATCATGAATTTTTAAGAATTTTGGAAACTTTTTAATTTTTCTGAATATTTCCCAATTTTGATAGGCCATCATAACCATCATGTGATTTTAAGAATTTTGGGAACTTTTTGATTTTCCTGAATATTTCCCAATTTTGCAGTAAGTATGCAGTAGCCCGATACAAGATTACACCATCCGGTTGACATAAATATCCTTAGAGCAAATAATCAAAATTAGCAATTCGATTAGGTTCATTTACTACAAATAGAGCGACGATAGATTAAAATAATGAATCTTTTTAAAATCAAGTATATCAAATTAATAACAACATGATCGATCTTACTACTATATACGACAAAAAAAATTGTTTTGCCTCCCGGCTATCAAGAAATGATACCCAATAATACGTAACATGATATACCACACAAACATCATACCAAATCAAAATTTAAACGATTTCGCACTTAATTTAATAATCATAGTTTTACGTATTTCTAAATTATGTTCGTTCGCAACTACAAGAACGATTAAATTTTAGTAAAAAAAAAAAAAATTACAAATTGAAAACTATACAATATTCTGTTTAATTTAAACACAAAAATGTTATTCACAAATAATCAATTAAATTAATCACACTCACGTAAACCTATCAAATTCCTCATCTCTCGCGCCTTGTCCCATCGTTCGGTCTAACATTAAAGAAATAACGAAATGGTAAAAAAATAAAAAAAATCGCATAACATAAATAATAAAATAATAATAAATAGAAGAAAAAAAAATAGAAATAAACTATCCAATTACCATTAACTTACCTGACATCTTCGAAGCAAAAAATTAAAAAAAAAAAAAAAAAAAAAATCTTGAATACATAAAAATACATAAAATTAGCAAATAAAATAAACGTAATAAATCGTATTATTTAATTAAACGAATTTCTAAGTCACAAAAAAAGCATGAAAACTAAATTAATTTTAATTAATTTGCTCGTTATAACGAAATACATAACCAGCTTACTTAAGTACCCCACACTCACAGACACGCAACGATCATCACCAGACCAACCACAAAACTATACAAAAAACTAATCGAATTTATTTTTTTTTTTTTTTTATTAAATAATAGCCGTTATTAGATGCCATTTTCATGTACAATAATATATAGACTTACATTTTTAATTTATTTATTAATTAAATATTAATTAAAAATCAATTAACCATAAACTAAATCGTTATAACGAGATAAATTTTATTTTCAAAACATTGTCAGTTGTTTTTTGCTGCTAATTACTAAATTATTTAAAAAATTTAATAGAAATAATTTAATTTAATTATAAAAGAATACCCCGAGAGAAATAAAATTAAATAAAAAACAAAAGAAATACAATAAAATAAAAAAATTAAAATTTTAAAACAATTAACAAATTTTTGTTTTTATTTTGGGAAGGATTAACTTAAGCGTCTTGCTATAAACATAACTTCTATTCTCCATTATTACAATTGAGGTCGGGGCCTTTTCATTTAGGTGTCATAATCACAATCGGAACACTATTTCGTGTTTTATGGACCATGAATTTTTATTCCACAATTTTGTGGGCTTACCCCTTGCCGTTTTTTTATGGTCAAAAATAATTTATGGAAATGTTTCAATATTTTATAGCCGAATTAACATTGAGGTCGAGGCCTTTTGATAGAGGTATCAATCACCACAATCGGACCACTATTTCGTGTTTTATGGACCATGAATTTTTATTCGAAAATTTTGTGGGCTTACCCCTTGCCGTTTTTTTATGGTCAAAAATAATTTATGGAAATGTTTCAATATTTTATAGCCGAATTAACATTGAGGTCAAGGCCTTTTGATAGAGGTATCAATCACCACAATCGGACCACTATTTCGTGTTTTATGGACCATGAATTTTTATTCGAAAATTTTGTGGGCTTACCCCTTGCCGTTTTTTTATGGTCAAAAATAATTTATGGAAATTTTTCAATATTTTATAGCCTAATTAACATTGAGGTCGAGGCTTTTTGATAGAGGCATCAATCACCACAATCGAACCACTATTTCGTGTTTTATGGACCATGAATTTTTATTCGAAAATTTTGTGGGCTTACCCCTTGCCGTTTTTTTATGGTCAAAAATAATTTATGGAAATTTTTCAATATTTTATAGCCGAATTAACATTGAGGTCGAGGCTTTTTGATAGAGGCATCAATCACCACAATCGAACCACTATTTCGTGTTTTATGGACCATGAATTTTTATTCGAAAAGTTTGTGGGCTTACCCCTTGCCGTTTTTTTATGGTCAAAAATAATTTATGGAAATGTTTCAATATTTTATAGCCGAATTAACATTGAGGTCGAGGCCTTTTGATAGAGGTATCAATCACCACAATCGGACCACTATTTCGTGTTTTATGGACCATGAATTTTTATTCGAAAATTTTGTGGGCTTACCCCTTGCCGTTTTTTTATGGTCAAAAATAATTTATGGAAATGTTTCAATATTTTATAGCCAAATTAACATTGAGGTCGAGGCCTTTTGATAGAGGTATCAATCACCACAATCGATCCACTATTTCGTGTTTTATGGACCATGAATTTTTATTCGAAAATTTTGTGGGCTTACCCCTTGCCGTTTTTTTATGGTCAAAAATAATTTATGGAAATGTTTCAATATTTTATAGCCGAATTAACATTGAGGTCGGGGCCTTTTGATAGAGGTATCAGTCATCACAATCGGACCACTATTTCGTGTTTTATGGACCATGAATTTTTATTTGAAAATTTAGTGGGCTTACCCCTTGCCTTTTTTTTATGGTCAAAAATAATTTATGGAAATGTTTCAATATTTTATAGCCGAATTAACATTGAGGTCGAGGCCTTTTGATAGAGGTATCAATCACCACAATCGGACCACTATTTCGTGTTTTATGGACCATGATTTTTTATTCGAAAATTTTGTGGGCTTACCCCTTGCCGTTTTTTTATGGTCAAAAATAATTTATGGAAATGTTTCAATATTTTATAGCCGAATTAACATTGAGGTCAAGGCCTTTTGATAGAGGTATCAATCACCACAATCGGACCACTATTTCGTGTTTTATGGACCATGAATTTTTATTCGAAAATTTTGTGGGCTTACCCCTTGCCGTTTTTTTATGGTCAAAAATAATTTATGGAAATGTTTCAATATTTTATAGCAGAATTAACATTGAGGTCAAGGCCTTTTGATAGAGGTATCAATCACCACAATCGGACCACTATTTCGTGTTTTATGGACCATGAATTTTTATTCGAAAATTTTGTGGGCTTAACCCTTGCCGTTTTTTTATGGTCAAAAATAATTTATGGAAATGTTTCAATATTTTATAGCCGAATTAACATTGAGGTCGAGGCTTTTTGATAGAGGCATCAATCACCACAATCGAACCACTATTTCGTGTTTTATGGACCATGAATTTTTATTCGAAAATTTTGTGGGCTTACCCCGTGCCGTTTTTTTATGGTCAAAAATAATTTATGGAAATATTTCAATATTTTATAGCCGAATTAACATTGAGGTCAAGGCCTTTTGATAGAGGTATCAATCACCACAATCGGACCACTATTTCATGTTTTATGGACCATGAATTTTTATTCGAAAAGTTTGTGGGCTTACCCCTTGCCGTTTTTTTATGGTCAAAAATAATTTATGGAAATGTTTCAATATTTTATAGCCAAATTAACATTGAGGTCGAGGCTTTTTGATAGAGGCATCAATCACCACAATCGAACCACTATTTCGTGTTTTATGGACCATGAATTTTTATTCGAAAATTTTGTGGGCTTACCCCTTGCCGTTTTTTTATGGTCAAAAATAATTTATGGAAATGTTTCAATATTTTATAGCCGAATTAACATTGAGGTCGGGGCCTTTTGATAGAGGTATCAGTCATCACAATCGGACCACTATTTCGTGTTTTATGGACCATGAATTTTTATTTGAAAATTTTGTGGGCTTACCCCTTGCCGTTTTTTTATGGTCAAAAATAATTTATGGAAATGTTTCAATATTTTATAGCCGAATTAACATTGAGGTCGAGGCCTTTTGATAGAGGTATCAATCACCACAATCGGACCACTATTTCGTGTTTTATGGACCATGATTTTTTATTCGAAAATTTTGTGGGCTTACCCCTTGCCGTTTTTTTATGGTCAAAAATAATTTATGGAAATGTTTCAATATTTTATAGCCGAATTAACATTGAGGTCAAGGCCTTTTGATAGAGGTATCAATCACCACAATCGGACCACTATTTCGTGTTTTATGGACCATGAATTTTTATTCGAAAATTTTGTGGGCTTACCCCTTGCCGTTTTTTTATGGTCAAAAATAATTTATGGAAATGTTTCAATATTTTATAGCAGAATTAACATTGAGGTCAAGGCCTTTTGATAGAGGTATCAATCACCACAATCGGACCACTATTTCGTGTTTTATGGACCATGAATTTTTATTTGAAAATTTTGTGGGCTTACCCCTTGCCGTTTTTTTATGGTCAAAAATAATTTATGGAAATGTTTCAATATTTTATAGCAGAATTAACATTGAGGTCGGGGCCTTTTGATAGAGGTATCAGTCATCACAATCGGACCACTATTTCGTGTTTTATGGACCATGAATTTTTATTTGAAAATTTTGTGGGCTTACCCCTTGCCGTTTTTTTATGGTCAAAAATAATTTATGGAAATGTTTCAATATTTTATAGCCGAATTAACATTGAGGTCAAGGCCTTTTGATAGAGGTATCAATCACCACAATCGGACCACTATTTCGTGTTTTATGGACCATGAATTTTTATTCGAAAATTTTGTGGGCTTACCCCTTGCCGTTTTTTTATGGTCAAAAATAATTTATGGAAATGTTTCAATATTTTATAGCCGAATTAACATTGAGGTCAAGGCCTTTTGATAGAGGTATCAATCACCACAATCGGACCACTATTTCGTGTTTTATGGACCATGAATTTTTATTCGAAAATTTTGTGGGCTTACCCCTTGCCGTTTTTTTATGGTCAAAAATAATTTATGGAAATGTTTCAATATTTTATAGCCGAATTAACATTGAGGTCAAGGCCTTTTGATAGAGGTATCAATCACCACAATCGGACCACTATTTCGTGTTTTATGGACCATGAATTTTTATTCGAAAAGTTTGTGGGCTTACCCCTTGCCGTTTTTTTATGGTCAAAAATAATTTATGGAAATGTTTCAATATTTTATAGCCAAATTAACATTGAGGTCGAGGCTTTTTGATAGAGGCATCAATCACCACAATCGAACCACTATTTCGTGTTTTATGGACCATGAATTTTTATTCGAAAATTTTGTGGGCTTACCCCTTGCCGTTTTTTTATGGTCAAAAATAATTTATGGAAATGTTTCAATATTTTATAGCCGAATTAACATTGAGGTCGGGGCCTTTTGATAGAGGTATCAGTCATCACAATCGGACCACTATTTCGTGTTTTATGGACCATGAATTTTTATTTGAAAATTTTGTGGGCTTACCCCTTGCCGTTTTTTTATGGTCAAAAATAATTTATGGAAATGTTTCAATATTTTATAGCCGAATTAACATTGAGGTCAAGGCCTTTTGATAGAGGTATCAATCACCACAATCGGACCACTATTTCGTGTTTTATGGACCATGAATTTTTATTCGAAAATTTTGTGGGCTTACCCCTTGCCGTTTTTTTATGGTCAAAAATAATTTATGGAAATGTTTCAATATTTTATAGCAGAATTAACATTGAGGTCGGGGCCTTTTGATAGAGGTATCAGTCATCACAATCGGACCACTATTTCGTGTTTTATGGACCATGAATTTTTATTTGAAAATTTTGTGGGCTTACCCCTTGCCGTTTTTTTATGGTCAAAAATAATTTATGGAAATGTTTCAATATTTTATAGCCGAATTAACATTGAGGTCGAGGCCTTTTGATAGAGGTATCAATCACCACAATCGGACCACTATTTCGTGTTTTATGGACCATGATTTTTTATTCGAAAATTTTGTGGGCTTACCCCTTGCCGTTTTTTTATGGTCAAAAATAATTTATGGAAATGTTTCAATATTTTATAGCCGAATTAACATTGAGGTCAAGGCCTTTTGATAGAGGTATCAATCACCACAATCGGACCACTATTTCGTGTTTTATGGACCATGAATTTTTATTCGAAAATTTTGTGGGCTTACCCCTTGCCGTTTTTTTATGGTCAAAAATAATTTATGGAAATGTTTCAATATTTTATAGCCGAATCAACATTGAGGTCGAGGCCTTTTGATAGAGGTATCAACCACCACAATCGGACCACTATTTCGTATTTTATGGACCATAAATTTTTATTCGAAAATTTTGTGGGCTTACCCCTTGCCGTTTTTTTATGGTAAAAAATAATTTATGGAAATGTTTCAATATTTTATAGCCAAATTAACATTGAGGTCGAGGCCTTTTGATAGAGGTATCAATCATCATAATCGGACCACTATTTCGTGTTTTATGGACCATGAATTTTTATTCGAAAATTTTGTGGGCTTACCCCTTGCCGTTTTTTATAAAATTTCGACTAAAAATTTGACTTGAAGGTTCTAGATTTGCCTGCGTCTAGAATTGCCACTGGCTTTGGCAAGTCCGACATCTCAATTTTTTCTCTCTAAGCTCTTCGTTAGGATTTTTGCATGCCATAATAGGATGCTTGAAAATTGTTGCTACGCATTTTACATTACTCCAAACAGAATTTTCAGCCTAAATGTTGTCTATAATTTAAATTTTTTTCAATCAAGGATGGCTACGCATTAAACAAAAGTATAAAATAAAATAAAAAACCAAATCGCAGTGAGTCGAAAACTTATTGCGTTGCATTTTCATGTTATATCAATCAGGCTACTAATTAAGCTACACGACAAAAACTTAATCAGTAACCAATACGGACGAAATCCCTTTTTGGTAGTCACCTACAATTAGATAGTCATCCGCCATGGGAGTGATAATTTTGTGTAAGACAGTAATTTGTATGTTGTGCGCAAAGGAGAGCTATGCCGCAATAAAAATTTATAGAATTATAGAAATTTATTTGTCATTTTTACGAGTACCATATTCAAGTTTCCATAAGAATAATGATAATATGACATAGTTTTCACAGACACAACACCAAGCACAACATAATTATGTAAGCAAATTACATTATAATATACATACATTAAACATACATTAAACGTAATGCATATCATTGAACTAATTATGATTGAAATGATGCAAATAAATGGGTTTTACAATTTGAATGTCAAGTGTTTAAAACTAATACAATTAGAGAACCTTCCACTAACAAACACCGATGCTAAATTTAAAGATGTCTAAACATACAAACAATTTGAGGTCTATAAAGAAGAATTTCTTGACATGGCGCTACGACGACGCACATGCGTTAGTTGACCGAGTATAAAAGAGGCCAACACTTTTACGTAACGACATTCCATTTAGGATACCCCTATGATTTATTTACTGTATACATACTAAACAAATAATGAGTGATAATATTCGTTAAATTAACGTAATTATTTCGCACGTGAATGCAAATTTGAACGCAACACATCAAAGCGAAAATGTTAAGTCCCGTTTTCATTTGTCTTGTACGCTTCACTGTCTTTTACGGTTTATATTCTGCAAATAATTATCTGGATTTTAATTTGAAAAAAGTTTTCTTGGATTTGCGATTTTTCTTTATCCGCATTTGCAAGATTTGTTGTTGGAGGTTCGTTTTGCATATTCCATCGGCTTGTTCGATATTATAGATGTTAAAAAAAAATTGATGTGCATTCGTATTATAAGCCCATGACCGTGTCAAATTAAATGATTTCGAATGAGTTGAAACACCACAATTATCATCATCATCACCATCATCATGCAATCGATATTTTAATTCCTTTTGTATTTCACGGCCTTATCGAAGATTATGATGATGCGGTGCGGTCGGTACCCAAGATTTCTGTATACGAGTATAAACAATTTACAAAACATACCGTATTGCAAGATGATTGTCCAGGCATATACAAAAAATATAATAAAAAAATTTTAACGGAGATGTACATGAAAATATTTTTGGATGTTGTTGTTGAGTTCGTTTCATATGCTCGATTCGATTTGGAAACGTTTCATCCTCATCATAATTTTAATGATTTTTCAATGATGAATTCTCACTTCCTTATTCCACTATATTAGTGATAGTTGTTTTGAGGATGTATATAATATCTTTAATGGTAAGATTGTAAAGGTCAAGTTTAATGTTAAACTTTTTGTAAGAATTCGTATTTGTGTTGAGATGTTTTGTCATCACCTATGATGGCTTTGAATATTTAAATATATTTGACTGACTTTCTTGACTTTCAGACTTATTTATTAATGTTTATGTTTTTCACCTACACCTAACCTAAACCTAACTGAAACCTAAACCTAACCTAAACCTAAACCTAACCTAAACCTAACTTAAACCTAACCTAAACCTAACCTAAACCTAATCTAAACCTAACCTAAACCTAACCTAACCCTAACCTAAACCTAACCTAAACCTAACCTAAACCTAACCTAAACCTAACCTAAACCTAACCTAAACCTAAACTAACCCTAACCTAAACCTAACCTAAACCTAACCTAAACCTTACCTAAACCTAACCTAAACCTAACCTAAACCTAACCTAAACCTAACCTAAACCTAACCTAAACCTAACCTAAACCTAACCTAAACCTAACCTAAACCTAACCTAAACCTAACCTAAACCTAACCTAAACCTAACCTAAACCTAACCTAAACCTAACCTAAACCTAACCTAAACCTAACCTACCCATTAGAAATTTTCAAAAATTAATTAATAGTCACGTTACAGTAGTCCGATTTTGATGACTGATATCTTAATCGAAAGCTCTTAACGTCAGTATCAATACTGATTTAAAATATTCATACATTTTTGAAACAAGGAGGCCGCCGCTAGACATGTTATACAAATGTATCCTGGTTTAGATAGGTTGGTTAGGGCACAATTTTGGCAGTCACAGTAAAAACCCAATGTGGGATCATCCAAAAAACCAATTTACAAATTAGCTAAGATTACTGTAAGTGAACTAACCGATTCACAGGGGCAGGATATCAAAACTATTATTACAATATTTTACCATCATTGTCTTCCAAGTAAGAAAGTTTTGAATTCACGGTAAACAGTCAGGATTACCATCGGGATTATTAACTATCAGGATATGTGGCATGGCGCACCATCTTGCAGGAAGCAAAGGTCGTTCACACCAATATCTTCAAGATATGGCCACTAAAAGATGTTAGCATGTGGCGGTAGTTGATTCCGTTGCTCTCGGCCGTTGGCGCACATTTCCGGCAACCGCGGCGATATTTTCTGCTGAATGAACACAACAAGCACGGGTACGCGGTGGACTATCGACTAGGTAGCCCGTATCACGCTCTTTTTGCACAAACTTCTTGATACCGTTGGGTGTGAGTCCCTTGTTTTGACTAAATTTTTTTACGACATTTTTTTTGCGATTTTGAACCAATTGTCTTTGTTGTGGAAGTAAGTTTCCAACATTTCCCACTTTTATTGAAGCGCTAAGCAACTCATTTCGTCAACAAGTAATAATATACTGAGTTATCTGTCAAAGAATGACATTAGTGTTGCCAGAGCCAAAATAACCGATATGTCAAATCTGAACAGGTTATTGTGACACCCTATATGAGTAAAAACTCAGACTGATGTTACTGAAATTAAAGGAGAAGTCCAGGAATTGGAGAGCAGAAATAATTTAATTCAAGGACGCCTGGAAAAATTTCTCACAAATCGAGAGAGTTTACTAAAGCTTGTAATCATTTATATAAAACAGCCAACAGGGAATATTCAAACCACTATCATTTGTTGGTGAAACTATCCAGTCATTAACAAGTCAATACAGGATAACAGCATCAATTTTCAAGCTAGAATGATGAACAACAATCAACTGAAAATAAATGTAGACACCGAGACAGATTATAGAAATTTAACAGAATATTTAAACGGTTCGCAGCAACAGTGGCAATTATATGAAAATAAACAGACGTGACCGATAAGGGCTATGGTTAGAAATTTGCACCAATCTTCTGGGTTGCAGAAGACATTAAAACTGAACTGTGCGAAAGGGGTTTTAAAATCCTTGATGTCGTCAATAAAATTAAAAAGTCTAAGAAAGGGGATGAAGAAATGAGAATTCCTCTTCCATTATTCATGCTAATCTTCGATAACAAAGAAGATATAAGAAAAATTTACGAAATAAAATATATTTGCCATATGGGAGTAAAGATCGAAGCGACTAGAAGTAATCGTATAATTCCGCAATGCAAACGTTGTCAGCGATATGGCCACACTCAAAAGTTCTGCCAACACGAACCTAGATGTGTTAAATGTGCTGAGAATCATTTAACTATTGCTTGTAATAAACCCAGGCCCACCGCCGCAAAGTGTTCAAACTGTGCACAGGCCCACCCTGCAAGCAACCGAGGATGCCTGGTAGCGAAAGAACTCCAAAAAAGAAGAAATAATCGAAATAATCAAAATAAACCAATGAGTTTACAAAAGAGTCAACCAACAGAATCCTTTAGTCATCAAGTCAAAGGTGGTATATCTTATGCACAGGTGGCTGCGACAGGAAAGGTCAGCTCAGGACCAGTGTTGAACCCTACACATTCGAATAGTCTGATGGAAATGATGCAGAATGTTTCGAATGTCATAAGCAACCTTTCTGAAAGGCTACAAAGATTGGAGCAGGGCAATTCTGCCTTATTATTCTAATTATTTCTCCCAAAATGATGTACCAAGAAAAATTGAGAATTGCTACATGGAATGCCAACGGTATTAAAAATAAAAAACATGAACTTGAAGTCTTTTTAAAAATGCAAAATATCGATGTGTGTCTGATATCTGAGACCCACTCAACAAGACAATCTTACTTAAAAATTCAGGGTTACCAACTTTACGAAACAATTCATCTGGATAACCAAGCAAGAGGTGGAACCGCTGTTATAATAAAAAATTATATTAAACACCATGAATGCCAGCATTATCAATCATCTGAAACCCAGCTTACCGTAGTAGAAATTACATCTACCAAGCAACGCCTTCAGATAGGAGCGGTATATTTTCCACCTAGATACAACCTGAAGAAATCAAACTACTTGAATATCCTACAACAGTTCAATGGTAGATTTATATTAGGAGATGATTTTAATGCAAAAAATGTTGACTTTGGATCTAGGCTTACAACAACCAAAGGTAATGAACTAAAAAATGCAATAAATGAAATGGGATGTAACATACATTCCACTGGCAAGCCGACATATTGGCCTACGGACAGTTAAAACTCCTGATCTACTGGATTTCTTTATATCAAAACAAGTTTCATCAAATTTTATTGAAGTAGAGAATAATTCAGATATGGTCTCCGATCATTCTGCAGTGATACTTACCATAAGCGACAAGATAATTAGGAAGGAAACAAGACCAACTCTTGTCAATAAAACAACTGACTGGGTTAGCTTCAGATCTGAATTAGAAAGCAACATTAACCTACAAACACGATTAAAAACGGTAACGGAGCTAGAGGAAGAGGTTGAAAACTTCACAAATATCATTCAATTAGCCGCGTGGAATAACACTAAGGAAACAGCATCCAAAACTACTAGTAAAAGCTACCCAAGAGAAATTAGGAACCTGGTCTTAGAAAAAAGGAAAGTTAGGAAAAATTGGCAACAAACGAGGAGTCCATCTGACAAGACGATCAGCAGCTTAAGCGAGAAATTCAGAAGTTAAATGAAAAATCGTTTTCTTCGTTTCTTGGAAAGTTGTCGGCTGAAGAAAATACAGACTACTCATTATGGAAGGCAACCAAAAGAATGAAAAACCCAATCATGCAGATCCCTCCTATTAAGCGAAGGGATAATAAATCAGAAGCTGAAGTGTTTGCTGATCACCTGGCTGATATTTTCCAACCGAATGAGACCGAATCGGATATTATAATCGAAAATGGAAGCAACGAATATAGGGGCAGAATCCCTCTAATAACCCAGAAAGAAGTTAATAGGGAAATAAAATTCAATCTGAAGACCGGAAAGGCTCCTGGATATGATCTTTTAACAGGAGATGTTCTAAAGCAACTACCAAATAAAGCTATTGTCCAACTAACCCATTTGTTTAATGCTGTTATTATATTACGGCATGTTCATTCCGCCTGGAAAGTTGCAGAAGTTATTATGCTACCGAAACCAGGTAAACCGCCAAATGAAGCTCAATCATATCGTCCGATATCCCTGCTTCCTATCATCTCAAAGCTAATGGAGAGACTTCTTCTGAGAAGAATGACACCATTAATAGAAAGTAGAAACCTAATACCGGATCACCAATCTGGATTCAGATGTAAACATTCAACAATTGACCAGGTTCACAGAATTACAGACATTGTAGAAAAGGCGTTAGAAAATAAACAAATTTGTTCTACCTTATTTCTGGACGTGGCAGCAACTTTCGATAAGGTATGGCATGAGGGATTAATACATAAACTAAAAGTTATGCTTCCGGGACCATATGTTGATCTTCTGGAGTCGTACTTATCTGAAAGACTTTTCAGAGTAAGACAAGAAGATGAGTATTCTGAACTGAGAGAGGTAAGGGCAGGAGTCCCACAAAGCAGTGTTCTGGGTCCACTCCTATATCTACTTTATACAAGTGATATACCACAGTCCGATCATGTAAGCATAGCAACGTTTGCTGACGACACCGCTATACTAGCAACAGCAAAAACTGTCGAAGAGGCGGCGAATAATCTTTAATATGCAAGTGAAGAAATTCACCAGTGGACCAAGCGATGGAAAATCAAACTTATTGAATTAAAATCTGCGCATGTCAACTTTACGAACAAACTATTGGTTAATCCGCCGCCAATCAGCATAAACGGTGCCATACGAGAACTCCGCCAAATACTTGGGTATGACACTGGATATTAAGCTCAAATGGAAAGAGCATGTGAAGAAGAAAAGAAAGGAGCTGGCTAATAGGACGACGGTCAAAATTAAGCACAGACAACCAAATATTGATTTACACTCAAATCCTAAAACCGGTCTGGCTATATGGTATTCAGCTTTGGGGCTGTACTAAAAATGCTAACATCAAACCTATACAAAACTTCCAGAATAAGGTACTTCGGAGTATAGTCAATGCACCCTGGTACATTCGTAATAAGGATTTGCATCGAGATTTGGGGATACCGGATGTAAAACTTGAAATAAAAAGATTTGCAACGAAGCATGAATCGAGGATATTGCAACATGTTAATGCGGAAGCCTTTCGGCTACTGGATAATGAAAACTTGGTTAGAACTTGGAACGAACAGGCATTGGAGCATCGCTGGATCAACAGTGCCTCATTATAGTTTAGTTTTTAAGAATTCAGATGTCAATTGATGGTTAGTCTGAAAAGACTAGTTTCAATAAGTAATAAAAAATAAAAAAATAAGAATAAAAAAATTTGTTGGTGAAATTCCTAATTGTACATTTTAACGTGTTGTTTAAAGCCGTGATCATAGTGGATGGGCTTTAATACAAGGAAGTATCAGTTATTTTTGTGGAAAATATTCATTAAGGGATTTTCAAGTAAATGGAGTTGAATACCATTCCATAATACATAATATAAACACACATAGTACTACTATGGTATGTTAGCCCATTGACATGCTAGATGTCGCTACTGGTATCGTTTTAAAATAATCAAAATATTTTTATATGTATAATCGCCTAAATGTCATCTATTTATTCTAAATGTTGACGATATTCTATCGACCCAACATCTGGAACATCAATGGGTAAACTATTTTTTCCTATGATGGTAGTATATGTATTTATATTATGCATAATAGTAGAAAAAGCGAGGAAAACAGATTTGACTACCAAAGAAGATTTCATTTGGATCGGTCAGTCGCACTAATAAAGTTTGTTCGCAGAACGTGATTCTTGTTAAACATTAAGAAATCGCTCGTGACGTACATAAAGTATAATCATCTATTTTCGGGAAGCCTGTGTAGCTGAAAGTTAAGAACAAGCTAACAGGAATCTTTGCTATTATATTTTTAAATCTCATGTGGAAATTTTCTTTCGTAAATGTAACCTCAGGACAACATCTTGTACTGTCAGATATTATCAGTGTGATTGAACTGAATGGTAACTGTGTAAAACAACTACTGTTTCTGGTACCTCGATTCTCTAGAAACTCTTGAGATTTGTGAGAGAAGGAATATAAAAGTGTTGCTAGTCGCTTCCAACCGGGATTTGTTCATACTATATCCACTACTAAAGTTTAATTATCTTCCAAATTTCAACAGGCTAAAGTTGTACAATGTTTTAGTCAGACCCGTTGGTATGATTGCTCTTCGGGGTAGAGAACAATTTTGCTTCTTCTAGTAATCTAGAATTATACGTAGAGAAATCGAGATTAAAGATCCGTTTCAGATCTTTTTCGACACTCGGTATGTATACGTGTATATAATACATTTTTATCTGCTTTGGCCATCTTTTGATCCAATTATATAAGCTTATGGTTCGTATTGCGCGTTTAATGACTTATTGTGTGTGTGAGTGTGTAGACCGACACAGTATGAGAATAGAAAAGTGTTGGAAAATTACAACGAATTCATTTTTATTGCACAATAATTATAATTATAATTTTATGGGATACCTCTATTTGTTTTATTGATTTTAATTAGAAAGATACGAGAAAATTATAGGTAAAAAGTTGATTTAATTTTTTAGAATGTAAATAATTATTGTAATTTGCAATTTAATTATAAATCGAGATTATACTATTTGTACTACACGTTTGTAATCAGTTTGATTTTTATAGAGATCGTTGATTATACTGTGGGTACTTGACACCATTTGTTTTGTGTGCTTAGGGTTTTTCTTTTATTTTGTTTGTTTTCTAGGATAAAAAATCAAACAAAAATTTTCTGATTCGACCTAATTCATATTCAATCAGCTACCAACATTGCTTATCAATTAGCAATTGCAAATTTACGATGACAATTCTCCTACAAACCTACTGGAAGATATACCAACTATTTAAAGTTATATTGATATGAGAAGCGAGTATATTAAGAGACAAATCTGTAATCTGGTGGTTGTAATTTTTACCTCTTTAAAAGTTTGAGCATCAGCCAAGACTGAAGAAGAAGTAATCAGTGTAAAATATTCAAGACATATTTGGTTGCTCCTCAATTTGTTTATCTCAAGGTAAGTGTATCAAAGGTGCAGTTAAACTAGAACCTTAATGATAATTAATCGTACTGTCATGTGTATAGAATAGCATAAAATTGTATCATCTGTGCATTACACAGATGATACAATTTTCCTAGAATAAATCTTTTTGGATCTCATATGGATTATGGATGGAGCTATGTAACGTTCGTGGGGGTAACATGTAAAAGGTACTTTTTATCCCTCGTTATTGACGATAAACATAGTAAAAACGAACCTATAGTTATGCGTCCTCAATTTTGTTAACGAACCATTACAATGGTGACTCACGCACATTTAGAACCATGGGAGTTTTCGTATGAGTCAAGTAGAGAACAAAAAAACACGCCAGACATTTTAATTTCACGGGTCTAGAAAATAATGTAAATACACAAAAATTCCTAGTTCATGATATAGTGACAGCATCGAGAAATTATTTTAATTAGACGGCATTACAAAACTACTTCTAAAATCCGGACTTTATGTTTAGTAACAAATAAACAAAAATTATTTGGTCTGATGAGATGTGTTGCTTCAATCCTGAGCATTAAAATCCGGATCAAAGTTCAACATAGCAGTTTTAGTAGTAATAATGGAGTGAACAAATTCAAAGGCTTAGACTCTCTTGTATAAAACAACGTAAAAGAGGTTATTGAAAATCTTGCAGTTGCCCACCCTTTGGTGGAACTTTATCCTTTGGTATCTAGAACTTAAAGTTGTTTCGGCATGACTTAAGTCATCACACTTTATCACCAAATTAAAACGCTTTAAATTAATAGTTGCAAAGCTATTTCTGATGTATCCGCTACCACGTTACTTACATCTTTTATGTACCGGATGTCTGATGTGAATTGGGATATTCACAAGCGCTGTGTTGGAAGCATCAGTGGTTATCCGGAACTCCCCGCGTTCTAGAGGGTGAGCAAGAAGAGCAACCTGGACTTTTGTTTTATCAATAGCTGCTTGGCATTCTGGTGGCCAAATGAAGTTTTTCTTCTTACCCTATTGGAGTATAGCAAGTTGTGTGTGTATTGGAGCAAGTAATTCGGCTAAGTGAGGAATGAATCGGTGATAGTAATTAAGCATTCCGATAAAGCGCTGCACTTGCCGTTTAGATGTTGGTTGGGGAAAGTCATTTATAGCCACAATTCTCTCTGAAGATGGTCGGATTCCATATTCAGAGATCTCGTGGCTAAGAAAATTTAACGAAGTTGCACCGAACACACACTTCGAAGGTTTTAGTATGATGCCGAAATCTGTGAGGCGTTGGAATAAAATGCGAAGGTGCTCTAAATGTTCGGACTCTGACCGGCTAGCCACCAAAATATCATCAATATATGTATATATGGAACTCAACCCTTCTGTGACTTTGTCCATGAATTGCTCAAAGGTCTGTGCAGCATTTCGCAGACCATATGGCATTCTCACAAACTCAAAAAGCCCAAAAGGTGTTGTGATAGCAGTCTTATATATATCTTCTGCTGGTACTGGTATTTAGTGGTAGGCTCGAACCAAGTCTATCTTTGAAAAGATGTAGTACAACCCTGTAAGTTTAAGGAGAAATTGTGGATGTGAGGAAGAGGATATCTATCTGGTACTGTCACATCGTTTAGTCTGCGGTAATCCTCACAAGGTCGACAATCGTTAAATTTAATGGTGAAGATACAGATGATGTTGATTGTCAACACAAGCCTAGTGAATTCATGTATTCGAACTTGCTCTTCGTTATCCTGTGTTTTTCCATATCTAAGCGCCGTGAACGTGAAAATGGTAGTCGTCCTTCCGTAATGATTCTGTATACGACGTTGTGTTTGATAGGCCAATCGTAATTAGGTAACTGAAGCGAGTTTAAAAGGATGTTTGAAATCGCGGCGCAAGCCTAAGTCGATACTAAGTAATCTGGTACCGTACGTAATTATGGGAGGACCATTAGCTGGGAAAATTGAACTAGATAAATCACGTAAAGTGTGTTTAATATATTTTGAAGGAACGACTGAGACACCAGCCCCTGTATCAATCAGAAAGCTTAAATTTCTTTTGGAACACTTTATAAAAAGGCGACGTGTTTAATGTGTCCCATCGTTTGTCGCTAATACTTTGGGACTGATTACTTTTCCGATTTTTCCTTTGGATTCTTATGATGCTGACCAACGAACTTACATGAACCACCCGCACATTTCCTGGCTGCAGCGCTAAATCGGAAGTGATAGTAGCAAAGGCTTTTTCTATTTTATCGATTACGAGAAAAATTCCGTGGTCTCGATCGATCATGTTTTAAAACATGTTGACGCAGTTCGCTAATTGCGATTGCCAAACTCTCTAGTGTAACAGGTCCTGTTGTGTCGGTTTCGGCTGATTTAGAGGTACTACAGAGCGCTGAAGACGTTGAAGGACTATGAAACTCCCATATTTTGTCAGCCAAACTAGTTATTTTGTCCATTGGTTCCGACTCTTGCATAAGCATAATGGAACGTTATTGTTCTGGTAATCGTTGTAACCAAAGTGTTTTTATTAAATCTTCTGTAACTGAAGTTGAAGAACCTGCTAATTGTTGTAATCGACGATAAAAAGCAGATGGAGTTAAATCACCCATGGCTGTAGTACCTATTAATCTTTTCAGGCGTTGAATCTCCGACACACTTAACCTTTTGGTTATTTCCGCTTTAAGTTTTGCAAATTTATCTAATTCTGGCGGATTTGAAATAATGCCCGATACGGTTATGATGATTTCGTAGAGTAGTGCCGCTACCGTTAGCATATATTGCGGATTGTCCGAAGTTATTCGTTTTGTGCTTAATACGGCTTCCACTTGCACAAACCAAAGAGCGGGCATTTCATGCCAGAAGGGTGGAAATGGAACGCTCGTAGCAGCGTCTACACTATGCGGTTCGTTTTTAATTTCATTTCCTTTCTGAGTACCCGTCATCGTTAAACTTTTATAACACGCCACTTGTATAATACGAAATTTGTATCTTGATTAAGCTTAGTCTATGATTGCTTCTATTAGACTTACACAATTGTGTAGGTCTATATTGCACGGTTGTTTAGTTCAGGAAAATTAAACATTTACCAATTTTTAAAAGTTTTCAACAGGATTTAACAAATAAATAACCGATAGCTTTATTTTACTGCATTTTAATTGTGTGTTTTGGTAGGCAGTAAAGCAAATATTAGTGCCGCCATGTGCTTCACCATCCGAATGAATTTGGAGTTATGAAGCCATTAATTTCAAGGTATGTTTTAGGCCTAAAGTGATAAGAGGCCTAAAGTGATAAAATATCGATATTTTGATCGTTGAGGAAAGTTTGTATCTCAGCTTTGTGTTATACGAAAGACCATTTTCATTACACTCAGTTATTTTAAGGAGAGTCATTTCTGGTCTTTGGAATAATTTGCATTAGTGTGTTGTATGTTCATATTTTGCATCATCATGCTCATTTGTTTTTCCTCCATCATCATGAAACTATAAAGCGTTTCAGCCAATTTACGTTTGCATGGATGTTCGACATTTTATTTTGTTGAAATGAACTTTTAGTGTCGGTATATGCGTTTTAGAATATTTGCATTGGGGATGCCTGGTTTCGCAAAACATTTCTCTCAGGAGGCGATTACAATGCTCAACATCTGCAATGCGGTTTGAGGCTGACACCTAAAGGCAAACAATTCTCAGGCAAATCTAGATTACTTATATTCCGAACACCTTACTTACCGGCCTATAGATAGAAAGAAAATACCATATCTAATAGGCTTGTGTGTAACAACAGCAATCGATCGCACCAATGCTCAAGTTGACCATTGCTAAGGCCTATCAACCGACCATTCTGACGGATAGCCGGATGAACTTATTCCAGACGATATTTTAGTGACAACACAAAGTGTACCGCAAATAATGAAAATAGTTTGAAAGAAGGCTACACTTGGTATTATTAGTTCGGAAAGAGTTATTGGCTTACTTTTAGCAGTTAATTCAACAAAATTGTAAAATACGCCAAATATTGCAGCACTTTAAATCGCCACTGCTCAAATGCAAATTAAATAAAGCTATTAACGTTTTGAAACGAGCTTTGACAGAAGAAGCAGACCAAGGAATCAAAATTACCTGAGTGAACTCTCAGCAACCAAAAAAAAACAATTACCACTATTACAGGCAACAAAAAAAAAACAAATAAGAAGGCCAGTTATAATGAGCAAAGAAATATTAGTAAACTGCCGAATTATACAAAGGATGATTTCATCTTAAACCCTATATAAAATTAAAGTGGAAAAGTGTTAAAAGCACTATATAAAAATGTATAAACCCGAAGAAAGCTTCTGGACGTGATTTTATTACCGGGAAAATAGCCAATGAATTACCAGATAAATACATAAAACTCATAACCTATCTTTTCAATGCAATAATGAGATGTGGATATCTCTCTATAAATGGAAAATATAACTAATAATTAAATGATTCCGAAGCCTGGTAAGGACGAAACGCCAGTCACGTCATACAGGCCAATAAATCTTCTTGCGATAGTCTCAAAACTTTTTAAAACAATTTTATTACAAAAATTAAAACCAAAATTATCTGAAGAGTCAATTATACCAGGCCACCATTTTGGGTTTCGTGGCCAGCATAATACTGTCGAGCATAGAGTTGCAGACACAGTCAAACTATCTCAGAAGAAAATATATACTGTTTTCCTGGATATTGACAAGCTTTTGACAAAGTGTAGCATGGCGGCCTGCTATACACAAAACAAAAACTCTACTTCCTAACTAAATGAAGCCATTACCGAACTAAATCTTATAAATGCAGGGGTTCCTCAAGGAAGTTGGTAGGGGCCAATGTACTTGCTGTGCTCGGCTGGTCTATAAACCATTGAAAATGTATTCACATCAACATTGGCCGATGACAGTGATATTATACAAAAACCCGCAAAATGAACTAAAAGGGTTAAGAATAAAGTCATTGGCAGTAGTAAAAAAAATTGTTTTTTCCAGCATTGGCGCGCGTACACATGTTTGTCTTACTCCTCGAGCATATTTGTAGCATGTTTTTCTTTGTTTGTTTCGTATTGAACTCAGTTTCCAGTGGCTCTATTTGAAAAAACAACACGTAATCGAAAGAAAAGGTTTCCCCGGAGAAGATTCTTCCCTGCTTCCCGATATACTTCTTGTTTGAGTGTAATTAATTTCTTTAGGATGCCCATTACAAAAAGTGTCGGCGTATATTGTGTTTTATTTATCGTGTCAAAAGAGAGTTCGAAATCAGCAAAGAACATGTATAGTGGAGAATTATATTCATTAGATTGTTTAGGATTGAGTTGACGTAATCAGTGCAACTTCTTTCTGGTCTAACAAAAGCTTGCTCGTTTCTTAATTGTGCATGGATTGCATTGTGCATTGAGACACCGCGCCTGTTCTTCCACTTCCGTAGGTCACATTGTTTAGGGATCGTAATTGTCAAGCTGTTTGTTGTAAATTCAAGAGTTTATGGTGTTAATGCACTTGTAGTAGCTTTATTGTTCTTATTTACAAATATCTGGAGGTTTCGTGTGATTTTCTGCGTGATTTTCCATGTTTCACACCATACAATAGGACTAATTTTACATAGGCATTGAACATTCGTAGCTTTGTATTTCTTAGCATTGCGGATGTGTTCCAGATATTGTGGAGCATGTTGAAGGTATTCCTGGCTTTGATAATCCTGAGTTGTATCCTCTAAGTGCCGCCTGTTTTTACCAGTGTACAACCAAAATGTGAATTGGTGTATCAATGCTAGTGTTCAGTCGTATGGCTTTGGTCTTTCTGCATAATCAAGATCATTAAGCCGGCTGATGAGGTCCCGTTGTATTCTATTTAGGCTTACTACGTTTAATCTGCACATTACATTGTTTAACACTATTGACAAAAACATTAGGGATAGTACACACCCCTACCTAAATCCTCGTGTGTTGTGGTACTTTTCACTCTGCTTGCCTTTATATTGAACTCTTTTTCCAGCAGCCCAGTCCATTTCTTTAATGAGTTCTACTATTTTCCTTTGAATGCCGATTTTGCTAAGTACCTTAGCAGTGGCTTCCTTTCGATAGATTGTTCAATTATGATCCGAATAGTATTGATGTGATCCGCGAAGAGCTCCTTCCATGTGAAACGACAACCTGCTCATTTGGTATGTGATTGTTGCTTACAGGTGAGATACGCTCCAGGGTGATCATGGCCAATACTTTCTTTATACTCTTGAGGGTGGAGATTTCTCTTCAATTATTGCATTCTCTTAAGTTGTTTTCTTCGGAATTGTTATAGTTATTCCCTCTTTCCATTACTCTGGTATTCTACTTGTACTCCAAACTACCGCAAATAGTGATGTTAGAACCGCTGCTGCTGTAGATATATCACTATTTAGTAGATCAGCTGGAATGTTGTCCGATGCCAACTTTGTTGTTCTTTAAATTCCTTGTGATACTTGTAACTTTCATCTCCGTTTGCGGATGGGTGTTAATTGTTTTGTTATAGTTTTTTCCACCTTATTTTCTTCAATGTTTATGCAGTTATCTTCAAAGAATTCTTTCCACCTATTGAGTTGTTGAATTTTTGAGGTTAGAGTTTGGTCTGCTGCATCCCTTATTTGTGATTTGTTGGTAAACTTTCCGGTGACCCTTCTGACGCATTGATGTATCGAGCGCAGCTTTCTCCTTATGCTACTGCTTCTTTAGCTGTTTTGCGAAAGTCCAAAGTGGATTTCCTGCCATCACTCCGTGGAATTTTCTTTACCTATGAGTATTTTCGTATTGCCTTCCAATTTCTGCCGTATTTTGATGACACAATTCGCATCCTCTCATTGCTCTGAGATGATAAAAATTTCACAATATTGGCAAAAAAATCGATTTTCTGTTTGATCCTGACTTAAGACATACTATTGATCGATCATTATACCTTTGAATATTTAATCATAGATCAAAGTATGTCAATGAAATACGATGTCTCATAATAACCAGAGGTATTTTGTCTCGTACGACAAATTCCTTTCATATACTGTACATAACTACCAAAAAGGAAATAAATCCATCAACATCGAAAACGATCGGACATTTTATTGTTATTTGGAGTTTTGGCTTTGAGTAGAGAGATCAAATAAAAATGTTATTTCTTAATTTTTTTTTTTTGTGGATATTCTTTCGTTGTTCTTGTCGAAGTCTTTTTCAAGTTTTAATTGGTCATCAAAAATTTGATTGATTATATTAATTCGTAATTATAAAATCTTAAAAAAAATATCGTATACTAATTTTAAAAATATAATTAAGAGACACACACAAAATATTATTTATATAATATTTTTCTTAAAAGCTCTCGACGAGTGAGTCGTCGGACACGACAACGAAAAAATAACCAATCCGGTTTAATTAATTTATTTAATTTATGTACAAGTTCGATGTAATAAAAAAAAATTGTATGATCGATTTTGATCGATGATTGTCAATTTAATCTTTTCTTTCTCGATTCTAAGATTTTTTTTGTGTTATCTCTTATTTTTTGTAATTTCTTGTTGATTGATGTGATAAAAATTCTTTTAAATATTTACTTGTTTGTGTACTTATATAAATATATTTACAGTATGATCTGTAGAACAATTTATAGACGAAGGCCGTTTACCAAACAACTAAAGACAAGCATTTTGAAACTTTGCTTAAATATTATAGATTTTTTAGAATATTTTTCATATACCGTATCATCGACAAGTCACCAGTCGTAGAGTGATAGTTAAGTGTTGGCTTAGACACATAGCGGTATTTAGTTCGATCCCCACCACTGACCACAACGCCGTGACGAATTGTGCGTAAAATTGTTAATTGGGCTGACAATTTTCAACGATCAACACTGTACAAATTTGGGATGTTTTGTATAAAAACTGTGTAAACTGTAATGTTGATGGCGATCTCTATACAGAAGATCGCATTGCGATGGAGCGGCAGGTGGGCTCGCTTAATGTAATTACAGTAAGCTCGAATTGGGACATTTTATTGATGGTTACTATAGGGTAAATACACTAATATTAGATAATTATGGGAAATCATATTTTATTGGTTTGATTATGGTAAGTGATAATACGCCGTACGCAATTTTGACTTAATTGTCAGCTTTAAAAGCGGCGTACTAATAAGAGCATTCAAATTAACAAAGCAAAATGTTCTAATAATTTTAATTTTAAAAGATGGAAAATGGCGAGTCGATTAGTTTCTCTTCAATACTTGTTCTCAAGAAACCCTTATTGAGATACGATCATTTATGTATAAGTTCGGATTAATCGTGTTTTAAGGCCAGTACATGTACGTGATGCAACAATTTGTCGCGACGCAACCAATAAAATCAATTGAAAACATATAGAAACTTCCCCTCCGAGTTTAAATAAATTTAACTTTTATGGTGCTTACCAAAACCCTCTTTATTACAAGCCGTCTTGTAACTTTCGTTGACACAGACAAAACCAACACAAATATATTACAAGCCTGATTGTTGCATCGAGTACGCAGATACATTCTTATTTTGTCCATCTAAACTTGAAAGTATTTGTGAGAAAATAAAATAAATATACTTTCATTTCACTAATACCTTGAAAATAAAATATAAAATCAACCAATGAAATTCTTTGTAATATTGTACGGTTCGTTTGTATAATTCATTTATTTTCACTCTCTCTTCGAAATAAATCTTGTTAGTACGTTTGCAAGAAGTACGTGCAACAACGATGCTACAAGTATCTGTCTCTGAACTATGTGGTATGTAAGGAAATTTTAAGGAATCAACAAGATGAAACAGCATATTAATAAAATGTGACGATTTATTGGAGCAACAATGGTAGTGCAGCTCACACAGATTTTCTTTGGAAATTCATTATTAAACTAAAAAAATAAAGCATTAACCAAAAATGTACTAACCGATACAAATATATAAAAACTGAAGAGAATATTTCATTTGTTTTTTTTTTTACATTTCTGTTTTCTATACTACATATATTTTCTCTGCACAATTGTTTTTTTTTTTAATTTTAAATTTTTACGTAAATTCTCAATGATTTGTAAAGTGTACCGATTACCAATACTTTCAAATATAGATGGACAAGAAAATGAAATAATATTGGTGACAATCGGGCTTGTATAATAAAGACGGTTTTGACACAGATAAACAAAACCTATATACACAATCGAGTGTATTGGTGCTATGAAAATCCATACCAAAAAATGTATAATTTTCTCATTCCAATTTCCACTATTTAATATTTTTATCTCAAAAACGCGTACACGTTATTTTTATTTTTATTATGTATGATGCTTGCGGCACATTTTTAGCCGCAAGCATCATACATAATAAAAATAAATAAAAATTATGAGCAATAATTGTGCTCATTATATATATAACTTTGTTATTTTTTGACATGTTGCGTAGCATAGGCATTTCTACATATTTTGAAAAGTAATCTATTTTTCGAAGAAAAATATGTGCGTACCCACAACTTGCCACGGTTTATTCGGCATTTCTGAGTTTATTATTGTCTCCTTTTGATTTGAGTTTTGGAATTTTAAACACGTCTCACAATTTTCTACAATGTCATCTATTTCTTTATTCATGTTTGGCCAGAAAATACTTTCTCTTGCTCTTAGCTTAGTTTTCTTTACCCATGTGATTGTAATGCAACCTTTTTATCATTTCCTTTCTAAATTTTTTTAGTACTACTATTCTATTATTTTTCCAAATTAGCCCTTTATTCTCAAATAGCGTTTCTTTATACGTAATATATTGTTTAACATTATCCGGTATTAAATGTTTCTTTGTAGGCCAACCTGATCTTATTACACTTTTCAAATTCAACATTTCAATATCTTGATTTGATTCCTCGATTATTTCTTGTATCTTCTTGTCCGACATATTTTCTTTTAGCCCTATCATTAATATTGATATATCTGCCATCATATTATCTTCATCCATATCGTAAGTGTAAGCTCTAGATAACATATCTGCTATAATTAGTTCTTTGTCTGGTCTGTGCACTAGATCTATGTCATATTTTTTTAATTTTAATCTCATTTTCTGTAGTCTTAGTGGTATTTAGTTCAATGATATTTTGAAAATTGGAATTAAAGGTTTGTGATCACTTTGGACTACTAACCTTTTCCCTGCTATGTATTGGTGAAATTTCTCACATCCATACACAATTGCTTTCATTTCTTTTTCTATCTGTGCCCAACTAACTTGTGTTTGAGTAAACGCTTTTAACCCGTATGCAACCGGTTTGTTATCTTGCATTAAGACTGCACCTACTCCCGTACTACTAGCATCCACACTTAAAACACAGTAATGTGATATCTTATGTTGTAAATCTTGTCTTTTATTCGTGATTTTACATATGTCACCCCTAATGCCTCTATTTTTGTACCATTATACGATATTAAATTCGAGTTATTCTCACTTATTTCCACATTACAATATTTTATACTTTCTATATTTATAACATTACAGTCTGCTCCTGTATCAATTTTAAAATTTATCGATATGTTGTAGTCAACTATTTCAACATTTTCATACCATGCTGAACTCCCCTCCCTTTCTATTGCCCCAAGAATTGATTTTCTTCCTCTTCTTTTATCGTATGTACTTTAAATTTTTTGTTTTCAAATATACTTTTATTCTTACACATTCTTTTAAAATGTCCTACCTTACTACATAACCTGCATTGTTGGTTAAATACCGGATAGCTTCTTTTTCCATGTTGCCCCCATCTTTTATAATCAAATACGTCGTCGTTCTTAATTTCCTTTCCACTCATTTGATAACTCCTATACCCTTGTAGTCCCATTTCTCTATATTCGCTTTTGTTCTGACTGTCGAATCTCCTGTATGCCAATGGCCTATTCTTTGTTTTATTTTGGCAATTTGGCTTCCACCCTCTCTGTCTACTGTCATTATTACCATAATTTGATTTATTTTGTTTATATTGTTTTATTTCATCGATTCTGTCTATTCATTTTAATGTTTTCAGCTGTGTTTCTTGCGCGTCTGCTGCTCTACATAATCGTGTACACTTTTCCAAATTCACCGCCTCTTCTCTCAACAATCTATCTCGCAATTAGTTATTAATTATACCACTTATTATTCTATCTTTAATTAAACTGTCTTTGATGTCTCCGAAGTCTTATGTTATGCTTAGCTTTGTCAATTCGGTTATAAAATCATCCAATTTTTCACCCTCACATTTCTTCAGATGCTTTGATTATGGAGTTGTATTTGCTTTTTTCTTCTTTCTTGAGATTAAATGTTTCAAATTTTTCTGTTACATCATCGCCTATTACGTTCATCAAGATGGCGACTTTGATTTTATCCGGTTTCATGTCTGCTTCATTTGCGATTAAATAGTTTTCAAATTTAATCTTAAATTTTTTGAAATTTTCTTATAGGTTGCCTTCAAATGACAACGGATTTGGCACACATAACCATATTTTCTCCATTATGTTTCTTTAATCTTACTTTATTTTTCCACTTCTATTCTATTCTATTTATAAATTATAAATTATGTTGTATTTTTATTATTTTAATTTTGATCTTACTTTATTTTAATCATCCGGCTGCGCCATGTTATATTTATATGTTTTCTATATAAATATTATTATAATAACTCAATTGATCAGCATATTTCTTATATATTCTTTATTTAATTTATCCAATTTATTTAACATCTTTTAGGTATGACTTTTATGCGATCATCCATCTTGAATGATCTTTTCTATCTATTCATCTCTATTAGGGTTGCCACATTTACACTTTATTTCCTTTGTATACTTCTATCTATGTGACAATGTTTTGGGGAAATTTTTTTTATAAACTGCAAACGAATAGTTTTCACAAAATTGTACATATTTTTGCTGATCACATAAATTTTCAGTATTTTCACACACACACACATATATTTATTTTACTATTTAAAATTTCCGTCTCACCACTTAAATAATTTTCTGGAATGGGATAAAAACTAGTTCTAGTTTAAAAATCACTTCTATTTATACATTTTGGTTTGAAATGATCGGGACACAAATACACCGTTTTTCTTTTGATGTATATATTTTTCTTTAAATGTATATAGGGACTTATTATCAGAATCCATATATCACGCCCATCATCTTGAGGAATCATTATCCATGGAATCCCATAAGATTTATTGTTTAAACAGTTCAAATATGAACAATATGCCATTGTGTGAGCACAAAAAAATATATAGATACTTGCTTCCGATAAATGAAATGATTTACAAAAATCGATATAGTAACAAAATAGAAAATAATAACTGTATTTTTGTTATTTGTAAATTATAAATTAACACCTATAAAGAAAAATCATCAAAAATAAATGAAATCAGCTGATTACTTTTTATTGTCGCTCAAGTGTTTTTAGCTAAATTGTGAAGCTAAAAGTGCTTAAAGTGTTTTTAGCTAAATTTTTAATTTTAAATTTGCGAAGGACAAAGCATTATATTTCAAGACTATTGTTTTAGGGTTGGTTACTAAAAAGCAAATCAACATTGAAAAGTTGTGTGTTCCTTTCTAGCTACATCATTGTATTGCAGCCCTATCTCAGTCCTTCTTTAACCTTACATGAATTATAGAAATCCTTCTGTAACCATGTGAAAGATGAAATAAAATATTGACATTGTTGTTGTTGTACTATCGTAATATGTTCAATCAACGTTATAATATAAAACCTAACCAACAAAATACTTGGCACATACTGAACTGGTCACGTTCGTTTCTGATAGTTTCCTAGTTCTGCCATTAAAACATAAATAAAAAATAAACAAAATTTATGCATCTCAATGATTTTTCATCTTTTTCTGTTCTTTAATTTATTATTAAACATAGTAAATTTACATTTAATTAATAATTATATTATTATATTATAAAAACAAATTTATTGTTTTGTTTTTAATTTTTTTTATTTTGTATTTATTATTCATTTCGGTTTATTAATGTTGTATGGAAAACCAAGTTTTAAAAATTGTTTTTTTTTATTTTTCGTTAAATTTTTGTTGTTTTTAAATGGTGAAAAATATATTTATTTTTTCCAATGTACAGAACCAGAAATTATATATAAATGAAAAATGATAGTAGTACATACTACTAAATTTGTTTGTGTATAACATAAATATATATGTAATTTATAAATTAAATCAAATGTAATAAAATATAGTCGAAAACATAAATAATAAAAACTAATAATTATTAACGAAAAACATAATTATTATAAAAACAAAAAAAAAATTAATGTATTTAAAAATTTAAATGAATGTGAAAAACATTTTATTTGGGTAACAAGCTTAATATCAACTTCAAATTCGGACGATTTTCTTCCAGTCCTTCCGGTGCCTTCTTTTAATCGAACCATTAACGAGAAATCAAAATGTTACATAATACGTAATACATAATTATGGCTTTTACTTAAAAGTACAGAGTATTGTACTATTACTAAATAAATTGATTTTATGCAATTCATTTTTTATTATTTTATACAAAAATTGTAACAAAAAATATTGTTGAGGCGGTTCATAGGCTTTAAAATACAACCGCTAATTATTTCCAAAATCAGGAGATATTTTTAAATTATATGTATTATAAATTGATTAATAATAATAATAATAAAAAAAATCTTATTTATAACAAATTAAATTTTTCTATAATAAAATATTTTATTTTATTCATATTTTTCCATTTTTATTTACAAAATAATTCGGCTTGAATAATAAAGAAAAACGAGAAAATTTTGCTTGATTAAATTGAAACAAAACAAACAGAAAAATTCAGTCAAACATTAGTTAAGTTCTTATCTTCGATCAACATCACCATACTATTCTACACGGGCTTTCGAAAAAAAAAGGTTTTACTTTATTCTCAATATTTAAATTGGATCAGCTCGCGGCGACGAATCTAGATAAATTTTTAATGCACGCTCCTTACGCGGTGAATGAATTGATGAGGTGGCACCAAGTCGATCAATCCGTGAACTATCGCGGCCTTGAATTTCTCGACGTTCTTCAGCAGTCATTTCTTTTAATTTCTCACGATTATCTTTGTAACAGTATATGTAGCCGTTCATTGGAAAATCTGAGATTGTTAATGATTGCGCATTCCAACTTTGAATGCTGAGTAGGTGACCAACACTCATCGGAAATCGTAAGAACAAACCACTTAACTAAAAAAAATAATACATTTATTATAGAGAACCAAACTAATTTACGTGTGTCACTTACCTTAGTATATTCTAAATGTTCAAGTGGTATATTTGAAATCTCCGATAAAACTTGTCTAAATTCATTATCATCTGAAATGAAAAAAAAAAATGTTTAAGTTAAATATAATTGGAATTGCTATCGCACAGACGTTTGAAACGCTTGACTGACAATCCACATCTGTTATAAAAACATAAAAATAATGAGCGCTTTTTACTCTCAAAGATTGCTGCACTTTTATTTTCTTTTATTTGATGAATACAATTATCATGAGTGACTTGGGTCCAAGGTATTGAAAACCCGTCACTCCATCAAATATGTACGTACCAAAGTTCATTGCGTATTGCTCTCTAAAACCAGTGATTATACATTTTGTTTTGGGCTCATTAATTTTTAGACCAACGGAAGCCAAAAATCGCACAAGTGGTTAACTATTCCAATTGCGTAAATAAAATCTGTGTACGGCATGGCCTAGTCGGCTGAAGGTACAAGATGTTGTCCTAAGGTGTTTCACTTTTACGAATGATAAATTCTAACATGAGATTAAAGAGTATCGGGGATAGAGATATTTTCCAAATGCTCAATTGCCTCTGGTTTGTTGGCATAACACTTTAACGGCGCACCACAGAAAATAGTCCAATGGTGTTACATCGCAGCTTCTTGCCGGCCCATTTATATCACCATTTCGGCTAATTAAACGGCCATCAAACGATTGACGCAATAAATCGATTGTGGCATGAGATGTGTGGCAAGTTGCACCAGCCTATTGAAACTAAACATCGTTCACATCAATACCATAAAGAGCGGGCGCCCATCATACCATGATAACCAAAAATTGGTTATCATGGTATGATAGGTGACCGTAATGGTTGCGCCGTCCTCATTTTCAAAGAAATATGAGCCAATGATGCCTTCGCTCCACAAGCCGCAAACAGTCACTCGTAATGGGTGCATTCGCTTCTGTAAGACCACGTGTGGGTTTTCTGAGCCCCAAATACGGCAATTTTGCTTATTAACGTACCCACCAAGATGAAAATGAGCTTCATCCGGAAAGACGATTTTTTGGCAAAATCGACATCATCGTGCAGTTTCTCGTTGGCCCATCTAGCGAAATTAAAACGAAGAGGATGGTCATGCTGCTTCAACTCTTGAACTAATTGAACTTTGTAAGGCGTCATACCGAGACTTTTTCGCAAAATTATGCACTACATTTTCTGACCAATTGTCTTTATTTTGGAAATAAATTTTCAATAAATCCCAACGTTGCTCTAGCGTAAATCGATTCATTTCGTTCAGTGGAGATAATATACTGAATTTTGTGACAGAATAGAATGACATAAGTATTGCCAGATTCGAAATAACCGGTGGTTCAAATTTAAACCGATAGATGGCACACCCTTTATTAGTATTAAATATTATTAAGTAGGATGTATTGGTTATTTAAATATGAATATATTTAACCTTAGAAATAACATGTTGTTCGGGAGCTCAGCAGTGATGAGTAGAGTGTGGACATCGTTACAAATAAGACCAATAATTGTAACAATAATAAATAATAATAATTTATAATAATAAATATTAAATAATTGACATCACATGCCTGAGCCAAGTTTGTATTATTTATAAAAATACGAATAAAATCTCCACTACATCGGCCTCAATATAACAGGGGTTGGAAACAGAGGTCTGTGGAAATAACTTAGTATTACTTAGGAATCTCCATTTTTTTGCATCTCTGTAACAGCAACTAAATAGGTCTATGCATTTGCTGACGTGTCACATTTGATAATTCTTTAAAGGAATCATTACTTAGATTCCGAATTTATATTACATGAAAAAACAGTATCTAAAAAAATCTACTGAAACTCCTCGAGGACACAAGGTTCGTAAAATATCACTAACCGTAAAATATGGTGGTAGTCAGAAGGGGTAAATTTGCGACACAATTACTCTCGCATACCAACTTAAAAGCAATTTTACATATGGCATCGCTAGGACAATTGGCGAGTGACATTTGCCAGAAATGTTCCAATTTGTTAAAAACAGTAATTAAAACAGATAAAAATCATTTTCCAATATATCATTAGTTTTGTTTGTTAGGTTAACTGATCAATTCAGTCATTTCAATAGTAAATTTCCTAAAAAAAAAATCACGAGAAGGAATTGAAGCATATGGCTTTGCTAAAGAAACTCAAGATCAAATCATAACCTAAATTGAAAAATGATTCAAAAAATCCAACCTTCCTTTCCAAAAAAGAATTTTGATCAGTTCCAACGCTCTACAGATGTTCTTTAACGATCTCCTAAAAAAATAAACTTTGAATATCGTTGACATACAAATTGAACTAGGATCCGCTGGAAGTATTTTTTGAATTATACGAGCAATTGAGGGGTTACACGGCTATCATACTGGGCTAGAATTTAAATATAGTTTAAGGAACTATTTGCTTGGACGAAATGAGACAAGCATGCCTCAGTCATTGAATGTAATTCCTGAAGTTTCTAGCGAAAATAAAAGGAATGCTTTTCAAAATATTATAATTTTGAACGTGCAATTAATTTTGAAACTGAAGTTGAGCCTGTAACTTCTCACAACTAGAATTCGATGGTATTGAAAATATTGCTGGGTATATTGGTTACAAGCTACGCGCCAAGGAAAATCTTACGAGTTCCAACCAACCAACAATCGGTTTCCAATAATACTTGGTGTACCAATTTATAGAAAGGGGACCTATATAAACCAAACGATGATTTTTTGTAGGAGATTTATAAATTGGAGAATATTTTTTTTAATCACAACTGAACTGAACTGGAATATGGACCAAATTATATTAAAACTGGTTGATATGTAAAAAATCTATACTTTAGTTGTAAAAAAAATTTTGCGATTCGATGCAAAATACAAAAAAAAAAATAGACACGACAAAACAAAATAAGACAACAGTAACAGCGTGACAGAGATCGGATTCTCAAGTATGAATTGACGAAATAAAAGCTGAAATTGACACTAAAACCGATTTTTTGAGAAACAAACGTTGAAACACACTTTTTTATAATTTCAAAACAGGATCTAATTTTCCCTTTTGGAAAATTACGAAAATAATTAAAAATAAATCTAATTTTCTACCCCCATTAAAATAAGCCGGTGTAACGAACATTACTAATGTTCAAGATTAAAAACTCCAAAGGTCGTTGATATGGTAACATATTTTCAAGCATTGTCCTCTCAAATAAATGTACACTTTATTCTCACATACTTGTTCAACTCGTGGTTTTCATTTGATTACTTTCTGGATTCGTGAAGGCAGGCAATATTTATACCCTTACCCAAATATAATAAGGATAATTCCAATCCACTAAATTACAGGCCTATTAACCTTCTAAGTTCGCTATGACACATTTTTGAAAGAATTATCCAACTCAGGTTATTAAATCATGGAAATGCTAATCACTCATTAACCAATGAGCAATTCGGTTTCCGTCAACACCACTCAACCAACCACCCAGCCAAAAGATTAATTTTAATACAAAAACCATTACAGAAAAGCTATGTTACATTGGGAAATTTACAACAACAAATAAATTTACAACAATAATTGCATTATATAAATTCAAAAGTGATTTATGTTAAATCCAAAGTGGATTTAGCAAAATCCAAATTTTTTTTTGAATTTTAGTGTTAAATCAAATTTTTAGTGACAATGCTCATCACTATAGATTATTTTGTAATTATTAGTTTGGTTACAATAGAGGTATCATATCACTAAATTTTTTGCTGTAGTTTGGGGAAAATATAAAACCGCTAAATCACTAAATCGTTCTTTCCCAAAGCAATACAACTAAACAACAAATGTTCTATATGAGAAGAAATTGACCATGTGTTAGTCTAAGGGACGATCCCGACTCTCCAGTCATCCAAGATGTGAAATCATATTGCTCGGCTACCAAATTTACGATCAATTGGTTACTGCCAAGCTATGACAGTTAGAATCGTATTCGAAAAGAGATTGTTAGAAATTCGAATTGTGGATCGAGTGCGGTATTTATGCTCGCAGACAAAAAAAAGCAAATGGTTAATGCTTAGTTTAATGGTATTAACTGTTAAACTTACTTGTCATTGTAATTTCATGGAACGGTAATAATGTCATTTCGGTCAAATTCCATCTCCTTACAAACACCACAACATCCTCCGGATCGGTAATAGGCTGTGATGAACCATCCGAAATATCCTGTAATATAACCTAAACACACAAAAAAATAAAAATTATATTCAAATTCAGCACTACATTTAAGCGTTGGTACAAACCTCCTGATGTGAACTAATATCAATATCCCGTTCCCACACCTGATCATCCATAAACACATTTTGCGTATTTTTATTACCCTTTTTCCTCAAACGACACTTATCAAACGGAATATTATATTTTGGGTCCATTTTTGATAGATGCGCCAATAGTTCTCGTTTAGATTCGCCAACCGTACCACCATTTCGGAATACCCAATCACACAGAAAAGGTGTTTTATCTTCTGTTTCATCCGTAATTTCGGACAATTTTAAAAAGAAAACTTTTAATTTATATTCACCTTTGCGGCCTAATTCAATAATCAGTCTGTCGCCATCCTTAAAAGAACTCATCGTTTCACTCATACTGGCGTATTCCATTTCAGTACCATGAGCCGAAGTTTTAAATATTTTGAAATATATTCGCGATACTTTAATGATCGGTTCTAAATTTTCTTTTAATTTTCCAATTTGCATATTCCGATCGACAAGTACTTTTAACATGGCTTGAGGTTCATTATCTGTGCTAGGGGTTGGCTCAAAATATTCAGTCGCTTTAAAATATTGACTGGGTGGTTTTTGGGTTGTGAATCCATTTTCTAGTGGTAACTCATCGTTTATTAATGTATCTAAGACTATGGGTGAATTATTTCGACTAAGGTCACCGGGCACTGATTCGACTAGGGTGCGATCTCCATCGCTTAAACTGCTGTCCTCGCTATTTGATTCGGCTTCCATATAAGTTATTAAGGTAGATGAATGTACCAAAGCAATTTCTGGCTTATTGCATGTGGTCGTCGATCTGAACGATAATGACTTAGCATCAACTACATCGGCACCAACTTCATCGACAGAAGATTCAAAAGTTGGAATAGCTAATTTTTCTAATGATTCTTTATCGAGTTTAGGAAGCACCATATACAGAGTAATAATTTGATCCATTTTGTCGACAATCATTTTGAACTTTTCAACATCTTGAACGTTTACTGCGACATACAACTTATTCAATGGATTTATCTGATCACGAACAATCGTTGTATCATCGTTTAACAATAGTTTAACCGTCCCACTTATAGTTTTTATTGCGATCGTAATTTGTTTCGCTTTTAATTGTAGTTTTTTACCCAATAAAGTTTTCATTTCCACAATACCTCCATTACCATTGCACCGAATGTTTATCGGTCCATCGATATCAGGTGTCTCTATGTCAATTAAATAGACACGTGTTATAATGCCCCCCGCTTGATACTTTTCAAACTCAGAATTTTCATCGCGAATTTCTAAAAGTAACTCGTTCGTTGCTAGAGTACGCATTATGTCACCAATTTCATCTAGTTCCCGGTGTTCAAAGCTAACTTCACAATTTTCGGTTTTTGAATCATATGCGACCAGTCGACAACGTTCTATTGGCACAATATTTTCTAAATTCAATCGACTGTACGCATCTTTAAGAGTTTCTTCGAGAGTTGCATCACTTGTTTTGAACAGCCTACAATCAGTCATTTGTTTGTTTTTAGGATGATTACAAAAAATTTTCAATTTTTGCATTTCCGCCTCAAATTCTTTTAGTTTTTTCTCATTTTCCTCTCGATCTTTTAACTTTGCCAACAGTTTTTTAATGTGATCGGGGAAATCATCGTATTTCATTGATTTACAATTTTTAGATCCATCTATCTGCCGGTACATAAGCATATACGCGTTAATTGACGAACTATAAGCACCTGAGTAGTAAGTTTTACTACCACCTCCAAAAGATTTTTGTATATCTTCTTGGGTAATACTTTGTACTGTTTGATCATTAAAACAAAACCAGTCGCTCGTATCAAAATCTTTAATATAAGCATAGTAATGTCCACCCGAAGCATTCCCCGAATGAATCATAATTGCAAATAGTTCGTATATAAATGGACCAGATTGATTATTTAAATTTAGTTTCGACTCTGCCCCTGTTGCCATATCGATTCCTTCATCATAGTCTTGCAAATCATGTTCGTTGTTTAAACCATTATTGTTGTAATTCGGTGAAATTCCGTCTTCATGAAGAACCGAATCACTATCGGTTGTACTACAATTATCGCTCATTTTCATAGCACCGTCAATACTTTCATTTTCCGGCGAAAGTAAATCACCATTCGATAGCGAATGTGATATTAGGGCACCATCTCCAATATATCCATTTAGATTTAATGTTTGGGGGAACGTAACACGATCATTAAGTTTGATGCGATGACTAATTTGATAGTCGAAATCAAACCGTTTTAAATGTAATGTCAAAATGTAGGAAAACTTTGAAAATTTCAATCCTTTGTGCGCATCACATTTTTTGTTGCATTTCTCACAAAAATATTGATTATTTCCGTCTAAAGTTTCCGGTTGGACGAACGCTTGTAGGGCTTCTTCGACACTACCATAAGCCACAGCACTACCAAATGGCCTCACCGGTAAAGGAATATCCAAAAACGTATCCTCACGAGATTTTTCGGTGCCACAATCCAAGCACTTGACATAATCAGTCATTTTACCTTCGTATAATCGATTTATTAAGTCCGATTGTGCCGTATTCTTAAACTTTTGTTCGAGCGCATCAAACATAACGCGACATAATTCTTGAATATCATGCTGTTGCCAAGCTTCTGTGGAATCCCATCCAAAACTTTTTGTTAAATCTGTTGTCTCAACTGCTGCTTTCGACGAAGTTTGTAAATTTAAAAATAATTTCTGTAGCTGATATGGAATCGATTTTGATTCTCCGACGCCGTCAAATTCCCAATTGTATAATGCGTTCCGAAATTCCGGTGTCATATAGAGTGCTTGTAGCAAACTATTTAGATAACATGTCATAGCTTGATTAACAAGACCGACATAACCAAATGCTCGTCCAGGCGACGAATACAATTTTATCGTTTTATAATTACTGGTAATCGTGTCAACACCTTCGAGCATTGGTAATGCCGGCGGAAGCGGTATATTAATACTTGGTTCACCAGAGTCACTGCCCGCTGGACTTGCCGATGCACCCAACGCTAATTCATCATCGGACGTAAAACTTGAAAATATTAGATTTTTATCATTTTTCTTATTATTTTTCTTATCATTTTTATTGGTTGGTATACCCCCCAGGGATTCTTCTAATAAAATTTCATGTTTAACGCCAGTATTAAACGTTATACCCACATCTTGTAATAGCTCATCCTTTTTATCTTTTAACGCCAACTGCATAAATAGAAATTAGATTAAATGTTATATTGTTAATAGATCATACGTGCAAAAATCACTTACATTTCCAGAATCATTTTTAATTGATAGTTGAAATTCTTTTAAGGGAAATTGAAAGGCAATTATGTCGTATAGCTTGTTCACTGTATATGATGGCTGTACTAATATTGTGATTTTTACTTGTGTCGTGCCTGGCGTAATAACACTAAGGAAACAAGTGCTAGAGGTCTCTACACTCTTCATATCTAAAAATAGAAAATAAAAAGCATATGAGATTAGCTTAGGCTTTAAGTTTTAGGTACGTTGCATTTCAATACAGATTTAGTTATATCATCTTATAACCTTTTGTCAAATTCTTTAAGAAATTCTAAAGCTTTATTTATAGCTGTTTAATTTTCAATTTTATGTATATGTCTTAAATGATTATTATTTGTAGCAAATATAAAAATGAATACGCATCTTAACCCACTAGCATTGACAAATATTCTAAATTATAAAAATTTTGACAATAAAAACCAACGATTTACATTTCACAAATTTAAGAATTTACAATTGTATTTGACTCTCGAGATTACTCAAACTTCCTACAACAACGTGTGATTTTCCGAGATGTTTTTATTTTTCGGTACATTTTCCACATCACATTTTTTTTTTTTGTGCTATTATTTTAATTACCTCTTCAACCAATATTGCGAATAAAAATAAATTTTACAGACAAAAAATTATATGCAAAAGAGTGGTCTCTTTCTTAATTCTAAGGTCTAATAAGCATATACATAGTAAATAGAAACATCAGGCATTGTGACTTTTAAAAATTACATAAAAATCGAAAAATTATTTATATTTTACTTCTAAAAATAAAATTTCCGAAATAAAATGTAAGAGAAAATTAAATAACATTTTCCTCGGTAGATATTTTCGATTGCTAAAATAAATAAAATAAAATTCAAGTAACAAACTTTACACAGTTAATTAAAAAGGAACCTGCTTTATAGTGACTTAAACTATTCTAATCTGGTACACTTAAATATGGCACATATTTTAATTAACTTTAGTATAAAAGATAAGCATAACTATTTAAAATTAAATTGAAATCTAAAAAAAAATTATAAAAAATGAAAATTGAAACACATTTTTTTGGTTTGTTATAAAACAGATTTGTTTATTTATTTACATAAACTAATTATTACTTTTGCATTAGAAGATATTTGGTTTTTAATATTTACATTAAATTATGTGTGTTTATAACATGAAAATGTTGTAATTTTACTTAAGCAAAATTCCAGTTTAACAAAAAATTTGCTCTAAATTAAAGAAAATATTTTTTTTTTCAGGTCCTACACATATATTGCAATCCGCTCAAGGAAACCGTCTTCGTCCACATATTTTGAGAAAATTTTTCCAATTTTCCATGTTTGACATGATTAAGTAATGTACTCTTTGGTTTGCTTATGGAGCATCAGCACTATTGCAGCCACTTAGACGAACCATACCCGACAATCGTAGAATACGTGAACGAAACAAAAACACTGAACCAATCAAACTTCAAAACAGGCAATATAAAGCCAACTTATTTTCCAAATACATAATCCAATTTAAAAAATAGAAACTGTTGCCAGAACCCGCACAGCAGTTATTTCACGGTTAATAAATCGCCAAAGTTATGAAGAAAGTAAATTTTTACTGCCCGTCAATAAAAGCCACAGTTAAAGATCGACTGTGGAATTTATTTTGCTTTAATCGTAATTTTAAAAGAACATTGCAGAATTGACAAGGCAGATCACCTTTAAACATTCGACTTGTCCGTGTAGCAGCTAGGCGGCAAAGAGAGTTGATGGCAATTATAATAAATCGCCGAAACCAAAATGGTTGATGAGGGTTTAGGTTGAAAATGTAAGTGGTGCCTATTTTATACTACATAAAATTATTAGGACTAAATGGAACGGAATATAAATATCCAAACACACCAATATCAACACCGATATATACCAACCAAGAGCAAATAGAAGAGGTTAATGAATTGGCCACACGCTAAAGAAGTCACCGAATGAAGTCGCAAGAAGAGCCCAGGAATGGAATCCGCAAGGAACAAAGAAAAGTTGAACGACTATCTGTAACATGGAATTGAACGATGCTAGCAGAAGTGAAACAACATGATAATTTTTAGGCGAAAATTAAACCAATAGCGCCCAACAGAATTAGCTGGTCCAGTCTAGTAGACGCCTTATGCTCCTAAATTGGAGATAAAAAAATGTAAGACTTGATAGCAGGTGCTAACGTATTATAGCATTTCGTGTAATCTAAAAATCTTGCTAATGCCATAAACCTGAAGTTGCCTTAAATGGACAAGAGAACATGGTCCTGACGAACGAGTATGAGTGATAAGCTGATGAAATTCGATAGTAATACATATATGACTGCAAACGCGAAATCAAGAAATCAGGAAGTTGATGAAAATTCTTGAAATCGTTTGGGCCAACCATCAGGGCTACCACAATGGACATATGTAATTGTATAATTGTATACATAGATGCAAAGCGACTTTTTCGGCTTTGTGAAAGCAACACAGCTTATAGTTATGCATACAATAGTATTATAAGTTATTTGCATTAAACGCTTATTTCAAGAGTCCGGCTAAAGTTTCACTCGACAGACAAGTTAAGGAAGTTGAGCTTATGGATGAACAAACAATGCATATCAGAAGTTATCATATTCTATAGAGAAGCTGGTCCGAAATATTTTTAATTTCTTTGCCCACAGTGCAAAAAGGTGCAGAGATTTACAGAAATGTTAAGACTATGGTCTTAAACGTAATGCAGGAAAATGGGGCGCACTTCAATTATATTTTCAATACTGTGCATAAAGAAAATGTCCCTGAAACTAAAGGGTCAATCGAATATATTTATTATTCTTATCTAATACGTTGATTATAGATAGATTCATATGAGGATAACTTTATGTAATTCTGAAGAAAATGGAAAATAATTATAAATTAAATATTTGTAACTTCTAAATCCAGCTTGTTTAAGAAATATTGAAAACTTAACCGAGATCGGTTCCGTAAAGAGGAAAATCATCTAAATTTAAAAAATATTTCAATGGGCTCCGTAATAATTTAATTTTTGTGATCAAATAAAGGTAATAGTTAGCGAATAGTTTCAGCTAACGCTTGAAGGTTTTATATTTTTATAATATGTAAATGTAGACTAGATTTTAATAAACTATTATTTAAATATATTTTGCTAATTAAATTCTATATTCCATTATGAAACGATCAACAAATTTTTTGTTGGAGAACCAGAACGAGACAAAAAAATCTGTATAGTTTCGTTGGGTGAATGAATGAGTTCGCCAACTTTTCCAACAAAATTGTATTGGTAAAATCAAAACTTTCTATAATAAAAGCCATTGCCAAGATAGTTTCTCTTTAAATCAACGTATAGACCTAAAACACATGGTCTTCACTTTTTTGCTACCGAATTTCATAGAGTGCAATAAGTTCCACTGAATTTTTAAATGCGTGCACAAATCCTAAATCTCATATCCATACATAATTTAGATAAAACTACTTAGTTGCAATTGCCGAGATTCTCATGATTACTGACCTTTATAACCAAATGATTAATTTTGATCAAATGACATATTAATGTTTTAAAACTACCGAACCTTGGTCAATTCAAAATCCATGTCCACATTAAAAAAACACTTGTGTCACATAATCAATGAATAATTATTTTATTTTCTGTTACAATTTATTATATTTGCATGTTAAATTTAGAAAGCAAAAAAAATTGGCAAAATAAACAAATTTTCGATTCTTTAAGAATAAACATTAAGAAAAATTATATCTTCATTTACATGGTTCATAATTTTTTGGAAAATATTTATTTTTTTCATTATGTGTTGATGTACAAAAAAACGACCGAAACAACCGTAACGACATTTTACTATGCATAAAAATATTGAATCCATCTCTAGAGACTTGTAAAGAACAAGAAAATATAGTTTTGGTCAACAAAAATTTGACTAAATACGTGGAAAAAATTAAGTTTCAGTTTCGAAAAACTTGAGCAAAAATGTAAAGTACTTATTTATATAATTTTTAGTATCTCCGTCTAATATATAGAACCATGTGATAATAATTCCAAAATTATATTCTAGGATTAATCAAATTTCCTTGACCTAACTCGATTTTTTATTTTATTTTTTTATTTAGTTTTACAATTTCTTAAGGCAAAGTTATTTAATTTTCCTCTCGTCTAAATTTAAAATTGTAAAAGAAAATTTTATTTTCTAAACCGATTTTGACATGTACATAATATAAAAATACATTGATCACACCATGCCTTTAAAAAAAAAATGTTCACATCTATTCACATCTTATCTCACATACACAATATTAAATAGTTTTTTATGATCACTTACTGAAAAACAATTAAACAAGTTTTTTTATCTAATAATTATTGAAAATTTGCTAACATTTTTGGTTTTAAAAGTAAGATATTTACATAAACCACATTTTGAATTTTTAAATTTATTTTTATAGTACTATAAAATTAAACACAAAAAAAAAAAATTAAAAATTAAACACGATGCACAGATATTAAAGTAACCATTAAGAAAGAAATATGTTGAGAAAATTTTTTTATTTTTTGAGAAAATTCTGAGATCCCAAAAATAACGAAATAGCGCGATTTTTTTTAATTTAGATTCACACACAATATTTTTTTCTTTCTCAACTCATATTATGCCAATGTATGTGTTTAGTTGTAAAAATAACCACTGTTGTCGGGGGACAACATCATATATTGTGATAAACAAGGTTATACCATGTAAACATTGAATATCACCACAATCGATAATCGTATATGTATAGGCTAGGTACGATATTATTGTGGATAACACGTTCTGTTCTCATAAAAACATCCACTTAGATCCATCAGTGTAATCGGCGGTAATTTAAGATGTTGGGTCATATTGGCTAACAAGTCAGCTAAAATGACAGTTTTCGTACAAGTCAAGAATTACCGTACACCGTATTTTACGATACAACTGTGTAGGTCTGATAAACGAAAATGAGAAGACCCACTTACAAAACTTTGTTATCCTTCTCTATTTAAAAAACATTCTCTTTGGTTATATCAAAAACTATATAATACTAAGCCGTTCCAAAATAGCAAAACCAACACAAATGTATATACAAGCCATGAAGTTGCGATACTCATGCCAAAAAGTGACTACTATACCTAAGTATTAGTGTTGTGACGTAGTATAATTTGTATATACTTTTATTATATGCTTTGATGTAAATAAAAAATGACTACGAATGATGGAACAACAGTATGATGCGCTCTTTAAGACAAAGCAAAAAACAAATTTATTATTTAACGAGAGAGAGAGAAGTATTGTTATTATTATTTACTTCATTATATACTATACTATATACTAATAATTTAGAGCAGAGTGGACAGTCGCAAAATATAATTTTTGTTTCGTTTTTTTTGTAGAAATGTTATGTACTTTGAATTTAGAGGAGTATGGACAGTGCGAAATATAATTTTTTGTTTCGATTTTTACTGTAGTCAAATTCACTAACATATACACCAAATAGTAGTCATAATATGTTTTACTTAGCCAAGCTTCATGGCTTGTATAATATACAATAGTGTTGGTTTTGAAAATAGACAAAATAAAAAAAGAGGGGTACGCTAATTTAGATTTTGGGTATTAATTGTCCGAAAAGTAGAACCATAGATTAAGATATAAAAAGATGTTCCAATTAGAACAAAAAATAAAAATAAGTGACGGATACCTCTATGCTGACGGGTACCACCAGTTTGAATAAAAATTTAAAAAGAATTTTTTGGTTTACTGTACAAAGTACAAACATTTTTTTTTCAACTACAAAGAAAGATTTCATTGCATAGAAAGACTACTTGGTTTTATTAGTTCATTATCGAATATATATTTTACAAACCTTCATTATACAGTAACTAAGACTAATCGTTTCATCTTTTTATTTTTTATTTCTCTATTATTATTTCTCTATATAAATATTTGTTCCTTGTTTATGGGCCATCTTTATTAGATCTTAATCTATGGTAGAACGTAGCAAACCAATGTAAAGAAATAAAATTGTTTACGATTTTTATATTTTATTTTTCAGAAGTTTCACTACTTAAACAAAAAAAAAAATTTTTTTTTATACTCTCTTATGCTATTCGCCTTGTAACTGCCACTAGAGGCGCTACAATCTGCAATTGCGAATAATGATAAAAATATACATTTTTATCCGTCAAATAGCGTAGGAATAAGATGCAATATTTTCGGTTATTTTATATTAATTTAGTCAGTTAAATTTTTTTTTCAAAATGGTTTGATCACCTCTCGCTCTAGTTCTAAAATGTTTCAAAAGATGTCAGCCACTTTACGTTAAAAGGCAAATATAATGATTTAGTTTATGGTTATATGTTTCTACCATAAGAAAAATGGTTTTATGAGGAAATATCAGCTCTAAAACAGAAGGTGAGCAAAAAAAAATAAGCTGCTTAAATTCGTTAACCTCATTTTTGGATAAAGAAAACGTACTACGAGATGGAGGAAGAATTGAAAACACTGCTGGCTCATATAATACAAAGCATCCAGTATTGTTGTCACCAACATGGTCTTTGGAAGACCTGTATAACCTGGACCAACCCAATTATTCTATATTTTTCGGTAAGCTTATTGATCAACCAATGACAGTTCAATAAGTAGCATAAAATTGAAATTTGTTTTCCACAATTTCATTTTACTCTTAACATATAGGGTGCTTTCAAAAATTTAGCGGCTGCACAGATTTTGCAGTTTTACGTTCAATAATTCAATTTTGCAGTTAACACTGCGCAGCCGAACGATAAAAATTAAGATTTGTTGTGCAGTCGCAATCAGTTTGTGCAGTCATATATGTTAACTGCACAAATTCAAGCTGTTAAAATATATCGACATTTTTATTTTATTTATTATTAATTTAAATTTTTTCATGTTTTGTTGATATTTATTTTGGCTAAAACTTGAATGATTTTATTCTAAGCAATCTTTTAATATTTACAGACCCAATTAGCAATAATTGTAGGTTATGTCAAATTTTTATGCACCAGTCGTATTTAAAATGCAGTTAGCAACTGGCGCAATTTGACTACGTTCCGGATTTTTTCGACTGTAATTTCCTTACAGTCGCTGGATTCTTAAAAGCACCCTAGTCTTCCTAGCTCTGTTTACTTAGACCAGCGTGCCTCTAATTTCATTATGCCATCTTTGTAGTACGATTTCCCAAGTCCCCCAAAATTATTTTCTGAACTTTGTCTGCGTTATTTTCTGAACTTTGTCATTTAACGTGAATCTATTTCCACTAAGCCATTTTTTCAAGTTTAGGAACAGAAAGTAGTCACTAGGGGCTAGATCTGGAGAATATGGTCGATGCGAAATCAATTCGTATCGTAATTCATTCAATTTTCTTGAATTTTTCATGAGGTGTAAAAGCTGGTGCGTTTTCACGATGAAAAAACACTTTGATCGATTGTCAACAAACATGGGATCCATTTGCTGACAGCTTTTTCAAATGCAAATATTCATTTTGGTCAACCTGAACGGTGTTTATCAATTGTGATGGAAAGACCAAGTTTAAATTCTGCAAACCAATAAACCACAGTGGTTTTCGATGGAGCAAATGTGCCATAATATTTATCAAGCTTTTCTTTGATTTCTTTCGCGGTTTTTTTACGCAAAAATAATGTTTAATCAACGCACGAAGTTACTTTTTAACCATTAAAACCTGTTCGCTTTTGACGGCTGTCAAACAAAAACTTATGTCAAAAATATGCCCAAAAATTGAAATAAAGCGATTGTAAGAGATTGATAACAAAAAGTATTTACAAAATTATTTCAAGGCCTATATGTCGGAGCCTCCAATTGAAACTAACAAAACAAACTGTAGATTAAGTTTGGTATTTTTTGTGTATATGTGTTATAACCCTGTCTTTGAATAATACCAGCAAAAATCGGATTGAAAATGTAATCTACATTACCATTAGTATTTAATCTATTATTTTATTGTATATTATCATCATTGATGTTACCAACGTATTTTTTAGTTCTGGTAACACAAAACGAAAGTTTGCAATTTAATAAAATTTGGTAATCAGTAAGAGTTGTAATTTCATATAGTAAAAAACAAAAATAATTAAGCCACTTAAGCATTTTATTCAAGACAATAATGAGCAGGGGGAAAAAATTAAGTGGTTCGCCCCAACAATGAGCTTTTTAAATATTTTAGATATTTAACTAAGAAATGAAATGGGGCTATAAAACTAGTCTCCTATTTTAAAAATAGGTATGCCAATAGCAATTTTGAAAACATCAAGAAATATTCCACTGTTTGCTCAGATTGAAAAGATGCTTCATAATCCACTTCACTAGAAGAACTTTTGGATGGCTGTTGGGTAATTTCTTAATTTCCAGGAGGATTTCGAGCTTGTTTATGGGTTTGACAAAACGGGAGTTTTTGTAATTGTTCGGAAGAGAGCGAACATAATTATAGAACTCTTATGAATCAGAATTTATATTACTTAAGCCAGCCACAATAAAATGATGTTACTTGTAGATTTGCCTTATACCTTTGTCTTGATAGTTTCGATCCAGCTCATCGTCTGTCGCCTTCTACATTAGCTTTGAATCCTTACCAATTATGTGAAATTTGTTCCTGTATTACGAAGTTTTAACTGTTTTAATAAACATTATTGGGAGAAAGACGTAGTTTTTTTAGAAGATATTTTTAAGTTATTAATTTTTGAGAGTATAGGTAGGAATTCATACGTGGCTTTATTTCAGTAAAGAATGGGCCATTTATTGGTTTGTTTTTAAATCATAGGCTGTAGTTACACTTTTACAATGGCAACCTTTGAAATTTTGACAGCTCCTTAGTCTGATGTTTTGCGGTACGAGACAATCGTGTTTTCGCTTGAAGAGCGTTTCGAAGTAGTAAAAGCTTATTACCAAAGTAATTGTTGTGTAGCTCAAACCGTGCGAATTTATAAATGAGATATTGTTCGTGAAAGAGCGCCAAGCGGAACCGCTGTAGTGAAATTGCTAAAGAAAGTTCGTAAAAAAGGCTTACTATAGGATAGCAAAAGTGGTCACCGAGCTCATACTAAGCGCACGCTCGAGAATATTGCGGCTGTATCAAACCAGCAACATTAGTCATTAGTCGCATCAGCCTAAGGAGAATTCTACACAAGACCTCGGATTATTTGCGTACAAGGTCCAGATAACTCAGACATCTGGAAAAGCAAATGACCATCCACTTCTATATCAGTTGTCTTACTTCGACCAAAGACCCATCCAGCTTGATGATGACGTCGATTTTGGTCGAAAAATCATCTTTACAGACGAAGTGCATTTCCATCTATGGGCCTATGTAAACAAGCAGAACTGCCGGGTTTGAGGTTCAAAACGGCCACACGTAATCGTGGAGAAGCCAATGCATCCACCAAGAGTAACAGTTTGTTGTGGATTTTAGAGTGGTGGCTATCTCTTGCGCATCAAATTTAGCAACCGAATAATCAGCCGTTTTGGAGATGTCAAAGGCCTGCGTGGAGCTGTGATTTGACGCCGTTGGACTTTTTTGTATAGGGTTTCGTTGGGGATATTTTTATTTGTCTCAAACAATACGAAGAACAAGCTCGGAATCGAATATGACCAGCAATCGCCTGTAAAACCCGTTTATTATTATTTTATGTGTGAGAATTGACCAAACGTACCGAACAAATGTTTATATGCAGTGTGAACAGGAATTTTCTTTACCTAATATTTCGCTAAAACCATTACGCATACTCTAAATATGCAGGAAATGTATAACAAGAAAATGTTTAATGATTATTTAAAAATCAATCATAATAAAATTTTCTCCGAAATGAAAATAAAAGTAACGTAAATACACATAGCAAATAAATTCATTTCGATCTTTTTAAAAAAAATCCAGAAACTACAAATAAACGCATAAATACTAATTAATTTGAATATTTTGCATGTAGTTTATTTTAAGAACGTCATATAAATAAACTTAAATCGTTAATAATGTTGTATAAACAACTAAATATACAGTAACGTCTCGATTTGCATAGTACATATTAAGATGAATAAGTAAGAGTCTACTGTCTACATTAAGCCCATTAAATAATAATGCATTGATTACGTTTTGTCTTCGCCAAGTGCTTGAAATTGTAAAGTAAATAAAAAAAACAAATTGTCTATTACTCGAGAGAAAATCGATGACGTCAAAATGACATATGCAATTCAAATTTTCTATATATTTCTTTTCGATTTTCTTAAATTAGATCGTTTCGATCTCAACTACCACCTAATAACTTACGAGATTACACTGTAAAAACCAACATACGAATATTTAATGTTTCATCTTCGCAATTTTCACGTGCTTGAGAAAATTTTTCCACTCTCTATTTAATTTTATTTAATACATATAATATCACGATATGAGTCATTTAGTGTAAGAATTATTATTTTACTTTATGCTATACAAAACAAACAATAATATTATATTTTTATGCATTTCAATATAATATACATAATTAAAATACATATTATGATAAATATTTGTATTTCCTGTTTAACATTTTCATATAGTTAACAAATTAAAAATTTTCAGCCGGGTATTTTTAAGATTACAATAGTCCAGACTTTGAAATATTTAATATAGAAACATAATATTAAATATTTTTACTGCATATTATGTGACTAACAGTTAATATTAGTTGTAAGATAACTGAAAGATTAAACCAAGTACATTCGGAGAACTCCTCTATAACTACTTTGGCAATATGTAACCTATTTAACTCAATATAAATGCTAAATTGTAATTGTAGTCATTTAAAGAAAACAAACAATGGCATCAAAAAGTAATAAAACTGACAGATCTTATATGCAAAACGAAAAATATAACAACACGTCAACCAACAAATAAATTATGTCAACGAATTTGTAAACATCGGCTGCACAGTAGCAAAAACAGGTGGGACTGAAGGGGATATCATCAAACGAATAACCCAGAACAATTATTAATACTACACAAAGTATGGAATGCAAAGTTTTACAATTTAATACCGAGCTATTAATGTTAAACTTATGTATAAAATCGGTTTATATGGAAGTGAAATCTGGAAATACACACAATATCCAATTAGGCTTATTTTATCTTTCTTCCACAAAAAAAAATTTCAATACCATGTAAACATTCTGACAATCCTATAATATTGTGTCTTGTTCATCAAATCAAATTGAGTCAGCAAAATCAATTAAGGTAACATGACCAACTTATTTAAAGCACGTCAAATAAATGAATAAATTGTAAATAGTTCGGAGTTCGGAGTTCGGGAAAAAGAATGTCAAAATGTATTGAACTTAACAGGCAAAAAACAGAAATTGACACAGAAATCAAAAAATGGAAGTGGATGGTAATGTGTACATACACCGTTGCCAGGCTTTACCGAAAATGTTTCCCTTAAGAAATCACAAGAAAAATGTATTCCGAATACCGGGAAATTTGAGTTTTTTCCGGAATTCTAAGAATTTAAAGAAATAGGTCTTGGACAAGTGCTAACAAAGATGATGTTCTAAAAACCTAAAAATGTATCAAAAATCCTATATATTCACCGATATTTTCAGGTGTTCAGTAAAACCATTGAATATCCTAGAGGTAATAGAATATATGATAGTGTTCATCAAACTTCAAAACGTTTAAATTCTGTTAACATTTTTTCCTGTAATAATTTTGACAGCGTTCTGCATGCAACCAAATTATTACAGCAGCTACATGAAATAATTTTGACAGCGTTCTGCATGCAACCAAATTATTACAGCAGCTACATGAAATAATTTTGACATTTCCGATACCATTTATTTATGATACTTTTAATCTGATTGTTATAGAATAATTATTTATACGGGGATGATATGTGCTGTGACATTTATAAAAATATTAAAACAGACCATTGCTTGGCCATGTTGTCACGTGTGCCATTATCATCTCTATACCGTAAAGTCAAATAATTTGTGAACGATGGCACATACAGATCCCAACATGTCGTTGATGCCCCTGATGTCACTGGCCAAGCACAGCAAAACTATTAATAGTTCCATCTTGGATAATAAACTAGGTTATGAATAGTAATAAGATTTTTTGGCAAGAACTATCAATTTCATTAATTGATTAAAATTCTTAGATGCATCCTGATCAAAATAGAATTAATAAAGTTGTTGGTGGAAAGCACTGTATGCATTGTTAGTCGCCTCAATGCAATCAATATAAATCCATAACATTACAGATACAGTGTAAAGCACAATACATTTATAGAGTACAAGGTGGAATACCTGTATTGTCCCCAGAATCAGATTTAAGTTAGTACATTTCGCACCTGTTTCTGATTTTCGCGCGTTATTATTCAATTCATACCTCCAGATGTAATCATAAATTAATAAAGCCATATTTGAATTAAATTATAGTGTTAACTAATTTACAATTGTTAGCTATTTATCTCGAAACGCCACAATTACAATAGTCAAAATTATTACAGAATTCGAACAACAAACGAGCTCATTACTAAATATGAAAGAGACAATTATTTCACTCACGTCAAAATTATTACAAAGATCATAATTATTATGGAAATCGAACGGGGCCTAAAGAATAAAACTTTGGCCTTTAAAAATATAACCAGGAACCTGCCTTACAAATGATTGAACCGAACAGTTGGAACCACACAAAAATTTGATATGGGCAGAACCGACCTTTCATGAACATTTTGGGATCTAGAAGTAGACAATAAAAGGCTCGTCTACTCCAAGTTAAAAACGCCTTTCCAAAAATGCAGGATTGACATTACAATACCAACAATTTACGGTCGAATAACACAACAAGTTATAATTAAAGAAGCAATCTACACTTCCAAAGTGTTTGATCGTCCGAGTCGTGTTTGATGCATAGACCAAAACGTCCATATAGAGGCATCACTATATAATAACATGCTGAATGGGCCTACAGTCCAACACGATAAGAATGGGCCTACAGTCCAACCGACATAGAAAAAATGTTTTGCCAAATTACCGTACATGAAAACGACCAAAACAATCAAAGAATTCTGTGGATAAATTAAAACAAACAACCAATAAAGGAGAAATCTCACAACCGTGATCTACGGAACAACGCCGGCCTCATACATATCTGTGCAGGCCTGATACCATGATTCCGCTATCATGGATCCGAGGTCATCCTCGCAAATACAAAACTTTCGTGGCAAATATAATTTCAGCAATTCAAGGAAGATTAAGTCCAGCACAGTGGAGACATATAAGTTTTAAAGAAATTCTTGCAGATTCCGCTACTATAGAGGAGTTCATTAAAACCAAATATAAAAATCTACATTATAATGGACTCCGTCTATGGATAAGAATATAATAAGCCCAGAATTGAAATAGGTGTTTTCAGCCACAACCTCAACAAGGGTGAGTCCTTTTGAACAGCTAATAGAAATAACATACAAGGTGAACAAATTATTCCGCTTCAAATGCTTTTGTCAACGCTTCATCAAAAGATGTTTAAAAATAGAACCAGATGATTATTCCGAAAATATTATGCTGCATCAAAAAGAGAGCTCGTAAAGATTTGAAAGAAGGGATTAGGTGCATACGCAGATACGGATCAGTATCAGCAAAATTCCATATCCTGTCACTTTTTATTGATGAACAAGAAAAAAAGTTTGAATGGTAAGTCGCAAAGCCAACAGCTAGCTAGATTTCGATGCCAAATATTGTATACTGTTGTCACCAAGGCCTCATATAACGAAACTATTAATTGCATTAATAGCAAGCCCCTTTGGTTGGGGGGGGGACGACACTCCCATGACTCATAAAAGACGTTAACATGAGCATGTTATCCTTAGAATTCCATCACAGCCTCCTTGGCTTGTCTTAGAAGACTACTAAATGGTTGGATCGCTGGGCTAACTACCCGCATCCGGAAAAAAACTCATTGTTAAAAAATTCAACAAAAAGAAATATGGATACCGCCAAAATTATACAAGACCCACGCTTATGTTAACCGACACGAAGTTTAGGATTGGGACGTGGAACGTGCAGTCGCTAAGAAACCTAGGCGCTTTAAGTGGCACTATATCAGCCATGAAAGAGAATCGCTTGGAACTCGTTGCTCTCCAGGAAACTCGATGGACATAAAGTGGAGACCACGTGTCCCAGGGCTATACATTGCTTCACAGGCTGTTTAGAACTACATTTACGCACGCGACGAGCCAACCTGTCAATTATTTGTAATTATGCGCCCACTGATGTAAACCAATCCATACCGGAACACGACGTAATAATAAACGTAATAATATAGTGATTGGTGACTTTAATTAGATATGGTACAAATTAAACCCAAAAATGACTGGTTCGATAAGATGTGTCTTCTTGCTGTCGAGCAACAGAATATAGCCTATAAAGAAGCGCGAATACGTTTTACAATCGCACGAAAGAACAAAGCGATCCTTGCTAGGAGTACCACCAAGCGAATTTGTAGACGAAAAAAGCGTAAATGGTGGAAAGCTGAAGTCTTAAGAGTACAACAACTCAGCAATGATAACAGTTTTCGAAACTTCTTTAAAGGAGTCACCATCCTATGGTGGTCCCTATCCTTAAAAAAGAACATCACACAAAATGCCAAAAAAAAATTGCAGTATAGCTCTCGTTTGCACAGCATTCAAATTACTGTCTTACATAAGATTGGCGAGAGTCCCTCAACTGACGGAGGAAATTGTAGGTGACAACATAGGAGGATTTCGCCTGAATCGGGATGATTCTTTTTAAATATAATGATAATTCTCAGGACCTAAATCAGGTGTTCTTGGATTTTCAACAAGTATATGACTCAATCCATCGGGATAGCCTATGTTTTGCTTTACGATGTACGGGAATATCTGACAAATATGTGTGTTTATGTAAAATGACAGTACTGCAGTCACAATGTTGTGGCTTGAGAACAAGCCACCAGGAATTTTTGCAATTAGCTCTGGTGTACGGCAAGGAGATGCATTATCCCCGACTCTACTGGATCCACTTGTCCGATTCTCGGCTTCCATTGGTCTCAAAATCAATTAGTCAAAAACTAAATATATGATCACTGGTTTTAGAGACGAAGACGCAATGGATTTTAGTAGTGGTGACAAGGGACCCGATACCTCGGGTCCCTTGTCACTGATGATAACCTTGTGGTAGGGGATATTAAAGCGCGTTTTGTTGCTGGCAACCGTGCTTTGTATGCCTTACGTCCACTGCTAAAGTCAAAGTACCTTGCAAATGTCGATAAGCTAAAGTTGTACAAGGTGTCGATCAGTTGTCATGTATGGGTGTGAGAGTTGGACTCTGACGGATGAGTATGAAAGGTGGTTAATGACATTGGAGAGAGGAGCAGGCGCAGAGGTCACTATCGGCGACGATGGCTCCTCGGGGTAGATAACGACTTGTCTTCTTCGGGTTGTCTAGAACAATACAAAGAACAATCTCGGGAACGAATCCGATGGAGCCAGAATGTTGATGCGGTACCAGCCAGCAATGGTCACTAAAAATTTTATTATTTATTTTAAATAGACTTTGGACAATAGATAATCGTCAAATTATACATCAATCAACTTTGCTACTATTTGATTAAGGGAAATTATTGACCCTTATAGGTTTGCTCCAAGATTACCACATTTAACAAGCCCTAACTAGTTTGTATGCGGTGTTATCTAAATACAGAATTAATGCTTACCATATAAAAACATTTGAGCAGTTCAAGTTCCCTGCAAAATCTTGCTTTTCCAAAAATTCCAATCAATTTTAACGTAATAGAACTCTTAAACTATTTAACAATCATACAAAAAACTAACGTCAACAAAAGATTATAAAAATGTTACACAACACTTTAAAAATTGATACCATTTTTTGTTATCGCTAAATCAATTTATGATCAATAAAATTATGTGTCGCAGTGGTAAAATGATACCATTTATAGTTTATAATTTACATACGATATATTTTATAATTAGAAATTATTTTAAACAGTTGCATTACATAAATGTAACAAAATATAATTTATAGTATCTATTTCTATAAATATAAATGGATTTTAGGAAAAGTGCAAATTATTGCAATAAGTAAAATGTTTAAAACTTGATATTAAAGTAAATAAATGCTTAACGTTTTGAAATAATTGTTAGACAGTTTGGATATTTGAATAAAATTTTAATGTTTATCGTTTGGATTGTTATAGCCACTTTTTTCAGTATTTCGATAAAAAACTATCGATAAAATTCTAATTATGTAGGAAAATATTTGGAAATAATTCTAATGACTTGAAATTAATATAAGTATACATTTTTATGGCATCTAATTATTTAGGAGTAGATGAATTTGGCTAAATATGAGATTAAACATTTAAGCTGAGTAAGTGCGATAAGTATGTATGATCGAAGTGATAAAATTATAATTACTATATTTAGCCTTTATGGGAAAAATATGAAAATACTAATTAAACTGATGGAAATTTTTATATTTATATTTAATAAGTGATTCATAGACACACATGGTTTATATATTTACTATAAAATCTATATAGTAAATTTTGTTAAAACAAAAATGTTATTTTTAGTAGATTACTAAATATTTAATTATTACTAAGATGGTAAGATTATTAATGAGTGGATTATATAAAGATAAATTTTTTTATAAACTAGATAACTGTTTCAATTAATTTATTCATATGTCGGCCGGTCCTCGCATTTCTTTGAGCGATTGTTCTTTAAGAACAATATTAAATTATAAATCTCTAAAAAAAAAATTATTTTCAGTTTTAAATGCTAATGAAGATTAGATATGTTGGAAAGAAACTGGTATATGTATGTATATGTTTTTGTATTTCATTTCTATTTTTAGAATTGAGTACAGTGTTGAAAATATTTTTCATCGTATTTATGTAGAGAAATATAATGGAAATTAAGAAAATATAAATTTGGATATATTTAATTTGAATGGTTCGAATATTTTACAATTAACTTTTGAAATAAAAGGTGTAGTTTTTAACTATGCAAGGTGATGTTGCTTCTTATTTTTAATTTTTATGACTGATGTAATCGTAGTTGCAGATTTGCTAAAATTTGTTCTCTCATTTATTAAGTGTATGGTATAAAAACATTCATTGCTCTACTTCTCAAAATATATTCATCTTCCTCATCGTCAAATTCATATAAATAATCAGTTGTAACTACAGGATAGGCTCTATTTGTTTGTTTTTAAATCATAGAGAATGGCAATTATTTTACTATGACAACGCTTGAAATGTTGACAGGTCCTCAGTCTGATGTTTTGCGTCACGAAACAATCATGTTTTCACATGAAGTGCCGAAACATTGAAAACTTATTTTCAAAGTAATTGTTGTGTAGTCGATCGAAATCGTGCGAATCCATCTTGATAATGACGTCGATTTTGTTCGAAAAATAATCTTTACGGACGGAGCATTTCCATCTTGGGGACTAGGCAAACCAGCAGACCTACCGGTTTTGGGGTTCGGGATCGCCACACTTAATCGTAGAGAAACCAATGCATCCACCAAGAGTAACAGTTTGGTGTGGATTTTGGCATGTTGGCATAACTAGCCCAATTTTCTACGAAAACGCTACTGGAAACGCAGTTACCGGCTAACTATGCTAATCAAGTTTTTATGGCCTCAAATCGACACTGTGAATGTGGAAGATAACAAGATGGCACCACATGACAATCGATCTCTTGCTCACCAAATTTGGCAACCGAATAATCAACCGTTTTGTAGATGTCAATTGATCTGCACGATTTCGTTAAGGCTAGATGTTATGCGGATAATCCAGACAATTCCAGCTGTAAGACATAGCATTAAGGCTGTTGTGAATTTACGAGAAAGGCGCCGAAATTATTGAAAAAGTTCTTGAAAACTGGACTCACAGGATGGCTTAATGTAAAGCTAGCAGAGGGAGCCACATAAACCAAATTGATTGTTATACTTAAATCGAAGACTTCAACCTTGTCAGTAAAACAAAAATCCAAAAAATATTGTTGCATACTCATTTTATAGCATTTTTAAACACCAAATTTCAAATGGGCCACATTTCATCCAAAAAAAAGAACCTACATTTCGAAAGCACTTTCCGACCGATACGGTGCAATCAGCGCCTTTTAATCACCAAATCGCTCGGAATTTTGGGCTGAAGCAAATAAAGGTCTTAATTAAATGTGATGATGCTACGTCATAGATATAGATAGCACCGACTCAGATAGCATCGAGCAGATTATACATTTCTGTGTTCAGTTGTGGTATAACATTATATCTAGAATAAACCTAATAAACAAAATTTTGCAATCTAACTCAAATCCCGCTGGAACTGCTTTAACCAAAATAAAAAGATTAAATGAATATTTGGAATTTCCAAAATGTTAGAAGTAAAGGATTTAGCAAATATATTAGAATATCCAGCCAAATTCAAGGCTCTTAACTTTGTAACCTATTCTGATGGAAGAAAAAAATGTTTGACTACGATCATGAGGACGAATCTTCATGTGAGCCAAAAACTTATTTTAAAACCAATTTAATTTTTACTCTTGTGGATTAAGCCATGATATCCATCGAAGAACATTTCAGCTACTTTAGATTTACATAAATGTACATAAAATATACATAAGAATCCATTTAAGTTTTTAAAGTATATTTATAGAAAAAAAACTTAGATATATCTTTAAATTCTACTGAGGTTGCCAGTTTCAGTCGCAAGTGGCAAGAAGTATTTCTCGAAACTTAAATTAATAAAAAATTAAGATCAACCGTGTCACAGCACAGTGTATCTGGTCTAGAAAACATTGAAGATGAAATCAATCGAATGAACTGCTGGAAAGTTTAGAAATGGAAGGGATTATTAATGACTTTGCTAGTACAAAAGCTAAAAAAACTAATTTTTGAGTCAAAAACTTGGTATTATATATAATTCCCGTGTTTTTATAAATTTATTTTATTTTATTAGTTAAAATATTTTTTGAGCTCAATTTTTTAAGTTTGATGAAAAATAGTACCTATACGATGTTTTTTAAGATTTATTTTGTTTTAATAGGACGAACAAATTAATCTTGCGGGGATCGTGGGTCTGACAAATTATTAATTTTTTCCGAATTATTATCCTTTCATTAAAGTAAAAGTACACATTAAGCGGGTTCCATGGGCGAAAGCAAACTACTCACAAGTACTTGAATCTACTCGCAATGATTAGTCATTCTGATACGATATACTGTAGAAAACGAAAGCATTTACGCATAAAACAAACGCGAGTATTTAGGGTGACTTTATACTTACACTAAATTATAGGTAGTTTTATTTCTGGCATAATTTTTAATCATTCCTTTGGCCATCTATTTGCAAGTACTTTTTAGTAGCAAAGAAGTCCCATTTGAACTCGCATCAACTAGGCTTGCAAACACAAAAATGTCCTCCACCAACAAGAAACAATATTATATTTGGATAGAAAAAAATATATAAAATGGACATATTGCTCGACAGTTACTTGTTGAAAGTGATGAAGAAGGGTTAAATCCAGTAGAAGAAACACATCGATCTGCCACCCAATAAAATAATAGTTTCACAGTAGCCGAAGCAAAAATAAATGTATTTATCGAAATTCTACCGATAGACTACCGAGGGTAACTTTATACTGGAGTTTTAATAACGATGTATATTCTCATATAATCAGAAACAGAATGTCCCGAAACAGATATCATGAAATTAAAAAGTATCAAAACTTATCAGACAACACAAACCTTGATAAGAATTTGTTGAATTTGTTAAACAAAAATTTCTGTAACCGGACGTATTTCATCAAAATTTTTGAATAGATGAGGCCATGGTCAAATATTACGAAACCCGGTATGATTTGGGTACAACGACTGGATGTTACACAGTTCGACAGACTATTGTTGCAAATTTGATCTATAGTAGTACAGAACAAAATATAAATAACGTAAAGGATAAATAAATAAGTAAAGGATAGAACCGTTAGGGTGTAACGTAGTGATAAAACTTTTAAAAGGCGTCTAAGTACTTTTAAAAGGCGTCTAGGAATCATATAGCATACTTCGACAATTATTTCACTAGCCATTGTCTAATAAGAGTATAAGAGACTAAGGTTTTAGTCCGAATGGAGCATTTCAAAATAATAGGACCAAGAAGTACCCCTTTCCTTCCAATCAGGCAATATCAAAACAAAACCGTGGATATTATACACACCAGTGCTTGTGATATGAAAAGACATAGTATCGTTACCAAGATGACCAATCACGAGGATGGTCTAAGGAACAAAAAAAGAAAATTAATGCCCGCGAGTATTAAAAAAAAATTTAAATTAAAACAAGATGAGCGTTTAGCTGTTATATAAAAAAACTTGAATTATAAACTACAATAGCTGTATTTCTTAGTTATTTGTGACCCAAAAACGAAATTGGTTCAATTTACGTCTTGCTTTCTATGAAATTCGTGATCTGATTCGTTTTTCTTTAGTGAGTTAAGCCAATTCCACCTAATTTTGCAGATTAGCTCCCTCGGATTATTTTCTGTTTTCAAACTTGAACAAATAGTTCGTGGTAAAAAATTTACCAAAAATGTTCATGTAGTTAATAGAATTTTTTTAAGCTAATTAAATGATAATTTTGTATCTGGAATATCCACTGACATCTATATTTATGTATAAAGAATATGGTTGGCTAATAATCAGCTACATCAGTGTACCGCAAACCATTAGGAGCCAATATACTTGGCAGTTTATTTACCAATACATATAGTATAGTCGACTAAAAATATATGCCACAAACTCCACCGAATGAAAAAATAAAAATAAGTAGTCATACATATGCCAAGAGTTAAAAATGACTCATTAGAGATCGTAACCAATTTAAATAAATACAACATAGCTATGTCGATTGTACTTGTGAGAATGACGTCCAGTTCCAAATTCCGATAACATTGTTATGACCAGCTTGATACTATGCACTTATATACTTAGTAGTTATGTGATTAACTACTAGCTAGGACTTAACTAGAAAATAAATTAGATTGAGCAAATCGAACAATTAGGAATGCAAACTACTCCAAGCACACACACAGTTTCCCAAAATTTGACATTAACACAGTCACGCCACAAATCACTAACAATTACTCTCCTTCCTCAAATCTAATAATATGGAACCATGTAAGACATAAATATTCCGCAAAATACTGTATGTATAAAAATTCCAACAAATATTTATCAATTACAAAAAAAACATTCCATCGTAAATTACGATAAACAAAAAAAAAATTACACTAGCAATTTTACCTATTACGTTTCGTACTTGGATAATTAATTCACAAAAACCACAATTAATTTAAAATATATATAACATTTTAACTTAAGAAAACACTTTAAACACGACTAATCACAACACTAATTTAGAATTGAACATAATTTTTACGGTTGTGTCAAAAGTTTCGATTGCAAAACAAAAAAAAATTTACCGACATAAAATAATATTTTCTATTCGATTTCATCACGATATTACATGTTAATATTTTACAATTTTATATTAATCAGTGAATATTTGTTTATCGTTACATTAGTTTAGCTTTGAATGCGTTATAACAATTTTATATAATATAGAATTTAAATAGAATTTATCTACTCACCGGACGGATTATGTGCTACCATTTTACCAATGTATTTATCATGGACGCCATTTTTTAATTGTACATAATAAATATTTTTGATTGCAGTTCTGCTAGAAATTGGTGGTGTCTGATGATACATTTTACGAATTGTGCGGAGAAACGTGAAATTTGTTTGGAGACTTTTATGTGTTATGCTTGTCAGTCGAGTCGGTCATTTTCAAGTCAACTTAAAACCAAATATTTAACTATAATCGATTTATCTCGGCTATAAGAAAAAGAATATTCTTTAAATTACATATGTTTACAAACCCCTGTGGTTTGGTGGTATTTTCATGCCTCGTAAAAGACTAAATGAATATCACCACAGCATTCTTAGCTTGTCGTAGGAGTCGACTAAACAAAAGTTGGGTCGCTCAAATAACTTATATAACTATAAGGGAAATCGCGTCGATTTTATGTGCCAACATGATATTAGTTGGGATAAAAATAGTAGATGGCACTAGAGTAGTTGAACGAAATGTTTACATTTTTTTATCTACAGTTTTTTATATTGAACGAATTATTAACGAAACAAAAATTTTAAATCTAAAAAAAAAATTTTAAATTTTATAATCGGGATTGGAGTACATAAAACAAGCACTTTATATTTATGTTATTTTAAAATAACTTATTTATTTATGTTATTTTATAATTTATGAAAGGTTTTTATAAAACAAAATATACAACACTTTTAATTCACAAAACAAATTATTATTATTCACTTCACAGACGTGAGACGCTACACTTTGAAATAACAACAATAGTACCATTAATGACAGCTGTTATGAAATTTTATGAAAAAATAAAAAATAAAAAAATTGGTTGACGTGCCATCTATTGTTCTCGTTAAAAACGTTTGGTATGCCATCTAGAATTTTTATCCGAAACAAAATTGAACGAAATCATGTTGTCGTTAGCATTTACTATGGAAATGTTCACGATTTCCCTTATAGTAATATAAGTTATTTGGGGTCGCTAGACTGCTATCCGAATCCTTAAAAAACATCACTTTGATTTGTGAAACAAATCAACAAAAGAAAATTTGGATAACGCCAAAAATTTAATTCGATCTCCGTTTATGTTAATGGATACGCAGTTTAGGATCGGTACGTGAAACGTACAGTTGACAGTTACCGAGTTTTGTTCAACCACGAGATCAGGAATTTAATGTAAGTTTATGACATAATAGGACAGTGAGTACGGTGGCTCCTACGGTTAACCTAATAAAAGCGAAACCTGCACCTTCAACGGTTATTTCAATTATGCAGTAATTCTCTATACATTAGAAAGGAAAGTCATACGATCGTTGATCGATCTAAGTCGCTGAGAACCAGTTTCGGATTAGGATGAATTTCGAAATTAGACAATTCCTCTAAGATTTTGACTTTTACGGATTCATCAAATCCAACCGAATTAGATGACTTCAATTAGATGACTTGGTGGGTGGTAAAACCCTAAAAAAATAGAATTTGCTACTTGAATTGGCCATTGAATTCCTTTCTAGTTACACAAAAAGTTCCGGACTTTATTTTAGAATTGCTTCGGATTTTTCACTTAAGACATTAGACGCGTTATCAAATGTTCACCGCAGAGATGTCTTTGAAGACTTCGATGAAAATTCGAGAACTTTCTCCATACTTCAAATGCACTCCAATCGGAACCATTTAAAACAGAATATTTGATATAACTTCTGTTATATCCTAGAATAGTTGTGGAAATCACAAGAATATTGTAGTTCTAAAACATCGACCTGCAACATAGATTTCTAAAAAATACCGTTTGTTAATTTGGACTTTTGTACCACTGATTTATATATACAGTACTTTGCAATAAAATCCAGACAGACTTATTTGAGAAGCTACTCATAACAATTTTATAGATTCATTTTATTTCATATTACGCAAGATTGTTCCGATTGCTGATTACTTCCATTGATCCTTTGATTATAATTGAATATAATCAAGTCGCACGATCTTGTCGCTTTTTCTAATTCAGTCAGGCCTTCCTACATGGTCGTCCGAATTTCATTGCACAGTACTGTATACTAGATTAGAGCAGCTGCACCAAGTATTACCTGATTAACAATGCATCAGAACATAATTAACATGTAATTAGCATATTTTAACCATAATATATACCTTCATCAATAATAATTTGTCAAAAAAACTTATATAAATCATTTAATTGTCAAGTTTTCTATTATGTCTAAATTTTATTCGAAAATTACGAAAATATTGTACGCCCGTACATCGTTTGTGCAACTAGTATTATATAAAATTCTAGCACTTTTCTAGAAGTTTCTCGAATCTCAAATTTTGTATAAAGGCAGCAGAAAATTTTTTCACGTAGACATTTTTAAAGCAAACGTTGTACACTAAGCAACAAATTTTGTGAAATTGTGAAGAAGTTTAAATAAAATCTATTTTCTATATATATCAATATATTTAAATTATTGAATCGTGTATTTAAGTAAAATATATAATAATAAAAGAAAATTTAAAAATAAAACTAAGTGAATAAATTAGTGAGAAAAAAAAATATTGTGGATTGATCTCATTTTGTGGATATCAAAACTAATTGCATCTTAAATTGTAAGTTTATAGTTTTATGAAGTTCAAGTAATCAATTTTTATATTGTAATTAAATTATTAATAATTCTGTGTCTGGTGATATCATTCTCTAAAGTAAATTATTTTCGTGCCCAAGATTAAATTCGTTGTGGGTTGGCAATCCATCCATATTACACATAACTGGGCTGAATATAAAAATTTAGCCCAGGATAAATTTAAATAAATATACATATTGTAATCAATAACTAATTATAAATTGATTAGACAATTTAATTTTTATTTTTTTAATCAAAATATTAAATTATAGAAAATTTCAAATGACATTTCGACATTCATAAATATTTTCCGCGTACTGCTGCACACAATAATGTTTTTATATTTTACATCTCTTTCATTCACGTGTCAATATCCCGTAGTAATTTATTTGTGCAGCCAACAAAAATTCTAGATTATTCGAGAAATCATTTTCTATCGTGTTCTCCCTTTTATATTTATATGATTCGTCTACTGTGCTAGAATGGTTACGCGAATTTTCTGGTTGTTTTTCTTTTATTATTATTTTGGTTGTTGTTGTTGTCATTGTGGGGTATTTAAATTAAAGATGACGTATCATACGATTTTATATCTAGAAAAAATATAATATGCACTAAAGAAAATTATTTATTGTAGACTATAAATAGTAATTTCATTTTCATATTTTGTATATTTCCAGATAGTTTACGAAACTAGAAATTAAATTAAAATAAAACAGTATGGCTAAAGATTTCTATGGAATTTTGGGCATTTCAAAAGGTGCCAGCGACGATGAAATCAAAAAAGCCTATAGAAAATTAGCATTAAAATATCATCCTGATAAAAATAAGTCACCAGCGGCAGAAGAAAAATTTAAAGAGGTGGCCGAAGCATATGAAGTTTTATCGGACAAAAAGAAACGAGACATCTACGATAAATATGGTGAGGATGGTTTGAAAGGTGGTGCACCGGGAACGGGTGGTGAAAGTGGCCAAAACTTTTCGTATCAATTCCACGGTGATCCACGGGCAACATTTGCTCAATTCTTTGGATCATCCGATCCGTTTGGTATATTCTTTGGATCCGATCCAATGCGTTCGTTTGGCGAAGGAGTTCATATGGACGACAATGATATTTTTATGCAAATGGGTGATAAAGGACCATTCGGTGGAGCATTCCGTTCACAATCATTCAATGTAAATAATACACCAAATCGTAAAGGACGAACAAAACAACAAGATCCACCGATCGAACACGATTTGTACGTGAGCCTAGAAGACATTGAAAAAGGTTGTGTTAAAAAAATGAAAATCTCGCGTATGGCAGCTCAACAGGATGGCATGACTCGAAAAGAAGATAAAGTATTAAATATAAATGTTAAACCCGGATGGAAAGCTGGAACAAAAATAACTTTTCAACGTGAAGGCGATCAGATTCCCGGTAAAATTCCAGCCGATATTGTATTCATCATACGTGATAAACCACATTCCCTATTTAAACGCGAGGGCAGTGATTTACGATATTCAGCTCAAATATCATTGAAACAAGCGCTATGTGGTACTGTGGTACAAGTTCCTACACTATCCGGTGAAACAATCCCAATTAATACACACGGTGAAATTACCCGTCCGAATACGGTGCGTCGTATTCAAGGAAAAGGATTACCATTCCCCAAAGAACCATCTCGACGCGGTGATTTACTTATTGCATTTGACATCAAATTTCCAGAAAATCTCACACAGTCGGCAAAGAGTATACTATCCGATCTTTTACCAAACTAATTGCCGAATTTCTAGTAATTTTTTGTGTAAATAATTTAATTTTTTAATTAATAATTTAATCATTACAATTTTCCTTTTTTCAACAAAAAATTAAGTTATATTGTTCTATAAATGTGAGTGAATGTGGGACTGTTGTGATATATCAGGATGTAACCTTTAATTAAAAAAAGTGTAAAAACAATAAATAACCTGAGACTTGTAATTTTTATATATATATAATTTTCAATATAAGTTTTAAGATTAATTTAAATATTAGAAATTATTAAAAACAAAATTATCTTATTTGTAAAATGAAAAACAAAAGTTAAAATGTTAAAATATTTAAACACAAACTGTAAATAATTATTATTTGTGAAAAAATTATAAGAAATATTAAATAGTACGTTTTAGTACAATTATTAATTTAAACGAAAATTTGTTTTAATTTCGAAATTGCAACTTTAACCTTTTGTCAAATTGTAAACAACTCGTCAATGGAAATTTTTAGAAATTTCTAGTTATCGTTGAAGAATGCTCTCTCGCTTTCCCCTTTTGTGGTGAATTGGTGATCTTGCAGAATGTCTGTTCTTATATAAAAAATCGTATGACGTACTCGTGAAGATCGATTTAAAAAATTACTAGATATATCCAGAACTTTTTTATGGAGTAATTTTTAAGTGCGTATTGCGCTTGGTATACATTCTCGAAACATGTTATCAAAACAATATGTACTTATCAATTTTATAAGTGTAACTGCTCTTTGTAAATTTTCTTTGAATCTCGGCTGCGATTGTCAATTTTCATATCTTTTATCTATAACTTTTGATACTATAATTGTTAGGACAAATTTAAAATAGTTTTAAATTTTAGACAACGTCGAATTACAACATAATTTTTTTTTCATATTTCTCCATTAATTTTATTGTCACCCTATTCCCGAAGCTATACCGTTTTATCGAACTTTCGAGATCGAAAATTGTTTTACTTGCAACATACAACAAACTAAAACCCAATGAGCATTGGTATGTGGTTTTTAATTTGCCAAAACACATAAAAAGTATTTAACAAAACTAATTCAGTTCGAAACGACAATACTTTGATGTTTCGATAAACACTCGAAAGCTATATTTTAATATAGATCGTAAATATAGGGACATGTTTTACGTGAAAGTTTTTGTAAGAATTACGTCAGTATCGACATAATCTTGTATTCATGTGGCCTTTCATTCGTTTTATAACAAAAGGCACGACGTCAGATTAGTGATTGGTGAATTTAATGATAGAATTGGCTTATATTAAAATATAGGTCCGTACTCCTGACACGAACTAGCAACCGATAATGGGATAAGAATGATTTAGTTTGCGATGGCCTACGATCTCATTGTTATAAAATATTATATATTCTATGTACTATTGATGCTCTGCAATATTATGTATTATAGAATGTTGCTCTTCGGAATCATCGTGTATGTACAAATTTTTTGACCTAAACTTCTCAATACCAACTTCATCAGCTGCATTTATATTCTGAATACTATCTTCACTTATCTTTAATTTTCGTTTAATGTGGTTATTTCTGTAGAATGATTCAGTTTCGAATTAGTGCAGGCTTTCGAATGTTCATCGTAGCCTAAAAATTAAACCTCATTAATTGCTTTCTCATTCCATTCCTTACGTTTTACGTTCAGCAGTGACATGATACTTTAGACCCAAATAATTGTAAATAATTCAGTTTTGATTTCAGTCTTTCCCATTTTTCACTCCAAAAACCTTTGCTTAGAATTGCATCAGAAAATAAACATTTTGACATTTGACTATAGAACGATTTTTCCTCTCGGACACCATTTTACTTTATTGTTTAAATAACTTTTAAATTTGTTTGAACTGTATTGTTTACCTCGAACAAATTATTTTTGGCCTTTTGCCTAATGTATTTTTACCAATTCAAGATGTTGTCTGATCTTCAAGATGTTGTCAAAGATGGAAATTTGAAGGGAAACTTCAAAAACTTTACAAGAGACCATCATATTCTCGCAAGTGTCGGATTCTTACCGATTGAACGTTAAGCTCCAATTTTCTTTGCCCTTTTGCCTCGTGGAACTACCGATACGTATTAGTTCACGAAAGCACATCACAAGCCATTGTAATGCAATCTGCCATTGAGCCACCTGATTTTCTGCAGTTCCTAACAAAACTCTATCTTTCCGTTATTTCGAAACATCCCTTAGTTGTTTCCATCATGCAAGACATAGAGTTGCACACAGTGATCGCTAACCAACATCAAGTATTTACCACTGGAAGTAACGGAAATGCTTCCAGTAAAGGTTTACTTCCATTATTAGTAACTCGGCTTCCCCATTCAACGGCCCAGGCAATAAAATCATCCACAATCAACTATATGATTATTGCGTGCGTCACTAGTCAGACTATAGAGAAAGACTGAACTCTTCTATAGTTGAACTGCGGGATGAGCATAGCAGCTATGTATTACCATCGATCTTACATCTTACAAATCCAGATTCAGCACCACTAGCATTTACATGAAAGGGTAACTTCCCACAGACCCAGAGAGCAGCACGATTTGAGATTTCTACTGTCCAAGGCTTACTATATATCCAACGTCCCGTATTGTTTGCATACAATAACAACGTCTGCGTCCAAACAACGTGGTATACTACCAGTGAAATGTCTGTTCCATCCAATGGATTTATCACTACAAAGCATGCATTTCAGATCATTGTTGCAGCCCTTTCCAATATGACCCTCTTCTCCACATCCTACACAGCTTAGACCTATCCTTCAAACTTGTACATTGGTAAGCTTGGTGACCATATTCGACGAATTTGAAACATTTTAGACTCGTTAGTTTCCCAAAGTCTGATAATCACCCTATCAATGCTTATTTTCAATTGGATATGACATTCTTTGCTATTTGGCTTGGAAGGCTAACATCTCGAATATGAATAACTTTTTCCCCAGACCGCAGTAAATTGGTCGTTTCCAATTTTTTTCTCTTTTTAATCCAACTTTTTGCCATTCTAGTTTATCTCGCTTCTTTCTCCAGTTTTCTTTCTGGTTTTAAGGCTGACTCCGGATTTGCCAGAGTATATTTGTTATAATTCGTTTCATTTTTGCCCAAGTGGGGCGGAGAAGCTCTCTCCCTTTTAGCAGTGTACACATTAGAAGCGTCCAGAGTTTCGCTTATCCCTTTATCTTGATTAATCGAAATGCCTGCTGGTTTCACACTTACAAGAAGTCTTGAATCACTGGAGCGTACAATTTTCACTATTATGTCGTGTAGATACACATTGGGTTGCAGACTCGTATATTCACGATCCTCTTTCAGAGCTACCTCGGGTTTTGCCCATTTCTCACTGTGTTCTTCAAATAGAGATCAATTGGATTATGAGTTCTTATTTACCTCTTTATAGGAAAGTTTAAATTAAAAATTATTTTACCGTAACGTCTTAGCATTAATGATTCAGCGAAGCGGTGGTTGACCACATCGGGAACACCAATTATAGGTTTTATGTAAGAGCGTGACATGATCCGTCACTAACCCCGCAATAATAAATTTTAATTCGACCACCGATTTGGTATAACAGGGCGAATGCCCACGTGTGATAGTTTTCACTTTCTTTAAATTATCACTTGAAACCTACACTTCATTGTTCGACATGCGCTTGACTGGGTTATAACCTACTTTAATTTATTGTCCATGAAATACGTGTGATATCTTTAAGAACCAATTTTGACCGCCCAATTTTATTCATAGGCTGTGTTAAAATTAATTAAGAGTAAATTTACAAAAAAAGATTAAAATTTTGAAATATTTATAAGAGAAATATAATCTTGTGATTTTGGGATCAAACTGTCAATTCATCATATTCAAAATAATTATAAATTGCAACTAGCTTCATTCGCTTAACTACAATAAAAAATGAGCTCACCCTCAAATATTTATAGCAAACGTCAAAATTCCTTTGAAACAAAAACACTCCCAATAAAAAAAATGTTTTGAGTAGTTGTCAAAATAATGTTTTGTGTCGAATGAAGTAAATTTTCGATTTTTTTTGACGAGAGGAAATTATTTTTTATTTTATTTTCCTGTTATTACCAATAAACTATCCATAGAATTTATTAACGTAAATTGTTTAAATATCACAATATTGTGAGGAAAATGTTATTTAGTTATTTATAGTGTTTGTTCATATTGTATTTTTGGCGAATTAAAATACAAAAAAAAAAAAAAATCATTTGGCTCAGAAATATTTAAAAAAAAAAAAATACATAATTCACATTCGTCTCAATAAAATAAAACTGAGTTTAAAATGCATTTAAATACAGATGTATCGAATGCTCTTCAGCAATTTGAGTCGATTAAAAAAGCGATCGACGATTCGGATGATCTTAAGCTGCAGATGAGCACAGCCGATGATTTGAAATTAATTTTGGATGTATTACAAGATCCAGTGTTTCGTAATATCGTTCAGATACAGGATTCATTGGGAGAGCTAAACGGACAAATAGCTCAACATCCATCTATATTGCCTGGCGATTTCGATATTACACTATCGGGTGACTTAGTAATTTCAGTGCCCCCAAGTGTTGAGATCTACGATACTGACTATCCAGACGAGCAACGCGTTCCGTCCGCACAAATATCACCGCGTAGTCCAAATAGTCCGGTCGTCGAACGTAGTGCAAATGTATCAGCTAATTCATTGAATTATAACACATCCTTGACGTCTTCGCATCATGGTGGAATTGCTAATTCGTCGATATCGAACGAATCAGAACAAATTCTTGGAATTGATAATCAAACCTCGACTCTCGATAATATATCTCATCATCAGGTATGCATTTATAATTTTTTTGGGGTACTGGTAATTTTCTTAATCTGACATTTGCATTTGTATTGTCTCTTCCTTTTTTTTTTGATTTAATTCATATCCCTTTTATTATAACAAATATTCTAACAAGGCTGTTAATGTATTACAAAAGGCTAGGGGACTTGTTGAATTGGTCGTGTCGCGCAGTGGAAGCCACGATGAAGATCGGCCAGCTAGTGCTGTGAGTGACGTATCGAAACATACTTCATCGGATTTAATGGCGTCAGAGTGGACACAAATTCAAGCCATTGAATTAGTTAATGATGGTACAGGGCTAGGATTTGGTAAGTCTATATAAATTCATTCAAATCGGTCATTAGCTAAAATATTGCTTTTAGGTATAATTGGTGCGCGAACATCTGGAGTCATAGTGAAAACTATTCTAGCAGGTGGAGTTGCAGATCGTGATGGTCGCTTACAGAGTGGCGATCACATACTACAAATTGGTGATGTTAATCTTCACGATATGGGATCGGAGCAAGTTGCATCAGTATTACGTCAATCGGGTACGCATGTCAGATTAGTTGTTGCCCGACCTATTGATCCACTTCGTACCCAACAAGATGTTGATGGTACAGCTATCGTACCGTCACGTTTAATGAGTGATCCAAACGAACTTGAACGTTATCTGATCGCAGCTGGTTATCCGGAAATATTTGGAATTACATCGACACCATCAACACCAACACCAACTGTAAATAATCGTTTCTCATTTCAAACGGGTTCCGATCAGCATGGCGGCGATTCGTCTTCGAACGAAATGGAAATGCCCGAAACGGAAAGATTTACAGTGGAATTGAAAAAGGATCACAATGGATTGGGCATAACGATCGCGGGATATGTATGTGAAAAAGAAGAGTTGTCGGGTATATTTGTTAAAAGTATTTCACAAGGGAGTGCAGCTGATCTGAGTGGACGCATTAACGTAAACGATCGAATTATCGAAGTAGATGGACAGTCGTTACAAGGATTCTCGAATCATCAAGCCGTCGATGTGCTAAAACAAAGCGGTGCAATTGTTACACTCTGTTTGGAACGATATTTGCGAGGTCCTAAATATGAACAATTACAACAAGCAATAGCTGCCAATGAATTGAAACCATCCACACCAAACACTCCACCTACACATACTCTAATCTCAAATTCTACTATATTACTAACTATGGCGGGTCCCCAATTAAAACCGTCTCACATCGTGGTAACTCAACCTACGCTATCGACACACGACCATATAAGACGGGCCTCAATGAATAAATCACCAATCATTCCAGGTGTCGTTAATACCGACGATATAATTTTAAATAATCCAATCGATCGTATCGAAAAAAATGTCCTAATGGAGGCCAACAATGTGTTAATCAAGAAAAAACATTCTGTCGATAATTCCGTCCCAATAGCAACCGTTGCCGGTGTTAAAAATTCCTCGCTAAATTCGTCCACACGTCGTTTGTCTCAAGCTCGTGATTCCATGGAAACTAAAACAAGATCAACCGATTTACTTGATGATACACTCGAATCGGCGGTCGACGATGTTGAAGAAATGATTGATCGGGGACCAGCATTTGCACATCATCATCATCATGCACCCGAACCATCGGTGCGAAAAATTTCATTGGTCGAAACAGCAAATTCTTCGGTGATCAATCGTCACAAATATTATGTCGAACCGGAATTGAGCGAAGAAATTGAAAATGCGATTAAAAAACGTTGGCGAAATGTTATCGGGAATGATGTACAAATTATTGTGGCACAAATTCGTAAATTCGCCGCATCCAGTGGATTAGGAATTTCTCTCGAAGGAACTGTAGATGTTGAGGGTGGGCGTGAAGTTCGACCACATCATTATATACGATCGATTCTACCTGAAGGACCTGTTGGTCAAAATGGACTTTTAAGGTCTGGGGACGAATTACTCGAGGTAAATGGTCAACGTCTTCTAGGAATGAATCATTTAGAAGTTGTATCAATACTTAAGGAATTACCACAGGATGTTCGGATGGTGTGTGGTCGAGGTGCGATCGATATGGTACCATTTACTGAAGAAACAATTCGGAATGCGCTTGGATATGGTTTTGGCGGTTCACAAAATCTAGAAAATTTAATGCCAGTATCGGATCGTCTTGTCAAAGCAAAATCGGATGGAAGTTTGGCAACGACTGCGGTACCAAATGAGGATGGATTTTCTAAAATGAAATCACGATCGTTGGAACCGTTGACTGGGCTTGCAATGTGGAGTTCAGAACCACAAATTATCGAATTGGTCAAAGGTGAACGTGGACTAGGATTTTCTATTTTAGATTATCAAGATCCGCTCGATCCTAATGATACTCTAATAGTAATTCGATCTCTCGTTCCGGGTGGTGTGGCACAACTAGATGGTCGTTTAATTCCAGGCGATCGATTACTTTTCGTCAACGATATAAATCTTGAAAATGCATCGCTCGATCAAGCCGTTCAAGCATTAAAGGGTGCCCCAAAAGGTATGGTTCGTATTGGTGTTGCTAAACCGCTACCAATGGCCGACACCTCATTAAATTTTGATAAAACTAACGAATCATTAAATAGCACGGCCAATTCATCATTCGGCCAGAATAAACCAGATGTCATAAAAGATTGGCAGGGTAAATAATATTTAGTTATAACTCAAAGTGAACTTGAGGAATTTTTGACATTATTTAAGAAATTGGGTAATTTACTTTATTTATTACGATTAATTAGAAACTCGACAAAACGAGATATTTACAATGTTTAGTTTACGATAATTTTGTTTTGTTTATTTCACGAATTTATACCCTAAATATATTATCCCGATCATCATGAAATGTGTGCGTGCAACGCGCAAATTGGAGTTAATGTCAGTAAATTTATTAAGGTTGCTTTAAAGTTATAAAAACTAAATACATGAAACAAATTAAAATGTCAGCTTAATTAATTTTTGATTTTATTTAATTACATCATTTAATTAATTTTTAAAAATAAGGCAGCAATATATAGGATCGCTCTTTCGGTTTTTTCATACTGATACGTTCGCATTTAAGAAGCTTCCAATACAACAACTAACGAATTTAATTTAACTTTAATCGTTTGAATTTTTATTTTCAAGTTTTTATTGTTCGCGGGCTAAGTTTATAGCTTCGAGTCGACATTTTGCCGAATACTTTGCTAAAATTCTAAATTTTAAAATTCGACTTAAAAAGTTTTTATTTTTTATTTTTTATTTAAGTAACGAAAGTATTACACAAACAAACATATAAACACTATTTAAAAATTAATATTAAATAAAATTCAAGTATTATTTATACAAATTGTTGTTAGACTGAGTAGAGATGGCAAAATACTATTTAAAATTTTAGAATTAAAAAAAAAGTTAACAAATCAGTTTTGTCGTTTTGGTTTTTTTTTATAGAAGACATCTCCAGGTTGCTAAATTTTTAGAAACATTTTTTTGAAAAAATTTATAAACAATTAGAATTCATTAGGTAATTGTTAATTAAATTAACACATAGGCGGCTCTAAATAAGCTTTTGATTCCGAGAAATGTAGTTAACATAAACATTCCATTGTGCAATTCCAATAATTATTATTTTTAATTATTATTATATTAATCCATACATATTTAATTTATACATAATTATGTTCACTTATGCTCATTTTATTTTTTAAATATATACATTTGATAATTTTGGACAGGTAATTATGTCCAAATTATTAAATCATTTACTAACTACCTTCTACTATTATAAACTAAACTAATTATGTAACAAAAAAAAAAACTATATTAACTATAATTTTGATGTGTAGACAAAACCAATAAAATTATAAACAAAATATTTTAATACATATATTATAATTATAATTAGATCAAATTAAAAATTAAATTTATAACAATTTATTTTCGATTGATTTTTACAAAAATATTTTTTATTTTATTTTTATATAAAATTTATTTGAATTATTTAATAATTATATTGCATAAAAAAAAACTTATATAGAATTTGTAATTATGAAAAAAATAATGATGAAGATTATGTTATTAATAAATAGAGCAAATTTATATTAAAATTAAATAATATTTTATGTAAAATTTTTTACCAATTCTAAAATTCAAATTTTTCCAGACATTCAAAATCGGTCAACAGAAAATAAAATGAAAAACCGCCACAAATATATTTGAGCGAGGAATCAAATAGAGATTTTTTCGGTCAAAAAAGGAAATATTAAAGAAACTAAAATCCAACCGTTAAATATTGATGCTTTCAGATCATTAATCAACCTATTGTTATCACCCATTAATTGTTATGATCAACGTAGTTGATATTTATGTGGATACAAATGACATACATGCCGCTAAAGGCTTCCATTCGTGTTTATATTTATGTAAAAACATTCCAGCAAAATGCATAAAATGTAAAGGGCAGCATCCAGCAAATAAAGGCGATGTTAAGTAGCTAAAGAACTACAAAAAATAAAAAACAAAGCGCTACAACAAAACCATAGAATACCTGTTGAAAGGAAGCCTACTATAAATTTAGAGAAAAGTGAATCTCAAGCAAACATGATAAAAAAAAGAAATAAAATTGAAAAGATTATAAAATGCATAGAAACATTAAACATTCGGCTTGTGATACATGAAAAAAGCATAGAATGTCTAAATAGGCACTTAAATAATCAAGGTACAGTGAATGAAATCACTTCTATGATTTACTAAAATGTGGGAATGAATCAAACACTTAGAATCTGGATTTGCATCTGGAATGCAAATGGGCTAATGGAACATATTCCAGAATTAGAAATATTTTTAAATACAGAAAAAATATATCTTTGCCTATATCTATGATGGGTACTGGTTGAAACTGGATATTTTACAACTGGATTTGACGAAACCGGATAATTTAAAACTGGATATTTCAAAACGAGATAAGGTACAAAACGAGATATGTTTCAAAACTGAATATTTCAAAACTGGATATTTCGACATGTAATTTAAACTTAAAATGATTTTTTGGGAAAGTTCTGGAATATGACCAATAAGAAAGAAACTCGGCGAGTTCTTACCCGATTATGATGCAATTCGATATGAAGGATGAAAATGTTGATGAAAGTTAATTAACTTTTTTCACACAGATTCTCTAAAGTGAAGAAAAGTTATATTAAGTAGAAGAATAAAAAATAGATGAAGATAAATTTTAGTGACAGTAAATTCGATCAAGTCAATGATTACTTTAATAAGATGAGAAAAGCAGCAATTAGAAAAAACCATTAAGTGAAGGAAAATTCTATCTCTCTGCTTTAAATTATTCAAGTATGAAACCTCATTGGCCATATTCCAGAGGTTTCCCAAAAAAGGTTTTAAAATCGAATTTAATTATACAATTAAAGAAAAAAAAGTGAAGGAAAATTTCTTTTTCTCTCCTTAGAAATATTCAAGTATGGAACCTTACTTGCCTTATTCCAGAACTTTCCCAACAAATCATTTTAAAACCCCATTTCCATCCTACATATTGAATTTCATCATAATCGGTTAAGAACTCGTCGAGTTCCTTCCTAACTGACCATATTTCAGAACTTTCCCTAAAAATCATTTTAAAATCCTATTTTCATCTTACATATTGAATTGTATCAACATCGTTTAACAAATCACCGAGTTCCTTCCCAATTGGCGGAGTTCCTTCCTAATTGGCTATCTTCCAGAACTTTTCTAAAATATCATTTCAAGTTTAAATCACATGTCGAAATATCCTGTTTTGAAATATCCAGTGTTGTACCATATCTCGTTTTGTACCTTATCTCGTTTTGAATTATCCAATTTTGAAATATCCAGTTTTGTACCTTATCTCGTTTTGTCAAATCCTATTTTGAAATATCCTGTTTTAAAATGTCCAGTTCTGAGCGGTTTCCATCTATGATAGGTATATGCCTAATTTCTGAAAGCCATTTGTATTGTTATAACGCCATCTATCCAGCAGGAAAAGCGAGAGGACGATCAACTACATTTGTAAAAGAAAACATTAAACACCATGAAGGAATAAAACGTCAAATGTCATATCGTCCAATATGCATTTGAAAACATGTTATAAAAAAAACTGAAACCAGTGCTAGGCATATTTTACATTTTGTCAATGCAGTGAAACACACTTTAGAGGAAAAAGAATATTGTTCTGCTATTTTCTTGGATATTGCACAAGCTTTCGACAGAATTTGATTAATACAGAGGGTTAATACACAAAGTTAAAAAACTAAAAAAGCAGCTGAAATTAGCGAAGAAAGTTCGTCAGAATGGCGGGCTATTGGATAATAGATGTGTTCTATAATGTAGGACTGCATTCATCGACCTCAACTCGACGCTGATCGCAGCAACTGCCCATTAGTCATACCAGCCAGATGATTCAGGCGTTGAAAGCAAATGACCGCCCGCTTTGATATCAGTTGTTTGCGTGGATCATAGTTTGAAAATAGACGAAGATTTTTGTCGAAAAATCATCTTTTCCGATGAAGCGCATTTTCATCTTAGATACTATGTAAACAAGCATAACTGCCAGACTTAAGGTTTGTAACAGCCACACGTAATCGTAGAGAAACCATAATGAATCCACCAAGAATAACATCAGTTTGGTGTGGATTTTGGTGTTTAATTTGCCCTTTTTTCTTTAAACATAGTGCTAAAAAAAAATGATTATCGTCAATGGCGACCTTAACACAGGCGTCCTAACCAATTTTTTATGGCATCAAAACGACGCTATGATTTCTAGGTTATGATTTTGGTTTAAACTAGGTGGCGGCACATGCCATACAAGCCGACAGACAATCGATCTCTTACGCACCACCAAAATTGGCAATCGAATAAAAAGTCGTTTTAGAGGTGTCAATTTGCCTGCACCAGGCTGCAGATTGACGCAGTTGGACTTTTTTATGAATAATCCAGCTCTAAATTAACATTGCGATTATTATTCTCGAGATACGCGCCGAAATTATAGAAAAAGTTCTTGAAAACTGGACTTACAGGATTGTTGACTGTAAGGTCAGTAGAAAGAGCCACATGAGGAAAATTGTTTTTCATATTTAAATCGGAAAATGCAGCCTTCACAATAAAAACAAACAAACTTTTAAATGGCCAAACTAAGATTAAAGCTGTAAGATTAGTTTGTGAGATATATCTTGTTAGTTTCTTTCGAAGAAAGATTCAAGAATAAAGCCATTGGCGCTGTAAAGTAAAAAATGGATAAATTTTGATCTTAGCAATCTAAAGAAATTTTGATCTAAGAAATAATTTAACGATTTAAATGAAATTTAACACAGTTTATGTGCTTATAGCAAAACCTATTCTTAGCGATATCATTGAGCTTAATCAGACCATTATTACGGGCTTTGTTTTGTTTGGTTTTGGGACAGCTCGAATTTAATAAAAAAGAGAAAAGCCAAGGTAAAAAAGATATCTGAGGTTTTATTGATACTATTTTTGATGCTTTTTATCCTTAGCCAGCTGTTACATTTCCTTTGTCGTCAAGTAAAAAGCTGATTTTGTGAGTCCTTCAATGATTCTTAGAGACTTGGTTTAGCATACCCATCGAAAACTAGTCGCGATTTGTTAGTTTCGCTGCTCTCATTCCACACGGCATGTTGTGGGAAATACAGGACTTTCCGGTTTTTTCAATCTCCTTTTCTATGCTTTTCAGCATCATGTGACGTAATCTTTCGAATTCTGCGAGAAAGTTTATGTAAATAACTACTAAATTTTTATCCTTCACAAACTTCTCTATGTAACGAAAGCGATTGCATTTACTTGAGAATCAGCCTCTGAAACACCATTGAATTATAAAAAAGAAATAAATGGATATAATTTTGGACTCCCAGAGCCGTATGAGTTTGAAATTAACATAGCAGTGTTCGCACTCGTCGTTAAAAATTATCGTTAAAAATTATCTAGATACATAATAATATTGAAATTGTTAAGCAATTATTAAGTAACTAACCAATTTTACGTTTATCCCTAAATGATGATTTGATAGGTTTTTTTATAATCTTTAAATACATGTGCTATAATGATTTACACCTAAATGTTGATTTATTTTAAATCGGCTAATAATTTTGTTGTTGTCAAACCATATAATAATTGTTGTTGTTGTCAGCTCATACGTATTGTTGTTGTTGTCAATAATAATAATATATTTTATATAAATTTGTTTTAAATTGGTGTCGTTGACAAAATTCAAACTTTTTGAACTGCAAATGTAAAGTACATTAGTAAGTGGCACTCGTAATGCAGAAATACTATTTATTAAGTGTATATACGCAAAGATATTCTAAAGTATATATAACAATTTTATTGTGCGATTGTTTTTGAATCTATATATATTATAAATCATCTCATATATATCAAATAAAATATATTTATCGTACAACTATGTGTGCAACCATAACCATAAACATAAAATTGTATATATATATATATATATATATATATATATATATATATATATATATATATATATATATATATATATATTTTATTTCCTTATTTTTTACGAATTTATAGTTTTCTTATATATATTTCGGGGTGAAATAGGGTGGAGACGATACAAAGAAAACAATTTCAAATTTTATACATATCACTTAGACGCACACACTTAATATAGATATATAGAAGACGGAATGACGGGAGCAATTGACGATGATAATGAGGTTATGATAAGACAAAAATAAAATAAAAATTTAAATTATTCTGCCGTTCAAAAAACATTATGGTAACTGATATGATTTTTTATGATACTTCCATTTTGGGATAATATGTCAATAAAAAATATTTTAGACGAAAACATTATATGATACATGCATGTGCTTGGCTTTATTTATATATTTATAAATAAACTTTTGCAGCATGTAATTTACAAATATATATATATATATATATATATATATATATATATATATATATATATATATATATATATATATATATATATATATATATATATATATATATATATATATATATATATATATATATATATATATGTATATATAGTACATATAGAAATTAATTCATCTTGTTGTTATCTTAAATCAAACTTTTGTACTCGTAAAATATATATATATATATAAATATATATATATATATATATATATATATATATATATATATACATAAAAATCATTTATAAATGTTTCATATAATATTCAATTTTCCTAATTATATTTTATGACATTTTTTTCAAGCTCCTCCAAAGCACCCCTTTTGTTCTTGGTTCAATATTATCTTGCTGTCGTTTTTTTGTGTGCGCGCTGTTAATTTTTAACAATAAATTTTCCTTTTGTTTTTCGTATAATAATATAAAATATTAAAATTTTTATCAATATAATAAAAACATTTTTTTTTGTTTAACATTAAATAAATATTCTTTTCACGATTTTTTCTTCAGTATACAGAGCGCGGATTCATTTAGAAAAGAAAAAAATAATATTTCATTTTCTTTAAAAATATAAATACAACAACAAAACATAAAAAATGTAATTAATTAAAATTTTATTTAATTTCTTTTTGTTTTTTTTTTTATTTTGGTTTTTGTGGTTGATTGTGTTGCAAGTTAATTAAGTTGGAGATGAAAAGACAGATTTAGCATACAAACGATTTATTTATCTATAATCTGTTTACTTATATATATATATATATATATATATATATATATATATATATATATATATATATATATATATATATATATATATATATACCATGAAAATTTGGAAGGAGATATTGTGAAAATTCTGTACCATAAAGGGATGGTTAATTTTTTAAAACTGCTTGTATATTGAAGTATTTGGCTTTGTTACTTTTCGAAGTGTTTTTTTTATTTCTCAAACTAAAAGTACTTGACCTGGAGAAGTTGTAATAATGTACACATTGCACATCGTTTAACCGATTTTCGAATAAAATTTGGAGAGTGAATCAATTGTTGACAGAAATCATAGTATAAATACACATAGTACTACCATGGTATGTTAGCCCATTGACGTGCTAGATGTCGTTACTGGTATCGTTTTAAAATAATCAAAATTTTTTTATATGTATAATCGCCTAAATGTCATATACGTATTCTAAATTTTGACGTATATGACTTCATGCCATTACTCCAAAAAACTTTGAAATGGTTCGATTTCAACATAAGGTGTGTGCAATTTCCAAATATATTAATCGGCCGAACTTCGGTCATTAAAGGCAAGTAATTGACGTCTTGATAAATAAAAATGTTATGAAAGAACTTCTCGATCCACAACTTTCGTTACTCTAGAATGTAAAAGTAGCCATACGTTTGAAGAAGTTATTGAGTTTCCAATAAATCGTTTCTTTTAAATAAAAAAATCGAACTTACTTTTATTTTGGAATCAACCCAATCCGCAGTACACCATAAGTCGTTCGTAAGTAAATCAAATCATTTACACAAACTTATATTTTTACCATTCTGCTATATGGAATCGGGCAATAACATAAAAATCATTCTTGTTTGAAATTCTATATGGAGTTGTAATTCTTTTTATCTTCTGAATGTACTCGTCGTAACTTTTCACAAGAAAATATGAAAATATAATGAAAAACATATTTTTGAATAAAAATAGAGAAAGACATAATAATAAAACCGAATCAGAAAAGTCCAAAAAACGACCAAGACCAAATCATCCAAAGAAAAAGAAAAAATGGGAAAAATTACATTTTTACTGACTACCATAACGAGAATGTCATCAACATTATTATTACTATTTTTTTTTATTATTTTCTCCATGTTCCGATAAGACATTTTTTTTTCAAAAGGTTCGAAGAAAATGTGGAAAACTTGAATATAAGTTTCATAAGGACGTACATATCTACATATAAGATGACGAAAAAATTGTATAGAGAATGGGGTAGGTTTTAGAAAATGGAAAATATGAAAAATATACGAAAATATTTTTTTTGCTGTTATCTTTTGTAACATTCTTGAGGTTTTCGGTATGTTACACACAACGTTATACATAAACATATATATACAAAAAATATATAAAATGTCGAGAATATCATATTTTTCAAAAGGCTTTTCTCATATAATCATATTGCTGTCAGTTTACGTGCAGGATGGTAATAAACTTGGAAAAAGTGTATAATAGCCGTATAATTCCGAATTTAAAGATGTTAATGGTGAAATAGTTTTTTACTCAACAACATTTAGGCGATTTTCAACAATGACACAAGGGATTTGGCAATCACTGTAAATTATATTGGCAATATATTGGCAACATCAATCATTTTTCAGTGTAAAAATCAAATTACACTTTTCCATTTTCTTTTTTTAAGATTCAATTATAAATTTTCGGATTTTTATTTATTTTTTAAATCTGATTTTTGTGATATTTTTGGGAAAACTGAAAATATGGTCAATCTTACACGATATATGTACGTATACACACATTTAAGATATAATCTTAAAATAAGGGTTGATTAAGGAAAAATAAAATAACAAAGTGTGAAAATTCAATTTATATTAGTACACTTTCTTATTATTATTTAATAATTTTTTTTTTATGTCACAATTTAATCTTTGCTCATACATCTATCCTCTCTGTATTCTTTTTTATCAATTTTTAAATTGTTTTCTATATATGATCCCTAAATTTATATAGTTTTGATGTCCTTTTTGTATATAACTCGAGTCTGTTTTCATAACATGATTATGTTTTTTTGTTCGAGAGTTTTATCTGCGGAAAAAATCCGTTATATTAATTTTCCGCGAGCCTGAGTTTTTATTAGAATTATAAAGGATTTTTTTAATTCCTTGTTTTTACACTTGCTGCAGTTGTTTTTTTTGTGCAGTCTTAAAACATGGCGGCAATAAAAAAATGAGTTATTATTGTCATGTGAGATATATGAGGGCTGCTATTTAAGTTTTTAGGATAGATAAAACAAAAATTTATCATCAAAAATGGATGTTTTGCTTTTTGAAAAATTTCACATGCGATTAGCGCTGTAATCTTCTTGGTGCATCCCTAAAGCTGAATAACGTAGGTCCATATTGGTTTTAGCCAATTTTCCTATATAGTCATCACTAAATGTTGCTTTGTGCAATATAGTTCTTATGCTTTGACTGTCGATTTTGTAAACTAGAGTTATGTTTTCATCTACAGTTTGTCTTGGGAGAAATGGGAATATGTAACCATGATATGATGAAAACAAATCATCTTTTTCCTTTGCGCTTCTAGCCCAAATTCTATCATCACATTTTATTGCAGGTAATTGCGTTTTAGATTTGTCTAAACTCCGTGTTATGCTTTACAGAAAGAATAGTTTGTATACTTTTGCCCAGTACGGCCAGTACGGCCAGCAAGGAACAATCAGCCTACTTAGAAAAGATTCGAGAACGCTTTGCATATGGCATAAACATTTCAAATCGAAAATAGACGAAACACAGATAAGATTACTTTGTTTCATTATATTGGTCTAAGGAGCACAGTTTTAATTTTACACCGCGTATAGTAAAACTTTTAATCACTGAATTTTTCCGTTTAGAATAGTTAATAAATGTTTGTAGGGTTTGATCAAATAAGGTTTTGATAACGCGTCGTTTAAAAAGTGGAAAATATTGGAATACAGGTGCGAATTTAAGAATTAGAACCACAGACTTCTTTAGTTCCGTGTGTGTATCTCATTCTGCTAATTTAATACTTACAAACGCAGTTCAAAGTTCTCTGGCTGTACAGTTTTTCGATACTGTTCTAAATCTATCTGTATTTTATGCTCAGTTCAAGGTGGTACATTTTTAAAAGGAGAAATTGAAGACTTTAATTCACAAGCTGTTATGTGAGACTAGGTAGAAAATAGAAAAATATTACTTTTGGATAAACTTGAATATTTTCGTTAACTTAACTTAACGATAAAAACTGAAATATTAAAAAACTGAATTACTAACATTTTAATATAATGTTTGAATGAAGTGTTCAATCGATATTGAAAAATTTCGTTAATTTAGTTTCGTTAAGTTTGATTTTAAATCATTCTTGTTTTAATGGCATAAATAAAAACATATTACGATCTAAACTTAAACTGTAAAACCTTAGCTCGCTGTGTAAAACTTTTTAACAAAACTGCAATGGCAATCCTTTGAGTTAAAAAGGAAAAGAGAAAAACATTTTATATTGCCACGGTCTCCGAATAATTCGTTTGTACGACCTTGCTAAAAGTGTATTCTGTACTACACAAAGCTTTTATGATTTTATAACTGTTAATTAATCTTTAAATATGCCCGAAACTTTCGAAGTTTAAGACGAAAAAATAAATTTAATAAAACATTTAAGTTTTTTCAGTTTTAAAACCAAGTTTAAATTTGTTTTTCATATTTCTTTTTAAAATTCTTAATTGTTCGTTAAGTTACTTGAGTCATTGAATCACGCTAAAATTTGTTTCGTTAAGTTTTTCAATGTTTAATTACAGTAAACATTTACGCTTTAGTTCGTATTTTATATTTTTCATACTAACAGCTATTATATTTTAAATGGTGGAAACTTTAACAGCTTCAATAATATTTGGCTTCTAAACGGTGATTTTTTACTCCTTTACTTAATATAAATGAAATTTAAAAAGTGATTTAATAACTCGTTAATCTACTTTCAAAAACTTGTAAGATGCATTATTAATAGGCTTCGTTAAATACTCGTTAAGTTATTTGAGTACAATTTAATTAATTTTTATTGTTAGTTTTTAAATAACGTTATAATTAAAAAAATATTCGTTGGTTCGTTAAACTTGAACAGTTTCGTCAAGTTAACTTAACGAAAAGGTGCTCTTTGGAAGTAAACTAATTAAATGGTTTTGAATTGTTTTATTTGTTATTATTGTTTAAATTACTAATTTTCGTTAAGTCCGTATTTTAGTTGTTTTTGGCTTTTTGGTCCAAACAGAAAAAAATTTAAAAATATTAATATCAAACTGATATTGGTCGTGACTCTACAATTGTTAATTCATCTTAAATTAGGCCATCCGAGTAATAGAAGTTTGAGATGAAAATCTATCAAATAATTTGCAATGCCTTGAATTATATTACTTGAAGTTTAAAATTGTTTCAATCAATAATTTTAATTTAGCTTTTAAAAACTTTTAATATTTCGTTAAATACTCGTTAATTTCTTTGAGGCTAATTACCAAATTATTTGTTAACGTTATATAGACTTTTTGAAAAACGTTATATAGACAAAACAAAATAATATTTTGTTGGGTCGTTAAACTGAAAAAGTTTCGTTAAGTTAACTTAACGAAAATGTAATAAAAAACAACATAAACAGAATAGAATTTCTAAGACACTAATAATTGTTGAATTTATGAATTAAATGTTTGATCCAATATGTTATAATTCAGTTTAAATTTCTAACGAGTCTTCTCTCGGAAACGTTTAAAGGTTTCTTCTTGAAACAATAAATATACTAATGAATCTTTGTCCGAGATTCAAACCAAATCTATATAAAATTATTCAATTTTTTGGGATTAATAAAAAAATACTCGAAGAATTAAGTTATCAATAATCTTCGTTCGAGAATCAAATCCGGTTAACAATATTTGTTTATTAATGATACAATGTTAGAAATAATAACAATTACAATAAAATAATTTATTGAATGTGTTTACAGAAAACTTATTTTAAACTCTGTTAGCTGAAAAAATAAATTTTTCTTTTTATATTGAAAACTTTGTTTTTCCAGCCCACTGGAAACTAAGAATTGCACTTATAATTTTGCTGATAATTTGCTGAATTAATTTAAAAAAAAAAATCTTTGCTAATGGTGACAACAGGTGTCGCCACAGTACTCCCCCCTCCAGTGACCCATTTTTAAATGAATGAGACAGAAAAGAGGGTCTGAATCAGACAAAAATAGTGGATTAAAGTTAGAAGATTAAAAAAATGAGAATGTTTATTTACGGAAACGTAAGGGGATTTATGTTGTTCGTCCAGAACGGGTGGTAGTTAGATTGTTACTATCATTAAAACCTGGAACTAAATTGAAAGAAACTTTCTTTTTAGGTTTAATTGGTACAGAAACTTCTCCAGAAATGGGGAATTCAGAAATTTGAAAATTTTCGAAAACGGAGAAATACGGTTTGAGGCGATCGATAGAAACTTTGGAAATTTTGCCGTCAATATATATATCGAAATATTTTGGGTAGCGTTTGATTACCGGATAAGGGCCCATAAGGAGGTTGTAAAGATCTTTTTACTGAATCAGTTCGAAGAAAGGCATGCGATGTAAGTCTTTGTTAATAAATATTTTATCGTTACAATGCTTCGAAGTCGGAATTGGACGAATCTCATCAAAGTGAATTTTGAGATTTTTGTCAAATTCAGATTGTGGAACTGAATCATTGAGAATTGTCAAAAATTGTCTGGAAGGCGAAGTGTACTACCGTAAACTAACTCGGCAGGTGTGGTTTGAAGATCCTCTTTAAAAGTAGAAGTAGTAATCCAAGTAGAACTGAAGGCAGAATTTGATACCAATCCGGGCGATTGTGACACATTAAAGCTGATTTAAGAGTTCTATGCCAACGTCCAATAATGCGATTGCATTTAGGATTGTAGCTTGTGGTTCTACGATGTTCGAAACCCAAAAATTTAGATAGTTCAGCGAAAAGGTGGGATTCGAATTGAGAACCCTGATCAGTGACTATATAAATAGGAACTCTAAAACGTGCGTTCCAACCAGAATACACTGCAAACGCGACTGTTGAGGCAGTAATCTCTGGAACCGGTATAGCTTCAGCCCACCGAGTAAAACGATCAATCAGAGTGACACAATAGTTCTGACCGTTAGAAATAGGAAGTGGACCAATGATGTCCAAATGTATATGATCAAATCTTTGAGACGATAATTCGAAAGTGTCAAAAGGGGATTTGATATCTTTTGTGACTTTGGCTTTTTGGCAAGATAAACAGTTGCGTGCCATCACTCTGGTATCTTTTTTGATACCAGGCCCAATCATATTTTCGGATAGAATCTTTATAGAAAATTTATTGCTATAGCATTAAATTTTCTATCCTATTCATATAGGTGTTTCCACCCTATTCCTATAGGGTGTCAGCGACAACATTATCGATACCCGCTGTATATCAGTCGTACATGCCCTACATGCTGTATATCAGTCGTAAATCGTAAGATGAAATCAAGATGACGAAATTGTCTGGGTGATTTTCGGCTTTTTCTAGTTTCTGTTGAAAAGCATAAGTGAGTGGTTTATGGTCAGTGTAAAGGGTAAAGATTCTACCTTCTAGGATATAGCGGAAATGTTTGATACCGGAATAAGCGGCCAACAATTCCCTATCATAAGCACTGTAACGCATTTGAGTTTCGTTAAGTCGGACGGAAAAGAAACTCAATGGTTGCCACGAAATAGACAAATACTGTTGCACAACAGCCCCGATCGCAGTGTCGGACGCATCTACCATAATTGCCAGTTTAGCAGTAGAAGAAGGGTGTATAAGTAGGGCAGCTTCGGATAACTTGGATTTGCAACGTTTAAAAGCTTTGATGGATTCCTCGGACCAATTAATAGGGACCTTACTGTTTTTTTTGTAATTTTTAAGAAAATCATGTAAGCATTTAAGAGCCTTAACTCAGAATTTGGAATGATAGAAACAAAGATTCTTATTCCTACCATTTAAATTAGAACGGAATCTCCTGTTCTTACTACTCGAACGATTAGGAGTCCGTGAACGTATATTTATACTGTCGATTAAACGATTCATTTCAGTTAAGATTTCATTTTTGAAATCTAACATCTTTTGATCGGAATTAGTGAAGGGAATGTTATTAGAACAACTTGGTTTTTCCACTGCATTGATTTGTAAGTTGCTCATAGTCTCCATGACATTGTCAGCTCTTTCGGCTAATGTGTTGAGCGGAAAATCGTTTTCAAAAGCAGTTAATACAAGTTGAACTTGTTGTGGAAGCCTCTTGAGCCAAAGTTATTTGATAGATTCCTCATTAAAATTGTTTCCAGCAGTGTAACGGAATTTGGTCAGAAGTTGGGAGGGTTTCATGTCTCCCAAAGTCAGTCCGTGTAAAACATTATTAAGTTTTGTTTTAACCGACTCGCTAAGACCCTTAATAATCTCTGTTTTAAAGATAGAGTACGGGGTGATTCCTTTCTTCCGAATAATCAAATCTCCAAATTGGTCGTGGAGACGACTGTCTAAAGCTCCTAACGCATGAGAGTAACGCGTTTGTTCAGACGTAATTTTAGCAACATTAAATTGTTGTTCGAGTATTTCGAACCAAACAATTGGATTTTGAAGAATTGCACTTATAATTTTGCTGATAATTTGCTGAATTAATTTAAAAAACAAAATCTTTGCTAATGGTGACAACAGATGTCGCCACAAATTTATTATGAATTAAATTGATAATTTTCGTTAAGTTATTGATGCGTTATATAGATGTATTATTTGAGTTAATTTTGCATTCATTTGATTTATGTGATACCCGATACCCGATATCCGATACCTGATACCCGTTACCCAAAACCCGATACCGATGTAAACAAAAACGAAATCTAAATCTTGAACGAATTTGTTTATAAAGACTTGACATTCGAATGAATAAGCAACTAAGACGCTTCAGGATTTATATGAATAACCGAGCAATTGGCGCTGTAGTTAAAGCTGCGGTATTTGTGTCGGGAGGTCCTGGTTTCGAACCCCAACAGAGAGTGGAAGTATCATCGTTTGTTTATTACTTGATTTCGGTTAGTGATATAACGATGAATATAAATAAAACCCCCTTTTGCGGATTGTAGAATCCATGGGCTGAACCATCGTCCATGTAAGTATATAGGCTGGCTGGACTAATGTAATGTGCAGATGGATATTTAAAGCAAACCCATATTAGTGCGTCTCCAATTTGGCTGGCAACGACGTAAAGTAGGACGTTAAGGTTTCTTTGATTTTTTTTTTACTTGATGTGAGTGTATATCAGACGGGAGATGTCGATGGTCAGTATAGGTTTGTGAAGCACGGAATCTTAAGTCACTCGCTGTGATTTTAACAAGTGGTCTCATGTGACAAGATAGTGTACTACATTGTGTTAGACAAGTAAATTATTGTTGAGCTGCGTGCTGATAAGAGTTGGGGCATCTTAAGCAATGCACCATTTAGTGATAATTTTTCACTGAAATTTGATAAATCCATTTTACATGTAATTATTCCACACCATTTGTAATTTGAAACTCCTGTGTATAGATGTTATGCAAAACCTAAACATATTGACAAGTGCACCAAAAAAATCCTTATGCTTGATAAAAATCATACTAAAAGAGAGGGTGAAAATTTCATTCAACAAACCAAATAACAAAATTAGAATTGAACACAACATTTCTGTTAATCACAATCAAACATAAAAGTAAATATTTTTGTTTGTACTTTAACCTTCGTCTATCGGTTGTCTAGTACTAATCCTTAACTCTCAAATAAATGTACTAACATAACTAGTTAATAATTCGAAATGAATTTGAATAGAATTTGGAACAAGTCGTATTTTTAAATAAATATTAGGGGTGAGTTAGTCGAGAGTACGAGCATACATATTCGATCCTAACTAAAAAATATTTAAAGGGGTCCATTCAATCATCTCAATTTCGACTGATATAAATAATACAATATTGTTCTGTTCGAGAACTAAAACATTTTTACCAATAATAACTGGGTAGTTTACTTGACATATTTAAAAAATATAGGGACGAATGAATGAATAAATACTATACGACCATCTGTGACATTTTAGCAGGTCGTTTAACTTTTTAGCCGGGTATATACATATAGAGTATTTAATTAGAGATTTATGTTAAATTGCACTTAAAATATTAAAAAATTTTGTATTGTTCGAACCAATGTACCTATTTGTAGACGATGCGTCCTCGTCCTCGTAATAGATTATGACTTTAATTCTATTTTACTAACGCATATGTGTTTTGATGTAATTCAATTAAGGATGTTAGTATTAATTTAAAACTAGTTATTTTTGAGTATCCAAAGGAAGTTATTAACACGAGAATTAAAGTCGATATATTGGGTCTTATCTGTATGAAATGGAACCATACAGACATTATCTAAGTATGATAGGACTTAGTTGGAGTGGTGATATAAGTTAGTTCTTCACTTTTACATTAGATAAATCATGTCAAGAGATTAAAGAGATCGGAAACAAGGCATCTCCTTATGTCGTACACTAGAGCTTAATATAAACACATATATAGTACTACCATCATAAGAAAAGAAAAACCCATTGATGTTCCAGATGTCGGGTCGATACAATATCGTCAAAATAAAGAATAAGTATATGACATTTAGGCGATTATACATATAAAAATATTTTGATTATTTTAAAACGATACCGCAGTAGTGACATCTAACACGTCAATGGGCTAACATACCATGGTAGTACTATGGGTATTTATATACTAAGTCATAATATAAATACACATAGTATTACCGTGGTATGTTAGCCCTTTCACGTGCTAGATGCCGCTACTGGTATCGTTTTAAAATAATCAAAATATTTTTATATGTATAATCTCCTAAATGTCATATATTTATTCTAAATGTTGACGATATTCTGTTGACCCTACGTCTGGAACATCAATGGGTAAACTATTTTTTTCTTATGATGGTAGTACTATATGTATTTATATTATGACTAAGTGTATAGTGAACTAACATATAATTTCCAACAACGAGTATTAAAATGCTGCCTAAATTCTCGTCCACTATGCCCTATGACTATCCGGAATGTTTTTATTGGCTCTACCGGAATCTTATGAAATGCCTACAACCTATCCAGATTCAAATTATTAGAATGATTAAAGAACGAATTTTATAGAAAATATAACGCGATGGGCACTATTTATGAAGAATTGTACAGATTCGTGAAAGAAAGGATGATTTTGTAGGTTTGGTAATCATCTAAACATAAAAAGCAACACTGAAAATGCAAGCAGAGATGAAAGTCCGAAAATTGCATATCGAAAATTTCGATCAAATGAAGTTTTCATTTTCAAAAGACCTCAGTGTCTGCGGGCAAATCAATGCAATATATTTTGTAATATTAGCAATTAGGGTTGCCTTTTTTTAAATCAAAAACCGGAAATTCTTTTTAAAGCAAAAAAAAATATTTTGGCCGTACAGTTTCAAGCTTAGTCTAATGCCCCATTCTAAACTTTGATAACTGTAGTTGTGCGTAACTGCATCATAAAATTGATGCCAATTCAATTTTGACAATTAATTTTTTTTCATAATTATTTGTTAGTGGGATTTTTATCATCACTTTGTTTTAACCAATTGCAGGATTTTGGATTAGTAAGCCATTTAATGACATCTCATGCGTCGTTTTTTTTATTCTATACTCGTTTAGATGTTTTGTCTAAGAGTCTGTGGCGTCCTTCATACGCTGTACGTTTTAAATTAGTATTTAAAATTACCTTGCACAATATAATATTTGAGCACAAAACCAACTTGTTTAGTCAAAAAAATGTTTGATTGTAAAAACTTAGTAAACTTTAAAATCCTTTTGTTTTTTGAAAAAATAAAACAAAAAAAAAACAAAGAAAATTTTTTTGTTTCAGTTTTTTAGATTCAGTTTTCACCAAGCTGTTAATGTAAATACATTAAAATAAATAAGCTTGTAACTACTTTTAAAATTTATATTGGTTTCTCATTTAAATGGTTTAATGTCATTAGTGATTTACAACTATATAGTATTCCTTATTACTATACATAGCTATATTGTACTTTGTAGCGGAATGGGATGAAATTATATTTCAATAATAGTTGGATTAAAAATCGAAACCTCAAAACTCTAAAGCCTAATTTATATTTTCAATATGCCTTTTCGACGATTACTACAATTAGTGAGTTGATGTGATTACTACAATTATAAATTAAACTACATAAATGTTATAAAAATGGTTGACCAAAAGTGTTATTTTATTTAATATTTATTTACAGATTATTTGTGGGTTCTCGTAAAGTGGCTATACATTTACTTTTTAATATAAACCTAAACCGCAAAGTACAATGCTCACAACATACGAAACAAAATTAAAATACAAATGTCTGAACACTGCCAATCATCCCTCCTCAATTATATACCACGTGGTATTAGATTTTTTTCAAGCTGGAGAATTTTTGAAATAACTAAAAAATAAATCCAATCAATCTGCACCAATCGATTTTATGTACATACCATATTACATTAATGTCACATCAAAAACTATAAGCACAATGTAAAATAATCACCTGTCGCCATAAGGCATCTCTATAAGCTAACCAATAAAAAAAAATGATGTTTCACCCCGCATCACATTACAAATTGATATTTTCGTAATAAAAAAAACAAAAATATGTATACAGGTAGCCCTTGAAATATGCGGGAATGGGTTTTCAATACAATGCTTTGTTGCTGCGATTATTTCTATTTTCTTAACATCTGAAAAACTGCCATACGCCATGTACAAAGTCTTTGTACGGGACTAATACTGAATAAACAATCGGATCAAGTTAAGGGCTGAGGATATTCATTTTTTGAGTGTTTTCTACATTTTTAGGGTAAATGCATATATCCCTTTCAATTAATGGAGGCTGTCCATTTTTTGAAGTAAATACAACTGCAACTTTATTCGCTGTTTGAAGGTTGTATCTTCTGGGATTTTTGCACTGTTTTTTAATGACCAATAGGTTGGTCGTTCCCGTTCTGAAATTATGTCCAGTAATTTTAGTAAGGAGATGTGTTATTTGGTTCACGCATGATACCTTGCATTATGATCATCCATCTCGAATATCCATCTCGATACATTCCTTGTATTACTTCAATTAATTTCATTGGGATCCTATTTTACAAAGTGTCTGCCATATTGCATTTTAGTCAAAAGCGAGGTCAAAATAAACGAAGATCGAAGATCAATTCATTAAATTTTTCAGTAATGTTCCGGATTGAGTTGATGTGATCAGTGAAATTCCTTCCTGGTTTAAAAATAGCTTATTCATATCACGTTTTCGTGAAATGAAGTTTACATTAATGGTGCTCATCAGTTTGGTTTCTTCAGTTTGTTTTGATCGTTGTTTTAGGCTTTTTTTCAATGGACATTGAGTTGAATTTGGATCATTACTTGTTTCAGTATCTGTGAATTTATTGGCATTCATTATTTTCCTATTTGACTAAATATGTATTTCACGGCGACTGCAAAAGCTGCATAATTCAAAGGTTACCTGTTATAAATATAAATATATTAATCGAAATATCGAAATACAAGTAAAAATATTCATTTGGGAAATATAAGGCAACAACCCAGAACAACACTCGTACAATAATCGGTCTAAACAAATCCAATCAAAAAATCATTAAATTTAATCTTTTCGTCGTCGTCGTCGTTATCTTTGAAAAATTAAGTCAACTCTATTCATTTATAAAATCCGTAAGACAAAAACACATGAGACGAAAAGGTCAATTGAAAAGCCATTTATCATTGTCGACTTTACGTTAGAAAAAAATTAATTTTTTATTTTCTCGAGATGTTGCTCAAAAAAAAAAAAAAAAATAATGACAGAAACCTAACAAACCAAAACCGATCGATTTTCTTTTAAAAAGAAAATTTTTTGGAAATTTTCCAAAACAAAAAAAAATTATCCAAGTTTTAATCGATTTTTTATTTAAGGGCGGTATATAATTCCTTTCGGAGTTCTGTCGAGGGGTATGATAATGATTATAGAGGTATCGGTGGTTTTATTACATATCCATCCAAACATACATTTTATGAATTCCCTGGACCATGTGTTAAATTTTAAAATCAAGCCAATACTAAATGTCTTTATATATTATGATATAACAACAATGCTATGGTCTCGATACCATATCGATGTAAATATTCGCACATATGTTCATTTGACTTCATTCGACAACATAATGTTTCGTTACGAGAGCTCATAAAACGTATTTTGGATGGGTGTGGTGGTTTCTATTGTCAAATTTCATTTAGTCATGATGGTTTTTATGCAGCACTTGTTGTTATGCTACTTGTGTATGGTTATACTATATATAGATATTCCTGCATATATTTTCTTCGTCCCCGAGAGATTTGATGTGTTCGCATTATGGAAATAAAAATTGAAGTTAAATTTTATGAAATATGAGATGAAAATTGATGGCAATTTGTAATTAGAATATTGTTTCTTGCAATTGTTAACGATATGGTGGAGTGTTTTGTCAAAATGTTGTATTGAGGTCAGTAAAATGAGGTCAATGTTCAATTTCCAATTTTCTAACTAAAAATTTGATTAATTTTTATATATTTTTTAACATTTTTAAATTCAAAATTTTAAAATTTTGAAGTAAGCTGTTTCTGTTTCATTAGCTTGTTAAAAATAAATTTCGGAAACCATCCTCTGTCATTTTATGATTTATAATCCGTTTCAGAACTATTATTATCCATGTTTCTGTACGATTATGATATTATGTGTATTATCCCTCCCGAAAATAACATCAAATTCTGCTAGAAGCAATAAAACTCATTAAAATTTCAAAATTATTAATCTAAAGACTGTACATGAAGTTATGGTCCGGAATGAAAGGTGCAAAACATCTCTGAAAAGTGAACTACTAAATGGTACTCAGAAAGGTGGTATTAAAGAAATAACAGATCATCGGAGGGTAGAAAGCATAATGAACCTGCTCATTCACGATCTTTGATTCGGGTTATTTGTAATACTGTGCAATTAATACTGTGTAATTACTGCGCAATACTTTTGACACATAAATGTTGAAAGGTAAACTCATCACAAAGAAGATAAAACAAAAAAAATGCTAGGAAACCATCGCTTTTATTCCTAAATCCGAAATTTCGATCAGCAAATTTCTGGCACGTGTAGTTACTGCGATATACGCTTTTAGTGGTTTTATCACACTCAAACAGTTTGGCCTTGAATATTAAAATCGTGTATGGTGTGAAGAATCTCATACTCTATTATAGATAATCTCATTCTCCTTCTCCATTAAAGACCCTCGAAAGATTGTGCTAAATTATTTTACTAGAAGGGCACTATGTAAATGCAGCTAAACGATCAAGATTAGTCGACTAACTAACAAAAGTGGTTACCTAGATAACCCTGTAATAAAATTACAATACTTCAGCAGAACTAACTTAAACAGCAAAAAAGTAATCTCAGCTAAATCTAACAACAACAGAGATAAATTACACTTAGATTTACAAACTTTACGAAGATCCAAGCAGTCATGATGGGATTCACTATTAGAAGAGATATAGCATAAGGAAATTGCCACAATACTAAAGACTCTGTAGAAAAACTACAAGAAGGATGAACCAGAAAGAAAAACTAAAAATATCTTGAGACAAAGACCCAAACTGTAAAGGAGTTCGTCAGACGATTTAAAGCCAACCATAAAGAAATAGAAGCAGAAGCTATACATTAGAGCCTTCACATGATAAGTCCATTGAACGAAAAAGATATTTACAACCTACGATGCGCTCCTTAGACTGACTTATGTGAAAAAATAGGACCGTACATAGTATTCCCAACGCGATCTAGCAACCAATAATGGGGAAAGAATGATGTACTTTGAGATCGCACATGGCCACATTGTGGCTACCACATTCTTTTCTTATAAAAATATTCATACTTGGAAACATAGACACGTCCTCGTAAGACATCCCGAAATCAAATTGGCCATGTATTAATTTCTAAGGGATGGTCTCGGGTCATCCAAGGTAAGAGTTCTTATCGATCGGCCAAAATTGTAGGGTGACAGTTTTCGTACAAGTCAGGTTTCGTATAGGAGAACGAAAGTTACTTTTTAACTAGGAAGGTCTGATAAACGAAGATGAGAGAGCAAAATATCAGAATCTCGTTAGCAGTAGCATTATGGACACCAACCACCGTCCTGATGAAGTGAATGCTCTATGGGAGATATTTAAAGCTTCGGTTATCAGTGCTGCCCAGGCAAATCTAAGTATGGTAAAAATTATACCGATAAATTATTGGATTGATGAGGAGTGTCATCTTGCCTTCGAGCAATAGCATATAGCCTACAAACAAGCGCGAACTAAGCGGTTCTTGCTACGAAAATTGCCAAATGAATTTGTAAACAAAAAAAGCGTGAATGGAAGAAGGCTAAAGTCTTAAGAGTACAACAACTCAAACATGTTCACCGTTTTCGTAACTTCAGACGTGGTGCTTCCAGTGCTCGACAGTTGGAAAGATCATTTCTCTGATTCACTTAATGTTAAACAAGACGTATCAAATGTTGCATTTGAAAGTTGTCATGTACAGACTGGGGAGACGTGCATAGAGGACCCATCCTATGATGTGTGGTATCCACACATTTGAAGGAGTGACAAGTTTTCAATATCTCAGGGCTAAATGATAATTGTGTCGAAGGGGATATTAAAGCGCGTCTTGTCGCTGCCAGCCGTGCTTTGTATACCTTACCTTAGTCAAAATAGCTTGCAAATGGCGACGACCTGTCATGTATGGGTGTGAGAGTTGAACACTGAAGGATGAGTATGAGAGATGTTTCATGACATTTGAGAGAAGAATCATATGCACATGATATATGGGCCATGACCCTAAACGCTACGATGATGTTATTTAAATGCTACGATGATGTGATTTCACGATATTTTGAAAGGTAAACGAAACTAGAAGAACTTACCGGAACAAAATGCTAGCAAACCATCGTTTTTATTCCTGGATTCCCATTGGTTTATTTATAATAAATAAGATAAGATATTTTAGCTGGTTTATATCACTCATAATATTCGGTCTTGGATGTTAAAACATTTGACAATCGTATATGTGCGAACTACATTTAGAAGAATATGCCATGAAGAGAAAGAAATATATTTGCAAAGTGTTGTAGATTTATGCGAGCCTTTCGAGGATAATTTATTTGATGACGATGTTATAGAGCCTGACTATATACTCTTAAATAATGCATCACTTATCCGCGCTTAATGTTATTCATGAACCATTGTTAAGCGGCCTAACACATAACACTAAAAATTTGGATTACGTGGACACCTTTTTAGCAAGATTTTTAACAAGTCATGTGATGTACGTCTTGTGCTTAAAAATCTTAAAAATTAAATTGTTGACCTGAAGCATTGGTTGGTGGTGACTTTAGGTTCCTTCAACCCACTCCAATGCCATTTCCCGCGGCGGTACTCACTTGGTGCGCACAATTTCATAATTATATTTTTATTCACTTAATAATATAACATTTAAATAACACAAAATGCAAAACAATAGATCATGTTGGACTATCAAGATTATATTACAAACGAATGTGCCGCCGTCTTATGGAAAGTGGTATGTACCTTATGAAAGTGGTACACGTATGTCCTAATGCATTGATTATACCGCTAGATGTCAGTCAAAATATAAATAATATATTTATGATGATCGTGTGGGATTAATTCAAATTGTACATAAATACACTAAACAACGAACATCATTCCTGTAGGAATTATCTCGAACAAAAACAAAAAATAAGAAAAAAATCATGGCCGACTATCATTTTATTTAAACAATCTGTTGCTTTAAAATATTACATTTTTTTTGATAGGTTCAGTGTTTTTTTTTTCTCTCTTTTTTTGAGCTATTTTGTAACTATTGTTGATTTGTAATATTTTATGTTTTCCTCATATCGAAAGATCGATTGTGTGAGTTGCTTGATGCACAAGAAAAACGATACAATGCCATGATCTGCTTGAAAGAGGGGGATTCTTAGTTTTTCAATTCGTGGTCGAGGTGGATGGTTTCAGGAGTATACTAACAGAAGTGAAATAATGCCACGCCGCGGTAGTGAGTGACGTGGAAAAAAACAATGAAAGATATAGTTATAAAAGTGCATGAATAAGCCGAGAAAGCCGGAAGACGCCATTGCAGATCAGTAGTTGGATAATCAGAGTGCGCAAAACACGCCATACACAGATAAGTGGAAGAAGCTGCTAAAGTGGAAGAAGCTGTAAACGATCCAAATCAAATCAAGTTAGACGAGTAAAAATAAATCTTTATTTTAATTAAAATTGGAATTGAATTTAATCGCGTACGTCACAGCCAATGCTGATTTTAATTTGTTACCAAATCAAAAAGCCAACCAGAAATACAGTAAATATACCGCAGCAAATCTTTGTAATTGTCTCGGAACCTCAAGTAGATCAAATTATAAACTTGTGACGCAACAGTGGAAGCAAAATGCTTATCCTTTATATAAAAAACTCCGCATGCTGCTTGTTGGATGCAACTCAAAGTCAACTTTTGGTTTAAACGCAATCATCATCAATTGCATCATCATCAACGCGATGTCTACAATCGTTTTAAGTGTGCAAAAGAGTCAATTTGTTCACATTAGAAAAGCTAAATCTGCAAAAGAGATGTGGAATGTGTTGCAACAATATCACGAAAAGGGTGCAGCCAATAGTAGCGTGCAACTAATAAAGGAAATTTGCAAAAAGAAGCTTACGGAGAGCGATAACCTCGAAGAACATATTCATTGGTTGTTGGACATGTTTCAATGGATTGACGATCTCGGAGAGGAAAAGTTATTGAAAAATAGCAGATTGGGCTGCTGGCAACTACCGCGCAGCTATGACACAATCGTGATGGCACTTCAAACTCAGAAAACGGAAGACTTGAGCATGAAAATGGTTCGGGCAAAACTGATTGACGAGTATAAACGTTTAATTATAAGCAATTGTAACAAAAATGGAGATATCGTATCGGCGGCGCTGTACTAAATATCGACAAGCGGAAAGGAAACTGTCGGTTTTGCCACAAACCGGGACATTTTAAATCAAAATGCCATAAGTATACTAGATGGCTTCAAAAGGATAAGGTCAAACAGCCATTGGGAAAATCTGAGAAGGCGGCGGCTGTTGAGAAATCAGATGACGATATGTTGTTCATGACCGAACACATCGAAAGTCAAAGTGCAGATGATTGGATCATTGATAGCGGTGCTACGTGTCACATTTGCGTGAATAAATCTAAGTTCGAGAATTTGATTTTCAACAATCAAGAAAAAGTCAGGGTGGCTGATGGATGCACATATTCGTCACGTGGTACCGGATCCGTCAAATTACCGTTTTTTGATGATAAAGGTAATTCGGTATCGGCCATATTAACGAATGTATTATATATATACCAGAAATTTCATCAAACCTCTTATCGGTAAAATTAATGGCGGCTCGTGGATATGAGATCCCGTTTGGCCCGCATATGTGTTCAGTGCAAAAGAAAGGTGGCATGCGAATATATATTGACGAAAATTGTAGCAGCCAATACATTCTCAAACAATCAAAGGAAGTCTATGCAGCGCACAACAGAACTAATTTATGTGTACACAAGTGGCATCGCATTTTTGAGTCATCGTGACATTAATGTGGTCAGGCGTCCAAACAATGACAATTTAGTCACCAGTGTGTGTTTTGAGGCGTGAAAACTGTGAAATATGTACACAAAAGAAAATGACTAGGTTGCCTTTTCCAAAAAGGTCATTGACATCAACGAATGCTGTGATGGATCTAGTTCACACTGATTTGTGTGAGCCGATGCCAACTAAGTCACATGGTGGAATGCGCTACAGTCTAATGTTCATAGACGATTTTTCGCGATACACGGTAATTTATTTGCTGAAGGAAAAATCGCAATGTTTCATGAGGCTTAAGGAAATCAGTCAAATGGCGCGAACTATATGTTTTCAAAGACCATAAAAGTTATTCGCTCAGACCGTGGAACAGAATATAAAAACAAACAGGTCATTGAATACTTAACGGGCATCGGGACTAAAGTAGAATACAGTGCCGCATATTCCCCGGAACAAAATGGAGTAGCAGAGCTCAAGAACCAAACGCTAATCGAGATGACTCGATGTATGATGATTAAGGCTAAATTGGATCATTCGTTCTGGGCGGAAGCAGTTGCAATGGCTACTTTCATGCAAAACCGTTTGCCAACAAAAGGAGCTCCGAAGACACCACTAGAAATCTGGTCGAGTACATTACCAATTTTAAAAATCTTCGGGAAAAAATGTTTTGTGTATATCCCTAAAAAGGAACGAAGAAAATTGGACATAAAGGCAGTGGAGGCAATATTTTTGGGTTACGACGAAAACTCAAAGTCGTATCGATGGTTCGATGTAAGCCGCGATGTTCATTTCATGTAAGGGGAAGATAATACCGTTACTGTCGAAATAATACCGTTACTGTCGAAATAGATGCTCGGAACGAGAAGCTAAGGGGGTCAAATCAAAACGATTAATCGAGGAAATCGAAAATATTGATTCAATAATTACTGAGCCGAAAACACTGGCAGGCGTACTGGAGACCACAGAAAAGGATCAATGGCTTGCGGCTTTGCATGATGAAATGAAATTTCATGCAGAAAATGGCACCTGGAGAATAGTTGAATTACCAAGTAATCGAAAAGCAGTGGGTTGCAAATGGGTGTTTAAATTGAAAGCTAACGCAGACGGCACTGTAAAGTGGTTTAAGGCTAGACTGGTGGCCCAAGGGTTTACGCAACGGTTTGGCCAGGATTATGATGTGGTATTTGCACCAGTTGCTAGGCAAACAACTTTTAGCACGTTGTTGACGGTGGCAGGCAGAGAGCAAATGCAGATCATCTATTTGGATGCAAAAACAGCTTTCTTAAACAGCCAACTGGAGGAGGAAATCTACATAAAGCAGCCGTCATGTTTCGAAACGGATGATAAAAGCTTGGTATGTCGATTAAAAAGGGAGGTTGTATGGACTAAAGCAGTCGGCACGCACCTGGAACATGTTATTAAACAAGGTAATCGTTGGCACAGGATTTCATCGCATTGATGCAGACCCATGCTTATACTATCAGCAAATCGGCAATGTGTGGTGTTATATATTAATCTACGTCGATGACATCGTGGTGGCTTGTAGTGACAGCAACGCGATCAAGTGAGTTGAGGAAATTCTAAACGTCAAATTCAAAATTGATAGTTTGGGCCAAATAAAGACGTACATTGGAATAGAGGTCCACAGGGACATTAATGGAATATTTAACATAAGTGAATCGATTCAATTTAGAAGGTGCAAAAATATCTAAATACTCGTTGAAGCCAGAATATCAGAACGGTTCATTGCCTGATCTACTGCCAAATAACGCGGAATATCAACAACTGATTGGCATAAAACACTGTATTTGTCAATAAACACTTGGCGAAATATTGCAGCAAGTGTGGCGATACTCGCTCAAAATACAAATTGTCCGAATGAAGAAGATTGGACAGAGCTGAAGAGAGTTGTACGTTATCTAAAGGACACAAATGATTTAAAATTATGCATGGGAGATGTTAAATGCGAGAACATATTTTTTGAGTATGCAGATGCCAGCTGGGCCGAAGATCGATGAGCTCGAAAATCAAACAGCGGTTATTTATTAAAGTTATTCGGAGCAACGATAAGTTAGAGTTGCAAGAAGCAATCATGCGTTTCACTATCATTAACAGAGGCCGAGTTTGTTGCATTGTCCAAAACATGTAAGGAGGCGATTAGGCTGCGAATGTTGTTGAACGATTTTAATGTCGACATAAACAACTCGACTTTGATATACGAAGAAAATCAAAGCTGCTTAGCACTGATCAACCAAGAAGGTTTCTCTATAGCCGATCTAAGCACATCGACACTAGGCGACATTTTATTAAGGATCACATCGAAAAGCAAACGATTTAATAGGAGTAAGGTCTTTCTCTCAAATGTGGAACAGAAACGATTTCTCACGACGAATTATACTATTCTTGGTGATTGCATCAACTCAAGTATTTTCGGATGTAATCGAATAGTACAGTAAAGTGAAGTCTAAACCCGATTATTATTATTATTTCTGTCTCACACTTAAACGAAATCAGAAAACGATAAAAATGTTGATGTGCTTAGAACAGTCACATGACACATTTTGTAGCTTAGTATAAAACTTTATAAACTATAAATAATTCAGCCAATTTCTGCCCTTCCAATTATATAATTTATCTATACATTTTTTATGATATCCATTTCATCCCTGCAACTTATGTAACAAAATAATATAAAAAAAAAAAATTAAGCGGGATAATTTTATAAATAAAAAAAATGTTATTCTTCCGCGGTTGAATTATAATTTAATATTGCTATCATAGGATTTGTAACACCCAAGTAAAGACTACAAAACAAACAAATAAAAAAAAAATTACGAGATAGTTTTGCCCTAAGTTTTTTATTTTTTATATTTTTATCTTTTTAATTTATTTTTATTTTTTATTATTATTATTTTAATCTAAATTGTGTTCTGCGTCTTGTCGATTGTGTCACTTGATGAGAAAATCCACTTGTCTAATTTTCGGGGATTTAATAGTGTATGAGAGATTGAGGCAGATGGAAAGTATTTAATTTATTACATAAAATACGTCACAACTCTCAAAAACACGAAAATACACGAAAAACTCTAAAATGATTCAAACAAATTATTTAACACAAAAACTACATGAAATAACCGTTAAACTGACAAAATACGTCCAATTTTCAATAGCTAGGCACTGTACAAATGCCTAGCTATTGAAACTAAAATTTCAAAAAATGTTTGTTCCAAAATGCCACGGTCCCTCCAAGATTCGATTTTATATTTTAATTAGTACAATTTACAATAAAAAAAACCAAAACTAAAAAATTGATTTAATTATTCTTTCGAGACAGATATTCATCTTGGTGTAAAAATGAATAATAGTATTTCGAGACGTTGAATCCGATTGTACTGTGTATACAGAACGTTACCAGTGCGGATGATAAACGTGTATTATCTCGAAACCTTTTGACTGATGATATAAAATAATAAATTAAATTTATACATCTTCAGCATAAAACTATATGTATCTTTGAATTAAAACTGCAAAAATGTAATAAAATTTTGTTATGATGGTATATAGCGCAGCAAGACATAATATAACCCACCGCCGCCATATCGTAATGTAATAAAAATGTTCCTTCTACACCATAAAGAGAGAAAATTCAACCAAACTGAGTACAATTATTTTTATGATGATTCAAACCACACACCATCATTTTTATTTAACTCCTTGTTTTTTTTCCCGCAGTCACTATTTGTGCTACTTGCTGTTCACAGTGCTTTGTTATTCATGAGGTTTATGATTTGTTTTTCCGAAAAAAAAAACAAAAAAAAAATTTTTTTATGGAAATTACCATTAAAAAAAAAATGTCCCACAATCTTGTTTCTACACGATTTCATTTAATTACTTCACTTAAAAATTGTGTTATGTATATATATCGTATAATGTAGCTAGAGGAGAGATTTGGTATATACATGGAAAAGGGAGGACATCTCCTCATCATCAAAATAAAAAACAAAAAACAATAAACTTTATTTTTACACTCTCGGGGAAATGATGCTAAACGATAATGATATTTATCCAACCTAATTTTTCTATTTTCATTCACCGGCTTCAGTTTGTTGTTTTATTTAATTATTCATCCTCCCGGATATTTTGTATTCATTTTTAAGGAAATTACCTTTTGTGATTTGACACTTGTGATTTGAGAGGGTAATCAGTTAGAAAATAATAAAAATAATAATCGGGTTCTACGGGAAATTTTTGGTACATTCTATATATCATCAATCAAACTCCAGTTTTGAGCTTTAAAGTAGTTTAGTAAAATAGGCTCGACGAAAGCCTCAGATCTATATGTCAAGTAGCCTGCTAAACATGTAAACTATAACCACTGGTCGAAATACTAAGACGACTCAATGGAGTACGGATATTGAATTCTTTTTGAACAACAACAAATTATCCAGAAATTTAATGCTAAATAAGCCCAAAACAGTAAAACATTTCTTTTGGTCCAAAGAATGCCAAAAAGAATTCACTTATCTCAAATGTAAATTGGAAAACCTAACGTTATTAGTACACCCGATGAACAACGCTAAATTCAGTATCACAACCGATGCATCAAATAATTACTTGCAATATATCTGTCGACAAAGCACGTCAGATATTTTGTAGAAAGTTTGCACTTGACCATCTACATTGATCACAAACCATCCAAAACTGATTCCAATCCAAAACGGGACATGATTCAAGTCAAACATGACCGAAATTGAAAGGGTACCAAACACCAATCAAATAAACACAATCGAAACAGTTGAAGCTTATTTCGATTATCTAACAAACTCTTTAGAATTACCTTTCTGGTTCCGGTTCAAAGAATTACAAACTAGAACTTTTTAAAATGTCTTGCTTTTATTTAACACTGCGAAACATCAAATCGAATCATTCGTCCATCTATCGCAAAGCCGTTAAACTTTTGCACAGTATCTATAGGCATCTAGCCTTTTCTAAAGTTCGAAAGTTTAAAGGGTACAAAGGCGCATTAAGGTTTATCAAAATTTCCCGATCCATAGTGATTCACAAAACCTCAATCATCAACTGACCCGGTCATCGATCAAATACACTATTTGGCAAACTTTGTCCCCACAGCAACTCGATCATCTACTTAATCGTCGTTATATTGGTGACCTCGATCTTCATCGTTGTAGTTCTTAATTTTTACCTTCAATTCTTTCTATCCATAGTATAATTACATATAGTACTACCAATCATATGAAAAAACAGTTTACCAATTGATGTTCCAGATGTCGGGGCGATAGAATATCGATACAATTTATAATAAATATATGACATTTAGGCGATTATACATATAAAAATATTTTGATTATTTACCAGTACGTTATCAGCAGCGACATCTAGCACGTCAATTCTCTTAAACTCGCTAGATAAAAGTTGAATTGGTTCAATTGTCTCCTCGATAGGCAATAAGTACTGTGGTCGAATTCAAAAGATGTTATGATTTTATGCATTTTATGAGACATGTATATGCTATACCTAAACACATGATTTCGAACTGGGTAATTTCATGCACAAAATACCCGGAATATTAAAATAAATAGACTATTAATACAATATAAATTTATTCGCCTAAATGTTGAGGGTTACAAACACCTTCTTAAACCCTCCTACAAATCGTATATAAATGTTAAACAGTAGAAACACATTGAAATTTCAAAAATGACTATAATTTTTATAAGAATCCTTCATATTTTTTATTTTTGCCTTCATCAAAAAATATGATCTTATCGCCAAGCCACAGACATACGCCTTGAGGATTATTTTCCATTTTTATTTTATTAAAAAAAAAAAAATGAAAAAAAGATGAGTTTTATATTGCCTTGACACATATTATTATTATTGTGGTATAGAAATAAGGATTCCCTCATATTATTTGTATGTGTGTGTGTGTATTTGTAATACTGTATACAAAATTAAATTGAAACTAAAATTTAAATGCCTTTTGCCATAAGCAACGGAAAATGGGAAAAAATGGTCGTAAAGTTTGAGATGATTCCCTTTTTTTTCGTTTTTATGTCATTACCAAGTAAATTGAATTCTGTTTGTATTTTCTCTCATCTACTGTAAATTGCTTAAATCCTTACCACATTCCCGTTTTTTTTGGATGATTTGTATAAGGTTATAACAGAAGTTTGGTTCTGCTGTAATACATCGGAAGTTGATTAGTTATATTGTCATAAATATGAAGTTTTGCCAAGTACTCAGTATATCCAGTTTTAAAGATGAGGATGCGGGTTAATTTATCCGTAAGTAAAAATATTTCCACAGGCTAACTAAAACTTTTCACCATTTTTTCTAATAATCTTTAGTATTTTACACATAGATCCCGGAATACAGATGAGTTTTAGTTTTAGTATATATCGGTCTGTAAAGCACCAGTAATTTTTCGGCTAACTACATCTTATACTTCAGCCAACTCCTGTTTTTTTACAATTTTTCCTATAAAATAATCAGTTATTTGAATGGGAACACTTTTCCTGACCTGTCTTAAACATTACTCTGATACTTTATGAGTGATTAGTTCATAAACTTGCTGCAAACATGTAAACATTAAGTATTTTGATTTTGCTTTGGACGGTTATTGAGTCCAGTTCCTTTTTCAGAATATTATATTAATATATTTCATCAATTATCATCAATTTTTGTACTTGCATTCGTTCATTATTTGACACAAATAACATTAAAATCGTTTCATCATATTATGAATCGCAGTAAACCGGTAAATTTGATAAAATTTTCAAATCTCTTGGTTTTGATTGGTCGCATTGTTTCGTTATAATATTTTTGGTGACATTATTATTTTTTTTTGTTTAATTTCAGTTTAGTATTCAAAAGTTTCATGTGTGATGAATTTTAGTTGTACTTTTTTTTATTGGATTGTAGTCAAAATTTATTTTCTACTGGAAATATGAAGAACCTAGAAAATCAGAAAACGCATATAATATAGATTGATAAAGTGTAAAAATGCTCATATTATGCCAGTAATATAGGATTAGTATATAAGGCGAAGTGATTTCTGTGTTAAGACTTATTGGCAACTACGGTTGTTAGTATTGCGAACACATTTATATTTTAGTGTTTGGACTTAGGTGACATCACAAAACTTAGCAGGAGTTTTTTAACACCGATGAACATAGTCAACCAGTTAACAGCTTAATATTATGCATAAGGAAAAATCATCGTTATGGTAAGTGATGTGGTCTCAAACCTTTCCAGTTGTACAATTAAATCTGAGCATACTAAAAAAATCCCCACTTCTAAGTATTAATGTTTGGTCGTCATGTTCTAGGAATATTTGTTTAGTTAGGGCCGTTGCCTACTCCAAAATATATTAAGTTACCATACCTTAACAACATCAAAATCATCTTCAGAATATGATGTTTTGTCACATGATATTCACTGGGAAGTTTTACACGTACTATATGGGGAACTTAAATTTAGATATTTTAAATTCGGATTTGTTGATGCCCTGCGCATAAAATTAATTTTAGTAAATTGTCTGGAGTTGCAGGTTGGTATATTGAGGTGGATACAAAACTGTTGGGCATTAAAATCAAATTACACACATTGATTCTTGAATTAACGAGACTACTCCATGAATCATTCTGTATAGTACATATATGCAGGATATTTTTTGTTGCATATTTGTATGTTTAAGATAATTGATGGACAATTAATTTACTTGATCTTAAAATTTTGAGTTTATTGCCAGATGATGACAAAAATAATTTTATAATAATTTTTTATAAGATAAAATTTACTTTATCCGAAATAATTCCAAATTTATTGTACAAATTACTATTCCTCGATTCATGTCCCGCAAGATACCGACATTTTGTACTATAAATTTATCTTATCTTTTCAAAAACTCCCTAAACCAATCACATAATTCGACTATAAATATTTTTCAATTAAATAATTGATTTTTCTTCTTATCGCTATGATAGGCAATTTTCAAAATTGTCAATACAAAATTAATTTATTTATATCCTTTAAATATAAAAGAAATGCATCCTCAATACACAATGTGTGGTCTTATTAAAATAACATAAAGTTATTGCTATAAATAGTTAAATCCATATATATATATATATATATATATATATATATATATAGATGTGTTATCGCGAGGGGTTGCGATAAACATACTCGTACAATTTCTAAGAAGAGGGTAAAGAATATTTTAAATATTTATATTTTTATTTTCATTGGGATTAAGATGTGATCATCTCTTATATGATTACATCAACTTCATTATGATTATTAATATTACATATTGGCAGCATTTCATTATCCCAGTATGTGAATGTTAAAATTATAAAAAGGGTGCGCGTTTTATAACCGCTTCACCACTTCCTTATATATTTATGTATCGCATTCAAGTTAACAAAATCTCGTTTATATCAATTACATAAAACAAAATCTGTATACATAAATAAATAAATATAAAGTCACGTGTCACTGACATCCCCATAAATAAACTACTTGTATATAGTATAATTTAGTCATTAGGCAAAAGTTCACACACAAAAAAGTACAAATTTGATAACACAAAAGTAAGTACATTGAATTTAATTGTGTGATATTAATAGGTGACACGTGACTATCGTGAAGTTAAAATTCACTAAATTTTCTATGCCATACCAACAACAAAATTTAAATCGAAAAAACACTTTATCTCTATTTATTAGGTTGGAGGAATATAAATTAATTATTAGTGTAGAAAACTCTTGGGAGATGATGGCTGGTGCACGAATGATTGTGGTTTAAAAGTGTTGCAGCATACGAATAAGATTATCGACTGTAAAATGGATAGCCATACATTGTGGGAATTTTTTAGTGATTATAAGATACTCTTTGCTTTCTGTTATAGGGTTAATGTGTCTGGTTGAGTTGCATTGGAGTTGTGATAGAAACGAGCTGAATGAATGAAATATCAGCAAACTTAAATGCATATTTCGATATCTCGCTCTCGAAGTACTCTTTGGTACTTTTACCTTGAAACGATAGTAAAAATATATCTAGACAGATAGTTCTGTACTTAAATATATAACAAGTGGCGACGAGGATGGGATTTGGATGTGCAAAATAAATCTAGATTACTTTGCTAACATATAAATACATGTGTTGTGCTGCTACACTGAACTGCACGGGAAGAAATTAATTTTCGGTTTAACCTAAGCTACAACTCAACCAATGTATTTATCGTAGCAGCAATGTATTTTCTAATTGGCAATTGTCAACGTTTGCCATAGAACCATTCAACAAAAATGAAATTAAGTGGACACGCTGGGTAGCGCGTTTAGAAAGTGCTTTTGAGGTATTTAAGGTGGAGGACGAGAAAATTAAACTACATCTGCTTCTCCATTATATGGGACAAACTACGTACAATATACTCAATGACAAAAGCACTGGAAAAACCGAGTAAAAAGACGTATGTCGAGATTACCAATTTGCTGGATCAATATTTCAATCCCACACCGTTGAAAATTGTGGAGAATTATAGGTTTCATTTAAGGAAGCAAAAATATGGTGAAAGTGTGGAAGAATTTTTGGTGGAACTTCGAAGATTATCAATCAACTGCAAGTTTGGATTAAAAAGCCGTTTTTGGGTTAAATAGCCAGAAAATACAAAATCGACTATTGGAAACAGTGGATCTTACATTGGAAAATGCGCAAAAAACTGCAATTTCTATGGAATTATCGGCGAAAGGTGGCGCTGAAATCCATGTTAATAAAAATGCAAATGTTTACATCGTTCGACAAACATCATCGAGGAGGATACATCATCGAGGATACTTTTCATCAAAATCATAATACCAATAATCACACAAGTAATCCAGGGACTTCAGGTATAGCAATAAATGTCAATACAAATAAAAAAATGAAATTAAATTTAGACAATAACATTGCATGTTATCGAAGTGGAAATGAATCACACTTTGCAAACAAATATTGTCATGCTAATTCCGTTTGTTCATATTGTAATAAACGAGGATATTTGAAACTAGTCTGCCTCAAGGCCAAATCAAAAAATAAAAATAGTACAAATTTCATCGCTGATGGGAAAGATGAAAGTTTCAATAATGATTTGATAATTAAAATTGACATTCAAATAGAAGAATTATGTAACACAGATTATGGAAAAGAAGGGAAAGCTAAAGTTTGGTTGACCCTTAACGTTAACATTAAAGGCATTAATTTTGAAATTGATAGTAGTTCCTCGGTATCATTAATTAGTTTGAAAGATGCGTTAAAGTATTTTCAAAACATAGATTTAAAAAAATCCGATTCGGAACTAACGAGTTATTGTAATAATAAAATAAAAAATTTCGGTTATATGGACACCGCGGTAAATTCTAATAGTGGAAATAAAGTTTTAAAATTATACGTGGTGGATGCAAATAAACACCCGCTTTTATAGGTCGGGAATGGTTGCGAAATTTAAATTTAAACTGGAATCAGGTCTTAGGAAATACAGAAATTAAGAAGATTGATGACTGTTGTATGCAAGATACTTGCAAAATTACAAGAAATGTTAGGAAATCATAAAACTTTATTTTCAGAAAATTTAGGACATATTTTAGGTATTCAACCAAAAATTAATATACAACCAAATGCGAAAGCAGTTTTCATACGGGCTAGGCCAATGCAATTAGCAGTAAGGGAAGCAGTCGAGCGAGAGTTAGAAGAATTAGTAGAAAACGGGATTTTAGTAAAAGTGGATAGTAGTAGATGGGCTACTCCCATTGTACCAATTTCAAAATTAGGGGGTAAAGTGAGGATTTATGGAGATTACAAAATAACTGTAAACCCAAATCTTATAGTCGACGAACAACCATTACCTAAAATAGAGAAACTTTTTCGTCCATGGCTGGTGGAAAGAAGTTTTCTAAAATAGACCTAACGAAAGCGTATTTACAATTAGAAGTTGCGGAGGCTGTTAGAGAAATATTGATTTTGAATACTCATAAAGGGGTATATCAGCCTCAGTGGTTGATGTATGGTATAGCTTCAGCTTAAGCAATATGGCAACGGGAAATAGAAAAATTTTTAACAGGAATTCCCGGAATAACAATATTTTTAGACGAAATAAATATTACAGGACCTAGTGATGAAATCCATTTAGAAAGATTAAATGAAGTACTTAGTAGATTAAATAAATTAAATATAAGAATAAAGACAAATGAAAATTTTTCGCAGACAGTATAGACTATTGTGGTTATGGGATAGATGAATTTGGAATACATAAAATGAAAAAGAAAATAGATGCAATTACTAATATGCCTGAACCAAAAAACTAAGCCGAAATACGCGCTTTTGTAGGGTTAATAAATTATTACGGCAGATTTTTTGATAATTTGAGTACGGTTTTGAATCCAATTAACAATTTACTCAAGAACGATGTTGTGTTTGATTAGAACGAAGAGTTCAAAGATGCTTTTTCGAAAATTAAAATATACATGCAAGCAGATAAGTTTTTAATGCATTATGACCCACAACTGCCTCTGATACTTGCGACAGATGCATCACAGTACTGAGTAGGCGCTGTGTTAAGTCATAAATATAAAGATGGAACAGAGAAACTAATCCAATATGCCTCACAAACACTAAACAAAACACAACAACGCTATCCACATGTTGATAGGAGGCTTATGCAATTATTTTTGGGATTCGTAAATTTTTTCAATACCTTTACGGTAGAAAATTTATTTTAATAACCGATAATAAGCTGCTTTCTCAAATTTTATCACCTAAAAAAGGTTTACCGACCATGTCTGCAATGCGTAAGCAACACTGCGAATTTTTTTTACAAGGCTTCGAGTATAGCATTTGTTTTCGAAATACTAAAGAGCATGCGGGAATGCAGATGCGTTTTTAAGATTACCGACGAATGGCCAATTCAAAGAAATTGAAGAACTGGATTTATTACAAATAAACCAGATCGAAACTTTACCATTAACATTTAAAGAACTGGGTTTAGCTCCAATGTCGGATAAAAAGGTAAAACACCTCATTGATGGAATAAAAAACGGTCGTGTAGACCACTGCTATAGTTTTGGAATTGACCAAACTGAATTCACGTTACAAAATAATTGTCTATTACGAGGCAAAAGAGTTTATATACCTCCGTCTTTACGTATACGTGTGTTAAATGAGCTGCATTCAGCCCATTTTGGTATGACAAGAATGAAATCGTTATAAACATCGACCGTTTAGATATTAAAATCTGTAAATCAAAGGTTTGACCTTCAAAAGACCTTGGCGTATACAAACTATTATTTAATATTTGTATCTAATACTTCTTAAGTAATTTCGTTGATAAGCAAAAGTCATTTCCATCGATCTGTCAGGTGATTTGATTGCATTCACCGATGATCTTAATGCAGCGGCCTTGGTACCAACAAACAGCGATATGGACTTTTTAATACTCCTATATTGCCCGCTCTAAATTTTTTCTAAAAGGTTTCAACACAAACAAAAAAATCGAAATACTCAAATTAGTTTTTGGAGATCAAAATACAAAAAAAAAATGCAAAGCGCTGCGTACGTCAATAACTAAAATTAAAGCAAAAATCTTAATACCAATTTTTGCCTCACGTAAGAATAAGCGTCACTGTGAGTAACAGATGAATATCATAATAGGGGTATAAAGCAATCGCTCGATTAAAAATAATGAACGTGGCAAACATGAAATCTTGATATAATGACATTCAAATAGATATAATGACATAAAATATCCTTTTTAATATTTTCTCTAACCCAACATCGTTTCTTTAGTTCTTTAAGGCTTATTAAGGCTGTCTTACTTGCCTTTCTATGAGTATCAATCTCTTTGGAGCACCGAACTGGTTTCCGTTCCTCTCTAGGCATCATTGTACTACAAGAAGCATTAATGGATCAATTATAGGCGTTTGGGAGAATTTCCAACATGCAATCCAGGTCCTCAACTGTCAGTGAAAGCTCTTGGCACCCGACGGTACAAATCCCAAAATACTTTTCTATATTTGCTATAGTTTCTTCTTTTAGAGTTCCTTAAGGACTTCGAGAAGCAGTTCCAATTTTGTAATTCACTCAGTTTTATGTAGGTGGTCGAAAAAGCAGTGCTCCTTCACCACCCTACACTTAGAACATTCTTTTTACTTTTTGTATAAATGTTGGTTCTCGCCCATATTGCTAAAAGGTGGGTTCGTTTTTAGCAAGTAAATAAACAATGACTCACCCTTTTCGTTAATGTAGGTGCTTCACTAGATTGTGTAATGTGCGCTTACATCACATCTAAGTAGTAGTCCAATCTTCATATGTTTCGCTTTGAGGACTAGTTCCTTTAGATTACCCGGTGGAACATTCTTTTCATGGTCCATATAGGGTGCAATCAGCCAGATTTTATTTTTGCCGACCTCCAGGCTGACCGCAATTATGTCGCCATTGCTGTAATGAGAAATAAGGTTACTTTTCCTGAGAATGCAGATTAAAATGCAGGTAAATCCTATAGAATCCTTGATTTTAAAATTGACTAAATCTGGCATAGTGAAGTTACAATCTCTTCAAACATAAAACAGAAATTGGATGTATAGTTAAGAAGAGTTTTCATCGATTTAACAACCGCCTCCCAAAGGTTTCCAAAATGAAGCAATGCAGGTGAAATAAAATGCCATTGTTCCTCGCTTTTTGACTAAAACCCTGTAACGATAGAGTTATGATTATTAAACAAAATGGCCACAAATCGTTTGAGGGCCACTATAAAAGAATTAGATGACAAACCACTACCTCCATTTAAGAATAGCGTCTGTCACTATACAAATAAATAAGGCTGTATTTTCCTTTGTCAATCTGGTCCTTCTATCCCGTTTTCAATACTATTTATAATAAAGGCCCCGCATAACCAACGCAACACGAAGTTAATGGCCTGTTTTATTTTTATTTGTTGGCAGATCCTTCATTAATTGCTTGATTGGATGTCTTTGCGTTATTCCTTAAGCATATTACGCATTTATTTACAGTTTTCCGGATTGTGTTTTTGCTATGGTCTCAAAGATATTGTAAAATATCTCAGTAAAGGGTCAACTTTGGCATGTTGATTTCTGTAAGGCTGTTGATTTCTGTATACAATATTTTTGATGGTGCTCCAAAGAAATTCGTAATTAATAATTTTTTAATCGGTATTCGAAATAATTCATCATTCCATATACTTCATCGAAGCTGTAAAATGCTTTTTTACGAGTAGACAAAAAAAAAAAAAAAAAATAAAAAGAAAAATCGACCAAATTAAATTGTCTCGACTTTGATTGTGTTAAAAAAAATGTAGACGTGGTACATCCCCGTAACGAAGTAGTACGAGTCCATTTCCCATAAAAAATACATAAAACACAAAGCTTTGTTAATAAAGAAAATGGGAAAATTTTATTTTATGTCGCCAATTTTTTGTTCGTATGTTTAAAGTTCGTTATGTTCTTCTTTCGTTTTATAAATCTTACTGGCAATTTTTTTTTTTTTAAGATTGACAAATCTTTTTAAAGTTTAACGATGATTTTATTTTAAGTGTTATTATTATTATTTTTGTTATTATTTTATCGATAATGGTACGTTCTGTATTATGAATTTAAAGACTTATTCGCCGACTACTAACCAGAATTGTTGCAATTTAGGAAGTTCAAATATGACTTATGGAGATTTATAATTTGGCAACAATTTTGTTTATCAAACATTGTTGGTATCTACCTAAACGTGCTACCAGATATTATTGCACATGTTGAAAAATGATTTTTAACTTTTAGTTCCGATAACTTGAGGTCGACAATAAGTTTAGGCTTAAGCACGGTGTCTTCTACACAAAGTTGAATATATTTCAAATCGAGCATGCGTAACGTGAGAGCAGGGTGGTCATTTTGTGGTGTTATATCACACTTTTATATCATATTTGTTGGTGATAAAATGTAAACCAAAAAAAAGTCTACAAATTCAACCCTGCAAAATTAATTTTGTGGAGAACGTGATGAATAAACAGTGATATGTTGAAGTTTCTACACAACCTCAAGATTATCATATGATTGTTTTGTATGAAGTGGTATCTTACCTAGTTATACACATAATAATTTTTAATATTGTTGAAATTTAATTTTTGTGTTATTTGCTTTCGTTATTTTAAATATCGGCGTCAAAGAATATCTGGGGAGCAGAAAATAAAGCTGGTGGAGCGGGTCACAGTCAATTATATTATTGCTGCGTCCCGGTTCACATCTGCGGACGGCAAGCGACGTAAAACCCTATTTTGGAATGAATTGGTGGTGAACTTAAATGTCATGGAAGGAGCCGATAAAATTGTCAACGGTTGGCAAAAGGTAAAAGTTATTTAAAAATTTCATTACCAAATGTAACTATATATATTATATTAATTTAAGTTATCCACAGTTTCACAGTCATTTTATGACATACGTAATAAAATTAGAGACCAATTTAAGCGTAGCAGAAACCATGCAAACCAAACAGGAGATGGTGAGTCACTAGATATGGAGCTAGATCCATTAGAGGAGAGATTGCTTAGCATCGTACCTCCCGAGCATATGGATGGAATAGACTGCCCAGAGGGAGGTTTTGTACGAATGATTTTAAACACATTTACGCATTCATTTTATTAAGTGTATTTTTCTTCTAGGTCAGTACAACCATACCAAAGCTTTGGTATACCGCACAGCCTCATCCCAAGTAAAGTCACCACTGAGTGTGCCATTACAAAGTGCTTTTCGGACCCCTGACCATCCAACAGCGTACCCAGTATTGATCGTAAAAATACTCCTGGGTCATCAACTTACGTGTTCGAGAGTCAGGTAACAATTTATTTAAAATTCTCTGGTAACAATCTTAAACTAACTCATTTCAGGCAATAATACAAACAAAGATTCTCACCATGCCAGCGGAAGAGCAACGAAGGATTCCAATAACTCCGCAATTATCATCACCATCGTCCACCACCGAACGGCGAACAAGCCCACGAAGGAATAGCCGCCCTCATAATTTATATCGTACCTCTTTATCGAGGAATAGTCAAGGAAGTTTACGGTTGCAAGAAGAGGCAATCAAAGAGATTCGAACAAGTAGCCGATTGATGCAGGAGATGATCAATTCATCTGAAGAACGGCATCGAGAAACCACTCTTCTTAGAGAGTTAATAGAACTGCAGCGCGTACAACGCCAGTAAAACAAATTATTTGAATTTAATAAAATTGTTTTCGATATTTTTAAATTTTTTGAATTTTAATGGGAATATTTTTTTAAATAAATATGAAAGATAGTTTCATGGCATACGATTTTTAGTATAATACTGTATTTGATTTCCTAATGAGAACACTGTTTTGATATTGCGACAAGTGCATTTTTTTATTAAATTATTAAGCTAATTTATATAACTGGAATTATACAAATCCAAATCCTTTATTTTACAATAAAATATTATCAATAATCCTTTGTCGAACAAGACGGCCTGCTTCAAGATAAACGTTGCCACCGCTCTGCTTGGTGCAACATCTGCAATAACAATTACATCTTGAGAATCATTCTGCTCATCTTCATAGCCATTTAAAATTAAAAAATTGTGGCAAACTGCGACAGCATTTATTATTTTCGCACACTTTTGGGGCGTGTAATGAAGTTTCCGTTCACCAAGAACACACCGAAATCTATTTTTGATGATACCAATTGCTCTTTTAACTTGCCAACGGATGTTTTTATGCCGACGGTAAAACTTGTTTTGTCTTTCACTTGTTTCTTTATCACTTACAGTTATTAGGAAAGGCATCAGAGGGTATTCTTGGTCTCCTAGAAGCCAATTTTTGAGCATCAGGCGTGTTGTATTCATTTTGGAACATTAACGTACATGCCATATACCGATCCTGGATAACGTGAATTTATGTACGTAATAATATTCCGGTCAATCACAATGATTTGAGCATTTATGCTGTGCAATCCTTTGCGATTCACGTATGCCATCTCAACGTCCTGTGTTAAGCCTGCAATGCGATTTGTGAACCATCGATTAACCCAATTATGCCCGGTATCCGTTTTTTTGCAAATTCTCCAGCAATTCGGTTCCCTTCTACCTCATCTTGTGGAAATTTAATATATTTTATTAGTCACTTCTTCGATGCACTTGCAAACGGCAGGCTGTGACATATTACCAATACTTCGAATTTGGTTTTGGTACGACCCCGTGGCATAGAAATTAAATGCTACCAAACACTTAACATCAAAAGGAATATAATTTCCTGGCGAACATCCGTAATAGGTCTTCCTTGTTCTTGTCGCTGAGATGCTTCCAATTCCTCTATTAATTTTATCGCCAAGGGAGGTTTTTAATTCGGATTAATATAGGTATTATTTTTATTTATTTATCACCAAATAGTACACTATAAAACCTTTGATATGAAGAAACGTAAAACTGTATGTGATGACATTGACAACAAATTACAATTTTTGTGCTAGTGCAAGTAAGACAGCAAATATTATTGCCTTTCTAATTCACATCAATAAGCGACAATAATTCATCCACAAAGCGTACTCACTAAGTTAAGACAATTCCATTTTATCACAGTTTATATCATCAAATGTGATATAGCACCACAAAATGACCACCCAGTTATCTACATCATTTGTGTGATTTGGTTGATGTATGTACGCGCCTTTATAGTGCTTTTATTGCAATCCTTAAAGAGTTGTACTAATCAAAAATCGTTAGTCGTATTTAGTTAAAATAATTAGCGAACCAATTTTACACATCTAACACATCAGCCTTTAACATTATACATGACCACCTAGGTAGTAAAAAATCAATGAACAATTTTACAAGCTATTGGTGAAACATCCCGCCTTATGCCAAATCGATGGCAAGTCTTTTAGTAAAAACGATTGCGTGCGACACCAAGCATATTTTCTGTTACTTCCATTAGCTAAAAACTCTTATACTTATATCAACCTGTTATGCCGTTAATTTCTGACGCCTATTCAGAGCAAAGGTAGTACAAACTACTAACCAATATAAATTGATATCAGAACTAAAAATTATGGATTATAACTTTTAAATTTTGGGGTCACCAATATAGTAAACCGCCTTGGTGACTAATCGAAACTTTATTTCCTGTAAATCTTAGCGATGTGTGTATTAAATAGTAATATAATTTTAACGAGTAATGGCTTTCGTTTAAATAATGTATGATTAAAATAAATTGCCAAGGGTCACCAATGTTCGTTGATAAGCAGCAATAAAAATAACTGTTCAATCTGAAAAACTTGGGGTCACCAATATCGTTACATATGCCTTTAGCGATTCGAAACCGTACATCTTGCAGATTTATTATTTATTATATATGTTATTTATAATATATAGTAATACGCCTCACCTTTATTTGCATAATTCGTTTCTTTCAAGGAGTGGAATCATGTAAAACTAGTTAACAAAAAATCTAATATAAAACCAATAAAATTCTATTGTAAAACTAAAAACTTGCAAATATATTTAAAAATCCAGAACTTTAGAAATAACTTTAGAAATTTAGGGTCACCAATATTGTAACGCTTTTGACAACTATTTAAACTGTACATCGTTAAGAATTTGGTTGTTTTTGTAATATACACAATTAGTCAATTTTTAACGCAATATCTTTAAGGTATGGAATGATTTAAATTTCAATAAAAAGCCAAAAAGCTATAAATCCTAAATAATACAAATTTTAAATTATGCATATTTTAAAAACCTATAAAAATTATTGGTGCCTTGTTGAAACTGTATCTTCTGTATCTTTACAATAAGTTAAAGATGTTAATAAAGGTCACCAATTTTCGTTAATTGTGCTTTCCTTAAATTTTATTTACTATTTTTGTAATCAGTAGAATTGTTGATATTTACTTTATTTACAAGCAAAAGGCAACTTTATTAATTTCACTGAAAAAGTTGTGGGTCACCAATATTGACTCTCTGCAAGAGTAAAATTAATAATTGCCTTATAGTACTTTTCAGTTAAAAAAACTCGGGGTCACCAATCTAGTAATCTACTTTGTTGCCAATTTTAAACAATATATCGTCGAGCACATATTGCGAGCACAGTGTTTTAAAAATAGAATTACACATTTCTTTAATTCATATAAAAACACTCCCCTTAAGGTCGGAAACCACTTTAAAATCAATAACAATAAATAAAGATTAAAGCAAAACAAATTCAAAGTCCTTAACAATAGAAATTCTAAATCTTATTTAAAACAATCAAAACAATTTTGGTTATAATTCTATCATTATTTATCCGATTTTACCCATCACAAGTATGGCTCGTTTTGCTGCTTTATTTGTCTCCCTCGAACAACAATAACCTAATAGTATACCAAATCCAGGAAATGTGTGATAACAATTACTCGGCATTAATATAAATATTTGCTTTAGTCATTAATCAAATTGTTATCAGTAATTTTGATAAATCCGGATTAAAAATGAGGAAAAATAAAATTTTTGAGGTTTGGGTTGAATGGTATGATGAAAACGACGACGAGTTTGCTGTTTCATGGCGATATATACATATGGTAACACGTGAAAATTATTTTTATATACCTGGGTGGATTTTTACGGTGCCGACTGTATATCCTACATTTATAAAATGGTTAAGTACAATAAATTTTGAAACGATGACAACAAAAATGCTTAACATTCTATTATGTGTGTGTATATATAGCTATATGTTGTGTCGGTAGGAACCAGGAGGAGTATTAAGTTTTTTTTTTTTTTTTGAACAAGCAAGCACACAAAATGTATAAAACATTAAGCCGATTTTCCGCAACAGAAAGGAAAACAATAAACATTTTTTTTTGTTTTGTAGTTGTTTTGGGGTCAAAAGTAGAACGATAAATTTTTCTTTGGAAATTGTTTTGTGGATTTTCCGTCGTTTTGTGAAAATATATAATATTTAGTGGGATATTGTTGGGGTGGTAATTGGCTTTGTTACTTTTGTATTGTATTAAATTTTTGTCGAGATTTTGTTTTATGTTTATCGAGATGAAGTTAATTAATTTATCGTTTATTATACGATTTATGAGCAGGTTTTGTGAATGCGATAAACATTTTGGGTTTTTTTTTCGGACAAAACGTTGATAGGATTTATAACCTAATTGTGTACTTAAAGTATCATTTTCAAAAATAATTTTATGATTTAGTTTTATTTTTTAAATTATGTGTGACCTTGGTAATATAGAAGGTTTTTATATCAATTGAATCATTTTCTTTAAATTTCTTTAAATAAGGAAAACTAACACAATATTGCGAAAAAAAAAAGATTTACAGCTCAATGCCCGCCAAGAAACTCTTTGGCTTAAATGTGAAGGCCATATATCCCAAACCAATATGTTGTTTTAAATTGGAAATGTTTTTGGTAATGTTGGTGTAGCAAAAAATCAGTTGATAATAGTTTCCAAATTTAGTATTTAATCCAAGAGTGTTACAAGAGCTAAATACCTATTTAAATTTAAGTACGTATATATTTTGGTCTGGTAATATTTTTAAATTGTCAATTTCATAGAAATTTTTGTTCTTTTCTGATTTAAAAATCTTATATTGAAAATAACAGAAAATAAATAAAATAAACAAAAGAAGTCAAATCCACCTAAACATAATCGATTTCAATCGATCCACATATTTTAGCTATTGATTTAAATCCAGCCAACATTTTATTTAGGTCCACAATTTAACTGGGGAAATGCATAAATCATTTAGCCCAACATTTTGGAATCAATTTCATCGTCAAAGTGGTTAACCTTAACATTGGTCCTTCGAGCCGGATATTTGTTATTCTGCGATTATAAAAAGCTCGACTATTGAACAATATTGAGCACCTGCAACTGAACGTAAAATTCAAGTTGAAGGTAAAATATTTTTGTTGGATCTATAAATACGTGCATGAAGACAACTATTTTGAAGCTATAACAAACCTCAACACGTGAATCCGTTCTAAATTTATGGCGGCAGAGAATGTACCACAGGAGACATCTTTTATGAAACCACAAATCCATCATCCATAAGTTCAATTGCCAAAGATCAACAAACCACCTTTCTCTGGAGATTATACGGAGTGGCAATCCTTTTTATGATCTTTTCTGGAATACCATACTCGAGTCAACACCACCGAACTCGGTACAAAAATTCCAAAAAATTGAAAGGATATTTGCGAGGTGAAGTAATAGTCTTATTAAAGCATTATTGGCTTGCAGGCAAGTTTTGTAACCGAGAAATGTAAAGATTAGCATTGAAAATGATAAATACGAGTTTATTTGTTTCTGGGTTAGAAAGTTCAGTTGCCGGGTCTATTAAAGTTTTAGTCCAAATTACCGTAAAACCTAATCACCATTCTGAGTTTTGTGAAAAGCCCTTGTCTTAGGTCAATTATTTTCTTAATCTCCAGCTGGCTGATCCAAAATTCTACAAATTAAATGAAATGGATGCTTGATTAGTGTCGACCATTTTTGAACCTAATGAGACCTGCGAGGAGTTTAAAACAAAGACAAATGGACCAGTTTTGCAAAAAATTATTTTTGATTGGGTTACATCCGGAAGATGCGTCCACCACATTGGAATGCAATTTACTGATGTTAACAAGTGACAGTATAAATCTTTATTTGGGTAAAACACTTCGTGGCTTCTAAAACATTTTGTGAGACCCATTTTTTGAAGATGTAAAAAATTACATCTCAAGCCGTTTTATTATGAAGTTGGCTTTTAAGAAATCACCGAAAATCATTGGGAAATCATTAAATATCTCATTTAAAGCCTGAGAGAAATTGAGCGTCGGTTCACATGCGATCCAGAGTTTTATGGATAGTACCAAGACTTCAAGGCCGATTATTACTAACTCAATCATATGGAAGAAACAAAACAATCTGATGCTTACCTCACATGGCATTATTTACCTCTTCATAGAGTATTAAAGCCAACAAGTTCACCTAGGAAAGGTCGTCTTTGACGGATCATCTTTTTTGACGGAGCCAAGACAACTTCTGGAATATCACAGAATGACCGCTTAGCGATTGAACAAATAGAACCAGGTTCTCTATATTCAATAATATTAAGATTCCGAGAACATCGATTCAAATAAGGACACCAAATTTAAAAAATAGTGGGCGCAACAAATGATTTGAACCAATTCGTCGCTTTTGTTTTACTACCATCACCTATGGATCTTTATCTGCCTCATTTCTTACCACAATGTATGCTAACATGACAATCTAAAATATGATGGAGAAGAAACTATTTAATTGTAATCTACGGCTAAAGTCTTTTCATCCAATGCCGCCTTTTCCATCAAACATCCAATAATTTTACACCCTAAATCTCTTAGAGACTGTTCACACCGAACGCGAATCGCGAATTACAAATATATTCCATACGCGAATTCGCAAATTCGATTCACACTAAACTCGAGCGAATTTTTATGTCAACATCTATTTATTTTGGACATTTAATAAACAAATGAAGTTCTATTTGCAATGGTCATAATCAAAAATAAAGATATAATATTTAGGTAAAATATTTTTTTACGATATCACAAACAAATGAATAGAATTTGAATTGTGATTTGAAAAATTAGTACGAATGCCAAAATTTGTGCTAGTTAAATTGTGTGGAACGCGAGTGGAAAGTAATTTTTACACCAACGAATTTTTGGTCTATGACATATTAAATACGAATTTCCTTTTTTTCATTATTTTGAACTTTTTTTGAAGAAATTTAGTTTAAAATTAAGTATTTTTATGTATCAGTATCATAAATAGAAAAACATTTTGTATTTAATTATTTTTTATGTCATAATATTCTAAAAATAGCTTATTCGCATTTCGCAATTCGCGGTTGGTGTGAACAGTCCCTAATAGTAAACTAATAGTAAATGAATACATATCAATAACAAACATGTATAATATAAATACACATAGTACTACCATGGTATGTTACCCAATTGACGTGCTAGATGTCGCTATTTAAAAATATTTGTATATGTAATCGCCTAAATGTCATATATTTATACTAAATTTTGACGTTATTCTATCGACCTGACATCTGGAACATCAATCGATAAACAGTTTTTTTCTTATGAAGGTAGTACTACACAGTTAAAAATCTTCTGTTTAAATGGAATAGAAGCCTTGTATTAAATTTTATACAATACAATATTCTATTATAATTTAATGCAAACCACCGATAAACAATTGTTTAATACAATACTATTAAAAAATAATGATATTGCATTAAATATTTTTGTTAAAAATGAGTGCAGCGGATAAATCCATTATTTTACTCTTATTTTTACTCAATTTTACTCTCATCGACAGTTATCATAAGCAAAAAAAAATTATAATATGTACTTTTTATATAATATGTATAGAAGAGCTATTATATATTTTTTGTTTCGTTTCTCGATCGGTAAATTTTTATATTCTCGACTTATCCTGAATATTTCATTTATATTTGTGTAGCGTTTAGTGCAGATCCATTTTAAAATGATATTTTTTGTTTTTTATTTTTTATTTGAATTAAGAGAAAAGTAGAGATATTTAGGTTGGTGATAAAAAATAAAATATAATATGTGGTCAACATGTGGTTAATAAAAATTATTAAACATAGTGATAGCGAGTTTAAATATAAAGATTTCGTAATTTCAGGTAAGTCGCACGTTTAATTTGTTGATTATATAGTTTTTAATATGTAATATTAGAAGTATTAGTTTTTAATATGTAATACTGGAAGTATTAGTTTATACTATACTAAGGTCACATGACAGTTTCTAGTGATTTTATTGGCTTATTTACTTAATAGAATTAGTATTAAAAATTTAATACTTAATATTTAATTAAAAAATAATTTATTAAATAATAATTATAAAAAATTTTGATATTATAGTTCTTACTAAATATACTAACTTAAGTTTTTTTTCAAACTTAAATATTTTAGATGACATATCTCATTTTGTGGATTGCGAAGAAACGCTTGTTCCAGCCGATATGTTTATAGGAATAATAAAACAATGTTATACTCATCCATAATTTCACCTGAATATTGTATTAAAATAGAACCTACATCAGCTTTACAAAGGAGTGGTACTAATAATTCTTAAAAATTAATAGAAACAAGTTGCCATAATATTAATTTGATTAATTTTAATTTTTAATCAAATAAAACAATAAAAATATATTATAAACAATGATATCTATTGAAAAATAAAAACCAATTTTATAAAAATACAATACAATATTGCATTATTACTTTTAAATAGAGGCTGCATTTGAATATAATGGTTCCATCCATTATACTAATAAAATGGTGGCACCATTGAAAGTTAATAGAAACAAAAACACACATTTTAATAGATCTTGTTTTAAAAAAACTAATGGTGTCTGTATTAAAATCTAATAATTCAAAATTGATATTTTTTAATACAACTTGCATTAAAAAAATGTAATGATTTTCTTCTATTAAAATGTAATAGAAAATTGCGTTGGACTTATATACAATAGAAGTAGTATTGTATTTTCGTAATTTTTTTTTACTGTGTATGTGTATTTATATTACGCCCATCCCAAACACTTGCGATTCCTAGACAAAATTACTGGATTTCCAACGGTTGAAACCTAGTTCGGCAAGTTATAAATAAATGCATCGTTTGCGCAAAATATAAATGGAAAGTACAACACCAATTGATGAAAAGCCTACCACGCACCAGAGTCGAGCTAATAAGCCCATTTTTAAAGGTTGGTGTAGATTTCGCAGATCCTTTAACAATACACCTACGAAGAGGCCAAGGCCAAAAATCGTATAAGGCATATATATGTCTGTTCATATGGCTGGGCACTATAAGGCACTCCAACTTGGAAGTAATCGGTTACATGATATCCGATGCTTCTCTATAGGCGCACTAAAGTGGTTAACAGCAAGAACAGGAGTGTGCCGAGATATTTATAGTGACAATAGGAGCAGTTTTATTGGCCCCAACCCCTCATTACAAGAAATTTTTAACAAGTTAATAAAAAATTCCAAAACACTATATGTTTTATTCTTTCGGACAATTCATTGGCCTTAAATCTTAGCATTTTAATCCCTTTAGTAAGTGTCACTATGCAGGAGTCACTATCATAACGTTTGAGGTGATTTGCAATTTAACCGCCGAAATCAAAAGTATTATAAACTCTAGACCGACGATCTGCGCTCTACATTCTATACGAATATTGACATTTTAACACCATCCCACTTCTTCATGGGTCATGCAGGCTCGAAGATAAATGAGGCCGATATTAATGATCTGAAGCCATCTTTTCTGACAAGGTGGCAAATGGTGCAACAACTAGCTCAACATGATAAACTCAAGAGGGTTTGAGTTGTACAACGGTGTTGTATACGAATCCATGTTGTTGAGACTTCAGACGCTATTCAAGTTTTGACATTAATGCTGTGTGCTTCAGAAGACTTTTGAGTTAAACATTTCAAAATTCATGAATTACTACTGTTAATTATCTCTATATATATTTTGTTTAAGGGACCTTAAAAAGCCAGCGAAACAACTCGTTGTTTCGTAAACAACAAGTAGGGAAATATCTTTTTTTTGTTGTTGTATTTAACTTTTTTAAATTCATAAAAAGTTGAGTCAAACGTAAGGCACAGATAAAGACTTTTATCCTAGTGACATCTCTTGACATATTACTTAAAGTAATAGACTATCGAAAAGTTTAATTTGAAAAATCTTCTGAGATGCATATAACATTTAAAGTCAAATAATTAAAGACAAATAATCATATACAGTTAGTTCAAATAATTTTGATATCGATGAGAGAACCGACATACCGCGATAGTTTTTAATGTTAGTTCTTTATCCTGATTTAGAAATCGGAAAAATATAGTAGCCGCATATTCGATATATATTTGAGAAAATACTCGATTCCTCAGAGACGCATTAAAAATTAGTAATAATACTAATAGTGGTAAGAACATATTAATGTCTTGAGCATATTTAAAGTTATCAGAACCACAACCCAATTAAACATTGGATATACCAAAGATTACTTCATCTTCAGAATTGTAGGGTTATTCTTTTACTGATATTCAATTCGAAAATTAGTAGAAACATCAACAGTTATACAATGTTCATTCAGGTTTTGAAGACACTCTGAAAACAATATTAGCAAATAATTCACATATTTCTTGATTTTATAAGCAGTAGTAACATAGTTTTAGCGACATCATTTGAGGACACTCGGGATACTTTCTTTTAACCTCAACAAATGTTCAAAACAGTCTCAGGATAGAGATAAGTATATTTTTACGCTTTAAAGTATAATACAATTATTTAGCACGAAAAATAAATGAGTTAAATAGACAAAACACGTCGCAACACTCTCAATACACACAAAATTATAAAATGCATTTAAATTGCAGGTTAAAAAAATGTTCTGCACGAAAATTAAATGAAATAACCGTTAAACAAACAAAACACACCACAACACTCAGTTGATACAAAATTCTAAAATGTAAATGAATTAAAGATTCAAAGAATTTATTTACCACGAAAGTTAAATGAAATTAACGTTAAACAGACAAAATACGTCAGAACACTCTCAATAAAAACACACAATTCTCGTAACTCTGGTTTTGATCATATGGTATCGTTTATAAGTGCTACTCTATTTTTTTTTTTTTTTTTTAATTGACTTTATTTATTACAATCTAGTCTCCTGGACTAATGAGCAATTTGTTTCTGACTTAATTTACTAATATAAAAGTGCTACTCTATAATGAGAAATAGTTAAGCAGCCTTTAAAATAACTTCTAAAGGATATTCGTAACTTTAAAAACCACTGATAATTCTAACGTGAAAATGCCGATTGCAATATTGGTGACATTACCTTTACAACAGCCATCAAATGAGGCTAATACCGAGTACTTTAGAAAATTACAAAATTTCTGATCCTTTACATTCAGATCGAATTAAAACGAACACAACTAACTCGTCAGTTTAAACGAGCTAGAATGTATCTAACCTTGCCTAATCGAATGCTTCTTCACATATAATTACTTGGTATTACGCCTGATATAGGGTCGGCACAAAACCAGCCCTTCTTTAGTAAATGTAGTTATGACAAAGCTCATATAGTGACTCAATAACAGCTTAAACATGAAACATAAGGAAAGGCACCGCAACAATGGTTGTAATACATTTTACCTGTTGCTATGCGATGTTCTTAAACTATGTGCCCATGAGATTGCCAAGTTTTTAAACGAGCCGCATATACCTTGAAGAAGCTCTCAAGAGCTATATTAATTCATTCAACTGCATGTAAATATCACTAAAAACACCAAAGTTTCTCATAAACCATTAAATGGCATAGATTTATAGCATAAACCTAAACTCTCCATTATGATAATACTAACAAAATATGTATTGAGAAATTACTATATTTTCACCATTTTCCCATTAGTAAACCACGTACAAAAAAAAATCAGTTTATAATTAACAAAACTCAATAATTTATTTGGCAAAATCGAATATATTCATGAGGCAAAAAAAAACTTTTCCAATTTTCCCATCACCTCAAAAACCACAAAACAAATAACAACCAGCAAAAAAAAAAAGGGATCAGCGTGATAGTTAAAAATATTCAAAAAAAAGGATATTTCTACCAAACATATTTTTTCTACGCTTTTTATTTATATATTCATACATTTTCCAACAATATTTTGATTTTCCCCGTATTCCGAAAGTCCTTAAAATTTTATTGGTATTCTCATTCTCAATTACAACCCTCACCTATATCTATATATCGAACTGGTTCACATCCCTTTTTTTTGTATGTGAAGTCGATTAAGGAGTGGAAATATAATTTGGTTTTGTGAATTATAAGGGTGGATACACTTTTTATATAAAACTTTAAGGTTTATTAAAAATGGGGCGTTTCCCAACCAAAGAGACAAAAATAAAATAGAGAGAGAGAGAGAGTGAAAGAGAGTTTTGTATAATTTCCTCATGTTCGACACTATGTGCAGAGTAAAACGAGAGTTAAATTATTATTATTATTATTTTTTGCTGATAAGGAGTCTTGTGTTATCACAAAACAGTCTCGTACGTATGTATGTATTCACAATATTTCTAAATCTTCCAGCTTCTTCTTACCAAAGCTCTTTAACGTATACTGTACAGTAATATTGTTTTTGTTACAACGATAATATTTTCATATTTCTAAACATGTTGATCTTTTCGTGTTGTTTTTGTATTTTATGTACAATAATTTTCCATTTTTGCCATATTTGAAAAACGAAAATAAAAAAAAAATATGAAAATGAAAATAAGAAAACATGAAAATGATAAGAAACATAAATTTTTCATTTTTATGAGCATAGCTTGGTACATATATACAAATTTTATGGTGTTTTCTATATGTGTGTTGTGCTTTGTGTATACCAATTTGTTGGTAAAACGATATAGGTAGGTGTGGTGAAGATGTTGTGTGTTCTTGAGTTTTTATGTTTTGATGGTTCGAATATTTTACATGTTGAAGATTGGTAAAAATTAGTTATCATATTGAATATTTATATATGCTGTGTGTGTATGTATATTTGTTATGTTTCTATGTGCGGGTTGAGGGGTGTAAAATACTTGACAGTTTTTACTGAGTTCTAGTTATGAGTTATTTAAAATACGAGGAAGACATATTCGTTTGGTTTGAAATTATTTATTATAACATATCATGGAACAGCAACAAATATTTTGCCACTGTAAAAATAACTATACATCAAAGTAATATGCTATGCTACAAATCATTTGAGAGCGTTGTCAGATTTCATAACAGCTACTTTAACATAACTACTATATATACTTACTATATTATATACTATATTAATGCCTGCTGTACTTTGAAAATGCAATTTGTTCCCCTTTATGTCCATTTCGGTGCATATAAGCCGTCTTCTTGATAGCCTAGATCATGTTAATCTACTGGGGTTTTTTGCTTTTAGTTTCCGCCATATTTTTCGCTTTTGCTAGAAGCCCTTCAATATTCGATTCACAGCCAGAAGCCCTTCAATATTCGCGGAGGGACTTATTAAGAAACTACTGTAATTTTTAGACATGTCCGCTTTATTTTAATGGCCTTCTGCTGTCTTTCGCATAATCCTTTTCAATAACCAGTCATATCCAGCAAGTGGATTAGGCAGTATGATGGATGATTTCCTAATGCCTTCGGTCTTTTCGGCTGAAGTACTAGATGTTAGACTTTCCACTGCATAAGGAATATTCCTTCCTCTAGGATCCTGGTCTACCTTTTCACACAATTCTTGAAAGCATCACTATTGGCTTGCTTTGATGGAATACTTAAGTTCTGAGCGAAAACCACAATATTATTTTCGAAACTCGGATTTCGTTTCAGGCCTTTCACCGTGATATAAGCATCTAGCACGGATCATTTTTTACACAGTTCGGCTATTTCCTTGATTCACCAAAACACTGAAATCTTCCAGCTATCTATCGATCTCCATGGCATTGCTATATGCATCACAAGCTATTGCAATGCAATCTGTCGTTTGAGATACTTGATTTTCTGCAATTCCTGACAAAACTCTTATATCTTCCAACATGAAAATAAAAAGCTTTTCGTCAAACATTTAAGGATCCCAGCCATTAAATTCCCGTTTTTTTTTTCGAAACATCCCTTAGTTGTTTTCATCATGCAAAACGCACACGATGGCTTGGTGATCACTCACTAATCTATGTGAGATAAACTGTCGAGCTAGTACTACCCCTATCATTGACCACTCAACTACCCAGGCATTAAAATAACCCGCAATCAACAAATGATTATGATTGCGTGTGTCACTAATCAAACGACCCAGAAAGAATTTGAACTCCTTAATGGTTGCACTATGGGACGAGCATAGCAGCTATAGATGCGTGAATACCATCAATCTTAAATCTTACAAAACCAGATTCAGCTTCACTAGCATCTTCTTGAAAGGGTATCTTCTTACAGACATAACAGCAGTGCGATTTGAGAAATCAGCTACCAAAATCTTACTATCCAACTCCCTGGTTTGTTTCGCATACAATAACAAAGTCTGCGTCTATTTCAAACTACTAGTGGAAAGTAAGTTCAGGCCAATGCCTTTATCACTACAAAGAAAGCATTTCGGATTATTGCTGTAGCGTTTTGCTACATGACAATCTTTTCCGCACTTTCTATACACAGGTTAGATCTAGCCTTCGAACTCCTACATTGTTGAACTTGATAACCAATCCCTATTTTACCTTTGGATATGACATTCTCTGCTATTTGGTTTGAAAGGCTATTTGTGACGTATAAGAAGTTTTCAACGTTTTTAAAAAGGCAATATATTTTGTTTCTCTCACCAGCGATTTAATAGCCTTAAGTTCTTCGTCTTCTTGTTATGTGTTCCTTATTCCTACAAAGGCTTCCTGTACCAAGGATTTAACATCAGGTTCCTGACCGATACTTTTCTCTAATTGAGATTAGAGACTTTAGTAAAAGATATTCCGTCGTAGTTTGGCTAATATGAATCACTTTTTCCCTACACCAGTAAGTTCTGAGTCCACCTTCACTTTCCTTAGTAGTTCAGTATACGATACAGCTTCTTATTTTAACCAAAAGCGCATCCGGTTGAGTTGGTCGTTTCCGATTTCCTTTTCTAAACCTTGATCCTTATTTGGATGCCATAACTAAAACGGTTTAATTAAAATTCAAAAAAGTCCTTGGAAAAAGGCCACTTTACTTTTCTTTTTTCCCATCTGACTTCAGAGAGGCCTTAGATTTCAACGTGTTAACATTTAATTTCCTTCTCTACTTGTGCTGCCATTGATGTTATTGCTAGATTTCTGATGATCGATTTTTTGATTTATACGGGCCATATACGGCAGCAAAGGTCGATATTTGTTTTTTTATACGTTTTGTACTATTATTTCGGTCGATTGAATTATTGTTTGTAATTATCCTTAATAATGTTTTCAAGCAGTCTATTTTATTTGTGTTAACATTGCATTCGATTTCGTAATGTTATTATTGAATGATGTATGCTGCATCTTCAACGTGGCAAGAAATGATGAATAAGTTTCATTTGGCGTTTTATAATTACCGACAGGAAGCATCAAAAATTTAAGAAAAACAGAAAGAGTTAGCATCCTTGATCTCAATTTGAAAACTTTGCTACATCCTTATACTGTTGCCAAAAGTGAGCAAAACTGTTTAACCGAAATTTAGAAAGTCTTAAATAAAGGGCACCCGATGAATTCAGTTCTGGTAGAAAAATAAATTTAACAGTTCTGGTTAAACATTTAGTCAAATAAAGAAAATGTTGCTGGATATTCTTAAAGGCAAAATGAAGAATCACTGCATATATTTATTTATTTTTATTTTTTGATATATTTATACAAAGCTTAGCAATGACCTTCCAGGAAAATTTTTTATATCACTTTTTTGACATATGGAATTGGACTTCCACGAAATGTGCTTTAAAACTTCCAACACTGGTTGTTACATGGCTAAGACGTACCATCCAAAATTACAAGAATAGGTTAAAAACATATTTGGTTTAAATATATTTTAGCCTCTAAAGACAGCTTATGGATACATTTAGTAGTAGGACTGCTATTGGTAACCACTTTTGATATAAATATAAATTACTGACCTACATATAGGGCTGGGAAAACCATTATATTTACCATAGAAATCTAGGACTTCATTTAAATTTGAGTAATGCGTCTTTATATTTTGAATCCTTTGGGGTATCTCTATGAAAATTGTAGTCTGTGATGGCCTAGGTGAGAAATACCATTTGATATCATCACTCACTTGCAAAGCCTACATATTTTTAAAATATGCATTTTTGGTTTAAAAATTCGTTGTTCTGATGTCTGTTATTGTGCAGTTCTGCTAGTCTTTGAAAAACAAATGTAACACGAAATACTGTCGTTCGAGTATAAATGCGCACCGTACGATCTACTTTAACAATTGGCCAATTATATGGTTAAATTGAACATAAACTTTTTCATCCAAAGTCACTACAGTTTCACTATGCTGCGATTGTTTTTTTTTTTTTTGGTTTTTCATATTAAATTTTTCACAATAAAATTTCCATAATTATTTGTGTCTGTATAAAATTAACATTTGTATTCAGTTATTTTTTCGGTTCCATTCTCTTGCTTTTTGGCATTGTTTTTAGTGCAGAAAAACATCTTGAAATTATATTTTCATTTTTCGGTAAAAAAACATTTATTTTAATTTCAAATGAAGTTCTGGTTTTTTGCAATTTCATTTTTTTATAGTTCGGTTCATGTTTCATGTACAGGTATTGCACGTAGACCGTTGTCTCAGCATATTGCATAGCAACATTCAACTTTTTGTATTCACCACAAAAATATACTACATATTTGAAAAGAGTTGCCCAAATGTATGTGATGTGTGAGACAACAGCCATTTTATTTTTTGCGTATAGAAAAAGATTTGACAAACTTAGCTATGGTGGAAATATTTGTGACTGTAGATTTTAGTAAACGGATACAAAGCCAGTTGTGAATATTCTAAAATTTAGTGGATCTAATCAGATTTGCGGGAATTATAATTATAATGCTAACAGTGAGACGGACGGTCAACTAATACAGAACATGTAAAGTTTAATCAGCTTTCACGGGAATCTGCTAATTTTAAATCTTTAGAGTTTCAGTTGGAGCTGACAGATTCTCATTACAAACTGTACTATGAATATTATGAAACGATAACGGAATTTTTCCATAAAGATGATGAGGAAGAAGAGGTGCTCGATTATAAGCCTCCTTGTACTGACTTAAATCAATCTTTTGTTGTAACAAAAGAAATTCCAGCTAATTCCGAAATTGCTATTTTCTATCTTCTCGGGAAATTACGGTGAATGGTTAGATTTCAAAAACTTGCCTCCACTTTAAAAAAAATTATCTATATAGTAAAAAAACAAACTGGCCGAGTTTTCGCGCAGTCTTATTAGCCACCCGTTCATTTTGCCAAAATAGCCACAACAAAATTGGCTCATGCAAAATTTACCATCATCATTTTTATTGAATGATGTTCTGCATTCTGAAGCAACAATTTACGAAGATAAGTTTGTGATTCTTTCCCGGTTAAAGCAAAAACATGTAATATTTCGGCATATTTTAATCAGTGTCATCCAAAAGGTATATCGTCAAATTCAAGTTGCTGAAGTTGATCGGCATTTTCAGTTATTTTTAAGGACTTTCCACCCAGGTTATCAAACTAACATTTTTCGCCTGTGCATCGTAATGTATGGGACCGCACCTGGGGCCCATTTGGCTATAAAGACATTTTATTGGCGACGGATAAAAAAGAACATTTCCTAATCGGCGCTCGAGTGGGTGTAAATTCAATCGAGGAGCTTTTGGATATTAGAATATAAATCACGAAATTGCTGGAGGCGGGAAGCTTCTAATTATTCAAATTCTATTCCAATAAAGAGGCGATAATTTAAACAATTGTCACCCAGCATCGAAAGAAGTTCTTAAAATCGACATGATGTAGTAAAGACGCTCGAACTATTCGCGCTCAACTAAGCTCACTTGAGACTATTACGATTCCTAGGTTTGTACTTCAAAGGCACTAGAATCGAGTTGCATGCTTTTTCGGATGCAAGTGGCTGCGTATATCTCTGTTCATGTTTCGAAAACTGTTACGATCGCCATACTAGAACTGCTGACTGCCAAATTTCTTGCTGATTTGGTGTGCCGACTATAGAGCGAGATTTTAATCACGCCCTCAGAAGAATATTATTGGACCGATGCTTTAATTTGTGTGAGATAGTTAAATAAGGAACCCCTTAATTGGAACAGAGTCCAAAATTCAACAAAAAACTAAAATTGTGTGTCATCGGCAGTTGCGCTTCTTGCCGAGTGAGCTTTCTAATTCTCACAGAGTCCTGTGCCAAAATGTGGAAAATCAACCCCCTCCATACCAGCCAATTGAGGATGAGGAGGATCGACGCAGCTTGAAAATTGCTCTATTCGAGCATCTTATTCGAGATATCTCCGACCCAATGACATTCTTCAGCAATTTCAGAGATACTTGACTTAGCTTTGTTTTGCAATGTCTCCTATGATGACAAAGAATGAGTGCAAATTACTTTTACAATGACATGAATTGACTCACTGTTACACCATGATACCTTCGCCAACTTGATGTTTTAGCGCTGATCGAGGAATGGTAACTAAAATTTCGCAAAAAATTGGGGACCACCAAACAAGCTTGCCCCAGTGCTTGCATGAAGTGGATCTTTATACCCTTTTGAGCTCCTAACTTTTGTGAGTGTTGGGACGCTTTAATTAAAATTATGAAGCAGTTCATCCGTAATGTAATTGGAGAAATAAAGACTACAGTCGATGATTTTCAGACAATTGTTAAACGGGTGCAGCTGTAATAAACTTGCGTTCAATAACACTTGTTTCTGCATAACGATCTTTAATCGTTGACTCCCGGTAATTTTATTTATGGTGGACCGCCAACATCACTGCTGGAATTTCCATTGGATATGCATTTCAATCGCATCAAATTGCATGTCAAATGAACCGCACAACAATTCTGGCTACACTTTCACAAGGAGTGTTTGTTCACGCTATAATCTCGATCCCGCTGGAACAAGTGCCAGCAAAAAATTATGGTGCGTTTCTTCGCAAAAACTTGTCGCCACCTTTGTGGTGGTTGGTTGGTCACATGGTTAAAACTAGTTCCGATCACCAAGAGACCGTTTGGGTCTTCAGAGTGCTTATACATAGCGGGGAATATGAGCGAGCTATTTGTAAAATTGCAGTGCTACCAATCAGGGACAACGAACCAAAACAATTTTTTGGGGCTTAATTCGTCCAAGGTGGGGACCATTTCGAATTGTAATTCAACTTTAAAATTCTTTCTAAAAAGTTTGTACACGCCATTATTGGGTAATTTTGGTATTCGCAAATGTAGCCAAAAGATGGGAAAAAATAATTACTATAGCGATTGACAATACTTTGAATAAAAGCGGAGACTTGTTTTTCATTTCAAAAATACCAAGTAATACAATATATTTTGTCGATGCAACGTTATACGATGCCGCCCTGTAAAATAACTACGTGAACACAATTATTTTTCTGGACTAAGTTCACATTTATGCATAACTTACCATTTAGTCGGAGATAAAAAACAAAAACAAAAAAAAAAAAACAAGAGATGAATTATGATTAATTGTTTGCAAATGATAATGGAAAATTTATTTAAATTATTGAAAAGTTTTGTATATTTTCATTTTGTGAAGAGTAGAAAAATCTGTTATTTTATTTTTGTTTTGTTATGTTAAATAAGACATATTGTGGAAAAAAACTTTTCATATTCATAACAACAACAGAAGTGCAGTTTGGGTTTTGGTATGTATGTACGTGTGGAAAACACAACAATGTTAATGAAAGCTTTACAAATGCTGTGCTTAATTTTCCGTCTCTTTCGCAATTCAAACGTAATTATTTTATCGAATAGAATTTTCTTTTGTTTTTTTTACAACTTTTTAATGCATGGGGGCATAACGGAAAAGTTTATAACATTTTTCCAAAAGCTTTATTTTTTACGAATTTTCTGAAAACTTTTAATTCTGCTGGTATCTGTGTGTGTATGTATTTTAACAGTATAACAAAACAATGATTTTCATTTTTTTTCCATCTACATACAATATTTAATTTATAAACGAATGAACAGCAGTAAAATTGTCAAACGGAAGCGAAAATATTTTTTCATTTGTTTCTGTGTAGAAATTTTCCGACCCAAAAATATATATGTATATATATATAAAATTAAACAAAATGTAGAAAAAATCCGGAAGTTTTGAAAAATTCGGAAAAAAAAAAAATTTGCAAAAAAATTCTTTTTCGGTTTTAATAAATTAAATTTTATTGTGTCTCTAATTTTCCGGAATAACTGTAATTTATGTTTTAATATTTCCTTTTAAAATATGGAAAATTCATATTGTGTGGTGGAAATATGAAAAAATAAAAAAAAAAAATCTATTCTGTGTATATATATGAAAATGTTGGTCGTATTGTTTTTTTTTTGGCGAAAATTTACAATATTTTGTGACCATTGTGAGTGTGTGTGTGTGTAGTTTATGTTTGCGGAAAATTCACATGTTTGACTCTATGATGGGGAAATATGTATTCAAATTGGATTAACTCATACGAAATAATAATTGAAACGGATTACAATGTGTATAGTTAAATAATTTATCGGGAATATTTGATACATTTTATTTCAGTGGATGGAACCTTCACGTCTTTACGTATGGACCTAAATTTTACAAATGTGAATTACCAACTTTCAATTTATTAGGTCGTTTGAAACATTAAATTAAGGATTAAATATATTTTTCCGGGATGTTTTGGTTTCTACTTGTTTGTGTTCAATACATCGAGATATCGTAATGTTTGCAATTTCAGTTAGCATTTCTATGAATTGGATCCATTGTTTTTCTAATTCTATACTCAGCTTTTCATCCTAATCAACACCAGGTATCTGCAGATTCTGCATCAATAGTTTTGCTTGGATGATTATCGGTACAAAAAATCCTAGTGGGCCGAATTATTTGGCAACTGCGGCTAGTATTATCTATTTTGTTGGCTCTTGGATTTAATTTGATGATCTTATCTTAAACTCAAATATGTCTAGTTTTGGGTTCCTTGTAGCACATGAAGCGTTTTTACGGTTTCATCGACATTTATGGAGTACAATCTCGATCCCTTTAAGGTACATCTACATGAATTATTTGTTCTTGGTTTGTACTTGCCTATTTTATTTAGATGAAATCCTCCTGCCTTTAGTAGTTTTATATGAGCTGTGATTGAACTTCCACTGCCTGACGCTGGATATGTCTCTGCATATTTCAAATATGTCACTTTCATTTAAAATGCATTTAATGCAGCACAGAGCGTATTTTTTCGCAGCTGGGTGTGGAACCTGTTCATGCAACGGCAGAACCAACTTCATTCAATTCATTCAAAAGCCGGGTATTTTCATAAAAATTGTCTATAATTATGCTCAGATTTGTATTAATTAAAAAAGCAAATTACTTAATAATTAAATCTGATGCTCATTGCCGCTGCTTCGTGTGTTTCTTTAAGATTAAAAGTGTTGGTTTATTGTTTTGGTGATTTTCTCCATAGCAAGCGTGATATCATTTTAATATAGCACCGCTATCATTTTTTTTTGATTGAAATTTGACAAAAGCAATATTTTTCTGTATCGGCCTTGAAAACAAATCCGTGTTTTCTCCATCTAATTAAGATCAATATTATGTCCTGTTGTACTGCTGGGCCATTTATCATTAAACGTTTACAGATGTGCCTTAAGTTGTTTTGGGTGAACCAAAAAAAAACACTAGTAGTTTTGTTGTTGTGCTATCTTCTTTCATTACCACATGATGCGGTAGGTTATAGTATGTACCATTTGACTCTTCCTTAATTTGTTCTATATGACCAAATTGTTGATATTCCCGCTGAAGCGGCAGAGGCTGTATATTCTTCTTTGACTATCATCAGTTGATCTGACGTGTGATTAAACTTGTACTTGTGTTTTCCTGCTCGGTGCTGATATTCTTCCTAAGATGACCCATCCAAATTCTGTAAGCTGAGCTGCTGGTTCCTTCTTATTTCCGTTGATTAATTGGGGTTGAAGAAATTGAGTGTCATAGTCTGCGTCGAATAGTATACGAATGGGTGCCGGAATATTATAAAATAGATATGATAAAAGCAGATTGTTGCCATTTTTATAATTGAAATGGCGCTTCTGGCAGTTTTTTACTTATTTTTGTTACCTTTAAGGCTTCTTTTTCAATAGAATATGTTGACGTTTATGTTGGCTGTACATTGATCTTGGCATTGATTTCACTGCCTATCAAAATTAAACGTTTGGCTTCTTTTGTTATGATGTTTGTGAACCAGTGTCAATCAGGGCCCTAAAAAGTTCATCTCTTCCGTCGTATACCTTTAATTGTTTTCACAATAGTGGTCGCTAAAAGTGTTGAGTCGTGAGTTTTTACGGCATTATTTATTGACATCCATTTATTTTGTGTGAAGAAAGTTATGATATTTGCCATTAAATTCTTTACATTTGAATTGGCGGTAACATGTTTTTATTCTATCTGGTTCATTTAGTTGAATCAATGGCAGCATTTCAAGCTGTAAGCATTCGAACTCAAGATGCATAATTGATTTTTTAGTGCCACCGCACTGAATATGTGCTGCTTATTGTAGCTTTGACTACGATTATTATTCGTTGCCATTGTTTTTGGTAATCATAAGGTTTCCTTTAACTGGCCGTTGCTATCACTGTTCTTAACTAATGCAGTTGGCAGGATCGTGGTTTATGTTTTTTATGCATCTTCGATCTATTATTTAACTTCAATGGTCGATAGCCTAATTTCATGCATCTAATTTGATGGAAGTTATTGGTTTTCTGCTCGAACGTAGATGCTTTCCTTTCATTTGATAAATTTTCTTTAACATTTTTGTCTCTTTTGTTTTAACTTGGTATAAGCTCCATTGAACCAATTAAAGCACTTCTTTTTTGTTCGTATATTATTGCGGTTTGATCAAGGCCTAAGTTTGATGTCTATATCTTGCTTAAATGCATACGGCTCACCTTATTGATGAACAAATAGTTCATCTGTGTAGAACCAATGAGTCGAACCATCGTCCATAACAGTATTCAATGGCTGGAGCAATGGAATGTGCAGTAAGATATGTAAAGCGAACCTTTAGTCTTCCTTCCACGATTTGGTTGGCAACTGCGTAAACTAGGACATTAAATTAACTGTGATATAAAAGAGTTGGGAGAGCTTCCATCCCAAAGAGGACTGCATGGATTAAAACATAAAAGAAATATGTGAGTCAAAATATAATTGCCGATTAATAAAATATATTTGACCTTGAAATAACCTTGGTCAGTTTTTGCAACCTAGTTGATAAACCAATTAAAATGCAATTGCTGTGTCATTAAGGTCTTTCTTAAGAATATATGAACTTGGGCTCCCGATATGTGGCTGCACAAAAATACCGAGTACCTTTTAAATTATAAGTAATATTTTGTTAGTATTGAAACACTAATTAAACTAGTTAAATGGCAAGTGAAGTAACAAAGAAATTTATGGAAATTGCAAAGTTATAAGTTTGGTTGTTAGAGTTGATTATATTCCTTTCCATCTTTCCTGAAAAATATATATGTTTGGATCTTTCTATAGTATTTAACTTCCTTTTCACTCGTCATAAGGTCTAAAGTCATATATTAGTAGTTGGGCCAATGATGTCAATTGGGTGAATTTTATCTAAAGAAATATAGAAATTTTTAATTTACATAATATAACTCATCCTAGACCATAAACATATGTTTAGTTACTAAAAAAATTAAAAAACCACTACAAGTAAACAAACTTATTTTCAGGATTCAACAATTATAAGAAAATAACAATTGTCTGTACTGTATTTAAGGAAATGAAAATTATTAAGTTTTTAATTACGGTTGAACAATAACAATATGCTTTTGTAGAAAGAATATATTTTTTAGGGTTTTCCAATAGGAATGTCCGGATTTTAGCGTAGCTCAAAGGCACTACAAGCGCATTAATCTCACTTATGTAGATATCAATAAAACCAATTTCGTGGTCTTCGTAAAATACCAGCGTAACATTTTTAGTGAATTAAATGTTTAGATTTAGTTTAAGATAAGATAACGTCAGTAACTTGGCTAAGTAGCTAGTCGAATATTTTTACCACTAGCTAGCTAGCTAATACTATAACACTACTAATTTTTTGGTGCTGTCAACATACAAACTGTGACGTTGATGTGAGCATTTTAAATTAACAACTAATAGGATTATGTGGCCCCACTTGACTGTTATATATCATTGCACTGTGAACGTCAGTGATTATTCCTTGTCATCGTCGTTTTGTCAGTATCCTTTCATATTAAGAGTCTTCGACGCACAAAACTGCTTTGGAAATGCTTTCTGGCATTTTCCCAATCTCCATGTAGGATGCCCAGCGATTCACCAGTTCACAAGGTTCAAACATCATGCATCTTATTCTGTTTATTACCGTTTACCGCGATAGCTTGTTCCTTGAGAAACCTGATCTTAAACCGTTCTCCTTTACGAAAGACTAAGCTGGGTGAGCTAATATTTTTACAAAATTGCCTATAGTCGTAGTGTTTGGGGTTTGAATAAGATTCTCTAAGGAATTAAGGATACTTGATGATGATTTCGCTTGAATTAATGGTTTTATAATTTTACATTGCCTTTTCGGCAGCAACTGGTAAACTTGACGAAAGATGTTCTGACGAAAACCACAGTCAAACCACAGTTTGTTCATTTCCATCTCGTTGTCGACGACTGGCTTGATAACGAAAATTGGCGGCGCGTTGAGCTTGAAGTTAGTATTACTTTTCCGAATTGTATATTCATATTTTGTTGGCTTTGGTCAGCTCACAAACTCTGCATTTTTCACTCTGCTGTTAGTTTTTTGCTACATGATTTACATATGCCATTATAGTATTCTTACAAATCACTACAAAGAAAATTTACTGTACCCGCCTAAATGTGGATTCCTAATTGTACATACACAATTTTAATATTTTTAATCAAGCATTGCCATGCCTTTGTACATTTTTTTGAAGTCAAATCAAAAATAAAAAACAAAAACGCTGTTAGACTTATCATCTATCGTAAACACATTACCTAAGTTTTGTAATTTCGACGAAACGCAAGAAAAATTTGACAGCGAATTACTGCAGTTAGCAATAAACATAAACACCATTACAAGGACAAAACATGTGCGGGCTTTGCGGTTTAAATTTCGAGAAGTGCCGAAGAAGCCTAATCATTCATATGCGTCATGGATTGCGTGACATGATTATCCACCATACATCACACGATTCCTATAGTAGGCTGTTCTTGAATGGTAGACAAACTGTAATTTTATTGTTACCAATTGAATTTTTCTTGAATAGCTTTAACAGCCGGTTTGGTAATAGAGGATTGTTTCTGGAGGTTTAGTGGGCCTGCAATTTTCCAACCAAACCTTGAATTAATAGTGATTTGACGACACTGATTGCTTGGGTGCAAATTACTTTTTGGAGCAATTCTTGAGTTTTGAGGTTAGTGGTTTGAAATGGAGATATATAAGTTAAATGAAATTGTGAGCATGCTCAATGTTACTAATAACATTGTGAAATTGTCATCGACATGAGACCTAAACCTTAATCTTGTTCTTTCTGTAGAATAACCAGCTACGGAACTATTAAGTGTACGCACTTTCGTGCCAGTTTTATGTGTGGAAACTTTCAACTTGTTGATAAAATCTTTCGTAATAAAGCAATGTGTTGATCCTGAGTCCAATAGAGCTCGGAAATTGATCCATTTGCCATCTTTATCTTGTACTTCCATATTATTGCCCTTGGTAAGTGGTAAAAAGTGGATCCTTTGCTGAAATGTAGAGGATATGGCTGTTGGTGAAGCGTATCTTGGAAAATTCGACTAATGTAAATTATGCAAAATAAGAATTAACTTCATTACTAGTGGCTTCGGTTTGGTTCGAGAAACTGTGGTTGGCTAACGAACTAGGTTGATCTGTTATAAAATGGAGTAGAGTATTTTGATGCGTTGAACCCTTCCGACGGTGCATAATATAAATACATAAGAAAAAAACTGTTTACCCATGGATGTTCCAGATGTCGGGTCGATAGAATATCGTCAAAATTTCTAATAAATATATGACATTTTGGCGTTTATACATATAAAAATATTTTGGTTATTTTAAAACGATACGAGTAACGACATCTAGCACGTCAATGGGCTAACATATCATGATGTGTATTTATATTATGGACAGTGTTTTGTGTTTTTGCAGGTTATGATCAAGTGATCATTACTGAAGCAGTTGTAACATCTGTTTGACTTTATTAAGAATTCTCGACGTACCCCAAAAGTCATATCATTTTTGCGGTTGATTGCTTCGCATGGTTAAAATATCCTTTGGGATTTACGAAAATTGGATTCTTATATTTGGGAATAATTTCAATTATTGCATCCATTCTTTTGTTTAAAATGACAAAAAATTGCTGAATTGTTTGATAGTTGTCTTCGGCATTTTCATATTTCCATCTTTCATATTTCCTTCATCCAGTTTATCGCTACATTTGAAAATAGCGAGAACGTCACAAATCTTTTTGTCGTAGTTCTTGGTAAGATGTTTAAGTGCTTTTAAATAATTTGCATCATCGACTCGAAAATGACTAATCGATGTATAAGCAGCTCCTCGTAGTTGACCAAGGAAATACTTGAACTTCTGTGCTGGAGACAGACTGGCATTCTCATGCACTGTGGATACAATCATATTGAAAAATGATTGCCACTGTTTAACGTTACCATCGAAAAATGATAAATTTAAATTTGGTAATTTAAAATCGGACCGAAAGTTCAGACTCATATTCCCTGAACTATTATTTGTTTCATCATGCTCTATACCCGTGGAACACTATTTAATGATTTTTTTCTAATCAGTTTTTGGATTTTGGCTTCCAATGGAAAATACATTTCATCTATTGCACCCATTTCTGATACCACGTTATCGTCTATTTGAAATATTCGGCCTTCAACTTCTATAAACTGCTTAAGGCCGGAATTCATGTACTATTAAATTGCGCAATATAATTGTGTGACGTAATTATTACACAATATATTGTGGTATTTCTTCTGTTTGTGCAATGTAAAAATTGATTTGAAAAATTGAGTTGAAAACTAAATAAAAATGGAGTGTATAACTTGGACGTGTGTACGTTTGCTCAATTTAATTGCGCAAGTTTAGTGGTTGTTTTCATCAAAATGTCATCCGATAAAAAAAAACAATGGTTACTATATATTGTTGAAGTTCGAATAAAATAAACGAACAACAAAAAAATAATATTGCGCAAAACAATTGTTCGTGTATACATAAAACTTTTTTTCAATTTTTTTGCGCATTTTAATTGTGCAATTTAATTGTACGTATATCGTACAATTAACGATATTTTGTACCTGCCTTTATATATTTCATGGGTTTTTGTAGATCTTATTTTCAATTTTAGTCGTATTTTATTTGATTTTGGTATTGGAATTTGATTTGGAATTCAAATAAAATAGGTTTTAATTTTTTTTTTGGAATTTTGATATTATTTTTAAAGGTTGGTACGTTGTGTATTTTTAAATTTGATTTTTCAAATAGTTTCTTTTGGTAATCATCAACAATTTTAAATTTTTACCAATATATTATTTTTTATTAATATTTTAATTAATTATAATTTCAAGCAACGGAGAAAAGATAAATAATGTTATAAGAAAACCATAGTGAGTATTATTTAAATCGTCAATTTCGGCTTAGGTTTAATAACGTACAATCAAAATTTGTTAAATACAAATTGGATAATTACAGTTCCTCAAGATAATTATTATTATTAATAATAATAATATTATTAGTTATGCTCTAAAAATAAATACGTCATGAAAATAATATAACATGCTTACATACAAAAGAAAACTTTTACCTCTATATTAAAAGTTCATCTTTCTCGAAGTTTCCGAACATATGACAAGAATAAAGACCATTACCGCAGTTTTAACCATTCGAGTATGCTATTGTCAATTTTGGGTATCAAAAGCATCTCTGATACCACAATCAACGACAATGGACCCGCAGTTCGTTTCCGAGGAATCCAAAAACTTCTTTGAACTTAACGAAATACATCATCTGACAACTACTCCGTTATATCCGACATCGAATCCACATCCCACGTTGATCAGTCGAGGTATTATGTACAGATTTTAGTGGCAACAATTATTGTTAAACAAAATAATTTTTTTTTATAGAAAATTGTATGCAACCAAAACTGCTACTTTTTTTTGTGTATGTAACCAACCATCAAAAAAATGTCAAAAATATAAAAAAATTTAGAATTACATATCTAGGTATCGATAAAAAATACGTTACGAAAAATAAAATTGAATTTCATTATTTGCTTTTGTTCTAAATTTTATTTCCAATTTTTATTTTATTGTCGCTGTGGTTTATTGTGATCGGTAAAATAAAATAAAATTGTATTTCTCACTATAATTATTTAAAAATATAATTATCACAACTATATAATATTTAAAACTATTTGCACTTAGAATTTTTGTATAAAATATTCAGAAATCAAAACAACAAAAAATAATAAACGGCAAATTTGTTTATAAACAAGACACAGCGAAATAAGAAACGACACACCTACTACAATAATTTTTTAAATGGGACGCACGTTATTCTAGCAAAAATTATTACTATTTAACAGAGGATCCCCAATGCAAAAACTTTTACTTTTCACTTACAGGATTGTATGGAAAATAATTTGAGAAAAAAAAAATTTGTGTTCGTTATGTTGGTGGTTCCTCATTCGAAATGTTAACAATTTTTTAACTTTTGCCTCATTCAAAAATAGAATGAAGTTAGCTACATTTCAAAATTAAATTATTTGTTTATAAATTGAATTGTCAAAATATTATTTTCGTAAACAAACGATTTTGAATTAATTTTTTTATGTAATACATGTAATTTATATATGATAATAAATTTAAGCTTGTGTCAAACAAAAATATTAGTAATATTTTTAATAAATTAGAAATAAAATAGCATAATTATATGAATAAATAATATAATTCAAAATCAGTTAATTTGCGAAAATAATGTTTGACATATCATTTTATAAACAATTTATTAAAATGAAGTTGGCTGTAATTAAACTTTACCTCATTCATTGGGTATGCTATTTTAAAACCAAAAGTAAAAGGCAAAAGTCATAAGTTTTTGAATTGGGGATGCTCTGTAACAATAATTTTTGCTACTACAGCCGAGCGATTATGCACAGATTTTTGCTAAAATCTGTGCATAATCGCTCGGCTGTATTTGTTAAAGGAGTAATTTAAATAAATAGGCAGTTGAAGGTTGACCGTGCAAGCAATAACATTATCAACATAGACGTATAATAGATCTATTATACGTCTATGATTATCAATAATAATAAATGTTATTAAATATTATTAAATCAACTTAATAGAAAACCCCATACAAATTAATGTAAATTCATATATCACATTAATTTGATACTCTAATATGTGGTGTACCATTATACCGGATATCCGGTGCTATATCCTTTTCCGCATTAATCATAATATATTATGCTATCTATGTACATACATAGTTTTAAAGATGTGTGTCCCAACTATTTTGTTGTTCTGTTTAAATATTTTTAAAGTTTAACAGTTTTCCGTTATTTATTATTGCAAATTGAACTACATGCTGTAACGGGTGAATAAATAAATAGTTGGCAGTCTATATGTATATAAAGCCAAAAAAAAACTGTAAACTTTTTATTTTTCCAAACTACACACACACACACATGGATATTGTCAACACGAACATTGTCATGTGCTTATTTCACCATATAAATTATGGTACAGTTGGAAAATTTAGACAACCGTATACTAATACTCAAATTAACATGAGTAAAACTTTATGCATATATAGCAATAAATCCACAACACGAGATGTAGTTTACTTTATACTACCAAAACTACTAGAGAAAACTTTTTTAGGTTTTTTATTTTTATTTCGAAGTAGAAATTGGAAAAACTGAAGAAAATTTAAATTTCATTTTTTTTATCCCTATACCAAAAAAAAAAAAAAAAAAATATAGAAACGAAAAAGTTTTTCCATTTTCTTATTCTTTCGATTTACTATACTCGACAATGTTCTATTGTCGGTTCTATGGTTAGTAATTTTCATCATTTTTATTTCCTTTTCTTTTTTAAATTTGTTGGGGTTTTCCTTTTCCTTGAGCAATTTTTTTTTATCGAGTCGGGATGTTCCCTTATTCATCCTTGTTTATATACAGACAAGTTTGTTTGCTGTTTCTAGCAATAAAGTATGACACAATAAAAAAAAAAAAATTCTTATGTTGAATATTATATAGTATATAGGAGTACTGATAAGGATAGAAAGGAAATCTGGGAAATTTTTTGGTTTTGTCTAATAACAATAATGGTAATAAATTTGTTGTAATAAATATAGAAATGGAGTACAATACACAAAAAAATTATAACGGAATAAATTTTAATATGTAATTTTGGAAGAGGGCGCACAGTTATTAACTGTAATATTATGCTAATTATACGGTTATGGGAATAAGTCGAAAGACGTTACGGCTATATAGCTTATTTTTTCCAGTTCGATATTTGATCAGTGCAATGTAAGGTCATACTTGTAATTTACCCTATAAAACTGTAATAACATTTATGCAAGAACGTCTAACGACGACAACATAATATAAATAGCACTAGACTTGATAAAATACCGTGAAGTAGATTAGCGGTTTCTAGATGTCAATAAACGTTATTGATCGACCAATCGGGAGTGGCTACAGTTTGCGATAAAATATTTAAAAATACCTCGAGTACTAATGCAAGAATTCATTTTTTAGTAAAGTGGAACTGCTGAGGTCTAAATGTTTTGTCGTTAGTCTAACCAGGTTCTAGCGTATAGAGATGAGTTTATATAAATGAGTGCAAACAGACCTTGCTGCCTTAAAACGTGGTCAGACTCAATTTTATACTTAAAATAAAAATTAAATTTGGCTGTGTAATATACACACTAAAGGAGTTTTGAGTGATACAAGTATTGCGTATCTCTTCCCAGCGTTGTGCTCCATCTTGTGGTGGTCACAGCAACCATCGTTTCAGTAATGTGCTGAAAAGAAATTTTGTTCGACTTTGAAATTGATTGAATGTCAATATTATGTAAACAAACAACCAAATTTAAATGCCGTGAATTTAATATGTGTGATGTGAATTGTGATGTAAACATATAATTATGTTAATTATATGTTTACCTAAGTTTGTACGGATGAATACAGTATACTCAACCGCTACAGGACTTCGCCCCGAAAGAAACATGACCATGGCCGGTGGCGATTGTTTTGCCATCTGTAATTATAAAATCATGCAACATAGTATGTGTCATGTTTGGAATAAATTTCAAGCTCGTATGCGGGTATGCGGACTGTTCGGAGTTTTCTTCTTGGGAAAAGTTTCTCAGCAAACGAAAGAATTCCGAATGCCGGTTTTAATCTATCAATGCTGACAGATTGATGTTTATTCTTGACGTCAAGTACGAAATGTTTCAGCAAGCGTCGAATAACTCTGTATGGGCCATCGTATGGCGGTGCCAAACCTGTGCGCATTTTAACGACTCTCACAAACAGAAAATCACTAGTGTCTAGTGTGTCTAGTGTGTTTGTTTGAAAAAAAACACGAGTGTTTTGGGCACTAGATTGCTCATATTGTAGTTACGGGTAAAAGAGGGTTATCTAAAAAATTCGCCTGGCAGCTTCAATGTTTGCCCGTAGACATGCTCAGCTGGGGAACAATTTAGATCCTCTTTTACTGTAGCTCCGATACCCAGTAGTACTATGGATACCTCGGAGCTCCAGTGCACAGTGTTACATCGGGCTTTTAGATATGCTTTCAACTGGCGGTGAAAACGCTCAATCATACCGTTTGATTAAGGGTGGTACGAGGTGGTTCGGATACAGTTGGAACCGAGAAGCTTATAGTTAGCTCACCAAAGAGTTTGGATTCAAACTGCGTACCTTGATCGGTCGTGATGTTAACCGGTACTCCGAATCTGGAGATGTGGTTCTCAACTAATGTTCGGGCAGTCGTAACTGCAGAGATGTCTCTTATACAAAACGTCCCGATGGAACGCTGAAATGCCCATGTTGGGACTTAGTATGTCTTGTGACCTTGCTTTTTTGGCAGGATAAACAGGATGTCGCCTATTGAGCTACATCCTTATTAATACTGGGCCAGACATATCTAGTAGATATTAGCTTTCGAGTGGCTCGGATGCTTGGATGCGAAATGTTATGCAGTGCATTAAAAATGGTTCGTCGCAGTGAATCCGCAATATACGGACGGTTGTTGCTCGTTGAAATTTCGCAGGAAATCGCTGAGTCAGCTAATTTATTTATAACATTTTTTTTCAGTATTCGAAAGTTTCTTCGAAAAGAAACCAAGCGGCTCTCAATCCCTATTATTACATTGTTGCAACACGGTGCCAACAGCAGTGCTCGAGACGTTGGTTGTGACATTAAGTATAGCGTCATGTATTGGATGTGCCAATAACGCAATGTGACCTAAAGTGGATTTAAGCTGCTCGAATGCCTGTTGACGTTGGTCTGGCCAGAAGAAGTTCTTCGGCGTTTTTGGCTTCTTTAGTAAAGTCACCAAATGGGTGTGGATAGGACCTATGGTTTCCGCTATCCTAGGCACGAACCTGTGGTAGTAATTTATCATGCATATAAATTGCTGTATATGCCTAATGGTTTGTGGAGCTGGAAAGTCCCGAATGGCGTTAATTATTTCAGTCGAAGGCAGAATACCATTCACCTCATATTCAGAAAGTTCCTGAAACAGTGTTTCCAGGTGAAACATGTGTTGTTCCTCCGAAGTTGAGGCTACAAGTATGTCGTCAATGTAGACATACAAAAGTCGAGATCTTTGACGATAGTCCTTGGCGTAGTCCAAATGTGACTCCCGTCTTGTGAATATCCTCAGGTGTGACTGGGTCAAGATGATAAAAGCTCGGACCAAGTCGATCTTCGAGAATATCTTGCAACCTTGTAGGTGCATGGACAAGTTCTGGATGTGGGGAATAGGGTAACGGTCAGGTACCTTTACTATGTTTAACCTGCGGCAGTCCCCACATGGTCTCCAATCTTGGTTCTTCTTTTTGACTAAGTGAAGTGGACATGACACTGGTGATGCCGATGGCCGACATATTCCCAGTTGTATTATATGTTGGAATTCCGTTGTGGTCGCTTTGTGTCGAATCGGATCCAGTCTTCTTGGTTTGGACACCGGTAGATGTCCTGTAGTCATTTTAACGGTCGCGTTGTAATTCGGCGGAGCTGTTAAGAAAGGAAATTTTTTTAATAGCTTGCTGTATCCTTTGTCGATCAGAAAGTTCCTGGGCGAAGGTGTGTTCGCAAGGTCTGTGACACATTGATCGACAGTTGGGTGACTGGATCAATCAGCTTCTTATTCTTAAGGTCGACTAGTAAGCCGTATTTCTTAAGAAAGTGGGCACCAATGATAGGGCGATTCACGCTTGCGATCATGAATGCGTGTGGAGAGTTCCGTCAATATCTACTTGCAGCAATTTGCTTCCGGAGGTATTGATGGTGGTACCTTTGGCGGCTGACAGAACTAAGTCGGTGTTGACTTGAGTTCTATGATTTATACACGTTGTATAGGGGATGACGCTTATGTCAGCGCCAGTGTCTATCAAAAACGTGAGTTTATTCTGATAGTCCCTTATAAAGAGACGGCTAGTGTAATTTGGTCTATGGTCAGCCGCGCCAACCGATAGACCTACTAGTTTGGGGAATTGTTATTCCTCATAATCACCTCTTTATTGGGAAACTGCGTTTCTCGGTTGTTTTTACCTGTGGATTTGGGAAATCACAGGGTCTTTTACAACATTTTGCTTCATTTTCGAAACGTGTGTGGTAGTAACACCAAGCTGGTTGCTGGTGGACTCGGCGTCTATTTGAATTTGATCTCCTTCCAGTGGAAAGAGAACGAGGTCGTGTTCGCCAGTTATTGGTTGAACTAGATGCTCGAAGTTTGAGCCTATCCAGCCTGGCGTTGAGTCTATCGAGCGTACGAGCGAGTTGCTCATTGGTGCTCGTACTACTTGTCGTAGTATTTCTATGATACCTAGTTGGCACATGGTCAGACTTCTCCGTATCGCGTGAACGTGACACGTGGTGAACAACAGCCCGCCACGTGTGCAGATAGCATTACCTCGTGTAGCCGTGTAGTTTTTAGGTAGTTGTACCTATCGTCTGCAGGAGGTTCCTGCAGAACGTCGTCAATCATCACTGCCTGGTTTGGCGACAAACAACTGATCGCTCATGCGAACTTTTGTTTGTCGCTTGAGACCTTGTTCGCGTCGAACCGAATCTCCATTTATCCAGAATTCTAGGAGACGTATGCCAGTGGCAGTGATTTTAGCTACTCCCAGGACTTTTGTTTCACCATCATTTAAAGACATTTTGTCTAAATCGTAGCACAATTTAAAATCTGAAATAAATATCACAACAACAAAAAAATAAAGAAAACTGACTCAAAGTAAAATCAGGTTGCGCGTAACGTATTTCATCTCCATGTGGTTGCTGTGGTGGTCACAGCAACCATCGTTTCAGCAATGTGCAAAAAAGAAATTTTGTTCGACTTTGAAATTGATCCAAATTCTTACAGTCTAGGGTAAGAATTTGTTTTTTTTTTCGAAAAAATCAGAAACATTTTTATGGCAGTTCGGCTATCTAGAGTTTTCTAAAATACCCTGTGGAACTCAAAAATCCATCCTTAACTCATCATTTACAAAGTTGTAGCCATTTTTTAGATGTAAATTTCCGTTGAGTTTTTGCAAAAATTGTCCCTTTTGTTTTTTGTGGCTCTTTCTATAGTTGGTTTGTGATTAATTTTATTAACTTTATCTTAAATTCAACTATCTTTAATCTTGAAATGGACACTTGGATTATTTCCAGTATAATTTTGCTAAGGGAGTAAAAAAAAAACAAATAACATTGGTGAGGGAATCATCAAATGATTTAGGAGTTAACCGTCAATAAACATAATACCATTAGCACATCTGAAATGACATAAATGCAACATAAAAATATATTTACCGAAATTTATGGCCAACAAAATAGGAAATAAATTTTCATATCGAAATCCACCATACATGTTTCTGTTTATACATACATATATATGTACATATATCCATTTTTCAATCCAATCGCTTCATTCCAAAAGAACGAGGGTGTATTCCCATACGCGTTTTGATATATAGTCGCATATAATAATATACAAAATATGAAAAGCACAACAACACAACATAAAAACATAAAAAGACGGAAAAGTGAAAAATGTAAATACATAAAACATAAAGCTCCGGGTATACTCTTGTATGTGGTGTGGTGTTGTGTATGTTTATCAACAAAAAAAAAGTTGAAAATCTGATGAGTGGAAAAATTGTTGTTGTGCACATTGTTTTTTTATGTTTTTATGTTGCTTTTCACATATTTTCATTTCATTTGTTCTGTGTGCAGGCGGTACATATGACAATACATATTTTGTATGTACGGAGTACAAGAAAAGTATCTGGTCGACACAACAAATTCAATCGCGAGCTTGTTTTTTGTAGAAGGGAGTTCTTTGCCGACAGCGACCTCTGCGTGTGCAAAATGGCAACTTTGCTCTTAGAGATTGTTGCTCCATCGATTTAGAATCGACTAGCAGAACGTGACAGGGCGTACTCGCTGTTCTTTTATTTCATGAAAGAGATCAAGAATTTACATTAAATTGCTGATCTCGTGGTTGAATAAAACTCGGTAAGTCATCGACTTACCGAGTCATCATCGCGTGTGCATACATAACTTTTTCAAATTAATTTCCTGGTGATTTGGTCTACTGGGTTAGCTGGAAATTGTCATTTGCCTCTGAACCTAAAGTACCAATCACCAATAACATCGTAAATATTTTCAGAGTCGGTTTATTGTTGTATTGGGATCGTGTTCTATGATTTCGTTATCTTGGTAGATGCCTTGTAGAAATCTTCCATTGATTTGCTAATGACAGGTAGACGAGAAATAACTGTATTACTCTTGCTAGAGTCCATTTTGTAGGTGAAAGTTGTTTATCCTTAACTAAACCACCAATTCTCCTTCCTTAATGTTGTATATCATCATGTATATCATTGGATATAGGCTAGCGGTCTAGAATTTAGGCAAACTTCAATTTGATATAGAGTGGTTATGACCTTCTCGAAAGTTAATAGGTTGCCGGCAAGGACTCATTGGATTTAATTGAATGGAGTTATAACCTCGTGTACTACTTAATTCTACTTCTCTGAGTGTAAATTGTCAATGGTCTTCACATTTTATCTCTTTAGTGGTTAGCACCCTGTCCGGTTACAGTTCTTCTGATTCCCATAGTTGTTTTGTTGTCTTTTGTTTTGTTTCTTCTATTTAAAGGACCTGAAATGATCCATTCAAAATAATTAACATCTCCTTTTAACTCTTTTTGGACCCGGAGTATTAAAGGTTGGGTCTGCAGTATTAAAGGAGGATTTGAATGCTAAACCATCCAAAGTGTCATTTAACTCGATTGAGTTGTTGTTCGGCAGTGGTCAGTTATATTTTTGAGTATGACCGCGTTCGCGTATCTATATAAAATGTTAGAGGAAATTGTGGCCCGATTTGAATCTATTGGTTTGTTAGCTGTTTCGTTTAATGATGAAATGCCCGAGATCAGAGTATTTATTTTCCTTTTTGGTAGGTTTAATAGTTGTGCTGCCTTTTCAGTTATAAATATAGCTTGCGACCCTGGATCGATCGATGCTCTTAGTACATTGAATCCTTCTTGGTTGTTTTTTAATTCTAATAAAGCTGTGGCGAATAGTACTTTGCCGTTTTGTTGAGCTCATTTTGTTGATATGAGACCTTTTGGACGAGTAACTTTTCTCTCTTGTGAATAACCATGGCCGCCCCGTCGTTTTTTCAATTGAACAGTATAAAGTTTTGCTATTGATGTGGATAACTTGCCTTGTTCTTTGGTTAACGCTTCCATTGCTTCTATTGTACGGTTCCTCTAGTTTCCGTGGTATCACTGTTTTTAATGTCTTTCTGCTGTTGTTAGTAGATGTTTGGCTGCGTTATTGTCGTTAGTGTCTTTCTATTTGAACTTTAACATCTAATATTTGTTCTAACCGTGAGAGTTTTTGGTTAAGGTATTAAAAATTCAATTCTGACCTCAAAATCATGATTTATTGAACGATTTAGGCGCGTTAGTAAGTTTATGGTGTTAAACCTATGTATAGCCTATTTGAATTTAACGACCATCGGATCTTTGATCAATAAACCAGTCGATCAAAATCGGACCACAGTTGATCAAAACCTTCCGTTATGTCCGATACAAAAAACCTATATTATTATTTTGATATATGGAAAACATCATTTTGTGCGTAACGAAGAAATCGTTAAAATGAGTTCGATTCAAATAACTGTTAAATGTCCTTAAAACTTTTCGAGATATTTTACCGGTTCATGATGCACTCTCTGTATAAAACCACATTATATAAGTACAAGATTGTGATAAAATGGTGGAATTTATATGATATATGTGTGTGTGTTTGTATGCACGGTGGAAATTATGTTTACGCGAAACAAGTGAAAATATGATTTAATTTTGAATTGTTTGCAGCTTGGCTACACATACGCTGCACACCCCCTTGCGCCACTCAACCCCAGTAAATACAAGAACAAAACTATTCTATACTCAAACAAGAAAATTGTAATTCGATTATGCAAATAGTTTTTCTTATTTTCTTTTTGTTGTATATATGGAACGCAACATATATAAAATGGTTTTATGATTGAAGATGAGAAAAACTGTAATAACCATAAAAAAAAAAACTAATAAAGATATCTTGTATGTAGATACGAAACGCAAAATTTGAATGGAAATCTTGGAAATTTTGATGGAAAATTTATACCATGCGGTTGGTTGTCTGTGTGGCAAGAGTAATAAAAAAAAACAAATGAAAAATGGTAAAAAATTTCGATCGAATATTTATGACCTTATTGTTCGAGCTTTTGAAATATGCTTATTTATAGTGTTTGTGTATTCTGGCTGTTTGTCTTCCTCATAAATATGTTTGTTATCCCAACATGGTTATATGTACAAAACATAAAAGAAAATATTTTGAGATCGATAATTTATTCGAAAATCGCCTTGTTCATAAATTCAGTGGTTAAATAACAGATAAAATTATAACAGATAAATAATCTTCTTTTGTTTATGATACAGCTCTGCTATATGTTTAAGAGTCGAACCACTTCTAACTATTTCAAAAAAAATATCGAGCTCGATGACCAAATTTAATAAATGTAAATTAAATAATTTACATTTTGGAATTGTGAGTAGACATGTTCGTTGGGCTGACCACCTCAAACGTTCGCCGCTTCTTAACAAGTATAGCTAAATGATCTCTTTAGAGACGCTGTATGGGACATTTATGGCCTCTATATCATAATTTTTAGGAATGACTTTACCGAGTAATTATATATTACATTTGTTTTTTGCTAATGCGTGTTACTAAAGAAGGGCTAAGTTGATTCTATAATCAAACCTTCTGTAACAAATTATACAGAGTGTGATTAAGTGCTTGCCTAAATTCGGACACTTTAATAACATGCTTATGATTTTATATACTAATATACCTTATACTCAGAAGTAATAAGCAGAAGTCATTGTGGAACTCTTTTTGTCGTTGGACACCTTTTCTCGATCACCCTCGAAAGATCGCTTAGCGTTTTGCTAAAAAGGTTAAGCCAAATCTTGTACATTTTTTTCAACTCTATTATGGTATAACTGATATTGATGTAAACCGCGTCCTGTTCAAATGATCATTTGTTTCTTAAACAATTTATACTTTACATTGTGTAGTACTCTCCGTTTTTGTTAAAAGACATGGTTTTTAAAATCGAAACTATTTTTATTTGTTAACCTTTATTTCTTATAACAAAATAACGTGCTTTAACTTCCACTGTTCGCACTACTCTGCTTAAAAACTATAATAAATGACATCTCGATAATATAAACTTCTAAATGATGTCTACTGACATCTTCGTTTGTTAGCAGAACTAAACATAATTATCTTAGACAAAAATACAAATCATTTGTCCGAACTAATATAACTATACGATTACTATATTCGGCCATTCTGACATAACAAACGTCCTCGATTGCATCATCTTGACTGCCGTAAAAAGGCTTCATGTTGAAGGCGGCAAACACACCGTGGAATGGTCTATTTGAGAGTTTCTGCCCTGGCAGATATTCAATCACAAAACGATCTCCTGGTAAGGCAGCAATAACTGAATACGGACCTCTGTACTTGGGTATAAACTTATGATTTACCCCTACTTCATCAACGCTATTTCTAATAAAAACTCTGTTCCCTACTTTATATTCGTATGCTGGCTTTCGTTTAGCATCAAAGTATTCTTTATTTTTTTATTGATTCTTTTTGGTTACTTCTAAAATTGTTTGACAAATTTTCTGTAAACCCCTTTCTGTGTCATTCAAATTCTCAATATGTGCTATAAGCCTAACGTTTTCCTTTCGTTGATTTACACCATATAATGCCATTGCTGGTGTAGTATTAATAGAACGATTCACAGTATTATTCATTGAAGTATTATTCATCGTATTATTCAACGATTCACAGTATTATTCAATTCGGCATCTGAGAGAACCCTATACCAATTTTATATTATTTTCTAGATCAATTGCCTTAGCTATCGTTGGCACAAGTGTTCTGTGCATACGTTCCTCCTGTCCATTAGATTGAGCTGAATCCGTGGCGTTAAGGAGATATGTTTCACCCGATACTTTTCCAAAAAGTTTCTAAACTTGACTGAGGTAAAACATGTACCCCTGTCGGATACCAAACGTTGAGGAAAATGCAAAAAATATTTGTTGAGAATATTTTTGACCTCACGAGTGTTAGTCGTTCTGGAAGGATAAAGCTTTACGTACTTGATAAAACCGTCTGTTATATCCAAAATATGTCTGTTCTTCCTATTAGTCTCTTCCAATAGGCCTACATGATCAATATGGATCGTATGAAAAGGTTTATCGTACTTTTCAAAAATGTTTAGCAATCCTTCCTTCCTGCCATCCTTGGGCTGAAATCTAAGGCACTTCAGGCAACCCTTAATGTATTTCGTAACTTTGTCCCTCATATTGGGAAACAAATATGTGCGACGAATCAATTCGATTACCTTGTTCGCAGCAACATGGCTCACATCGTGAGACTGTTTTATCACACTCAACTACGATGACACTGTCATACGACTCAACGCGTCGACGTGCCTCTTAACGTTTCCGCGATGTTTTATCTCGTACTCGTAATTCTCTAAAAATAGAGACCAACGCATAATGCGACAATTTGTATCCTTCTTCTCAAGGATCTGCTTGAGTGAGCTACAAACAGTGATCCTAAACGGTATACCGTGTAGGTATATTTGAAACCTTTTTAAGGCGTATATAATAGCCAACGATTTTAGCTCAAAAAAATGGTATCTGCTCTCAGCCTCCTTCGATCTTTTGCTGAAGAACGGAACCGGGTGAAAGAAACCATCATCCTGTTTCTGGAGTAGTATTACACCGTAACCAGCTTTACTGACGTTTGTGTGAGTCTCACTTAGGCCTATAATATGCCAACACAGGAGCATTAATCAATCTTGATTTAATTGCCTCGAACGAACAGACCTCATCGGCACCGAATTCAAACGTAACATCCTTCCTTAGAAGATTCTGAAGTGGCTTAGCTACCAATGAAAAATTATGAATAAATTTCCGAAAGAAAGACCCAAAAATCTTTGAAGTTCAAAGACATTTTTCGGAACAGGGTAGTCCCGTACCGACTCTATATGACGCTGAGATGGTTTGATTCCCACAGAACTAACTTCATAACCAAAATAATCAAGATTCGATTTAAAGAATAAACATTTTGCTGGCTGAATTTCTAAACAGTTGCTATACAACAACTCAAAGACTTGGCGCAATACCTCGAAATGCTCTTCGACTGACACAGTTGCAATTAAAATATCATCAATGTATATAATAACATTACCAGTCCTAACTAACGGTTCAAAAACTTCTGATACATAGCGCTGAAAGGCAGCTGGAGCATTGCTCAAACCAAATGGAGTTCCGAGATACTTAAATTGTCCGTCGGGTCTGATGAAAGACGTGTATTTAACATAATCCTTGTGTACTGGGATTTGGTGAAAACCGTTTTTTTAAATCAAAAAGAGTAAATAATTTTTTGTTCTCTAACCTATCTAAACAATCCTCAATACGCGGCAAAGGGTTCCTTAACAGTTATTTTATTTAATCGTCTATAGTCAACGCATAATCGTTGCTTGCCGTCCCGCTTGTTAACTAAAACTATACGGCTTGTATAATCACTGTTACTTTTCAGAATAACTCCTCTATTGAGTGAATCATCAACTTGCTTTAATGTCTGCCTATCCTTTACAGACAATCTGTTCGGTGCACAATAAATCGGTTGACTAGATGTCAAGTTTACCTTCAAGTCGTGCATCAAATCTGGCCTTTCTTTCGTTGGTTTAGAATTATAATGATCTATATTCATTACGTCCTTCTCGATACTATTATATGATTTTCTTTAAATGATTGGTAATATGGACCAATATCATATTTTAACTCTACTTGAAAATCTGTATAATCCATACTTAAAACCTGATCCAAAAATTCCACCCTACTCTCCAAAATCCCATCTAACTGCTCTTGACACGAATTTTCTATACTCTGAACTTCCTGTCCTGATTCAACTGTATCGATAACTAATTGGTCTACCTCTTTGTCACAATCTAAATTCTGATATATCTCATCAAACAAACCATTTCGGTGCTTATTTAATATATCAAAATCTACCTGCGGATCCCGAAGAAACTCGAGTCCGATGATACAATCGTACACCATTGTGTTGTCAGTGACCATTAATAATTTAATTTTATAATTGATTTTAATAACCCCTAATATACTTAGCTTAGACCCATTTAAACCTGCATACTGCTTTCCATCAGATGGTTTGATTTTATCTGGTAGCATATATTTTCGAATGATATTAATCGGACTTCCAGTATCCAATATTGCTGAAACGTTCTGTGCGATATTATCTTGCAATTGAAGTTGAATAATGAATTCGTCATTATCATTTATTAATGCTATCGGTGACGTTATTCGTTCATCACATTTTTCCGGTAAATGTCGTTTATTACATTTGGCACACTTCTCTCTTATCGGTTTAAGACATTTGGTTGCAAAGTGTCCCAATTCATTACAGTTGTAACATCTTATGGCTGATCTCGATGTCTGTGACACATTTGATTGCTGCTGGAATACCTCGAAATCTCAACTTTGAATTTTCTTGATTGACGGTTATTCCAATCTACTTTTCTCAAAATTGTCTGACTCTGAGGCAATAGCTCAAACCATTGTAACTGTTTTAAAATTTCATCGGAGTTGTTGAATGGAGTTAAAGACTATTTTTGCTTAATCTCGAGATTCGTAATCCCAAATTTCAGACTTTGCCATTTGACGTACATCGTAAAAATAATTTTCGAAGCTTTCCTCTGGTCATTTAATACGATTTGCAAAACGTTGGTGCAAATCCGCTTCATCGGAAAACACCGCAAAACTTTCGGATAATTTGGCGCAAAACTCATTTAAACTACTGAATGGGTTTTTCATATAAAAAAACCACAACTTTGCTGATCCACGGAGCCCAATTGCCCATCCATAAAATTGGCCATCCATAAAATTGTTGAAGCTGCCTCATTCGTCTGATCCACTGGTTTGAATTTGGACCACTTTTATTACTCGGATCATATTCAGGAACAATATGACTAGCATCATTTCGATGTAGCATTTGAGGATGACTTTTCGTTTGTTTGAAGAACTAGATTTCTTTCACGCTCGAAAAACATTCTTTCTCGCTGCAATATTTCTTTTTCTCGTTGTAAAAACTCACGTTCTAATTCAATTTGTTGGACATATAAATTGGATCGGATTGCATCTGTACCAACATTTGACGGTGGTAAATTATCTGAATTCTATTTGTCGAAATTGGTTTCGAACTTTGAGCCTCATTTTCTTGACGCTGGCACAAATTTGAGGTTATGTACGGCGTCATTTGACTCTCTTCGAAATTTAAAATTCTCGGTTGATAACTCATGTTGAGTGTATCCCACTTCTGAATTCTAGTACTCTCCGTTTTTGTTAAAAGACATGGTTTTTAAAATCGAAACTATTTTTATTTTTTAACCTTTATTTCTTATAACGTGCTTTAACTTCCACTGTTCGCACTACTCTGCTTAAAAAACTATAATAAATGACATCTCGATAATATAAAATTCTAAATGATATCTACTGACATCTTCGTTTGTTAGCAGAACTGAACATAATTATCTTAGACAAAAATAAAAATCATTTGTCCGATATATAACTGCGATTACTACAATTGCATCAAAACAAAATCTTATGTTTTTACACTGTTAATCTTAGAAATGTTTTCTTCGTACATTTTTGGTACATATCTTTATACATATATTGTATTCAGAAATAGGGGCTCGGCTTTTTTTTACCGTCATCATTTATGACAATTTTGTTTATAAATTTAACTTATTACCGCAACGAAATAGTGCACGATAACCACCCCTACCCGAGTAAAGTATTCATATTATATACGCTTGCGCGTGATTTTGTCACGGAAATTTGTTTCGGTATTTGAGAATTCCCATGGGAAAAATTAGGAAAAAATTTGTTAAATTTTTTATGTGGCTCATGAGACGTATTTTAAAAATAAATTTTATATTACAAGACATAATTACGAATATATATATATATATATATATATATATATATATATATATATATATATATATATATATATATATAAATACATACCAGATTGATAATTATATGAGTAAGGATGCGGTAGATATAATCGCGTATGTCGTAGAAGTCGTTAGAGGGAGGGTCAAAAAAATAAAGTTAATAAAAAAAATGTTGAAAATATGTTAACACACGACACATATTAGATCTGCATAGTTTTTTATGCTGCAGGAACATAATGTAATTATCCAATTTAATTTCATGCTAATAATTTAGTGATTATAACATCATGAGTTTTTATTTTATTTTTTACGAAAAATTTAGTTTTTTGTAACTTTTCGCAAAAAGGACACGGAAATTGTATGGCATCTTGAGAGTTGACGGAGGTAATAACTTTAAACGATCATTATATCCGCTTATTTTCAATCCATGGAATTTTGCCACCCTAGAAATTTGAAAGACCTACCTTTGAAGTGTTTTTATTTTGTTGTTAAGTTAAATATTTTGAGTGATGAGGCAACGGAATTATTGTACGCCGTCAATGGCTCTACAATTGCAACTGTCGGTGAAAAGCGCCTCCAAATTAATTTCGGACTTAGAAGATCACTGACGTGGACGTTTACGGTAGCCGACGTTAAGCAACCAATAATCGGTTCGGATTTTCTATCGCACTACAACAACCTACTGGTGGACGTGGCAAGTAATAAATTGATTGACAAGGTGACGTTAATCGAAAAGCATGGATAATCGCTAGCCTGCACGATGTAGCGGTTAAAACTTTTGATGCGAATCATCAATTTGCTTCGTTACTGCATGAGTTTATTGACATTACGCGATTCAGCGGCGAAATCGGCATGGCGAATACTATGGTGAAACATCAGATCAAGACGGCACGGCATTCAGTCAGCGCCAGCCAAAGCGAGACCGCTGTTTTCGGAAAAATACAAAGCAGCAAAAGCAAAGTTCGAGGAATTGATGCGGCTAGGCATATGTCGACCCTCGAAAAGTAATTGGTCATCGCCACTTCATATGGTAGTAATGAAGAAGAATGGAACGTGGCGGCCATGTCGAGATTTCCGAGCATTAAACGCAGTTACGAAGCCAGACAAATATTCGCTACCATACATTAATGACTGTGGCCACATCCTATACGGTCGAAAATCGGTCTGCAAAAAGCATTCCATCAAATTTCGGTGGATCCAGACGATGTGCACAAGACAGCCATATTAACACCATTCGGACTGTTTGAGTTTATGTATATGACGTTTGGCCTCTGTAACGCGGCGCAAACCTTTCAGAGGTTCATATCGGAAGTCCAGCGCGGATTAGACTTTGTATATGCATATATCGACGATATATTGATTGCTTCATCCGACATGGAGGAACATCGTACTCATCTTCGACAAGTGTTTCAATGTCTACGAAAGTACAAGCAGTATATAAAACCCATCGTAGTGTGAGATCGGGAAGTCAGCGATAAATTTTCTTGGATATAGATGCGCCACTACCATTGCTAGTTGACGCGTCAGACAACGCAGTAGGTGCCGTTTTACGTCAGTTTGTAAATCAACAGCAGCAACTTTTAGGCTTTTTCTCAAAAAAGCTAGAGGATACGCAAAGCAAATACAGCACGTACGATCATGAACTGTCGGTGATATACCTGGGTGTAAAGTATTATATATGATCGAGGGCTGACAGTGTTGTATTTACACCGACCACAAGCCATTGGACTTTGCATTTAAGCAGCGGTTGGACAAGGATTTTGTGTCGCAATTTTCCACAGATATTCGACATATATCTGGATCATCGAACGTATCAGCCGATTTTTTATCACGAATCAACAAGTTACATACCACACAACCAATTAACTACAACGAATTGGAGTTAGATCAACAAAGATGCAGTGAACTGGCATTCGTGTTGAACGACGATAACCTCACATTGAGCCTAGAAGCTATAAACGTACCAGGTTCCAATCAGCGACTATATTGTAACAACTTTGATGGTAATGTTCGTCCTTGCGTTACGCCATGATTCAGGACTACGGTAATTGAGGGTATCCACAATCTGTCACATCCGGGAGTCAGGGGTACCCAGTGCCTAGTGCAGGAAAGATTCGTGTGGAAAGGCATGCGTAAAGACTGTCAGTCGTTCGTAAAAAATTGTGTGGCGTGCCAACGATCGAAAGTCACAAAGCACAATCGATCAGAAGTTCTAACAACGGTGCCACCAACCCAACGATTTGATCATATCAACGTTGACTTAATCGGTCCATTGCCAACATCAGACGGGCATAATTATTGTCTCACCATAATCGATCGTTATTCAAGGTGGCCCGAAGCATTTCCAATCCCAAACAAGACGGCGGAGACGGTGGCCAAAAGTTTAATTTCAGGATGGTTCTCACGGTTCGGAATTTCAAAAATTACCACGACAGACCAAGGTCGACAATTCGAATAGAGTTTGTTTCACGAATTGTCTAAACTACTGGGTATCGAGCATATTAAGACAATGAGTTACCACCCACAGTCGAACGGGTTGGTGGAAAGATGGCATAGAACATTGAAGTCAGCAATTATGTGTCATCAAACGCCTAAATGGCCAGCGGTTTTGCCGATAATATTACTTGATCTGAGATCAACGTACAAACCAGACATCAATTCTACCAGCAGAGATACTGTATGGGCAAACATTACGAATACCGGGGCAATTTTTCGAAAGTGATGATAAGACAACGATACCGCAGTCAGAGTTCATCAGCTGTTTTCGCGAAGCAATGGTTTCCCAAAGGCAACGAGTACTACGCATCATTGTAAAAAATCATTGCGTAAGACTCGATGCTGTTCGCGCAGCTCTTCAACAACTTTACAATTGGTCCGTTAGGCAAATTTAAATCTGCAACCTGACCTAACTGATGGAAATCTAAATAATCTAGATCTTCCAAAAATTAAGTTACCATCTAGCGCTGAATTTAAAGATTGAGTGCCGTTTTTCGAAACTTAAGTGCATAAAAATAAATCGCTACAGGTTATTCAGAAATTTCACTATTTGCGCTCTACCTGGTTCTGCATTTAACAGAATAAAATCTTTAGAGATTACTGCCGTAAATTATCCTACGTCACTTAAACTATTAACTGATAGATACGACTAGAAGTTAGTAGCGCAAGATCACATTAAAGCGATCTTTAATTTACCAACCATGGATAAACGATCTTCTGTTAAAGTTCGAGAGCTGGTTGACTGCATACACAATTACCTAAATTCATTGCAAGGTCTCAAATTAGCAAAACTAGATGAATTATTGAGATTTTTGGATAGACCCTCCCACACCTTAGAAGGCATTAGCTTACAAAGTCCGCAACCTACAGCACAGCCTAGCAAGCACCATCAAAATCAGAGTATCCACCCGAAGCCTGTTACTTCATCATTTGTCTGATTAGCTATAATACTGGCCACTGTCGTAATCCACGTATTATACCAGAATGGTTTACCAGTTGCATGCAGAGCATTACTTGAATCTGGGTCGTAATTACACTACATAACAGAAGGTTTTGCCCTTTAATTAGGAACTAAGCGCTTTAACATGGTTAACCCTATCACTGGCATTGGAAACTGTGGGGTTAACAATACCATGGTACTATTCTTTCAATTAGGACTCGGTGCAGTCAATTCTCTACTAAAATCGAAGCATTCATATTGCCTAAAATTACTGGATATTCAAAGTTGGTCTTTCCCGCATAACATAAAACTCGCAGATCCTTCAACTGTCCACAACTGTCCAATCAATGCCACAGGCATTGATTGGAGCTGAGCTCTATTGTTCACTTATGTTAGAAGGACAAATACAATTCTACGATAATATGCCTGTAGTTCAAAATAAAGACTTCGGTTGGATCATGACAGGTAGAACTAGGATTCCACAAACAGTCAGACATTGCAATCTGATATCTACAGTTCCTACCCCATTACTGGAGCAGTAACTTCAAAAATTTGCGAACTAGAAAGGCTCGACTCTCCAGCAAACCAATCCACTTTCGAAGAAGAGGAATGTGAAACATTCTCCATTAAACTTAGGAAACTCTTAAAATGCATCTTTAAAACGTTTCCACAAACTAGAGCGAAAACTTGATCGGGATCAGGCCCTCCGAAGGAAATATAATGAATAAGTATCAAACATATTATGGGAAACCTACTTGCAAAGCGAGTAACACCAGCACGGCCATTCTATAATACTGGGGTCGATTTCTGTGCACCGATACGCATACACTACTGAATTCTTGGGAAGACACCAACAAAGGCATATCTGGCCATATTTTTATGCTTCACGATACGAGCTGTTCATCTAGACATCGTTACCGATCTTACCTATTACACAAGTATTCATCGCCGCACTAAAACGGTTCGTAGGACAACGCGGTTTATGCCTCACTATATTCTGCGACAACGCAATGAATTTTGTTGGTGTCAGATTTGAGCTCCGAGAACTATATGACATATGTTCAAGTCTCAAACATATTCTGATAATCTCTAACAATGGTGCCTAGAAGATAGATTTTGCTGGAAACCAATACCACCAACAAGTTCACATTTCAGTGGCCTCTGGGAGGCTGCTGTGAAGGCAGCTAAGCCCTCTTACACCAATATTTTCAGACCCAAATGACCTAGAGGTCCAATGACCAAATGATCTACAACAGTTTTGGCATAGATGAAGTTCCGAATATCTAAATCTTCTTCAGCAACGACATAAATGGGCAGCAAGAAAACCTTTCAATATATCAATTGGTACTACTAAAGGATGAAAACTTACCTGCTCTAAAATGGTATCTTGAAATAATCACCCAACTGCATCCCGGCAAAAAGGAAAAAGCATGCAAGTTAACTGCGAATTATAAATGGGAAGCAAACCAACATATTGGTCCATTAAACGAATTAATTGAATCACCTAATTTTCACTCTGGAAAACATTAACATTAAAGTGCCAAGTAGACGTTTACATGTTTTTAAGTTTTTCAACCTAGAAGGACACAGACTAACTTCAGCTTGTCGGCATTTATACAATGTATTTTGACTTGATCGGAAAACATGGGACAAACAAAGCACGGTTACGCGCTTCAATATCCTCTCTTACAATGGTCCTGCAAAAACTACTGATTCTCAATTTTGGCACAACATTGCGACTGAATTAATATCATTTTACATAAACGCACATATTTTCCAGGTTTTAAGGATATCATGCTCGTACAAAAATACACACATAATACACATAAAAATACAAATCACAGCACAAGAATAAATCTATCCAGCTCATAAAATCTCATTATTCATTTACTTAAAAATCATTTAACCCCAAAATATGATTATATGCTACACCAAGAGAATATAAGGCAAAAAAAACCACCACCAACATCATTTCCTGCAGTCATCCACAAATTACAAAAACAATTTATTTTATTTTCATCCTGGGAAAAAATAAAGACGAACAACAACAAAAAAGGACAAAAATTAAATAAAAAATAAAAAAAAAATTGTTTGTCAGGATAATAAAAAGGAGTTAAGCAAAGTGTTTTTTACACGAACAATCTATTTTCTTAAAGAAAATTTTATTTTTTTTTAAATATAGGGATGGTGGGGTGAAACAAATTTTCTATTTACTTACTTACTGTTACCAAATTTATGAGGGTGAATTTATGTTGGTTATAGCGAGTAGAGTAAAAGGTATTCATGTTGCCAACATTGAAACACTTCATAATAACCTTTTTTTGTATTTTAAATTATAAACTTAACTAAAACCATCCCATTAGCTCCTTCCCGCTTATATCAAATATGATTTGCACGCACCCATCGACGATTTGTGCAAACATATACAGTATACATAAAACATGATATTATGTTGATTGTTGTGATTACACCATAAAAATGACATAAAAATCCCCAAAAGTGTTGAATTCCCATCGAACGAACTGATAGATATATACGATACATAACCGAACAAATGTCTCCGGAAAACTGTGTAAAATGTAACCTGGTGGAAATAATGTTGTTATTTTATAAATACATGATGTTGATGGTGATGATGATGATATGCGACAAGGGGGTTTGGTTTTTCTATACATATATATGTACAAATGTATACAGTTATGTGGGGTAGAAATTTATGTTATGTGAAAATACTGGGAATTATAATTGATTTGGATGTTAATTGATTTTTATTGTCTGAAATGAAATGAGTATATGTGGAAGTGATATGTGGTAGGGTTACTGTATACACATCATAAACCCAAAACAAAAAAAAAACAATGGAGCATATTGGGATAAACATATATTTATGCGAACATATATTTGCATGCTATGAGTGTATGTTTGTGTGTGTATTATGTATATACGCATGTTAAAAAAGGGTGAATTATGTTTTTAATGATGAGCTAATTTCATGAAATGGTTATATTTTAATTACATATAACATAAATTAATTAAATTGTTGTTGCTCTTCTTACTGGTTTTCGATATTATAATTAAAAAGTTGTTGGTGTTAATAACACTGTGAGCTGATTAGTTATGGAATTTAGGTATTGTAATAGGATTAGAATTTAATTAAAATGTTGGTTAAGATTTCAAATTTTATTTTACGAGACAGTATACATCGCAGTTGAGTTTGTTCTTCGCCTAAGTATATGCCCTGAGGGGTATTTATTGTTACATTACTTCTTATTTAATCCTGTTCGTCCTCTGAGCTCTGGGATTAAGCCGAAATACGTGCTTCTCAATTTTGTTGTAATTTAATATTGCCAATATAAAATTGAGCCTGAGGGCTTCATCTTTGTGTCTGAACTACCATATATAAACTGTTTTCATGCTTACGATAACCAGTTTTGTAACTGGTTATCGTAAGCATGAAAATGTATTTGTTCTATAGTGGTCCTGATTGTCAAATGTTTTGTATATGCTCTCCCAATGTTTAATTTTTTTTTCAACTCCATCGGCCTGTAGGTGCTCAAAAATCAATAACGGATCAGAAAATCATGGTCCCGAAGCAAATCACGCTCGAGGAACCCGAGCCGAGATAATAATAGCACAGCGTTCAGCCAAAACTGGTGTCATTTTCGAAAAAGACAATGGCCATGACCCCAGAGAGAGTATGGGCGTGGAAAATAGGAATAATACCTTAGCAAAAAACATGTAAGGCACCTGGTAGAGTTGAGAACCATCTCCTTGCAGTCTTCCAACAAACCCCAACAATCGTTTAAACATTTGTCGAGTATATTCTCCGCCAATTTAACAAAACGGTTATTTATATATGATTCCAACAACAAAATAACATTCCTAATAGACACGGGCGCTGACCTTTCGGTAATATACGTCAATACTTTCACTAGACATTTTTACTTTAGTGAAAAATCAAGAGATCTAGTCCTTTCAGCAGCCAATGGCTCAACCATTAACACCTTTGGAACAAAATTGCTCCAGGTAAATATCGGACTGAAACGATTGTTCACGCATGCCTTTGTGTTAGCAGCAGTGAACCGTCCGATCATTCGCGCCGATTTTCTCAGTAAATTCGGACTCCTTGTCGACCTTAAACATAAAAGGCTGGTTGATTCAGCATCATCTATGCCACGATGGTGAAGGTAAATACACCGACACCCATTTCTCAGTCGACCACGGTTAAGGTAATTTGCTTAAGAAGTATCCCTTCTTATCAGCAGAGCCAAATTACAAAACCCAAGTCCAATATAACGTGGTCCATCATATTGTCACTACAGGCCACTTGCAAGTGTCAAGACCACGTAGACTAGATCTCGTGCGCCATAAAGCCGCATACACGGAATTTGAACACATGATAGAATTGGGAATCTGCAAACCATCAGCATCTAAAGTATCGTGCCCATTACACATGGTGAAAAAGAAAGACCACGATTGGAGACCATGTGGAGATTATCGTAGACTCAATACAGTTACGACACCGGATCGTTATCCGATTCCCCACATTCAAAATTTCTCTATGCACGCGCATGGATGTAATGTTTCTCTAAAATAGATCTGGTTAGAGCGTATCATCTCATACCAGTAGCTCAGGAAAACGTACACAAGACCGCTATTACTACTCCATTTGGCCTCTTCGAATGCCATTCGGTCTTCGGTGATATTCTAGTGGCATCTAAAGATGAGAAACAACACAAACTACACTTAGAACAACTATTCAAAAAGTTAGTGGAGTTTGATGTACACATTAAAGCCGTAAAATATGTGTTCGGGGCAACTACCCTAGATTTCCTTAGCCACACTATCACATCAAATGGTGTTCGTCCTTTAGAGGAACGTGTAAATGCCATTAAAAATTTCATTCGATCGAGAATTACATTTCCGATATTTTGTCGAGGGTCGCGACTTGACAATTTACACTGACCATAAACCACTTACAAGAGCAATTCAGTCTAAAACTGAACGAAATCCAAGACAATCGAGACACTTGGACTTTATTAGTAAATTTACCACGGATATTCAGCATGTAGCCGGCTCAGACAATGTAGTCGCAGATACTCTTTCCCGAACGATGGAGGAAATTATCAATACACCAATACCGGCAGAAGCCGACGAAATCAGAAGTACCCGAACAATGGATGAAAGTTTCAGTAAAACAATTCCGGAACCAGCCGACGAATCCAAAACAGAAGTGGCCCAAATTAATACTTACTACGATCTTAATAAGATCGCATTGGCGCCAAAAAGTGGACTTAGAGCTTCAGAAATTTTTTTCTGGCTCCGGACGTTCTCGTCATCAAAACATGATTCTACAGCTTTTTGCATTGCCTGGTCTAGAAATTACCTGCGAAACAAGCACCGGCACAAACAAACCGTACATACCAGATGAGCTGCGTTGAAACGTATTCGATACACTATATAGTATCCCACATCCGGGAATCCTTGCAACTCGTAAATTGATTACTGCTCGCTATTTTTGGCCAAGTATAAATAAGGATGTGACCCATTGGGCACGAAATTGTTTATTTTGCCAACGTGCTAAAGTTTAAACGCACAATAAATCGGCTCTTGGACAATTTCCTATTCCAACTGGTCGATTCGAACATATCCACATAGATATAGTGGGACCATTGCCACCCTCTAATGGATATTCTTATTTATTGACATGTGTTGATCGTTTCACTCGGTGGCCCGAAGCTTATTGCATGAGTAACATTATACCAGCCACCATAGCCAGTACATTTGTTCACAATTATGTATCACGATTTGGCGTCCCCAGCACGATCACAACAGATAAAGGAACGCAGTTCGAGTCTAAATTATTCACTGAGTTAACAAATATCCTAGGCTCACATCGTATACGTACTACGGCTTATAACCCAAAAGCCAATGGCATGGTCGTACGTTTCCATCGACAGCTGAAAGCTGCACTGATGGCCCGAGGTAACACACTCATCTGGAGTGCAGAAATCCTAATCATATTACTGAGAATTCGAGCAACAGTGAAAGAGGATCTAAATTGCTTACCCGCGGAAATGGTCTATGGAGAAACAATCAAGCTTCCCGGCGAATTTTTTTGTCGAAAACCCTTTTTTACAAGAAACAAATCACGACACAGTCGTCGATCAGCTTCGCCACACAATGCAAAATCTGATTCCAACTAGCATAATATCTCAGTCGATCGATTAAAGCCAGCATATGGCATATTAGGCTCATCTGATGATACATCAGCATATCGAGCACGAAAAACAGTCCAATTTGCTGAATGATTCCACTAATTAATATGATAACATGGCTCAGACACTTACTGCCTAGAAACAAAATACACATGGCTGATTGATTCAGCTATTTAGCTGTCAATCCTACGCCACAGTCGTTATGCTCAACTTGCCTATGTCGACAATCCAGTTTCATAAAAAGTGTCGATTTAATCTATAGTGGATACATACCATAGAAAATCATTATGCATACTCAACGCCTCTAATGAAGGTATAAACCCATATGTAAATCCATTACGCTTACTCAACGCCTCTCATGCATGCAATACAATATCATTCACACCCTCACTGAAGGGGGACATCAATAAGATTGTACATTGCTATAATAAACTTAGTGCACCACAATAAATTTTGTGCATCACCCGGTATTTCATATTCATAATTTAGGACGCCAGAACGTAGGCATGTAATGAAATACAAAGATTTCGATCATTGGAATCTCGGGTTATCTAACACACACTATATAAATAATACCACAGTGTGTTTATATTTACCAACGTGGCAGCAGTATGTTAAGCCAAATATTGCGTTAATAAAATACATGTTCAGTGTGGAACAGTGTAGAACACAACTTCCGGCATCTCCAGATAATTCGGGTGGTACCGAATAAAAAGGATTTTTTTATTTCGCGTATGGAATTCAGATGGAATAGAGTTTCAGTAGGGTATGGTGAAGAAGTATCGATTTATTAAAAATTTACAAAATTGTACTTATAATTTTTATCACCGTTAAAATAAAATTGTTTAAATAAACTCAAAGTGTAAGTTAAGGAGTGTTTTTTTTATCAAGTGGGAGTTCTTCCGAAAAGGGAAAAGTTTTTTCCCAAAGTTATAATTACGTTACAACCTACCACGGTGAATGTGCAGAAGTGAATAATATAACAATCGAGCAGAGAACGAAAACTTAAAAGTTGCTGACCAATAGCCTCACCTTATCCAAAACAATATTTTATTGGATTGGTTTCAAAAACAATATTTTATTGGATCTTGGCAAGGGTTTCTTATCCACGACACATTGTAGTTCAGTACCAGGAAATGATTCGGTTTGTACCCTCTTGAATAGAAGTTCTGAAGCGGTTTAGAGCTCAGTAGGCTATAAAAAGTCATATTTTGCTTCAGTGTTCTTGCGACTTCTTAGGTTATGTATAAATTATCGCAAACGGGCGATGATTTTGATTAGTTTTGAAAATTGGGAGTAATTTACCAGCCAGTAAACAAATCATTTTGAATACATGCAGTGTATTCAATGTAAAGATACTCTCGTTTCGTATTTGTCTGCGACGTATTTTTTGCAGATTTTTTTACGGTGGCTAGAGTTTTTTTGATTGACTAAGAAGGTCCCGCCCACCATAGCTCAAAATCGACTAATCCCGATGGTAGTATGACGCGTAATCAGCAGGATTTTCTGTTAATGGTGCATAAAGTTGCGTTGTCCAAGATTTCGGCGATACGATTTGACACATATGTCTTCCATGATCGAGACGTTTTAAAATAAATGAATAATAAAGGTCCGATTTCCTATTTTCTTGGGTAAACAACTGCCGAATATGCTTTCTCTGACGCGTCTGCAACTCGTGCAATTAAATGACGATAGGTTGTGACAACCACTCAATTCAGTCACAGAATTAGCATTTGATGGTGTTTTCCCAAGTGAATTTGTTGCGGCTGGTTTGTTGAGACCACTTTTGAGGTAAAAAAGACTGTTAGGTCGTCGGTTGAAAATTCGACATGATCTGTTTGAACGATACGATGATACGAGGTAACTGTCACTTAAACAATTATAACAGCGGACTTCTTTCTGTATACGACCACCATGTCATTAAGTTTTGGAACACTGATACAAAATGAGCTTTTACACAACAGGCAATGTACTCTCTACTAGAATTGGGTTTATACACGATGTCACGTATTTCTTCAAGAGTGATTCCGCTCTTACCGAAATAAAAATCTTTTTTTTTTATTACTATTCCGACTCGTTTGATCGTCTTTTATTAACTGATTTCATTATGGGTCTGTTTTTTTTTGATATCGGAGAAATCGGAGAGATAAATTTACTGTCAAATTTTCAGATATGCGTTTTTTTTTAATATCCGAGAAAAAAATTATCTCTCTGTGTCGTTTTTTTTTACGCTCCGATAATTATCGGATACGATCTTTTTACTCTGAAAAAATGTACAGATTATTTTATATTTTTTAGTAAATTTTAAAATGGCGACTCCGATTAATGGTGAGCTATCAGGTGACAAATAAAACTTTAATTTAGGGAGTTTAAAGCTGAAATTCATAAAATAATTTATTATTTTTGGTACTAAAAAATTACACGAAAAATATTTTTTTCGATCTGATAGATAAAAATCGGAGAAAAGAATTATCAGATATATCCGATAAATAATCTCTCTGATCTCTCCGATTTTTCCGATATCAAAAAAAAACACGGCCAGTGTCTTGTTTTTGCTCACATTCATCCGTGCTTTCAATAATGAAACTACGGATGAGTATGTTTTATACTACTTATCTTCCACCACTCTTTCATAGATGGCACTATTTAATTAACAATAATTTACAATAACAAATAATATGAACTGAGGTGCGTTATTGGTTGATATTCTTACGGTGGACGTAACAAGAGTATCCGCTTGTGTTAATAAACGACCTTGGCTGATTCATGTTGCCATAATTGTCGACTAAAAAGCATTCCGATACATTTCTTGCATAATTTCAATTCGATGGGATGCCTATTTCTCAAAATGCCTCCCATGTCGCTTTCAAATTTTTTAACTTTTTTCTGGTATAAAACAAGAGTGTTCATTTCTTAATTTGGGTTTGATTGCAGGTCATTGATTATTATTGCAAGTATTTTTATTTGTTTGCTTAGGAGCGTGATAGTCAGTTTTTGTACTAGATTAGGTGACCTTTCTCAAAGGGATCGTAATTATCAAGCTTTTTTCTATTTGAATGGTTTTCTGTCAGCGAATTGCATTCTTCTTGAATTACTGGTGAAAATTATGTTACGGTAATGTTGTCTGTTCTAGGAGCTTTCTTTAACTTCTCTTTCCGTTGGTGCTTGGACGCTTTCAATCAATTGGCACTTCATCAGTTTCTAAAATTTGACCAGGGTGGTCATTTTGTGGTGCTATGTCACATTTGGTGATATAAACTGTGATAAAATGAAATAGTCTGTACTTAATCCGTGCGCTTTATAGATGAATTATTGCATGTCGCTTATTGATTTGAATAAAAAGACAATAATATTTGCTGTCTTTCTTAGTGTACGTTTCCACCAAAAAGTTGGTTGTTTTTTTTACATCGCACCTCACACGGATAGTATACATTCTCAAAAAAATTGCGGCTCAACACAAAATTTATTACCTACACATGCAAACAAAAAACAACTGATTTGTAGAAAAAACAACCGATTTGTACTAATGAAGAGAACTTTTACTGTTGTTTTTTTTACATTGGTACTAAAATATAAAATTTCCTCTAGGCAATTTTATGGACAATCCTTCATTTATTTGAAAAATGTCATTATCGTGTATTTTTGTTGTGATTCAAATTTAAATAAAAGTTATTTATTTCTTTAAAACATTAATAGCCATTTATTTTTTATTAAATTTTAAACATTTAAGATTTGCAACCATTTACAATAAATTTTTATGAAAAAAATCAACGTTAAAATTCGAATATTTAAATTTATAATTCTAATACATAGAATTTCAATACACATACATAAAAAAAATTAAAATATTGCCCTTTGTAAAAAAAACCGATTTTTTGGTCGAAACCAAGAGTTACACTAGTACAAAAAACTAATTTTGTTGTCAACAGTATTGTCTGTCTTATAGTTATACTTACATTAGTATAAAACACCGATTTTGTTGTCAACTTTTGACGTTTTCATGGATTTATGAATATTCACAACAAACACGAATTTTGAATATAAATAAACTGAGGCGTACTCAAATTAAAGCTTAGAAATAACTAAAAACACTTAACTATCACATTTATTTAGATAAGCGTTATCTTAACTATTACATAAATATAATACAACATAAATTTGTCCTATGTTTTGTTGAAATAATTGTCAATATTCGCGTCTATCCAAAACAGTTTCTTGTTTCCAACAGAACTAAAATATTTACATAATAATTTAAATATGTCAATATTTTATTTGAATATTTTAATTGAAATAATACGAATTATAAATGTCGCGAGTTTTGTCAATTTTATGCAAATGAATAAAAAGTAATATGTTGACGTTTCTACATAACCTCACAATTAATCATATGAAGGTTTTCTAGTGATATACAATGTTTTTTGTATGTTATTTTTCCCTTATTTTGAATATTTTATTTTATTATTAAACAAAATTTTCAAAATAACGAGAAAAAAAAATAACAAAGACAAGAAATTAAATTTCAACAGTATTGAAAATTATTATATTACTAGGTAAGATAGCACTTCAAAAAAAAGTTTCATATAATTTATTTTGAGGTTATGTAGAAACGTCAACATACCACTTTTTATTCATCACGTTCTCCACAAAATGCATTGTGCAGGGTTGAGTTTGTAGACTTTTTTGGTTTACATTTAATCACCAAAAAATTCTACAAATGTGATATAAAAGTGTGATATAACACCACAAAATGACCACCCATAGTGGTCCTTTATGGATGGTATATGGTATATGGCACAGAAGAATGAATCTATTGCATTTTTACCCGCATGATGATGGTTAGGTAAGTGTTGAATACCCATCTTACCCATCTTACATATAGTTGTTTGCCAAAAAGACTTTATTTGCTCAAAATAAGCTGATATAATTATTTAAAGCTTCCAATCATCATTCTCTGATTAAACTAGAATAATTGAACGATACTATTATGTAACTATATGTACATAATTTTGGTTTTTCCATCTGCTTTTCTTCTGTTAAAAACAACCCTAGCGATCGTTATTTCTTATCGATCTATTGTGATAGCACTTGATCTTACTTCCCTACTACTCTTATTGACACCATCATGAGCTACTACGGATGTAGCGAAAAATGTTTCGCACCCTGGTGTCCCCATGTTTTGAAAGCTTCTCCATTATATATTTACCCAAGTGCCTATGTTTTTTTTATGTTTTATTTATTTATTTATCCATATTAAATTTTTTATTTTTTTTAAATTGAGATAATTGAGTGACTTAGTATACAAATTTTCAGTCAAAACGTATTTATTTGCTAATAACGAGAAATGGGGTAACACGCTGAAAATGTTAGGATTGGTTTGATTTGTGACCTCAAGGTCACATGAACAAAATATCATAGGAACCATGATATAAATCGTAATTTAGGCGTAAAACATTTAATTAAATTATTAGCGAGCCGAAAAAATTTTCATCCCGATTTTGATTTATAAACTTAAATTCCTGAGTGGATTTAGTTCTAAAGTGGAAAACATTTTCTAATCGCAGTATTGTCATGATAGACTGTTAAATATTTAAGACATAAGTTAATTAAATAAAAGTGGAATAAATTATCTCTTTTTACATTTTAAATTTATTTCGATCCATTATCACCCTATGCAGTGTACGTATTTAAATCAACCCTCGCTAGTCGATATACACAGACAAAAAAATTACGAAAAAAAATCAGGGTCAATATTTGATTCAATGCACAATCATCCAACAAATTGATATACATCTTTTAAAAATGACAAAACTCAAAAATTTGTTACGCATCTTTTGTGTGCCGTATACAATAAAGACCCAATAATGATTGAAGATGATTTATTGGAGCTGAGTTTGAGTCACGTTAAAAATTGTTAAATGCCAATGTGTGGTGGTTGTATAGAGGGAATACAGTAAACGAAATATTTAATATTCTAATTGAATTAAGACAATTTATTAGATTAAAGCTAAACAATTTGTTTACCAAAAATCTATCGATTGACAATTTAATTCAGTTTATGATTGATGTTCTGTCTGGTTGAGAATAAAATCCGGATATTTTTTTACGATTCATTAAGAGATTTGCAAGGATGAAAATTAAAAATATTCGTAATATTATTTTTTTTTTAAATGGTGGCGAGATGATTTCTATGCAAAATGTCTGAAAATATTGAAACTTGCCGAATTTCGATAAAGTAGAATTTTGACAAAAAAAAAATCAGTCTGCGAAATTTTAGTAGTTCCCAAAATATTACGTTTTTCGAACTTGGTGGAGTCCAGATTTAAATAAACGAAGTATTAGGTTATTTAAGTAAACAAACCAGCTCACGATTATTGGAAGGCCTTGTTCGGCGTCTGACTTTATGTAACTTAATGAATAATAAATGACTTACCTAAAAAAAACTTCAAAAATTTAATTCAAAAAAATTCATGGAGTGCAATATTATTCAGCGGCTTAAATATAAACATAAGTGCGGCTTAAGCGTAAATAAAATTTAACTGATCACGTGAATCCGAATTAGTATTATTTGGAGCTTGATATATAATCTGATCTGTATTGTTTATTAATCCGTGTTAAAGTAGGATTTCTATACAGGAGAATATAACTTAAGTATAACTTAAGTTAAGTCAAAATGTCTTATGTTGCTCTTATGTTACTCAATTAAGGTTTCAGGATGAACAATTTAATAATTTTTGACTTAATTTAAGTCATATCAAACATTATTAGATATTAAGCTATGCTAATTTAACTAATATTTAAGGTTTGAGAAAATTAACCTTATAAATTAAGTCGATGACTTAAATTCTAATGACAAAGAGCTTGTGTTTGATGCATTATATACATTTTTTAAATCAATATTTTGTGATATCGCAAAAACATGTTTAAGTATATGGCTTAAGACAAATTTTAAAATATAGAATAAAACAAACTTAACTGTAGGATGATTTTGTTAAAGGAATAGCAATTGTTAAAGGCTTTTTTAAAGACCATCCATTACGGCCATCTCCTGTGGATGATATTTTAATAAACAATTTTTTAAGATTTCGTGGTTATTCTTTTGCAAATAGTGAGCTTAAAACAACGAAGATCGCATTGTCTCAAAAACATTGTAAGGATTCGTTCTTACTGAGCTAGAAGTGAATTCTTACATTTAGTCGAAATTCCCTTATTAGTTGAGATGATTTTTTGCCACTCAGCGACAAACTTTATTACTTTGGTTTTAAACGCAAAGTAAGTTGGGTCTCTCATTATGTATTTTCGCGTCTGCAAATTTTGTGCAGGCTAAAGAGGTAACAGCATGGCTGTACTTTATATGCTTTCAATTTATATTTCATACAGCAAACTGTTGCTCAAGTATTTGAATCAGGGTTGGGCGTTTTACATGTAAAAAACGTTTTCTCCATTTTACATGTAAATAACGTAAATTACAAAAAAAAGTGTATATTACAAAAATATGTAAATTATATTTAAAAAACGAGAATCCGTCCAAAAATAATTTAAAATATTGAATAAATGATACAAACATTTGTTTATAAGAATAACTTGCATTAGAAAATCCAATTAAACATTTTATTTAAATGGTTAATCATAATTATTTTCAACTTTTAGTTATCTACATTGAGACTATAAAAATCACCTATCCTTCTACAATGCCATCTGTTTACATCGTAAACTAGTTCTTATATTCGACAAAATAAACAACTAGTGACATAGTGCCATCTAGTTACATTTGAATAAACTAAAATAAAATATTTTTAAGAGTGCATATTTCTTTCGATATGTAGCGGAAAATTAATTGCAATTTGACGTTTAATCATAAATAAAATAATTCTCTGCAGTGAAATGAATGAAGTGAATCTATACTCGTTTGACTGGCTTTTAAATTTAAATCTTTATTAATTTCAAACAGGACAGAATCAACCAAATTATCACTACCCGTCTCACCCTCATCAAATAAATGTATGCCTGAAATTACTAGCCCTATTCTATCCATTCGATAAAATGCCTATGCATTTTGCCTTTGATGTCCAGTGTAGTAAAGAGGTAGCGAATATGATTATCGAATTTAAGCGTGGAACTGTAGTGAATTTTATTAATTCAATTTAATTTTTCTTACTCTAATTACAATTAATAATTTTTCATAACCTAAGTTTACAGCAATACCATTATACTAACCTTACCATAGAATTAATACTAGATAAATTGATTAATACATTAATAATTAAATTTGGGAAAAATATTCTTTTTGAAACCCAGCAGTTACCATTCAAGGAATTCCATATGCTAACTCCTCTCAAGAAAAACGAAGCGTTCATCAAATTACATTTATTGATAGCAGGTGTCAAGATTTCATTGTCAAAATATTTCTTATCATAGGAAAGTAGCACTTTATTTTACATTTATACATATATACAAATATCACAATAAATAAACACAAATACACTACACTGTAGTATATAGTCAATTTTTCTTTAATTAAGAGATTTGGTAACAGATGGCGATAATTGTAATGAAAAAGTTGATTTATATTTTACAGTATGTATAAAATAATCGTTTACATTTTACATACATTTTACATGTAAAAAACCCAGTAAATTACATTTTGTAATTTACACGCCCAACTGTGATTTGAATGCTACATGAGCAAAAGTATGCGATGGTGGTGTCTGTGACTCATATTCCACATCACCGTTGGGTTAACCAAAAGTGGTACCTATACAGCTTCCTAAATGAAAGTTGTCTTAAATTGAAAAAGTATTAGGTCTGCAGTCTCACTCACTCGAGGGAGTCAAGTAAGGTACCGTCAGTGTATTTATGCAATAGCTGAGTTTGCTGGATAATGAACCTTTGTGCAAATAAAAAAGTTATTCCTTTGTAAAGGTGACGCTAGTATCTAGATGAGTGATGTTGTTAAAAATAATTTAAATAATGCTAAAGCCTACGGGGTTTGCTTGAATAACTTAATTTTGCTTCAATCAGACACACGCTATATTGTTGTGCAAAAACGCTAGAGTCTCAAGCTTCAGTCATTTGATTTTCAAATTGAGCACTAGAAGTGTTAAAATGTTGTCCCAGATTAATAGTTCCGTGCTTACTGTGATTCGATGATGGAAATTATGTCTGACTTATCGTATTGATTTAGAATCAGAGTATTTTCAATCTTTGTTGAATACAAAGATCTGATAAAACAAATTGCAACTATCCCTGTTACTACTTAAATCATGGAATAAATTATTGTATTTTGTATATAAGATTTAAGCCAAATAAGATTCAAAGATAATATTAATTCCTGCAAAATATGTAAAACCGCAAAGGCTACCAATATTATTTCCAAGCCAAAGATGGGGTCTGCATCATTTACGGAGAGGCCGTTTAAAAAAAATATACGTAGATCTTATAGGCCCATACCCAAGATCAAAAAGTGGAAAATCTTCCATTTTAATTGATCTGAATAAATTGATCAAATTAGTGGCACTCAAAGCGCTAGCGAAAAGCCCATTTCCAAAAATATTTAGGATCATCATTATCATCGTATAGGTCACGCAGGGTAATCCAAACGGTTACGCAAAATACAATTTGCCCTACACATTGATACTCGATAAAAGTTAAGCACCGTTTATCGAAAATATTCGCACAATTTCAATCTACGGGTAGGCGATATATCGTATAGACCAGTGACGAAGCGTGAAAATTTGTATTAGGGAAGCACCTGCAAACCGTATAGACCGCCTAGAAGTATAAAAACTATGGACCAATGGGTCCGTTTTGATATAATTACCGCGATTATTTGAATCGTTCGCTTCATCATTACCTCTGAAGTGAGCCATTGCATTCTGAAGCAAACGATTTCACCTTATTAAGGCTTATTATGAGTTTTTAAATGGATGCCATTTTGCAGGTGGTTTTAAATTGTTTTGTGGAGTTGGCCGGCTTTTAAAAAAATTCTTTATACCTTAAAAACCTTTTCCATTTCTAACCCTTCTTTTCACGAGCAAACTTAAGACACGGCTAACAGAAAATCGATCGTCGATTTTTAAATGCATATTATACCGTTTTACGATAAATTAAAGGGGCTTACAGAATGCGCCAGAACTAATCGCGGGATTAGGTAAAATCGACGTGTAAATCGGTGATTAGCCTTAATTAATTTATTTTTGCCAACTTTTCATTAAAACTGCACTTTAATAGGGTTAAAATTCATCCTAATTTTATTATTTTTATTCCACTTGTAATCTAATAACGTTTTCATGACACAAATTGTATCAGCGTTTTGTTGTTTTCTTGTTTAAATATTTAAAAGTGCAAGCAAGCTACTAAAAAACTTACTAGTTGACTTTATCTATTCAACAGCATGATTACGAAAAAGAAACATAAGAAACGAAATACTTGTTCGAAATATGGCTTTACTCCAACTTTGCAGGTCAAATTTTTAATGCGTCTCAACGCTAGTAAATCGTTCAATAGTCGTTGAGGAAACGTGGAATCGCATTGGATGGATCCTCGATTTTGTTTATCAATCCAAACGCCAAATTAAATGAGCTCGATGGAAATTCTGATTATAATGATATGAGGTCCAATCCGGTAAACTGTTCAGATTGGCCAAGCAACTACAACTCTGTATGTGCTGTATCGTATACAAGTAGTCCAACACCAAACGCAAACAATCATCGTGGCCGAAACCTCTGCTGGAATTCTGAAAGTGCAAGGTGTGTCGAAACGCTAGAGCTGTGGGAAATTTTCAGTTGGGTGTCAGAAATACGGGAATTCTGAGAGCTCAAAAGCAACCACCAAATACCCCCACAGCGATGACAGATTCAGTCATCAAAACGGACCCCGAATTCTATAGAAGACTTCAGAGGAAGCCAGATCAATAGAAGTACATAATTTAACAAAGTCAACCCAGACCAATTTCAATCAATACCAAGGCCAACCAGCAAGATGTCCAGACCATTAACGAAGTTTGGACTATTTTAAAACAAGACAGCAAAAATTTCAGAATCAACAATTATCAACAGGGCCTTATGCCGAGGTTCTGATAAATGGAGCACCATATCGCGGCCTGCTAGTCAGTGGAACTAGAATTTCTGTCCTTGGATTTGGCTCTGCATAATATGTAAACGAAAATAACCTAAAATTACAAGTATGCCATCTCTGTTGTCAACTGCTATTGGAGAACAACAGCAAATCCTTGGACACATAATCGCTAAAGTGTCGTTTGGTGGAAAGACTAAATCAATAAGGTTGCACATCGTCCCAAACCTAACACAAAATGTATACTTGGGAATAGATTTCTGGGAACTTTTCAAATTCCTAGAACCTGAAGTGAAAAAAATTAGTGATAGGTATCTACTAAATGCAGGTGAGGAACGCCTCTCCTTGCCCATTCTATTAATGATTGAAATGCAATACTTGTAAAACAGCGATACTACCCAGTACCAAACAAAATTTAGGAGGATATGTATCGAGAGTTAGACCGAACACTACATTTGGGAGTGGTCGAGGAGTGTGCCAGCTCTTGGTCATCCCCAGTTACTCTCGTAAAGAAAACGAACGGGAAGATTCGTCTATGTCTCGATGCAAGGAAGGTTGTTAACTCGGTTACGGTGAAGGATGCTTATCCCTTACCGTTGATCGAGGAATTGCTAGGTCTTATGGATAAAACCCGATATATAATAAGCACAATCGACGTAAATGATGCCTTTTGGCAAATACTCCTCGAACCTTTGTCCAGGGATAAGACAACATTTACCGTGCCGGTCGTCCACTCTACCAGTTTTCCTTCATGCCGTTTGGGCCGTATAATGCAGCTCAGACCATGTGTTGGTTAATGCGTACGGTAATCTCTCACCATCTACATGACCAAGTCTAAACGACCATGCGTATCCTGTTTCGAAAAATGTTAAACAGATTCGCTATTTCTTGGGATTCGTCCCGAATTATTCAACATTGGCTGCACCAATGATACACATCTGGTTTCAATAAGTTAAAATAGGCACTGGATGGCACCGATTTTAGTAAATCCAGATTTTTCAAAACCCTTTTATGTACAGTGCGACGCATCTACAACAGGAATAGGGAGTGTGTTACTCCATAAATTACATAAATTGAATAAAGCACAAAAGAATTACAGTATAGCAGATCTAGAGGGCTTGGCGATAGTCTGATGAGCATAAAGAAGCTTAGACCTTACATTAAGGGCTATGTATTCACGGTGATCACGGACCACTCGAGTTTACGTTGGCTGATGGAGTTGAGAGGCTTAACTGGAAGATTAGCAAGATGGTCAATAAAGTTGCAAGCTTTTGACTTTACGATTGAGTACCGTAAAGGGTCATTAAATGTCGTTCCGGGCAGTATGTTTCACGAATCAAAGCCTTAGAACAAAATTCTAATGTATCTATTAACTATAAAATTTAGGACGGTGACATATACGTGAACACCGACACCAATAAAGTCATAAATTTATCTTCATGGAAACTAGTTGTACCCGAGTCTTTAATATCTTTAACGTCTTTATTGATTGAGCAGGCACATAATCCACCTGCTGCACATCAAGGCATTGCACGCACGGCGGGAATATTAAGGAGATATTATTTCTGGCCTGGTATAGCATTGCAAGTATGAAATTTTGTACTAGCATGTGAAATATATAAGTGTACAAAATCAGTTAATTACTCCACCAGACCAGAGATGGGCAAAGCTTTTGAAGTATTGCAACTTTATTTGAAATTCCTTGGCCCATCTCCAAGGATAAAAAATGGGTTTACACACATTTGAATTCTTTTGGATCAATATAGTCGGTTCCCATTACTGTTTCCTGAAAGTATTTTAATGGATAATGAGTCACAGTTTGACTCCCATTTATTTGATAGTCTCATGAAAAAATGTGATGTAAGGCATGCCTTTATCGCGAAGTATGTATTCGCAACAGGCGAACGCGTTAGAAAGAGTCAATCAGTCAGTCTTATCTGCAGTGAGAGTTTACATAAAGGACGATCATCAGACTTGGGACCAGCACCTAGATGATATAGGCGGTGCTTTCAGAAACGTGTTTTACTCAAGTACAAGTTTTTTACACGAGTGTGAAGAAGATCTTAAATCATTCCTAAATGAAAAAAATTTGAATGTATTTGTGTGTATTATAATTATAATAGAGAACATACAAACATTTAGGCGAAATCGAATTTTATTAATTCGTTGAATTATTTAAATCTAAACTCAACCAATTGAATTAAAATGAATTAACAATCCTTATTTTGTAAACACAATATTAAGCACACAACAAACATGATGCCTAAACCTTTTCAGATTTTTGTCATTGTTCTGGATTGGTCAAAATTGACCCCAAACATGTAATTCGTTCATATCTTGATTTTGATTTGTTTGGGGTCAATTTTGGCCAATCCAGAACAATGACAAAAATCTAAAAAAAAATCCATCAGTATTGATAGGACTAATAGAAAAATACAGTGGGGTAGATGTCCACCTCGCAAAATCTGAAGTATTCAATTAAATTAGTAAAATTAAGATATAACCAAGTTACTTGTTTCGGCTCCAGTTTTGCTCAATAGTTCAATAAAAGCAACAATAAATTAATTGAATGATTTTTAAATATTATTTCGCCTAAATGTTTACATGCGTTACATTTCATTTATGTGCTCAAGGAGAAACGATTTATTAAATTTTTCACAGCCCTCCTCCCGCGTGTGAAGTTTTTGCTAAACCATTCCTAAACATTGTGTTTGTATTTAGGATTGATTTAGGAATTATTTGGACAATACAAGATATTACATGGCACTACCTATTCTCTATTGGGAGATTTAAATGACCTGATGTGCTTAATCATCTCACTTCGGCTCAATACATCAAAAATTGTATAGTATAGACTTTATCCTTAATCCATCCTTAATCCAACTTTAAACTTAAGATTAAAGCATTGTTTACAAATGTAAAACAAGTAGTCTTCATAATCCTGAATTGAAACCACAATATTAACAGTTGATGGCTTAATTCTCTTGAGCTGAAAAATTATAATTAAAATTAACAGCAAATAATTAATATTCTTTCGTTAATTTTTTTTAATTTTAATTTTTTGTTTATTAATTTTTGAATATAAGTATATACATAATTAACAATTAATATTGCACATAATTTAATTTAATAATTATAATAATATAAATTAAAAATTATTAATTTTAATAAATATTTATTTGATTAAATAATTTGAAATATATTGCTTAACTACACGATTATAATTATTAATTATTAATTACAAGTTTAATAATTTTATTATAAAATTTAAATAAATAATTTAAAATTATATATTATCACAAAAACAATTAGAATTAATTTTAATTAACACTTATCCACTTGAATTTTAATTTTTTTAATTTTTTTTTTAAATAATTTTTATGTTCGATGATGATGTGACGACTGATGATGTTGATGTAAATGATTGCTGCTATGATGATTGTGATTCGATGTGGTCGCCGTTAAATTATGCGAATTTAATTGTCGTCGATTTAATTCGATCGATATACGTTCCGTGTCATCGCCATCTTTATCCTGGTGTGCGGTCATGTGTCGAGTCAAATGATGTCGTTCACGAAAACTTTCGTTGCACACGGGACACTTAAGTTTTTCTTCACGTTTTCGGCGTGCCATTAAATCGCCGGCCAAATCGTTTTTATGATGCGAACGCATATGATAAACCAAATCGCTTGTCATCCGAAAATTTATATTACATTTGGCGCATACATTTTGTGCGGTCAACGAAAATGTTGACGCGAGAGCGGGTGGTATAAGTGTGGAGAGGATGGCGGCGGCTGCTGGACTACGTACAATACCGGAGATATCGTGTTGCGGTGCAAACAGGTGGTGTCCATTACCATTTTGATGAGCAAACGAATTCGAGTAGTCACCGCCCGAATTTTGTCCGTTCGATTGTAGGTTATGTCGTTGATTGAATGCCATCAATTGTGGATGTTGATGTTTTAATAATTTACTGGCGTTTGGTATCGGTTGGAATGCACCACTAAAATATTCTGGTCGCAAATTATTATAAATTATCGATGGGACGGGTACACCATTATTTTGCGGTGTACGCGGTGGACTCAGCGATATTGGAGGACTATTCGATGGGCAACTCAATTGATCGGGACTCGTTGACAACGGTGGACATGAGCTTGATAAAATTGGTGGCGATTCAATTCGTGGCACTTTCGTAAAAGCACTACGCGGTTGTATTTCTATATCACTACTATTATTACTATGATTATTCATTAGCATTGCGGTTGACGAGGTGGCCGACGGTTGTAAAATTAATGTCGGATCGTCGTACACCCGTGGCACAATCCGATGATGATTATGAAGATGGTGTTGATTATAGAGCTGACTTTGTAAATTTTTCAACATAAAATTTCGTGCAAAACTACTTTCATTCTCATTGTCATCGAAACTAATCACATCGATGTCCTCTTCCACTTTACTATTATGATTATTATTATTGTTATTAACACTATTATTATTATTATTATTATTATTTTGATGTTTTTGTTTAATTTTATCGTCGGGCAACATTAAAAATGCCACATCGAACGATCGTTTAATCTGTTTTTTCACTTGAATCGGTAATACTGTGGTCGCAGCATTGTCGTCGCTTAATTTTGTTGATGTCATTTTTAAATCACTGTTACCACTATTACTTGTACCAATGTCCATTGTCATTTTAAATTTTTTTTTATATATAAAATTAAAATATCACTTTTCACTTAAAACATAAATTCGATCAAAATTTTTCTCACTTTTTGGTCCATATACAATAATAAAAACAAATGAATTTTTAATTTCTCACTCAACTTAACTGATCGAAATCATCTCATAAACTGAACTAAAATCATACTGTGCAGCCTCCTTATGTAAACATTTTTTTTTATGTATGTACATTATATCAGGTATTTATGTTTTTTACGAACCCCTCAATTATAATAAAATGGTACATATGAAAAAATCAACCCTCCTCCGTCTGGTTTTTCTCTGTAAAACATATTCTCTATATATAATGTTTATATATATATATGTGTGTGTTTGTTATGTTTGTATATGAATGGAAAATATGAAAACGAATCCTCTCACTGTATATATGTTAAACATTTAGATTTTATATTCAGCCAACCAACAAACACCCTTCAAACGAGTAAAAATATTATAACGATGGTTAAAACCATACGGAAGAATTGTTATAAAAAAAAAAAATCGGTTTAGGAAAATTTATAATGCCAAATCGTGGGTGGAGTCTTACTCTCTGTAGCAGGGAAAAAACGTAAGAAGGCGGGAAAATACTAGAGAATATTTTCCCATTTTCCAGTATATAATGTACTGAGTCGTTTTGTTCGACTATTGGTATCATCATTATTGAGATTATAACAAAAAAAAAAATTTTTTTTTTTTTGATAGTACATAATTTGAAAATGTGAAATGAAAAATTATGAAAACTAATGTATGTTTTTTGTGGTGGAAATATTGTTTTTGTTTTATGTTATTTTTAATATTATATCTGCTCGTATATATTTATAATAAGCCTCCCTTGTATAAATATTCTGTGTACTGTTGTGTATCAAATTTCGGTGTTATGGTGCGTTGGGTTTGGGAAAATATTTAAAAGGATAACTATTTGAATGTCGTTATATTGAGATTTCAGGTTTGTCATTTTTAAATAGGTTGTTTGTTGAACAGTATTTCATGCAATAGAACGAACATCTATATAAGATTTTAGTAAACCTGTTCCAATGAAGGCAAACGATTTTCCAACCGCAAAGATGCAGATTTTGCAATTATAAAATTAGAAAGTAGCGCGGATCAAATGACCATTCCCGATCGATAAAACCGAGTCTTTTATTCAGACGTTCATAGCCATCAATGGTGAGGTTCTAAGTCGTGCTGAAAAGATACTACCGAAAATTTTCGAGAAACATCGCCACAATAGCGATAAATAACAAAACAATCATCCCAATAGTAAACTCAAATGACCATAAAGTTAATGTATATACTTTTTTACCTGAAATTGAAGGGCAACAGACAACAAGACGCATACTAGATACAATTGAAGAAAACCTGAAGGAACCAAGTTCCATTCTTAAAGTGTGTGCCAAGTAAACTGACCTTTTACACATAAAAAATTAGCAATTAACATCCATTATTGCATTTCCAGAATGGAACACTGCATAACATTTAATGATACAGCACCAATTACCTTTAAACAATATCACCCACTACAAATTCTAAAACGGGAAGTAAATGAGCTGGTTGAACAAATGTTTTGCGAAAGCAACATCTGCCACAGCACCAGCTCTCTCCATTCGCCACTATTAGCTGTCCCAAAGAAACCAGATGAATTTGGAAACAAACAATGGAAAACCTTTGTGGATTTTCGTGAACTCAACGACTCCACAATCGGAAACACTTTTCCACTCCTAAATGTAGCATCCTTTTTTGACCAACTAGGGGTTAAAGGAACGTACGTTTTTTGTCGCCACAAATCATAAACTACTAGTAGATGACACCAGAAATACTCGATTAAAACTCCTTCGCTAGAGGCTAAAGCAATCCAACTATACGATTTCTCTATTTTGATTGATTGATTAATGATTGATTGGCGTGTACGACTAAGCATTCAGCAAAATCTTCCGAAAAGTGCTGGCTCCACCGCACACCTAGTTTTCAAAATTCGTGGAATTCTGATGACGATGACCACTGGTAAACCTTCTTTTGCAAAAGTCTGCTGAAATGCCGTGATACTATTTGATGAAGCTATGTTCGATAGTGGTATAACTTATGGAAACATCGAATACTTCGAGGATATGTCCGTGTTATTGTCACAATGAATTCGAGCCATCTATCTGCTTTATTCTTATTACACCCCAGTGCCCTATGTATAGTGTATCAATTATTTTCTCTCGTATATTGGCTGGAATTACTATATACGCGTATGTACTCTGTGTGGTTGTTTGGGTTTGGTCTTAGGAGTTAAAACTTTCTAGGCATAAGCGATTCTCGTAAGACTTCTCCCTAGTGAAGTTACGCCTCCTCGTGGCAAGAACCAGGCAATGCATCTTAGAATGTAGATAAGTAACGTACACAACCGTGTAATGGCGTTTTTATATTGCCCCAAGATTTGGTGGGACAACATACGCCGAGAGCTGCATGGCTAAGGGTGAGCATAGTCGTTAGTAAGTGAATTCCGGATACCAGGGGACCTCCGTTTTAAATCTTTCCTTCCCACAGTATACCGATCTCTGCTGTGGGTGACCTTCATTTCTCGGGTACTCGTGGGACTTTTATGAATCCTTTAAATATAAATATAGAGTGTGATGCCTCTTTAAAAGCATCAACTTTGCCAGCTCCTGTGCTGGATTATAATACAGGAAAAGATAAGGTGGTAAATGCATCTGGGGCCACCACCAAAGAATATCTTGATACCGGGACAAGGGAAATAGTGAATCAGTCCACTACTCTTACAACGGGCATCTTTTGCAATGACAATAATAGTATCATCTCACAAACATCGCGCACCTCAACCATTGGTGTTGGTATAGGGAACATGTCCCTCAACTCCAATGAATGGGTGAAGCCTCATTCCAAAGAAGGCGTTTTAAAAAGGGGCTCAGGGAAGGCAAACTAGAGAGGAAGCTCTAGCTACTGCTAAGTCCGAGCGCCCTGTCAAAGACCTTATGAAACCTGTAGCAACTACCCTAGACAGTAGGTCTGGTGGTAAGCGCAAGTCTTTCGAGGTTGCTTTGGAATCCTCCAAACCACCTGCAAAAAAAAACTAAAAGTGGGCCTTTTCCGGTCAAGGCCTCTTTCAGCCAAGTAGCAGGCAGTGTCCGGCTAGGCATCTTACCAGATGATCTCAGAGGCAACCCTCTTAGTATGGAGCAAATGGCAAACATACAGGGGTGTGTCATTGACTTATCATTGAGACGCAAGGTCCAACCCATCAGCCTCAATTCCTTGGTTCCTTTCGGATAACAGGATGGCTTTTCTTTATTTGTTCCGATCTTTCTACAGCGGAATGGATGAGGAATAATTTTGACAGGCTAAGATCACAATGTGGTCTAAGCATAATTTTGGTGGAAGAGGAAGATTTTCCTGGGTCAAATATAGTTAGAGGGTTTTTTTCCACAAAGCTTTAGCTTGTCGAGCGAGAAAATTCTCGCCTTCATGGCCGCGCAGAACAATGGTCTCGCGGCAAATTCATGTAAGATTCTACAACGGACAACAACTGGAGCACTCGTCTATTTGGTCATGGACATAGGAGATACTTCAAGGGGAATTACCGCTTCGGCCACATTAGACTCATTTTAAAGAGTGATCCCCCCTCCACCACTAACTACTGGAGTCAGCTCCAGCAAAGAAAATTTTTTATCAGCCTCAGAAGGAGTTACAAACGACGAGGGGCAGCTCAGAGCAGTAGCGCAGTAGAGCATTCTGTTCCCGCTGCCTCTTCGTCGGGAAACCAATCATCAGATCTCTCCGTGACTCCTAATTTGGCACCTGTAAAATCAAATAAGGTGACCATACAAAGGGCTGTCCAGAGTAGACTAGCCAAGTCAACGGCACCAGCTTCAAGAATTAAGCTTAGAGGCGATCGAGGGATTACTAGGGAAATTGGCAAAAACACGCCCCTTCCCGCGAAATAGTCGGCTGATAAGCAGTCAGCGGTTAAGCAGGCAGGAGCGGAGAGCTCGTTACCCTAATAAGTAAGTACGGCTGGTACTATTAGGGTACTACAAGTAAACCTGTAACTATACATCGGGTCGCAAAGAATCACTCAAAACCTTGCTTCAAGTGCACTTTCCGGGCTGCACTGTATGCAACACAAATACAATAACTAACCCTATATTTGGTACACATATGGGTGCAAATGTGGGTTGGGTTAATAGCTTATCCGGTAAGCTTTTTACTCTGGAAAAAATCAAATGGGTCATTAACTCGTTTCAGCCGTTCAAGGCTCCAGGCAGAGATGGAATCTTCCCAGCCCTTCTACAAAGGAGCTTGGATTTGATTACCTCTGCTCTGGTAGCCTTATTTAGAACTAGCTTCAATTTGGATCACATACCACAGGCTTGGAGTCAATTCGATGTGGTTTTTATCCTAAAGCTTGGCAATCGACCAAGTGAACTCCCTATGTCCCACCGACCTATCAATCTTACATCATTTATTCTAAAACCTATGGAACGACTGGTAAATCTTCATATCAGAGACTGGTTAACTGTTACCAGACCCCTGAATCCTAATCAATTTGCCTACATAAAAGGCAAATTTACAGAGGGGGCGCTGCATCTACTTGTTACCAAGGTTGAATCGGCTTACCGCTCGAAAGAAATTGCACTGTGTGCTTTTTTGGGTATTGAGGGAGCTTTCGACAATGGATACGACTCAATTGCTAGGGCAATAACGGGTAGAGGTATTGATGTTCCTATAGTTGGCTATAGTAGTAGGAAGATTACATCGAAATTAGGTAATGAATCGGTCACGGTTACGGCAGTAAAGGGATGCCCACAAGGCGGTGTCCTGTCACCTTTGCTGTGGTCACTCGTGATCGAAGACTTACTTGATGAGCTACATCTATTCGGTTATGACGCCATTGGTTATGCGGACGATTTGGTTATCATAATCTCTGGTGGAATTGGAACTCTCAAATTAAATCAACTACCAAATGCGCGGTCAGAGCTATGTGGGTTTGTAGGCGTATGTGTGGCAGGGATTCAGCTCAAAAATTATTTCCTGGATGTTTATCATTATAGTGAGGCCAAATGTAACCTATGGGTCAAAAGTTTGGTGGCCGAAGGTACAGCAAAAAGTTATTATAAACAAGCTTACCTCATTGCAGAGGCTAGCATGCCTCAGAATCACAGGTGCCATGAGCGTCCTACGCTCCTGCGCATGAGCGTCCTACGGCGGCATTGGAAGCTTTCTTCGGACTCACTCCACTTCATATTTACGTTAAAAAATCAGCTGCTATTTGTGCAGCTAGATTACAGCTGGTGAATCAATATAGTCATGATGATCATATAGGTCATCTGAACATTTTGAATGAACTCTCTGACTTATATATGTTTTTAGAGTCCCGGACGTGATGCCCAAGGAACTTTGCTTTGGCAGGAATTTCGGGGTAACAGTCCTTGATAGAACCGTCTGGGATACTGGTAGACATCTTATGGAACCCAGCAGCCTAGTATGGTTCACGGATGGATCAAAAATGGATAGTGGAGTAAGCATTAATGTCTTTGGGCCAAACAACAAAATATCGAATTCGGCTAGAAAAACACTGGGAACTTATTCCAGTGTTTTTCTAGCCGAAATTCACGCTATCGAAACCTGCGTCTCAACTATTATGACTAAAAGTCTTAAGGGTGCCTCCATCCACATTTTCTTTGATAGTCAAGCATGCTACAATCTCTCTCTTGTCATAACAAAGTTAGGTTGTGGTGGGTATCTGGTCACAGGGGTATCACTGAAAATGAGATAGTCGACGAACTCGCGTATATTTTAAGGTTTTGGAAAAATAACCAGATATAACCAGTGAGTGCCAGATGTTTAAAATCTTTTAAACCTTTAAGAAAATGCTAGCTACCAGTGACACCATCATTAAGCACTCGATCGTCCACAAAGCGAAAAGGTTATTAAAAAAGACAATGGCATCCATTTTTTGCACCATTCGTAAATTAATATTTTTAGAGTTCGTAGTAGACTAAAATACTGTTTTCAAGCCTCTTATGTACCTGCAGTTTACAGGGCTGTACCATAAACATGTTACCTGATTTGCTAATTTGGGTAGATTTGTTTTATTGTACTAAATTAATGTGTTCGATACGCTTTTTGAGTAGTGGAGCCCTTTTAATAGTTTATAGCGATTTAGCCTTTCCTTCTTAACAGATAAGTCTCTTTGTTAGGGCACAAAAGCCCAGTAAATATCACTACTAAGAAAGTAGTTATACAATTTTTAGTATACATTTATGATTAAAACCCCACATTGGGCGCCAAAATATACCATATGCAAATAAAAGCGGATATTGGTCCCTAATGATTTTGGTCCACCGAAGCAAACTGCAGGACAAATACGAAAACTTTTGAATCATAACAGAGATCTCCGCGATAAAAACAACCTTTGGACATTTAGGGTGATTATTTTTATTCAGATACCACACAGTCCCTTACTAATCATAATTTCAATATTAATTTTTACGACAAAAATCATCTAAATTACAATCTAATCAAATTTAGAAAATTTACAAATTCATCTATATATACAACAATACAATGCACCATATGCTGCCAAAACGACTGGTGAACCGCACAAGTTCTTTATATCCCCTATATACGTACGAGTATACATATAAACCGATCACAATGATTATTATGAATGAAAATATGTTGTTTCGGTAGGTGCCTACCTCTGAATCTGTTGCAATAATATATGTCATCAAGATAAATATATATTACAATGCATAATATATAAAAGAGAGTCGGAGACAGGGTATTTAGAAAATCCCCTTGAACAATCACAATACGGAAGACATCACATATCTAAAAAAAAAAAAAAATCGAGGCAGATGTTTGGTTATTTTCAATTGCAATAAGACAATACAAAAAGCAGCCTAAATGATTGTTATTCATATACGAACTGTATGCAGTTGATTAATATGAGGAGAGAAAGAGTACGGGTTCGATTTATATTCTTCCTGTGTTAAATTTGTATTTGATCGTTTAGTCTTGCGTATTTTACGTATGTTAAATGTCTCCCTTTCTTTTATATAAAAGGGGTTTCCACTAGAGGTAAACGTACATTGATTAGCGACGACACATTAAATACGTTGAGTTGCGATTGTTTTTGGTTAAGCAGCATCAAGGTCGTTGGAAATCAAAAATTTAATGGACATTGTTGTGTTATCAATACCACGAACAATATACCTGAGGGTGGTTGGTGGAGAAGTATTGAAATACTTACATGGAATACTGTTAAAAAAATTATCTCGTGTTTTTTTCCGAAACCCGAGGTAGATAAGTCGTATTGCTATGTGTATTTCATATAAATACACATAGTGCTACCATGGTATGTTAGCCCATTGATGTGCTAGATGTCGCTACTAGTATTTTAAAATAATTAAAATATTAAAATATGTAAAATCGCCTAAATGTCATATATTTATCCTAAATTTTGATGAAATTTTATCGAAATTCTATTGGTCTCTTTTGACATTTTAATTTTTTTTTTTTTTGAGAAAAATCCCATCTTCTGCTACCAATATTGGTGTTTCGACAACTGACACTGACTTTAAGCGATGATTTTTTGGGTTTGGATTTTCCTTCATTTCTAGATAACGATCTGTGATGGAGATGAACATTCTATGACCGAAAAAGTATTTAGATTTTAGTACAAGAGCCCCTATTAGAAAACAATTTTGCCTCCGCCGGCATATTTGCTATATGTGGTCCGGGCGAAACAAGTTGATTTTTTTTTCTTATTTGTTTATTCCATCATCATGATTAACAAGTGGAAATTAATTATGCAGGGTGGTTAAAAAAAAGAAAAGATTTGACAACGATATAGCCTCTCAAATTTATTAATTTTTAACTTGCCTCATTTCTCCGCATAATTCAAAAGTACTTCAAACAAAAAATAATAAAAAAATAAAAACTCGGTGTACCGCTTTGTGCAATTATCCCAGTTTTTCAAGAGTTAAATTACACAAAAAAGGATAAAAAAAAAAAAAAAAATTAAATCAAGGAAAAATAATTTTTTTGTATGCCCATATGTTAGACGAAAAAACCACATGTTAATATATTCGATAATATTCGGGGATGCTGTTTTACTATGTATACACGACTGGTATACACTCTTGAATTGGATAAGTCGAGTCGAACATTTTTTTAACGCGATTTATTTATTATATGTTTACAAGCACCATATAAATATAGGGTGGTAAATTACGGCCAAAAGAAATTTAGAACATTTGAATATTTAAACCTGTGTATAAGACCGATTCATCTCCTTATATATACCATACATAATTGTAAATGTATGAGAACACCCCTATAATAATCGACCACTAGTCCATATGCTCGAATATCTATATAAATTCGAAATCACTGTATAATACGAAATGAATTTAAATCGTTTGTATTTTTCCAACAATATGGTATTTGGCGAAAATCATTAGAAAATCTATTTTCAAATCCAATTGGAACTATAAAAATAGACATAACACTTTAATGATTTTCAATAACGAACTGGATATAGAAATTATAAATTGGATATAAGGGTTTGATAGGGTTAAATATATTCGAACTTGAGTTTATCTGATTCGATGCCGATTTAGATAAAAAGACTTTTCGTTTTTATTTTATTTTTATTTAACTTTGCGGGTTTACGGATCGTTTATATAAATATACGATCGAATGTGATTGATTGATGCGTATTGTGGTGGGTAAATATTTTCACAATTTTAATTTGTGGGGTGGCCCAGATTAATTGTCAAACAAATATGATCTTATCATATTGTGTTTTGTCTAATTACTAAAGCAGTGAGTGTATCGTCATTTAGGAGTCAATTCGAATGCAGTTCGTTTTTAACCAGCCATCACAAAGTGTTTCTACACGTTTTTGGAAAAAGCAAGAAATTTATCGGAAAGCATGCAAGCAAGAAGGAAATTTTAACGTGATAACGTTTTTAAACTCAGAACTAAGGCTAGCATGTTCAGAAAATCGAATGAAATTTGTCCTTATTTGCATGGAGTCTACTTATTAAGTATAAGGTATTACTTCATTCTAAATATATCGTTGCGTAGGTCCATTTTTAATCTCGATGCTTCATTCTTTGTATTTTCACATTGTGGGCAACAGAAGGCGGGGGTGGACGCGCCGCGAACCTCTGATTAGAGCGATTTAACATGCTAGCGAGAGAATGCATTAACTGATCGAACCAATTTTGGTGTCAACATTTGCGTAAAGAATAGAGCAATTAAATTAAATTAAAATTAAAATAATTAATATCCACATTAATTATAATTAAGAAAAAAAAAAAAATTTCAAATTATACAGTCTGAATGTCTCTCTAATTGCCTAATTATTGCAATTATTTGTTTTCAAATAAAAGAGGTATTATAATAATGCATACATTGAGGCAAATTATATAAAAATATGTGTGAAATGAAACAATATAAAGTAGTACATATTAATAGTAATAGATGTCACTTTACATCTTCAGTGTAGTTTCACTGAAATACAAGAATCGTTCTCTACGCCGCTCTTTATGACTATGACAGAACAGTAGCCAATTTAAAAATTTCAAAAAAAAAAAAAAAAAAAATGAACTACGTTCGATTCGATGCCATTTGTATTTATTTAAAATTAAAAATAATAATAAAATAAATACAAATTAAGTAAAAATAATAAATAATAAAGGTAAAGCTAGTAAAATTAGCACTAAAAAAATTAAGTTAAATACCAAATATTGGGATTACAGTGGAGGTAACATAAACCATGAAGAGATTACAACAAAAATGTTCGAGTTCCCACACGAGTCCATCGGCACACACGCGAGAATAAAATATCGCCCTCATGTGCTTAGCAAGCCGGACAAACTCTCACTGACTTGGGTCCCGATCAAGCAACGGATAGTGAACATATCGCTCACCAAAACTGTAAAGTGCAAACGCAAGCAGTTTCCACTTATGCCCGCCTGCGCCATTACAATTCATAAGTCTCAGGGTGGCACATTTAATGAGCTCGTCTATAAGTATTCGACTCAGCAGCAACAGCAGCTCGTCTGTGTGGCACTCAGCAGAGTTAGCAGATTACAAGATTTGTATATAACCACCGAGAATGATGTACCACCTCGGTTCTTACACGGAAGGAGAGGATGCGATGTGCCGGCAATGCGCGAGATCCGCGACGAGTTCAAGCGACTCGAGCGCCACATACTTCCCACAGTGACAATGTTGGCGCAAAGTTTTTGCAACAACACTGCTGCGTCTACTCAAATACTCAACCTCAACCTTAATGTACAGAGTCTCAGAGCTCACGCAAGTGACATTGAAACTGATTCAGTTATTCAGCGATACGACTATCTGGCATTAAGCGAGACATGGATGCGTGACGAAGAGGACCACTAATGCAGCTGGCGGAGTGGCCATCTATAATCATATCTTCGCCAAATCATCATGTAGGCGACCTTGTATCAGCGTGAACAACCAGGATATGCACACTCGCACATTTGGTGATATTTGTCTCGCTGAATTTTCTTGGACACTGACGACATCAACCTCAGCTTTGTATTAGGATCCGTCTATATTCATCCCGGGACAACAATGCAGAACATCCGCTTGCTTCTGAACCAAACTCTCCTCCCGTATATAAATAACCCCTCAATGCCTTATATCAGCGATGACTCTGACATAGCCCTTGTACTCTGCGGCGACTTCATCATCAATGTCATCAACACACTAAACCACTGAACGACAAATCTGTTTTACGTAATGGCAGACAATAAAAGCACAAACACAATTAGACAATGAGTCCCTGCCTTAGACTTATGCTTGGCCTTAGGCATAAAGACTCCGAGTGGATTCAACGATTCACAGATGATAAGTTTTGTCACTAGTTGAATAGATAGTTGAAGTTCTCGGAAGATATAATTTAAATATCCGTGCTGGTAACATAATACATCTGAAGCAAAAGCTGATCGGTCGGAAGGTGTTGCCACATTAACCAAACAGTCAAGATTCGACATCAGTTACAATCTTGAAACCGAATCTATTGTATTCAAATTAACTTTTACACTTCCACAGTTAAGTGCCATGCTCAATGGGTGGAGTAACTGAACAAGGTAAATATTCAATTGGCTAATCGAGCATATCATACTCCAAATAGAATTAACATTTTGCTAGGAGCGTATATTCTTTTTGAGGTACTCCAGGCAGGTATCTACATTCTACATCAAGGATTGATTCGTTGCACAATTTACTAAATTTGGCTGGGTAATTCTGAAGTAGGAGACGAAACAGCAACAACGATGTTTGCCATGTTTGCAATGTACATTCTAACGCCATCCGCAAGGTACTGGTAATGGGCTGGCTAGTCGAGGTACATCGTTTGACAACTATTTAAGTAGGATTCAGCGAAATTATGTCACTGGAAATTAGCAGCAATTAATCGTTTACTAGCGATAGAGCGCAAATTTAATAAAGTCCCACACTTCGGTATTCAATATCGAATTTTTTATAGAGATACAGATATTTCTTTTAATAGAGATTACAGAAAAATAAGATTAAATATATGACATTTAGGCGATTATATATACCATGGTAGTACCATAGAAAAAATAAATTACTATAGATTTTTCATTTAGTATAATCAGAAACCAAATAATATATATAAAGAGACGTCGCAACCCATAAATAAAAAACATCGAAAATTAACGGGTTCCAATCGTCGTTGCGGGTGCTAAACAATTATATAAAATACAATGATACATGGACATACTTACTCTTCATAGTATTTCATGTATAGAATGAGTATGCAAACAATATGGCTTGTAATATAGATGGTTTTGTCCTGCAATGACAACTGAAACCCGATAAAAAGATTGGAACCCAGATCTAAATTTTGGATGTATTTTTATATATGGATTGCGAGTGGATAACGCCAACTTATTTACACGAGACGGTTTCACTTTTATTTTTTAAGAAATTGATCCGAAGATGATATTTTAGCGTAGTTTTACTTTAGGCCATTCAATAGTTTTCAGTTTGAAAAAGTTTGAGAAGGAATTTATTGGTCTTTGTGTGCCGTTCCAGATCATATGACGAAAATAAGATGCAGTTTGGCTAAAAAAAGCTAGATGTCGCTACTGGTATCTTTTTAAAATAATCAAAATATGTTTATATGTATAATCGCCTAAATGTCATATAATTATACTAAATTTTGATGATCTTCTATCGACTCGGCATCTGGAACTTCAATGGGTAAACTGTTTTATTCTTATGATGGTAGTACTATATGTATTTATGTTATAGAGCACCCAATCATATGGTCAGCAAAATAACAAATTCTAGAACATGGATATAAACCAATCACTTTGGTTTAAAATGACAATCGCCACTTCTCAAGCTTTATACTTAAGAACCGTATTTTAGAAGAAATTTACTCTCCTTGTAATAAATCAACATCGGTAATGCGAAACACCCAAACCAATCAACCAACGCTACTATTTGGTGAGTGATCCATATTCTAAAAAAGCATATACCAGAGACAAGTTAAGGGACGTTTAACTCGACGAATGTCGCCGTGGTCAACGCATAGTGATAAAACTATACGCAGAAGACAGATACAGTCATGACACCGATACTACACTAAACGGTGTTGTTACAATATCCCTAGAGTGAATGGATGAAATAAATTATGTAATTATCAATAATTAGTTTATTTTTTTAAAACTCAGATAGTGGGCAATCATTCGAAAGAGACTTGATAATTCACTGCCGAACGGATGTCAATGATCCGAATTTGAAACCGAATTTGAAACCCATAGTAAAGCTCTTTCATTTTGGAGATCAAAACAATAAGAAGGGTTCTCTTCAACGAAGGCCAAGTGTGTTTCTCTTTAACATAGGCCAAGTGCTTTTACCGACAATAATGTTATGTTGATTCCTATGTGAAAACGAAGGCTATAATATAGGTTAAATAACATAAGATAGATCTAAGTGCAATTAAGAGCAGAAAAATATACTTCCTCATGAATCACTAACAACACTTTGTTGTTACTGCCAGGAAAGGTTGCGATCCTGCCATTACCGTTTCAATAAAGCCCTAGAAAACGCCGCAGGATTATAAAAATGCTTAAGTCATGTCTAAAAATACTGTAAACCAGAATTTTCTATTATAATGACTTGAATGGCCAGAGTTTGCGTAAAATTTAGCTAGCTAAATCTAAATTTTTATTTTTTTTTATTTTTTTTATTTTAAATAAATTGAGTTTATTTATTTTATTTTATTACAATCTAGTCTCCTAGACTAATGAGCAATTTGTTTCTGACTTAATTTACTATAATAAGTATATCTATGACTCCACCCATTGACGTTTCCCAGTTTCTGGTAAGTTGTTGTTTATACCACATCGTTATTGTGGATCTAAATCAGCAAGCCGCTGTTTCCATTAACAATTAAACCAGTTCAAAGGGTTTGGTTCTTTTCAATTTGCGTATAATATTGGTGTTGGTTAACAGCTGAATTGCTTCTATATTCACATGTTGCTGGAGTCTATTTTCCTTGCATTGTTGTGTTTCCTTGCATTTTTTTTTAATTTCAATAAAAACGGGGTCCACTTTAAGGTCTCTATGTACATTACTATTCCTGACGTACCATGGTGCACCGACGATGTTCCTTAGTACCCTGTTCTGAAACCTTTGAATGATATTGACGTTGCTGGGTTTTGTACAACCCCAGAGTTCAATACCATAAGTCCATATTGGTTTCAGTATTTGCTGATAAAGTAGCAGCTTATTGTATGATGATAGAGAAGAGTGTCTGCCTATCAGCCAATGCATTTTTTTATATTTGAGTTTTAGTTCTTCATTTTTCTTTTTGACGTGGACCTTTCATCTAAGTTTAGCATCCAGGGTCATGCCTAGATACTTAGCTGTGTTCGCATACGGTATTAGTTCTCGATTTATTTTTTTTTTTTTTTTTTTTAAACAAAATTTCCTTTATTGAAAAACATTTTTTTTTTTTACAAATTCAAAAATTAAAGATTACTTATCAAAAATTAAATTTTACAAAAAGGACGTAGGAAATAATAAAAATGCCGTCCATATATTATCATTATAGAGATACAAAATTAGAGCCCCTGTCCCTATATAAAATGGGAGCTCAGGCTCAATGCTTAATAAAATATGAAATTTTTGTAAAAAACTTCAAAAAGAATTAACATTGCAAAAATTTAAATACATTAAAAAATTATACAATATCAAAGAGTAAAAAATTAAATTGCCATAAACAAAAATGTTAAAAAATTTATGGCTATATTGACTCAAGTGTTGAGCTTATAAAACTAAATATATAAATGGAAAAGACATTCACACACACAAGCACACCTATATACAAAAGCAATTACACAACATACATACAGTTTTAAAATTAACATAAATGTTATAACAAAATAAGTTATATGGCAAATCAATGTAAATGTTTGATTTTAAAATGATTGTCTAAAAAATTATACAATACAAGTATATATATAAATCAAATATGTAAATAAAAAAATAAATGTTATATCTGCTGCTGCTGCTGCGGTTGTTGATTGGAGTCGTTGTCTCCATCGTTGTCATCATCGTCGTGGGCCATATCATTCAGCCACCAATATGCCTCACAACGTTTTGAAAATTCGTCGTCGTTGATTTTGAAGGAGGTGTCGAACCGAAGATGTTCCGACGGATTTCTAAATTTCGCCACGTCGAACCACTTCTCGTTAGGCCGCCTTGTCACGTGGTAAATGAGGGGAATCGCCTTCCGATCTTGGATGTAGCCCAATCTGTCGAGATAAAGGAATAAATTCGGTCCTGGTACCGTTTCGTTTGTCGTGTAAATTTTAGCAAGTTGTTCGTCCACGTAGTACGGTCCGTAAATCAATGAATTTTCAGTATTCAGACAAGCCCGTCGTATATGGTTACGAGTCAATTTGAGCATGTGTAAGTCAATACGGTCCGAGTCAAATTTTTCGTATTGTATTTTATTTGAAATATAATGAGTATAGTCCGTCTCGGCTTTTCTGTAAAGTCCGTTGCAGTGGCGTAAGCATTTCCGTTCGAAAATTCTGTACCGTTCAATATAACGAGGAACTTGGTTAAACCATACTTGGCAACCGTATGTCAGTATAGGTCGAATTAGTGCTTTGTACGCTATAATTTTTACCCGTTTGTCCAAACGTTTATTGTAAAAAAGTTGCCGCGCTCCCATAAACGCACGTCTCGCTTTTTCTAATTGAATCGTCGTATGCTGTGTCATGTAACACATGTTGTCTATATTAATTCCCAGGTATTTAATTTGTTCGTATAATTTTATTGGTTGATTTGAAATTTTGACCGAAAGTTTACGCCAATTTCTCTTTAAATCGCGCGTCGCATTTTTTAATGGACGTCGAAAGAGGATAGCTTCACATTTTGATGAATTTATTTCTATGTGCCAAAGTCGAAAGTAATTTTGAATAAAATCTAAAGATGATTGTAAATTTTTTTGAATTTCTCCCACATGGTATGCCGAACAATAGACAATCATGTCATCTGCGTACGCACATGATTGTGTAAATTTTGAATTTAATTTATCGTGTAAAATTAAGTCGGCCGTATATAAATTAAATAGGATTGGAGCGGTGATAGAGCCTTGTTGTACACCGTTTGAAATTTTGAAGATTTTTGAAGATATTTTAATATCTCCGCCAGTGGTGATTGTAAATTTTCGATTATAAAGAAGTTCGTAGAGTAATTCAATAAGGTCGGTCGAGAAATTCATTTTAATTAATTTTGATAATAGTCCATCGAGCCAGATCGATTCAAATGCTTTTTTGATGTCTATTAAAACTGCTCCTGTCGGTTGATTAAATTTTAGATTGTGTGTTATATCGCTGACCACTTTTGTGATGGCATGCGCAGTGTTATGGCCTTGTCGAAAACCAAACTGATTGTCTGGCATTAATTTATGTTCAGCTACATGGTCATTAATTTTTTCATAAATTATAATTTCGAAAAGTTTTCCGAAATTTGACAAAAGACTAATGGGTCGATAGCTCTCCGGATCCGTAGGCAGTTTATTTTTTTTTAGGATTGGAAACACCCTAGCAATTTTCCACGATTCAGGAAATGTTTTATTATTCAACAAATTATTAAATAATGTACAGATTTCGTTTTTTATTGAGATTGGTAAGTGTTTGAAAATGCAATTTGGGAGAAGATCAGGTCCAAAAGATTTTTTATTATTAGCCAAATTTAAAATGTTCGAAAGTTGATCCATGGTGATAAAGTAATTTTGATCGTCACTTGGTTGTTGAGGTGCAAACGCACGATTTGAGGCTGAAAATGTAGTTTTAGTGATGTGAGTCGCTTTATCATGTTTGTGTTGGTTGATGATAGGCGATAATAAATTTTGAACTTCACGTTCTTGCTCCTGATGCTGCAGAACCGAGGTGGTGGAGATGGAATGAATTAAATTTTGAAAAGTGTGTTCTTGGATATGTTGGCCGAGAATATTTAGTTTGGTAATTTTGTCAAAAATTTGGAATTTATCTCCTGTAATATTTTTGTGCGTTTGGCTCCAATCAATCTCTAGGTTATTATATCGGTTAATGTCTGTTACGTTAATTTCCAAAGAGTTAATTTTTGTTGAATTTTGACGTTTAGCTTTGTTAAATTTCCTTATTTCCGACCACATTTTGGCACCCGGCCGAATCCCTTTCATAACGTCCGTCCAATATTTCTCAATCTGAATCTTTACATTTTGTTCAATAAGTTGACAAGTCCTTTTGATTTCGACCTTCCATTCCAAAATTTTCCCGTTTAAAATGTTGATGCGAAGCTGATTATGGTAATTTCCTGAATGAGAATTTTGATTGATAATGATCAAGCTTCTTTTTAAAGTTTTAATTTTTGTAATCAAAAAAGATTTATGTCTGTATAATTTTTCGATGATATGATTCGAATAGCAAATCATATTGTTAACTCGACGTTTTTTCGGTGAATTTTGTTTTAAGCTGTCCAAAATGAGCTGAGTTAATTGATAGATGTAATTATTGCATTCATCATCCGTGAGATTTCGGTCTGATGGGATTATATTTTGCGTTGTGTTGACATCGTCATCGTTCCAAAGTTGTTGTTGTAGACGCGCTACCGTTGCATGATGGGCTTTGTCTAATTTTGTTTGCCATGTCTGCCAGTCTATTCCAGTAAAATTGTATTTGATTTGATGTTCTGCGTCCTCGTTGTCATCATCTTCGATTTTATTGGTGCCACGTTCGATCTCTTCTAATCCTCGAACCACAATTTCGATCGCTCGATGATCGCTGTCATAGTGTAGTGTTGATATTTGTTGATTGGAATTTTGTTGAATTTTGACTCGTACGTCGACTATGGCCAAATCTAGGAAGTTTCCTGATCGAATCATGGTAGGTTTATCTGAATGAATTATTTTTGCCCTATATTCCAAAGCATATTCTTCCATCCATTTGTTTAAGCGGTTGCCACGAGAATTGTTCCCCGCATTTCCCCAATTCGTGTGCCTAGCGTTGAGATCCCCAGCGATAATATAGTAATTTTTTGGATTACTTAAATTTAATTTATCGAAAATTTTGCCCCACTCGTTCATAAAATGTTCGTCCGAAATATGCGACTGATTGCCCGTACAATAGATGGAAATTAAATAGATTTTGTTGGCCGAAAATTTGAAATTTAATCTGATGATGGCAATCTCAATCCCCTCCCGATTGCTCACCATTTGTGGATCGATAGCTTTGAATTTAATACCATTTTTAATGAGAATGGCTGTTCCTCCTCCCTGTTTCGCATGGATGCGGTCGCGTCGAATAATATTATAATTTTTAAAGTCAATTCTGTGTTTGTCATTTAATTTCGTTTCGTTCACGAGAAGACAGTCCGGTTTATGCTTATTAATGAAATCGAGAAGGTTGAGTCTGCGTTGAATGCTCACTATAGAGTTCACGTTCAACGAGATAATTTTGAATTTGGAAGAATGCGAATTTTGATGTCGATAAGTGTTTGTTGAATTTTGAAAATTTATATTTGCGAAATGATTTCGAGTAGTTGAGTTATTTGCTCGCCTTGTTGTTCCATCTGTTTGGCCATTTTGTCGATTCGAGACGTTAATAATTGTATGCTGTTGTTGTCGTTGTTCTGTTGTTGTTGTTGTTGTTGAGGTGCGGGTGCAGAAGAAGCAGGTCCTCCTCTCATCATATTAGCGAACGTACCGTTCTCTTTGGTCACCTTGATAGAATCAAAATATTTTGGTACAGTTTTTGATGCCGTTGCCAATCTTTTACGCTCTTCAATTCTCTTTTTAAGTCTCAATAGTAATGTCTGATAGACTAGACAGCCTTTATACGAAGCTGGATGTCCCATTTTCTTGCAATTTGTACAATAAATGTTTTCTTTTGTAATTTCAGCATTAACTTGGCAATCACCCGGTTCGTGCAAGTTTGCGCATTTTACACATCGAAATACAAGACTGCAGTTTGATGCGGTATGTCCAAAACGTTGACAATTGCGACATTGCATTATGTCATTGGTTTTATTTAGTGTTTGCCACTCAATTTTCTGGTGATTAAGGTGTTTGATATTGTACACCAGGTTGAGTGGAGTACTTGGAGCGAATTGTACGATGTATAGGGGCAATAACTTTTTCTGTTGGTCCGTCCGTTTCGATCGCATCTGTATAATTTTGAAAATTTCAATAAGTTCGTCAACAGTCTCAATGTCTTGTTTTAATTCGGTGAGGTCTTCCGACTCCGTCAGTCCACGTAGTACAAGAGTTTTTGGCTTAAGCTCTTTTGGTGTATACGTATAATACTGAGTGTTGACTTCGCTGAAAATGTTTTTCAGTGCTTTGTAATTGTCGAGCGTATCGGTCGTCACTGTATGTTTAGAGGAATTTATTCTCTTTATCTCGAAATGTTGAATTTTAATGCCCTTTGCCAGAGCAATTGTATTCTTGATCTCCTGTCCAAAAATATGAATTGGTGGAGGTTTACGTTGACCTTTTGGCTTAGACACGTTTGATGTTGAAGTTAATGTAGTTGTCTTAGCATCAGCCGCTGAAATCGTTGGCGCATCAGTCGTTGTTGATGTCGATGGTTTATTGTTATTGATTTTGTTACCGGAATTATTATTGTTATTAATGTTGAAATTTTTTTTATTATTGTTATTGTTTTTGTTGTGTTGTTGTTGATGTTCATGATTGTGCATTGTGTCGACAATCATATTTAGTTCGGTCTCGTTTTCCTCGATTTCAGGAATTAGGGCCTCAAACGTATTTTTTGATAGAAAGTCATTTATATGTCTTTTATTATTATTGTTATTATTGTCTTTATTATTATTGTGGTTGTTGGAATTATTGGTCGTTATATTATTATTATTATTATTGTTATTATTATTATTTAGGACTTTTTTATTGTTATTGTTGTTTTTTAGCGATTCTGCTAATTGATCTTTTAGTATTTTAATTTCGTTGGACATGTTTTTTATGATATTTTTTAATGAACAGTACTCACCCGATTCATTGTTTGTTTTATGTGTCCGTTTGTTCCCTCGCATTGATTGTGTGTTAGCAACAGTTGTAGTTGTTGTTGATGATGAATCTGATAGAGTCAAATCGTTGGTGATAAGCTCGTTGTTGTTGGTTGATTCATTTTTATTGCTATGGACCGTTGCCGTAGTAATAAATGTAGCTGGGTATATATTCCCTTCTTGGTCATGGTCTTGTTTGCCCATGATTTCTTTATAATTTTCTTTGTGGCTATTTAGAATATTGGAAGTTATTATTTTATTATTATTATTATTTTTGTTTTTTTTTAAAACTAATCTTAATTTATTTTTATATGCTGAAGCATAACTGTCTTTATTTATATAATTAGTTTTTGGTTTAATTTTATTTATTTTTTTTACTAAATTAAATGTTTACAACACGAAAAACACACGTAGGAAATTGAGAGTTTTCACACACAAAAAAAAAACGAAAAAAAAGTATTTTAAACACAAGCAAGCTTTTCGAAGAAAGAAAAATTTCTTTTGTTCTTGTAAAGACATACGTGTCTCCAGTTTCTAGTTTATATATATAAACTCTGTATATATAGAGAAGTATACGAGAGCTCCGCGATCACTATTAAAAACTTATATTTTTAAGTTTTTAAATTAATTGTCCCTTAATTTATAGATTTTTATTTTTTTTTTTAATTAAGAAATTTTATAACACAAATATCTCTGTGATATAAGAACACGTCAGTACTAATATGGGTAGCCCCATACAAGGGCTCCCGTTTTATGAAACACGCACACACTTAAATTATTTACACTATCTTAGGTATATATTTTAGAAAGCACATACAAAGTGAAAACGAAAATGTAATTAAATTACTAATTAATTACAATATGATAAAATTCAATTATGAAAAATAGAAAATTTGAAATTTTAATTCACCGAAAAAAAAATTTATTTTATAGACTTTTGTTTTATTATTTACTAGAAAGTATTTTTATTTTAATTTTTTTTTTTTTTTGGTCTGAGCTCAGTGAGCTTTCGAATAAGACTGCTGTGTTCTCGATTTATTGAAACAGGTATATGTTCAACTCGTTTGTTGGTAAAATTTATGTGAACTGATTTAGTTTCATTTAGCTTAATTCGCCATCTTTTAGTCCATTTACATACTTCGGAGATAGCTGATTGTAATTTTTGTGTTGATTCTTCGTTGCTTTTTCCGACAGCTAGGGTCGCAGTGTCATCAGCAAAAGTCACCACTGTGTTGTTTTCTAATTCAGGTAGATCATACGTGTATAGTAAATATAAAATCGGTCCTAATACACTGCCCTGCGGTACACCTGCTTTTATTTCTTTTAATTCAGAATAAGTTTCAGCAAATTTAATTCTAAAGAATCTATCTTTCAAGTATGATTCCAGTATTTTAGCGAATTGTATTGGTAAGAGGTTTCTTAACTTATGATTAAGTCCTTCATGCCAAACCTTGTCAAAAGCTTGCGCCACATCTAAAAATATCGTGGAGCAGACATTTTTCTCTTCAAGTGCTTTCTCAATTACATTGATTACTGTGTACTTGTTGTATTGTTGAGTGTTGATGACGAAATCCGAACTGATGATTTGGGATTAAGTTATTCCTTTCGATTATCGGATTTAATCTTTTAATCAGTAGTTTCTCAAAGAGTTTAGACATAACTGGCAACAACGAAATTGGTCTATAAGAGGAAGTTTCGTATGGTGGTTTTCCAGGTTTTGATATCATTATTACTTCTGCAATTTTCCACAAACTGGGCACAAATTTGGTCCTAAATGCTGCATTGATAAGATAAGTAAGCTTAACTAGAACCTTCGTTGGTAGTTCTTTTAATATTTCTGTAGTAATAAGATCATAACCGCAGGAGCTTTTTTCGAATTCATATTGAATTGTATCTCATGCATGACTTCTTTTGGTGAAGCCAATAGAATTTCTTCACTTTATTTTTCAGATTCTATCGTTATTATTTGAAATTCTAAAGTTTGATCATCATGTGGTTGGAATATTTTTTCGAGGTGCTCCGCAAAACATTGAACTTTATCTTCGTTATTTCGAGCCAATTTCGCCCCTTATATTCTTATTAGAGGGTTCTGCATTGTTGGTCTTTTAATTTTTTTGGTTGCTTTTTGAGTAATCAGTCCTGCTATCATTAGGTAGTTTTTTAGACAGTTACTGATTGACTCATCTTTTACTTTTTGGATTTCCCTTCTTAACTGTTGGGTTAAATTGTTTAATTTAGTTTTATATTGAGGAGCTCGTGTATGCTGCCATATTCTTCTCGCTCTTCTTTTTTCTGCCAATAGTTCTCTAATTTCTTTAGGGTAGTTGTTTCCTTTTATTTTATATTTAATTTTTGGGGTACTTTCCCAGGCTGATTGTTGTATATCATTTACAAATTTTTGAACTTCGTTTTCTACTTGCTCCTCGCTTTTTAATGGAACCTTTAGGTTAATTTTTTCTTCTAAGGACTGCCTAAAGTATTCCCAATAAGTGCGTTTATTTATTAGGCTTGGATTTCTTTCTTTTAGAATTATTTTTTCGCTTAATGTCAAAACTATAAGAGAATGGTCCGAGTTTAGGTCTCGACTTTCGTCTACTTGTATATAGTTCATTGATATATTTTTGATTATAAAAAAATCAATTAAGTCTGTTATTTTGTTTTGATCTGTAGGCCAGTAGGTTGGATTTCCAGTTGACAAGATTTCACTACCGCATTTTCTGACAACTTTAAGCAGTTCTTTACCTTTAGTCGTTGTTAGCCTAGAACCCCAATGGACATTTTTTGCATTAAAATCTCCTTCAATTATGTATCTTTTTCCTAGTTTACTGAAGAATTCGAGATAATCTTTTTCTTTTAGCGCGTGTTTCGGAGGCAGTAAATACTAACAACACTAACATAATTATTTTTCGTTTTGACGTCAACAGCAGTTGCTTGTATTTCAACTGTTTCAAATTTCAGCTCTTCGTAATGGTGGATATTTTTTCTAATTATAACAACGCCACCTCCTTTAGCAGTGTTTTCTGGGTGATTGGTTTTATATACTTGATAATTTTTAAATTTAATATTTGATTGTCTAGTAAAGTGAGTTTCCGTGATAAGACATATGTCGATTTTTTTGGTTTCCAAGATCACCTGCAATTCTTGTTGATGTTGCATTAGTCCATTGGCATTCCAGCATATAATTCTAAGGTCATTGGCCATTTTTCTGTTTAGGGATAGCTCCCTTAGCTCTATACTCAAGTGTGTGTAATCGCTCATCAAACGTATTAAGTTTACTTAATATCAATTTCAGAGTTTGACTAATATCCTAACTTTGGCTAGTTTCTCTTTGAGTTACTTTACTCCTTAATACTTGAGCGTAAGTCAAGTTGCTCATTTCTTCCCGAGGAATTTCCGATACTTTTCGTCGTATTACTTCGGGCTTGTTTTTTCGAATGGTTGGTTTTCTACTTAAATTTGAATTTTTATCATTCATTCTTTTAAACTTGATGCTTTGCAATTCAATAGCAACACTGCATCCTCTATAGTTAGCGGGATGATTTTCTTCACAGTGAACGTATTTGGCCTGCTCATTTTTTGGTAGTACGCGGTCTCTTGTATGATGTTTTCCGATACATTTGACAGATCTTGGTTCCTTATTGGAGTACTTTTGTGTATGTCCATACGCTTGGCATTGATGACATTGTGGTATAAGCTTAGATCTTCTTAAAGGCTGTATAATCACTTTGCATCCTAAGATGTATTTAATGAGCTAGTTTTTGTGGCTTTTTTGTTATAACCTTTGGAACATTCAGTTGTAATTGAGGCGGAGATGGAGTATTGTTTCGTTTCCTTTTGTTCCTACGATTTATAACTCTTACAAACTCCGTTTCCCTAGCTAGTTCTTCTTCATCTGTATGGTACTCTTGCACAGCTGTTGTTATTATATTAGTCTTTTGGTTATTAACTTCCTTTGATTTAAGAGTAGTAACTTCGTTTTCTAGAACTTTTATTCGTTCCTGCATCCATGCAATTGTTTGATTTAGTTGCTTGTTTATATTTGTGGAATCGACCAATGCACAATTCACTGTACAGTTTTTTCTCAGTTAAAGAACGATTGCAGTTCTCTTGCAACTCTTTCGTTGTTCGGGTTTTCCTTATTTTTCAGGACGGTTTGCTCCTTTTGTTGCACTATTCTTTTGTTGCACTATTTTGATGTTGCCTTCCAAAAAGGGCTAGTGACTTTTGTAGGAGATCGAGTTAACTTCTGACTCCTTTGGAATGGATATGAAATATCCTTTTTTTTGTACTCAGTTGAGTATTATTATTTTTCCCTAACATATCTTGGGATTGGTTGTAATGATTATAGTATAGCAGTGATTGGTCTCCCCCAGAATCCATGAGACCGATCTCCGAAGAGAGTGAATTCCCCTGAGCATCAAGTATACCACCTGGGGTAATTGTTTCCTTGTTTGTTACACTCATTGCGTTATTATAGTGTATTGATTGCACTCGCCTCTAGTATTTAGCCGATGAGTATTCCATCGTTGCTCGGGTGTTACCACTTGGAGGTATACTAGACACATTTGGTGGTTTCTACATAGTTACAAAGTTGGAATATAAACCATGGTGGTCATGGCTATAGACAATTAACCCCTACCCTATTGAGACACATCCAACATCCAAAACTAAAATGAACATGTTTTTTATGATTTAGCTGATTGTTCGCAGTTGTATCCGTCATTTTGCCGTTAATTAAGTTAATATTCAACATTTGTGTCATAATAATTTTAAAAATTGAACGACAAGATTTAAAAGGGAATAGATTCTTGGAAATTTACACATTTACTATTGATTCCGAGTCTTGCGTAAGTAAACATTTTGTAGTCTTAAAATTGAGCTTATCATGGAGCTAGTTGTAATCGAGGAATCCCCCTGCCATTAGATACTCCAGTAGAATTTATCATTAGATACTCCAGAGTATCTATAAAAGCAATGGAAACGCAGTCACGGTAAAGAAAACCTATATCCATTACGCACAATTTATTTTTTATTTTGTCGTTTTCATGACCAGATTAGATCTCAATTATGTATTCTGATATTTACCACTCAAACCATCCTCCAAAGAAAAAAAACTGCTTGGAGGTTCCTGGTCGCCAATACGTAAAACCCTTTAAAAATGTCGACTAAAAACGATTATCATCAATTTCTTTCGCACAACAAAAAAAAACTATCACCGAACCAGCACCGAATGATAAATGTTTAAAGTTTTACATCGATAAAACTATTATCAACCTTTTAAAACAAACAAATATATAAATCTCGTACATACACACACCATATATAGATAAGAACCGTATATTTTACGACGGAAGGAGTCATATGACATAAAAAAACATAAAACAGCCAATAAAAATAATTCTCAAACTTCTTATCTGGCGATTATCTTCTATATTATCTATCTGTAAATAGTTTACACTTTATGGGGAGGATGGAGAAATTCGTATATGATGGAAATTATCTATCATTTATCATGACATAAAACAAAATTAGATATAATCGCATAATTATATGTTGTGATAATTAGATCCTAATGATGGTAATAACAATAAAAAATCAATTCAACTCATTACTATGATTACTATTACCACACTATATACTATTGAGATGATTGAATTTGTATTATAGTTGCGGCAAAACTCTAACGATATCATAGTTTTACATAATAAACGTTAGAATTTCTAATTACCAATATTGAATATTGATTTACAATAACCATAAACTTAATTAGATTCGGGTGTAGAATGTTTTACGACTATGTTGGTGTGGATTAACTAAATTATGTTGATATACCAACACAGATTCAATGTTGTATTTATATAATTAAGAACTATACACAGGATTAAATAATACGAATTTGCATATAAATTTAAAAAATGAGGAAAGTTTTTGTTTTTGTACCGTTACGATCTAAGGCTGTGTCCGAAACCCATGATGATGACTCCCCCTTATATGTTTTAAAATTCATTTTTTGTGAGGTATAAAAACGATTTTTTTGATTGATTGATTTAGAATGTACGACCAAGGGCTAACTAGGATTTCCTGGATATTTGGCCGGGCCCACCGTATACATTAACTTGGAAGGATGAGACCGGATATTAGTTAAATTTTTGAAATCGACCCAGTTACAGACACCATGGCGGCCAATAGTTAGTAAATTTTTGTTGGGGTAGGGAAAGGAAAGGTATGTCAGTAATGACTGAATTGATCCGGTTTCCCGGTAGCCAATATTCAAACTAATGTTAGCAAAAGACAATCACAATTTTTCTGTACTGCTCTACATTCGGGCATCTCTTGTCAGCATCTTCAGTGTGTCACCATTCATCTTGCCAAACTATAACTATCAATGTATCTTGCCATCACCCACATGAACCACACAAAAAGAAATTTACAAGGCGGTGCCAAACTCATAAAAATCCAAACATACCCCCTCCATACCCCATACCCCATCCGTCAAACAACAACACACCCCTGACGCCCCCCCCCCTCCCTCGAACACCCGTATACGATCCTATATCAAAATATAAGAGGTTCCTCCTTCACCGATCGACGCTTTCAAATACCCTTCCAGAAAGAATAACGTAAAAACCAAACAGCAAACATCGGCAAATGTAAACGAAATACACCTTGAGAAGCAGAAAAAAAGTTACCGGACGATACACCATCTTTACAACTACTAGCAACAAACATTTTACGATCCCAGATAGGTACACAGTCCTTCACTGTACATGCATGTTAGTACATATGTACTATGATCATGTGAGCATCCTGGCATCTATTGAAGAAGACAACCCTTCCCTGTTAACAATAATGCACACATACTCGTCCAACATACACTAAAAATTCAATTCACAAAACTCATCCACACTCAAACAATCGACGCCTTCAATTCTCTTTAATGAATTTCGTTAAAACAAAACTTCAAACATCGTCGGTAGGGGAACCACTCAGAACTGGACATTTTAAATTGGATATTTCAAAATAGGATTTGACAAAACGAGATAAGGTACAAAACGAGATACGGTACAACACTGGATATTTCAAAACAGGATATTTCGACAATTGATTTAAACTTTTTTAGGAATGATTTTGTAGGAAAGTTCTGGAATATGGCCAATTAGAGAGGAACAAATCAGATTAGAGTTAGATAAAAATGGGATTTAAAATTGAATTTTTGGAAAAGTTCTAGAATATGGCCAATTAGGAAGAAATTCGGCGAGTTCTTAACCGATTTTGATGAAATTTGATATGTAAGAAGAAACTGGAATTTTAAAATGATTTTTTTGGGAAAGTTCTGGAATATGGCCAGTTAAAAGGAAAATCGGACAGTTCTTAATGGATTATGATGAAATCCAATATGTAGGATGAAAATGAGATTCAGAAATGATTTTTGGGAAAGTTCTGGAATATGGCCAGTTAGGTAGGAACTTGGCGAGTTCTCAACCGATTATGATGAAATTCGATATGTAGGATGAAAATAGGATTTAAAAATGATTTTTTGGCAAAGTTCTGGTATATGGCCAGTTAGGAAGGAACTTGGCGAGTTCTTAACCGATTATGATGAAATTCGATATGTAGCATGAAAATGGGATTTTAAAATGATTTGTTGGGAAAGTTCTGGAATAAGGTGAGTAAAGTTCCATACTTGAATATTTCTAAGGAGAGAAATAGAATTGTCTTTCACTTAATGTTTTTTTTTCTTTAATTGTATAATTAAATTAGATTTTAAAACCTTTTTTGGGAAAACCTCTGCAATTTGGCCAAAGGTTTCATACTTGAATAATTTTAAGTAAGCAGAGAGATAGAATTTTCTTTCACTTAATGGTTTTTTTAATTGCTGCTTTTCTCATCTTATCAAAATAATCATTGACTTGATCGGAGTTTACTGTCAGTAAAATTTATCTTCATCTATTTTTTATTCTTGTACTTAATATAACTTTTTTTCACTTTAGAGAATCTATTGATTGATTGATTGATTGATTGATTTCACAATCAGGCTACTATTACGTTTTGTATTAATTTTAATTTAAAAAAATCTTAAATTTGCAAAGGCTAACCCCTTTGCTGATTTTTTGGCATACAAATTATTTGTTGAAATGTACACATATTTTGATGCAGTATTTTTACTCAAGACCAGAGCTTTTAATTAAGATATCATTCATCACAATCGGGCTACTATTACGTTTTGTATTAATTTTAATTAAAAAAAAAATTTTTTAAACATCAAAAATGCGCATTTTCGATGACATATGCAATATTTTTATTTGTACATTTAAAACGATATCTTTTCTACGATATTTGTGGTTCGTAATCTTTTTGTCTGCGATATTTGTGTTTTGCGATATTTTTGTCTACGAAATTTTTTTTTACGTCTTTACTTACAGCAATTTTATTAACAATTGATGAAAGAGCATTCGTCATTTTTGTTATGCGATTCGTTTGCATGCTTTAATTTATCTGCGAAATCTGGAAATTTTATCTGCGAAAATATGGTAGGAAGCCATTATTATAGAGTTCGGACAGCAAACGAGCTAATTACAAAATATGGAAGAGACAATTATTTCACGTACGTCAAAATTATTGCAAAGATCATAATTATTATGGAAATCGGACGGGGATATAAGTTTTGTTTATTATTTTTATTCTCTTGAAAAGACGCGAAAGTTTTTTTACGCCGCCTTAACTGCGATCTAAAATAAAAAAAAGGTAAAAAATGGAATAAAAAAGATTAGAAATTAATACAGTAAATAGATTTTTAATAGTTAAACAATTACTGTGTCCGAAACCCATGAAAAATATTTGTAAATACCAATTATTGACATTTTTCGAGATTATATTATTATATTATTATATTATTATATTATTATATTATTATATTATTATATTATTATATTATTATATTATTATATTATTATATTATTATATTATTATATTATTATATTATTATATTATTATATTATTATATTATTATATTATTATATTATTATATTATTATATTATTATATTATTATATTATTATATTATTATATTATTATATTATTATATTATTATATTATTATATTATTATATTATTATATTATTATATTATTATATTATTATATTATTATATTATTATATTATTATATTATTATATTATTATATTATTATATTATTATATTATTATATTATTATATTATTATATTATTATATTATTATATTATTATATTATTATATTATTATATTATTATATTATTATATTATTATATTATTATATTATTATATTATTATATTATTATATTATTATATTATTATATTATTATATTATTATATTATTATATTATTATATTATTATATTATTATATTATTATATTATTATATTATTATATTATTATATTATTATATTATTATATTATTATATTATTATATTATTATATTATTATATTATTATATTATTATATTATTATATTATTATATTATTATATTATTATATTATTATATTATTATATTATTATATTATTATATTATTATATTATTATATTATTATATTATTATATTATTATATTATTATATTATTATATTATTATATTATTATATTATTATATTATTATATTATTATATTATTATATTATTATATTATTATATTATTATATTATTATATTATTATATTATTATATTATTATATTATTATATTATTATATTATTATATTATTATATTATTATATTATTATATTATTATATTATTATATTATTATATTATTATATTATTATATTATTATATTATTATATTATTATATTATTATATTATTATATTATTATATTATTATATTATTATATTATTATATTATTATATTATTATATTATTATATTATTATATTATTATATTATTATATTATTATATTATTATATTATTATATTATTATATTATTATATTATTATATTATTATATTATTATATTATTATATTATTATATTATTATATTATTATATTATTATATTATTATATTATTATATTATTATATTATTATATTATTATATTATTATATTATTATATTATTATATTATTATATTATTATATTATTATATTATTATATTATTATATTATTATATTATTATATTATTATATTATTATATTATTATATTATTATATTATTATATTATTATATTATTATATTATTATATTATTATATTATTATATTATTATATTATTATATTATTATATTATTATATTATTATATTATTATATTATTATATTATTATATTATTATATTATTATATTATTATATTATTATATTATTATATTATTATATTATTATATTATTATATTATTATATTATTATATTATTATATTATTATATTATTATATTATTATATTATTATATTATTATATTATTATATTATTATATTATTATATTATTATATTATTATATTATTATATTATTATATTATTATATTATTATATTATTATATTATTATATTATTATATTATTATATTATTATATTATTATATTATTATATTATTATATTATTATATTATTATATTATTATATTATTATATTATTATATTATTATATTATTATATTATTATATTATTATATTATTATATTATTATATTATTATATTATTATATTATTATATTATTATATTATTATATTATTATATTATTATATTATTATATTATTATATTATTATATTATTATATTATTATATTATTATATTATTATATTATTATATTATTATATTATTATATTATTATATTATTATATTATTATATTATTATATTATTATATTATTATATTATTATATTATTATATTATTATATTATTATATTATTATATTATTATATTATTATATTATTATATTATTATATTATTATATTATTATATTATTATATTATTATATTATTATATTATTATATTATTATAATAGAATTAACAACTATACACTTCATAGTTACAATAGTTTTAGTAGTTCCAACAATGTATGAACTGTCAAAATATATGTTCTATCCTAAAAATATATTTAAATTTATAGTATTATTCGGTTGGTGTACTAAATATAATGCACATCCAACAATTCAACGAATGCAGGTGTTTTTTAGCCATTTCTATATTGTTGGTATCCGCAAACCGATTAGAAATTTCCTTCCCCCACGTTAATTTTATTTATTAATCAATAAATTTAAACTAAAACGATGATAAAATTATAAAAAAAAAAATTGTCTGAGATACTGTCCATAAATTTTCTTTTAAGCTTTTTTATTTTAAACTTTTTGAAAAAAAAAAAAAAAAAATTTCAAAAAAATGTCTGGTAGGAATAAAATAATAGTATTATTTTTCAGGTTCTTATCTATTTTTGTCACAGTCGAATAAACTCTCTTTTGTTTCAAATTAAATAAAAAAAAAAATGAAAATGTGATATCGGAAAATACAAAAAAAAACTGGAAAAATGGTGATGATTCTACTCTGGTATGGTTGTTGTTGATATATTATATATAGGTACACGACGATTATATACATAGATGAGAAAATCAAATGGTTTTTCACTTTCCTCCTCTGCAAATGATACAATTGTTAAACCGCGCACCATTAAAACCACTAAATTTACGTTTTGCTACATGGATAGTGGTTTTGTTGTTTTTTTTTGTGGGTGTGCTATCAATAAACGGGTGGGTTTATATGAAAACAATTCACAGATCTAAAGTAAGTTTTAATAAATCGATCGAACAGAAACTGCAAATAATGTTATACACTATGGAAGAACAACAACATAACCTTCATGTCTGTTAACATAAAAAAATGATTGTAGTGATAACAAAGAATGAAATTGTATTCGTAGTGTAGTGGATGTTTATGGTAATTCATTCAATCGTAATAAATTTATGTTGATTATGAAATGATAGTATGTTGTGTCAAACATCTTGCTTTGCTCAAATGAGTCTATACTTTAAAATTAGTGTTTAAATTTTAATTGCAAATCTTAAATTTTAATCATCCGTAGTTAGCAATATTCTAACAAAATAAATGGTGGATCAATGGGGTGATGGATACCTCTATCAAAATCTGTATATTATACAAAATGTTGTCAAATAATTTCTTTACAAATTGAAAACTTCCAAAATCCGGAATACATATGATGCCCATTCAATCAGTGAAATTCATTCCTCAAATTGCAAATTCTTGAACTCCTATCGGGTGGGTCCAGATTGGGGACTGGGGAATGCCCTAACCTGCTTGACAGCTGATTGATGCGAAATAAAATACTATCCGCAGACCAAAACTGGCTATAGAAGACATAAAAAATGTCAGGATATGAATGTCACTTATCGTGTGAACAAACTTATTGGCTTAGATACAACAAAGTTCTTGATTCAAATTACATTGAAATCGAAGGTATTAAAGACCTTACTTCCTATTACATGCCGGTTTTAATGACACTAAGCACTAAGCATTATAAACAAAAAAATAAACTAAGAAAGTAACATAGTTAACCGATTAGCTCAAGGCTGATTCCGGAAGCTGAATAGAACTACCCTCTTTTCCAATCGCAAGTTCCTTGGATCATGTAACATTGTCCCTAGAGTAAAGTTTGCATGCTTTTTGATTAGTTTGTGTATACTCAAACAAACCACGTTGAAATTTTTCACCATTCTCGTTTGAGCTGGTATAAATGCACTTTTGCTTAAACTCCTTTTTATTTGTCTTGTACCTTCGATAGACTTAGATGAATTAAGATCACCATAAAAAAGACGATGTTGTAATTTTATTAAAGTAATCCTGCATTGCCAAAGTTAAAGTTTCTGGCCATTTAGCCTTTATGTTTGAAAATCCACAACAATTTTCCACGAAATTTTCGTTAAATTGTGTTTCGGATATAGTAATTTAGTTTCCAGCATCAAATCACAATTTATGTCGATTATACATTTTCATTTAAGCAAGCTTGATCTTTGTCTAATTTTTGCAACGAGGTAACATCCAATTCTTTTGTTTTAATGACATGCGCCGGTAACGAAATTTTCAATTTTTTTTTGCAGTCGATCTCGGTCTTCCTTTATTTTTCATTGAACTACTAGATTTTAGTTTTTATTTTACATCGAACAATCAAAAATTATAACATTCTAATTTGAAATTGAAGAGCATTAAATATTAAAAATATAACGACATTCGGGTCCCTTAAATTTACGAGCCCTAGGCGTGTGCCTATAATGTGCCTTTCTGTATACGCGGCGCTGATCGAGGTCTCTAAAACCTGTGATAATATATTTTATATTATTTTGTACAAATATTTTGGTTTTGATAGAGTCAATATTATGATTTCTATTAGTCTTTAAAATGCCGCGGGCGGCGCTACAATCTGTAAGAGCCAACATTTGTTTTTTTGTCATATTACATACAAATCTAGAATGCCTTAATGTTTTTATTTTGAAATTTGAGTTGTGTTGGATACTTGGATGTTTTCTTAATACATTAAAATAAGCAGGATCAGTACGCATCAGGCACCTCGCACTAAACGTATGGTGCACGCAACCTTTTACGTAAGCAAATTTACCTACTTTGCTCTGAACAATTGCTGGAATAAATTTATGATCCAGCTTTGCTGTGAATTTATTTGAAGCATTGCTTTGCACGAAGGAACCTATATAAATAACTTTTCTTCCGTTTGGAATTCTTGTGCTCGGCTGCGTAGTTTATAAATATGGACACTCTTTTCATAAGCGGCTTTTAGATGTTACAACACTTTGTCATTCATTTAATTAAGTTGATCGCGTTTGGAAAATATATGTAGGTAATAATCTTGTTTCATCTTCTTGAGATCCCTCAAAATACGAGCGTACTGCTCCGACAATAGTACGCTCTGAGACATTTGATTGAGGAGAATATATTGATGTGCGCTATATTTCTTTAGGAGCTCGAGGAACTGTTTAGAGACAAACTGCTTGCCGTCGTCTGAGATTATGGTCTCAAGAATTAAAAACAAATTAAGAATGTGATTTTCTACAAAATTACATAACGGTTTTGCAGTTGCCTTTCTCAGCGGTTCCAACATGGAGAATTTAGAAAAATGATATAACATAATTTCCTCTGTAAGTTGAACACTATTTCGTTCGCAATAATTCAATCGTACAAAGTTAAAAGTTAAAAAAATGAAGGCGGGGGCTAGGGTTATTGTAACCGACGATGACGTAGAACAGTTCAAAAACAATTTGCAACTTTAGTTGATGGTTTTGTCTAAACAAATTAGTTCAATGTGCATGAGCTAGGGCTGTTTTCAAACTCCTAACTGATAAAACCTTGGTGCTTAGAAATAAAACAAATGCAATACTGGTAAAATGGCGAAGGGACGGTTAACGGTTCTTCTATAAGCTAGTGCCACTGGTGAAAAACTAAATCCACTGGTGGTCGAAAAATAACAAAAGCCAAAAGCTTTTAAAAATTGAAAGTCTGTGGAACTTCACTTTGTGTGTGGTGTTCGAATAAAACAGCGTGAATGAAGACGAACGATTTCGAAAATGGTCAGCCTAGAGAACTAAATGAGAAAAAAAACGTTTTTCCATATATTGGACACCTCTGAATTAGACAGATTTCTCAGTCCCTTAGGTATCCAACAGAGGTTTCACTGTATTTAATTTAGTCTTGATACTGATTCGACAAAACGCTTCGGATTTGAGGATAATATTTAATGTCGATTTGATAAGCTGAACATATATACGAGCTTGTGTTGGTTTTAATGTCTAAATCATAAAGTTTATTGAGTAATCAAACCAATCTAAGCAGTCATTCAAATTTAGAGCATCGAAAAAAGCTTTTGAAAATAAATCAACTACGGTATTCTTTGAACCCTGTCGATAATTGATAACGAAGTTATTTTATTGAAGTTTCATTCATCATCTCGCTAACCTATACCTGAAAGATTTTCCTAATTCATTAATCAGAGTAACGCATCATGATCAGTAGCTAAGCATTATAACTCTATTATCGTGTAGTTTTTCTACATGGTGTTTAAGTTTTGGGAAATGAATGCTACCGGACGTTCGCCACCTTCATCATCTAACTGGAACAATACGCTCCCAACTCCCTCCGAACACGCCTCATACTGAATAAAGAAAGGACGTTTAAAATCAGGATTAGCAAGTTCTGGAGCTTTAGATAAAGTCGCTTTTAATTTTATGAAGGCCTTATGTAAGGCACAATTTGTAAAAAATCTGCGATACCATCCACATAATCTGAGGAAGTGACGTAAGTGTTTAACTGTTTTTGGTACTGGATAATCTAAAATATTGCATCAAGTGATAAGCAGACCATGCAACTCGTGGTCTTTATCCAAACGAATTATTACGCGCTGAGCAATGGTTGAATGGCGCTCTACAAGACGTCTCAAATTGGCCCAATGCCACAGTAGATACACGGGCAACTACCGAAGCAGAGAAGGAAGCAAAACTGATAAAACTGTCCTTTGTACTGACTACCGATGAGGAACATGTGCTAACCAACCTCACATCAAAGGTGTCTTCTTGGAATAAATTACTACGAATCACTTCTTATTTGCTCAGATGGCTTCCAAGGAACCAAAATAAGGATATCATCACAGTTCTAGAATTGAACCAAGCAGAATTTATCATCATCAAGCACATACAACACATAACATTTGATTCCAAACTTCAAGCACTAAAACAACAACGCGCACTGTTTAGAGCAAATCAAAGATTATTTTGCTATCACCGATGATTGATGACAACGAGATCCTTCGAATTGGAGGTCGCCTTCAAAATTCCCTACTAGGATATAGCCAGAAACACCCAATCGTTATACCGAAGTCAAGTGCAATAAGCCGTCTCATTGTTGTTCATTTTCACCGCTTGAACTTACATACAGGCCCATGTCTATTATCACATGTAATTCGAAGCAAATTTTGGTTGATTGGCGTGAGATGTCAACCTTGTTGTGCCAAATCGAAGGGATCTTAAACTTACGCCCGTTATGTACGAGAGATGTCGATAATTTCGTAATAGCTCCAGGGCACTTTTTAACCATGGGCGAACTAAATGCGCTACCAGTAAAACGTTGAAAGCAAGTTCAATCCAGAGTAAACCATTTCTGGAAAAAAATTTATAACGAATATCTCACTACACTACAGCACCGTCACAAATGGTATACGAAACAACCAAATTTAGCTGTAGGAGATTTGGTCTTACTGAAGGAAGATAACATACAGCTAGGGAGATGGTCAAGAGGACGTATAGTAGAACTCCATCAAGGCAGTGATGATTAATTCGAGTGGTTACCATAAAAACGGCAACCTCCGCATTCAAAAGGGCGGTGCATAAGCTACTCAAATTACCAGTCGAATAATCAGTATATTGAACGCAGTGCTTCAAGGCGGGGAGGATGTTTATGTTTTGCCCAATTTATCACTGTCCAGTTTGACTTGGTCCTAAAAATTAAGAAAAATGTTATTTACTTAGTAATGTTAATTTGTTTTTTTTTTATGTAGATCAAAACTTGTATGCCTCCGATTATTTTGTGTTACCTTATATTGTATTATTGTTTGTATAATGGTATTGTACTGTCAATCTGTCGATAGTATATTTATTGCAGTATGCATGTCGTTCTATGTAATTGTATAAAAATAATTAAGTCTCCAAATAATAAAACAAAAAAAAAAAACAAGTTCCTGGTAACACGATATAGATGAGGCAGAAAAAATTGGACCGTCTTAAGGTAGGCCACAAATACAAATTACTTCAAAGTCGTCGACTTTCAATTTATCACATTCGTGAATATCAGTATTCAGGTTTGACTCGAAATTTTGACAATATAAATTAACTCGATTACAATATAAATTAACCCGTTGCGCGTGCGCAACGGCTCCAATTAGAAATTAAAACTCAATTTAAATACTTGGATTTAAATTCTTTATTTACAATATCCAAACTTCACACTACAAGAAATATTTATTATCTTTACGTTAATTTTCTTTTAAGAGATTTTCTCGTAACTAGCAAACTTTCTTACGAAAATTTTTCTTTTTATATTTTTCGTTTGTTTTTCCGGCCTACTTTTTATACCACCTAATTTTTATTTTTCAAGAAAATACATGTTGATAATTCCGAAAAATAAATTAAAAAATTTGGACTGATGAGATGAAACGCCACAATACTCCTCCCGAAGTGAAAACGAAAATTTTTATGTTGATTTTACGAAGTCTAAAAACGGCAAGGTGGTTTGCTCACACGACCCGCTCTAGTGACAGTAGGTTTTGAATAAGAACTAAAATGTGGTGTTAAATCGAAAATAACTTTTTTTGAAATTGGTTTCGAATTAGAGTTTGCCTTTTCTGTTGAAATAGTTAATTTAGACTTAGGTTGTGATGCAATTTGTTGATTATCCCACTGATTCTCGAAATAACAGGGTTTAAGTCTATCGATCAAAACGTTGCAGTGTTTTAAATTAATTTCAATGACAAATGACTTTTCCGCACGACTAATAACCAAATGTGGACTGGTGTAAGGAGGTTGTAAAGATTTTCTCACAAAATCGGTCCTAAAAAACACGTGAGAACACGAATTCAAATCTTTGCTGATGAAATTTATTTCAGAGAAATGTTTAAATGCTGGTAAAGGCCTAATTTCGTCAAAATGATGTTTTAAAGGTCTCACAAAGTCAGATTATGGAACATAATTGACCGAAGAATTCTAGTCCAATCTATGCGATTATGACACATAATGGCAGATTTGATGATACGGTGCCATTGTTCGATCATGCCATTACATTTTGGGTTATAAGCAGTTATTCTTTTTCTCTCGAACCCAAGTAATTTAGATAATTCTGAAAAAAGTTGGGACTCGAATTGTCTTCCCTGGTCTGTAAGCCGGTAGTGGACCAATGATGTCGTAATGGATTTCCAAAAACCGATGAGTTAATTTAAACGTGCCAAGAGGTGATTTTGTTTGTCTGGTTATTTTAGATTTTTGACAAGCTATATACAACTTTGAGCCATAATTTTTGCATCTTTTTTAATTGATGGTCAAATAACATTTTCAGTTAAAATTTCAACGGATGCTTTAACGCCTGGATGAGTTAAATTATGAAATGATTCAAAAACTATTTTTCTAAAGTTTTGAGGAATAAATGGTCTTGATGTAGCTGTCGAAACATCATAATATAATAATTTATTTGAATTGAAAGAAACGGGACATTGTTTAAATATTAAAGCCGAATTATTATTTAAAATATCTTGAAGCTCTACATCATTGGTCTGCGCATCTGCAATTGCCGAGTAATCAATACTTTCCGGTAAAGAAATTTCATCAATACGAGACAATGCATCTGCTACAACATTATCAACGCCAGAAATATGTTAAATATCAGTTGTCAACTGGTATACAACATATTTCTGCTCAAAAATAATTTATGAAATTGTACAAATATTTTTCAACATTAATTATGCTTATATCGAGAGCTTTTGATAAATGAATCACTCATCAAAATCGGATCACTATTTCGTGTTTTATTGTATAATGTGTGCATTTTGAAATCCAGATGACTTAACTGGCGAGGTGAGGCTTTTTCTAAATTTTGATTGAATGCGAAAACTAATGGTTTGTGATCAGTAAAGAATGTAAAATTTCGACCTTCCAAAATATAACGAAAATGTTTGATGCCGGAATATGCTGCGAGTAGCTCTCTATCCTATGCACTATAACGTTGTTGTGTATCAGTGAGATGCATAGAGAAGAAACTAAGTGGTTGCCAAGAATTTGAAATTAGTTGTTGTACCACTGCACCAATTGCTGTGTCTGAGGCATCAACCATAATTGCCAAACGAGTAGATGAAGATAGGTGTGTCAGACAAGTTGCATTGGATAATTTAGATTTACCATTTTCGAAAGCTTGTATTGGAGATTCTGTCCATGTAATTGGAATTTTGCTATTTTTTGTAACCTTTTAGAAAATCGTTTAATGAAATTCGATCCAAAGCTGCATGGGGAATAAACCGACGGTAAAATGTATCATGCCTAAAAATCGTTTTAATTGTTTTATGGTATGCGGACGTTCGAAATTAGTGATTACATTGACTCGATCTTGTGTTGGAAGGATACCGTGAGCATTTACGTTGTGTCCTAAAAAGTTAACTTGGGTATTGGCGAAAATGCATTTATCCAGGTTAATGACTGGGCCGAATTTTGATAAACTTTCAAAGATAATTTTGAGGTGAATTAATGCAATTTTGATGCAATTAAAATGTCATCCAATTAGATGAAACAATCGTTGAAATGATTGAGCTGCATTGCGAGGACAAAAGTCATTTTACAGACTTCAAATAATCCGAAAGGTGTTGAAATGGCTGTTTTAGGTATATCTGAAGGATTAATAGGAATTTGATGATACGCTCTAATTAAATCTAAAGTAGAGAAAATTTTGCACCCATCCAAGTGATACGAAAAGTCCTGAAGGTATGGAATTGGATACCGATCAGGTACTGTTACGTTATTTAAGGCTCTGTAATCCCCACAGGCTCGCCAAGTTCTTAACGAGGTGCAATGGACTTGACCACGTGTCATCATTTTTTTGAAATTCAATTTTAGCGTCCTCCAATTTAACTGATGGCAATCTATGCGTTTTGCAAGATAATGGTGGTCCACGAGTCTTTATCACATGTGAAACCTCATGTTTAACGGGACTCAAACCAATCGTGTCTTTCGTAATTTCGATGAATTTTGAAAGTCAATTTATAATCTCTGGGGTCAAGGTGGATTTATTAATATTGGATAAAGAATAAAGTTCTAATTTTGAAATAGACCCGACTGAAAATAGAGAGGTCAACGGATAAATTATCCTCTATCTCTGCAAATCGACCAAGAGTCCGTTTTTTTTACAAAAACCTGCACCAATAATAGCCAAAGTGACATCCGCGATGAAAAATTTCTAAACAAAATTTCGTCTTAAATTTAACTTTAAATCGCAAGTTCCAAAAGCATTTACCCGAGTTCCGTCAGCCGCGAATAAACTGAATTTTGAAAAACTTGAAAACTTTTGTACAAATGTCCGTGATTAGAAGACGACTTGAACCACCTGCTTCATCACTGTTAGTCATCTCTTTATGATGTGCATTTAGTTTTTTGTATTTCCCGATTTTTGCATGAATTCAGCGTACCTTTTGCAAAACGATACACATTTTAACGCCTCGTCTCCGAATCGCTGATGGTAAAAACACATTTCTTTATCAAAATTTCTACTATTTGATTGCGACCTATTTCTTGAATTTTGCGACTCTGAACGATTAGAAGACCGGGAACGAGAATTCGATTTCAAAACAGCCGAAATTTCAGAGAATAAATCTGTTTTTAGCTGTAAAAATTTTGCTTTTAAATCCGTTTCCGAAAACGATGACGAATGATTTGTTGCAGAAGAAACGGAAACATGATTGAAATTTTGCGGCTGAATATTTTCTGAATTTTTAATTGAATAGATCTGCAGATTAGATATTGTTTCTAAAACTAAATCAGCACGTTCTGCCACATCTGCTAATGCTAAATCATTTTCGAATGGTGTCAAAATTAATTGGACTTGATGAGGTAATCTTTTCAACCAAAGTTGCTTCATAGAACCTTCATTAAAATTATACCCGCATTCAACTGTAATAGAGCCAAAAATTGGGAAGGTTTCTGGTGTCCCATAGTTAAGCCATGTAAACATTTATTTAAGAGTTTCCCAAACATCTAGGACAGTGAGTGCTTGTGGTATTGCAGTAATCACATCGATAAAATACTTGCTGCTATGGATTAACTATAGGTGTATGATCTCTCGAATATTGTTTTGCAGTCAAATCAAAATAAATGCCCAATGTCCCACTGGATTCAGTGAAATCATTGTTTTGATTGATACCATACAATTCATTTATTGCTAGTCTGAAGAATGGTGTGGATGAACCTTAATACGAATCTAAGTATTCTTCCAGGCGCAGTACAGTTTTTAATTAAATCGTTTACGTTGGTTAAATACCGATAGGTTGCAGTTGCGGTTTAATATTTTGCATTAGGTCTTCGATTAAACGGTCATCTGGATAAGGGTATGGTATTGAAGCGGTAAACTTCAAACGTGCTGTTAAACTGCAAAAAACTCTCCTTGGATTGTTGCCGTCACGGTTCAATTTGTTATCGAATTTCTACGATCTTAAAATTTCTCTATGTTTTTCTTAATTTACTCCAACTTAGGCTTGGATTGTTACGACGATAATTCCAGTATTACTTTTTTGTAACGCGTCCATTTTTCATTCATCAGGCCTTTTGTCAAATTTTATTCCAAACCATTTGAGTTATCACTCCATAATAAGCGTTGAAGACATATTTTAATTTTTCTCTTCAATTTTTGAGGTTTCTGATTAAGGCTGAGAGTACAACAACTTAGCAATGAGCGCAGTTCACGTAATTTGTTTAAACGAATCCCCGGACTGCACCATACCGAGGACCATTAACACTCAAGGGAATAAAATATACTGTAAACTCAAATTCGTTGATATTTAACGATAGCGCTTAACGTTAAACCATCTCCATTCCATGATTAAATCTCTAAAACTAACAAGATGTATGTATCATCACTATACTGAGACGATGAAAAATATAAAATAGAAAAACCATATTTCAAACCAATCAATTTTCGTTCACAATATATAAAAACATCATAAATTTTCCAAAAAATTTCCCATCTGGATGTAAAAAAACAAATCATCTTAAAACGAAAAAAAAACAGCTAAGATCAAATTGAATCAATGATTATCTCATAACTACCCATAAATCAGCATAAAATGATTTTTTTATGTTCTAAACATAAAAAAAAAAAAACTGAAAATCTGTTATGAACGAATTCCGAAGATTCGATGATGGTGAAAAAATATGTCAAATGAAAATTCATAAATTTTCTATCGTATAACGTGTCTCGCGATAAGTTGTTTTCGATGCGAGTCGGGAACATTTTTTTATACGATAAAAATTATTTGATTTGATTCGAATCATCGCTATATATGGAACTATTATCGAGGTCAAAGCTGTTATACAATATTTTCGGCAGTAGCATAATAAAGATTGATGACTCCAAAAATCGACAACAATTTTATACGATTCGAATACAAATTCGAGGGTGTTGAATTTGAATGAAAATCTTTTTTTTTTTTTTTTAATTTTATGCAATCTCCAACAAAATTATGATTTTCATATTTTTAGTCTATCCGTATTTGTAAATCTGTTCCGTTGTAATCGCAAATTCAATTAAATGCGAGAATATTTAGCCTGCCAAACATAAAAATGAAAAAAAAAAAATAAATGTTGTGTTCGTTGTTAATTCACCATTTCGGTATCGTTTTACTTTAGATAATTAAATCACAACCCCTTGTAGTTCACGGTTCAAGAGATTTTCGTAATTTTGGTTGATTATAAATGCGATATCTCCTCTGCCGCACGCAATTCCATAATGCATAAACGAAAAAAAAAAAAACTTGGCACTGTATTACTTCTCTCCGCGTTTCTACATAGTCGAATTGCAAAACATTAAAATTTATGATTTCATTTCAGTGTGTCAGTTTTATGATTTTATTTGGTTTGTCATTGTTGTTGCTGCTACTGTACGATAAATTGTTATGAATTTTTAGTTTTGGGGGGTCAGGATGAATATACAAACATATATACATAAAACATAAATATGTTATCATTCTTTTTTAGAGTTTTATGATTTTTTTAAATGTATAAATGTGGGAGGGTGCAACATCTACAGGTTTTCACAATAGGAGCACTCAATTTTTGGTATAATGCTGGGCGCAGTGCAATAAAAGTAGCTTTGAGTAACTGACACCCATTTTTTCAATAAAATTTTATTTTTGAACCTGTATTATGCTACAAGGCTAACGAATATTATTTTTTGTAGACTTTATCCGGCCCTAGGATAACATTTTACAAAAGAGGTTTAAGCTTTGTACCCTGAAAAAATCTGCCGAATTTATGGGGCTGAATTTGTTGTACAGGAAATCCCTAACCATATCCAGGTAGGTGAGAAATACAATTTGATCTACCGATTAAAACAGCCATGCAGTGTTTTTGCCCCGAGAAAGAGAGCGTTTTACGCCCCCGGTTAGAGATAACCAAAAGACTGGACACTGCCAAGAGAAAACAAGATTCACCGTCACAAAGTAAGCCATAATTGGACAAAAAACCGCACTAGGAAAACTTTAGCAAATCTGAAATCAGCCATGGTACTACAAAGGGAGCTGAAAAAAGTGATAGAAGTTAAACCTAAGTAGCAGAATGTAACACCAAAAAAATATTACATCAGCCGGTTGCGATTTAAATTAAAAAGAAAGAAACTGCATCTTAATCTGAACTTCTTCAGAACACAAAGGTGGACTCAGAACTTGGGGGAAAAAGTCATTCATGTTCGCCAATCCACGAGGGACGATTTTTTACTATAGTAGGAAAACAGGTTTCCAATCTAAATTAAAGAAAAGTATCAGTCAGGAATCTGATGTTAAATCCTTGACACAAGAAGCCGTTTGAAATAAAGAAAATAACATGATGAGGTACTTCGAGGAAACGCTTTTAGTAGAAATATAAGATGGTTCTTTTATAAAAACCTTTCCTATAGATTCATAAATAAGAACATAAATGGCAGTGGTTAACCCTTCAAGCCAAATTGCAAATAAGATCATATCGAAATGAAAAATAAGTATTGGTTAGGTTTGCCGAATTTTCAAAAAATTTGACAGGCCTGTAAAATATTTTAAATGCCTTGTATGGTCACCAAAATATGATCACACATGGAGGAGTGTGGTAACGATGATCACACATGGAGGAGTGTGATCACACATGGAGGAGATATGATCACACATGGAGGAGTGTGAAGTTGGGCAAGACCTGCTAGAATATCTTCTTCCAAGGAAATGTCAATTGTGTTTAAGATTTAAGATCGATGGTATTCAAACCTATAGCTACTATATATATGTTAATCCCAAAGTAACCATAGAGGTGTGCAATATCTTTTAGATAATATGACTAGTGTAGTAGTAATGAACGCAATCATAGCCCTTTGTTGATTGCGGGCAATTTTATTGCCTGGCTCATTTTTATGAATGGGGGGGAACTTAAGTTTCGTATGATAGAGTTAAAGCTATGCTGGAACTATTTTGTTAATTCCAGGTATAGTGGTAGCTTGATAATTGATCTCACATGAAGTTAATGAGTGCCTCCTAAGTAAAGTACTAAGTTGGGAAGTGCTCTAAAATGTTTCACAAGGTGCTTTTAATTTGAATGCTAGAACAGAGTTTTGTGAGGAATTGGCAGATTATATGAAAAAAGCTTGTGGTGCAGGAATATAACTAAAATAACCGCAGATAGCTAGAGAGGAAATAGCCGAGCTTTGTAAAAAATGGTTCTGTGCTAGATGCTTATTTCAATGTGTAGCAATGTAATGCTATTCGTTCAATACTTGAGTATTCCATCAAAGCAAACAGCGATACTTTAAAGAACTGTGTGCTGCGGTGGGCCAGCGTCTTTGCAGCGAGCCGGATATAGTTGTTATATCAAGGTCCAAGGGTATATATACAATGAGTGCCCTATGTCATTTCTCCAGCAACCTGGTGATGTGAGCTTAATCGAACGTTATATTCACGGAAGAATACGGAGTAATTTCACCAGTATCAATAGAGGAGGTTTTAAAAGCATGTATGTTCCAGTCCTGATAAAATTTCTAATGTAACATTGAAATTTGTGGTCCTTGTATATCAGGAGCTGTTTATTAGCTTAAACGGTGAAAACCCTATAAAATTTGTACTTCTGGCAAAAGAACCGAAGGCATTAAATAAACAATTACCATATATCGCCCAACCTGCTTAATGGATACGGCTGGTAAAATATAAATGAGTTTTATATGCAAAAGACTACACAGGAGGGCAATAAAACCAAACTAGACCTGTCTAAATCAAGGAAAAGGATGGAAAGCACAAAGGTTAAAGTTGGTCAACTGCAGATTGTGTCTAAACCTTTTATTAAGTATTTGGGTGTCATAATCCGCACTATATCACTTAACGCTGTGAGAGTGAATAAACAAGTGTACATATAAACAGCAAGTGCGGCATTTGTTTTTAGGTTAACTGTCTTATGATAGATTTGTACATTTAAAACGGTCTTGGATGAGGCCGTTACTGTCATAGTGAGAATGCTACCAATTGACTTATTATATGGAAAGAGCATCTAACTATAATGTATTCTCACTGTTGGGTTGGTTAAAGGAGTAAAATCGTATTTTAGTCCGTATTTAGTCCGTAAGGAGGCTCTAAATGAGTGATATATGCGATAACACAATTCGCAGAAAGGACAATGGACTCACCGATTAAGAGTATCGATAAATAAATTGACAAATATGAGATATATGAAGAGGTGGAAATCTACTTGTTGAAGTTCCTATCGTGCTTATTTATATAAGTTCCAGCACGATGAGTCTTCATACAACTCTGAGTGCGAAGGTAAAATGCGGGTTAATAATTTGAACGCCTGTTCCAGCGATTAAAGTTATGACTTTTTTTTCCCCTGCCCAAAACGGCTAACACTGCGATCTGAAAGATCTTTTGTGCTATTGGGATTTGTTAGTCCAGGAGCTTCTCTACCTTCCTATTAAAGGCGATAATGCTGCCTGTAGAGGCCAACCTACATTTTTCCGGGGTCAAATACCTCTCTTCAAAATGAAGCCACCTCAGTGTACACAGAGCAACACACTCACATAGTATATGTTCTGCAGTTTCTATCTCTTCTAAACAGAGTCGACACTTCGTCTCTGTGGACAGGTTTATTTGGTTCAAATGATATCTCAGGTTGCAGTGACCTGAAAGAAAACTCACTAGCTTCCTAATATTTCCTTTACTTGAATTGACCTCCAAGTCCTTGTGATGAAATGGTCTAATCGAAGATTTGGCCTGCCTAAGGCCGGGAATACACATTTACTAATATTGTAGACTTCTGAGGCCCACGGGATGCCACAGAAAGGCTCAGGGCCAATTGGTGTAGCTGATGAGCCTGCCCGCGCAAGTTCGTCGGTTATCTCATTTCCAGTGATACCCTGTGACCAGGTATCCATCACAACCTAATTTTGTTATGACAAGAGAGAGATTGTAGCAGTGTATAACATCTTTTGACCGACTTTGAATCTAAGCAGTTGGAAGCCAATGCTTTCAATACTGCTTGGCTGTCGGAGAAAATGAGGATGGAGGCGCCCTTAAGACCTTTAGTCACAATAGTTAAGACGCAGGTTTCGATGGCGTAAATTTCGGCTAGAAAAACACTGGGATAAGTTCCCAGGGATTTTGATATTTTGTTGTTGGGCCCAAAGACACCAATGCCTACTCCACTATCCATTTTTGATCCATCCGTGAACCAGGCTAGGCTGCTGGGTTCCATAAGAGGTCCACCAGTATCCCAGACGGTTCTATCAAGGACTGTTACCCCGAAATTCCTGCCAAAGCAGAGTTCCTTGGGCATCACGTCCGGGACTCTAAAGAACATATCCAAGTCAGAGAGTTCATTCAAAATGATCAGATGACCCATATGATCATCATGACTATATTGATTCACCAGCTGTAATCTAGATCTGCACAAGTAGCAGCTGATTTTTTGACGTAAATATGAAGTGGAATGAGCCCGATGAAAGCTTTCAATGCCGCCGTAGGACAGGTGCTCATGGCACCTGTGATTCTGAGACATGCTAGCCTCTGCAATGAGGTAAGCTTGTTCATAATAACTTTTTGCTGTACCTTCGGCCACCAAACTATGGACCCATAGGTTGCATTTGGCCTCACTATCATGATGTACATCCAGTAAATCATTTTTGAGCTGAGGCCCTAAATCCTGCCGAACTTACGCCTATAGACCCACATGGCTCTGATCGCGTGTTCGGTAGGTGATTTAATATGAGAGTTCCAATTCAGTTTCTTATCTAGAACAGCACCCAGATATTTGACTTCATTAGAGTATCTGATAGTAATATCATTTAGACTAATTGAACCAAAGTTTAATTTACGTCTTTTGATAAATGATACCAGGACTGTCTTGTTAGGGTTTATCGAAAGGCCCTCTTTAGTGCACCAATTCGAAATAACAAGAAGGCCTGTGAAATAACAAGCAAAGATATGACTTACTTAGGTCTGTGCTTATAGGATAGTTTGGAATATGACCGCAAAATCATGAAGAAATAATGACACTTAGAGAGGAAACGAGTTAACGTAAAACTCCGACACTCAAGTGGTTTCTTCTAAGGTTTTTTGTAAGGCAAATAATTAAATTATTCGAACCAAATAAGGGAAATTATTTGGAGATTAGTGAAAAGAAAGAAAAATCTGCTCGTTTTTACATTCTGCCGCAGTGGTTTACACACAGAAATGTTTTAAACTCGATGTAATAGATATTTGGAGTATAAGCCCTAACATTTATTATAAAAACCTTTGACAGCAGGCATTAACAAAGCACCTGAATTATGTGATATCGCCGATGTTTTACGTTTGAATGATGTTAAATTTGCAAAAACAATAGAAATGTTGAGATTCGATCGCCTTTAGTGGAAAACCCTTTGCTGTTACACTGTTTATGTATATAGATATATGAGAGATCAATTTATGTACAAATATTTAAATTTATTTATGTTTTTATGCTTTTGTGAATGAGTTTTGATTTACCGAAATGGTTTTATATTGAGAGTGTGCGAGGGTTATGTTTGTTTATTGTTATAAGGGATATAAAGATGATTGGTCATCAGCATAATTTTATGTTTACATATTTATGTTGTGAACCTGAAGAGTTGTTTAGTGTATAAAATCAATAAAATATTAATGTTTTTTTTATGTTTATGGTGGTAAGATTAACCTGTTTTAAAGACGAACTCTAATTATGATGGAAAACAGGCATTGGAACAAAGCGTATACTCAACTTAAAATTTTGCGTTGAATAAGTAGGTAAGAAATCGAATCCCTTTATCTGGTAGATCTTGCAAAACCTTTCCTGTGATATAATCATATCCTGGTTCCTTTTTAGGATTTAACTCGCTCTGTATCACAGTTTTTACTTCAAAGACAAAAAACTTCGTGATTGTATGATTCATTTGCAATGGCAATTCTAAATGCATTTGAACGTTATTGTTCTCTTCGTCCGTAGTTTCTGATTGGTATAAGGTTGAAATACTGTTTTGAAATGGTCTACAAATATAATACATCAGCCTTTTCTTCATTCTGTCGATGTGATTGTTACAGCTTCTTAGTCGCTTTCCACGGCAGTTTTTTTAACTGTTTGACCGCCTTGTTTAACTTGCGTTTATCTTATGTTAATCTATATCGGTGCCATCTGCTATCTTAATTTTCTTTTGTCCTTAATCATTTTCTTGATAAGATTTTAACATTTTCCAATCTTTTCTCAGTTTTTACTGGTATTGGCTTCCAAGCTGCCGACTAATTATATTCATTGAGATGTTCCACTGCTTGATCTATACCGCACTCCGTCTTTAATTTGATTTTTGTGTTTAGATTCTCTGTAACCTTATATCTGAATTAGTTCCAGTCAGTTATTTTGTTGCTTAACATCGGCTGCGTTTCCTTTGGTGACGCAGAAATCTATGACGTCTGGGATCTTTCTTCTATCACTAGGCCAGTAGGTTTACAGGTTGACACATGATTGAGCCTATTTTTTTGAATTGATTTAAGTAACGCTCGGGCTCTCGTTGTAGCCAATCTTGATCCTCACTCTTGGTGTTTTGCATTATAAAAACCCCCTGCTGTAAAGCGATGACCCAAACAAGTATATAAAAATGATCAAATTGTTCCAATTTTTATTGCATGTTTTGGTGGGCAATAAATGGCCGAAATTGTTATAGGACCTAGCCAATCTTCTATTACCATAGTATAGTTGCTTGTAGATGCTCCTTCTCATAATTTTTTATTTCATGATAGCATGACATCACGTTTCGGATAGCATGACATCAATTTCTTGAATTATCAAAAAACTTTTAACTTCTTGTCCATGTGCTGATAAGCCGTTGGCATTCCAGATTGCTAATTTAAGGGTTCTAGACATTGAATGATTTGGAGACAATGTTCGTTGGAAGGTTAAGGATAGTATCCATTTTCACCATTTATTTTTCCATCGTATTTTTCAACCGTTGTGTGGAAGACTGCTGAGGCTGTTGGTTATGAGTTTTTGAATTTTTCGTTGGCTAATTTTCTTTGGTTCCATCCGAAGTTTGATTTTTAATTGAATCTTTGAGTTCTTCGCATATGTTGTTCCACTAACAAGCTGATAAGATGGATTCGGATTAGATGGATGCGACTTCTCCACTCTTTGTTCTCTTAGAGAGGAAAATCTGCGTTTTTTTTACCTCTTAAAGGCTGCAACCTCTATAGTTGGCTGGATGGCTACCATTATGGAGCACGCATTTGACCTCGGTACCTCACTTTTTCTTGTCACAATCATTTGTGCGATGTTCACCTGTACATTTTACATATCTAGTCGATGATTGCAGTACATTTTAGCATGCCCGTATCTTTGACAAGTAGTGCATTGCACCACATCCCGCTTCACATGCGGTTTTTTGACCTGCACAACTGAGTACATCAGTCTACTGATCGAATGTATGTCTTTATTAGTTTCATTCATTCGAAGCTCGACTTTAAAGTGTGGGAGTGGTTTTTTCGTACCACTTTGCCTCATGTTGCAGATATGAACAAGATCGTAACCCAAGCCACTTTTCAATTCGTCAGTGTTAATAGACGGATGTAAGTTTAGTATGACCACCTGGTAGGTTTGTTTCATCTTTTGATGGAATGAATTTCGGTGTTTCGTCCCGCTAGGGCTTTAAAACCGCTGGATATGCCTTAGCATATTTTACCAGAATCTTAACTTGACTATACAGTTCCAATTACTTTTAAGTCAAATTTTTTGTTTGTGTATCCCTTTAACAAGACAGTTAAAGGATTGATTTCTTCTACGCCAGACACAAATATTGGAGGCGCTAGTATTATTTTTGGTAGTGGAGTAACTGGTAGTGTCGATAAAAACACTGTAGGTTGAGCTAACCAATAATCTTTGATTTTCATTTTCTTGCGTCTATTGATAAATGATTAAGGATCACTTATCAATATTTAACACTTTCACTGACACTAACAAGCGTAAACACAAAAGAAAAACTAAATGTTGTTTTGAAATGTCTAGAATTAAAAAAGCAAAACAAAATTACACGCATGCTACTTCACTAATACACTCTAATTACTTATAGGGTTAAATAACTTTTACACAAATTGTTTATATTTTGTTCAATGTTCTATATTTCTTTTCTATTAATTTTAATAAATATAATATTGCACTTTAAAATGTGCCACAGAACTTTTAAAATGTTTAATTTTATTTTATTTAGTAATTATCACCACGCACCTCGATTATTCGTGATCAATCATTCACGAGCTACCATGTACTGATTACTGCTTAAATAAAATAAATATATCGCGATAACCTTATGGAGAAGTTGTCATGTGTATAGGTGTACTCTCTTGTACATTAGTACTTTACCACCGAAATGCATTGCCCGTGCTATGTATATAAGCAGATACATTAATGTGCTAATTTTAGCTACTCTGCATACAAACAAAATATTGTTTGTGTGAGAAATCTCTGTTCTTTGTTATGCATTTCTCACTTACTCAATCAAATCGAGTATACTTTATTAATGCCATTAATGTATGTCGTTTAATTATATGGGTACACATTGACGTGGTAATCTAGTACGCTTTTCAATTAGAAAAGTCGTTACCAGTAAATTCGTTTACTTTTTTATTTTCATTTTAAATTTAAATTTTTATTTCATGTTGGAATTATTTATTATTAAATAAATGATCCCCAACATCATAATATTTCTTAACACCTCCGATGGCCTACCTTCGCTTATATGCTGGCCCGCTAATAGTTGAGCCAATTGTTGCTCTTCGGAGGGAGCTAATCGCTCTAATAGCACTTTCTTAATATTTTGATAATAACACGTTTTAGGTGCGTTGAATCCGGAAACGTGCAATCTTATTTCGGATTTTGTGCAAAACCCACCTAAAACAAATTATTATCAAAATATTAAGAAAGTGCTATTAGAGCGATTAGCTCCCTCCGAAGAGCAACAATTGGCTCAACTATTAGCGGGCCAGCATATAAGCGAAGGTAGGCCATCGGAGGTGTTAAGAAATATTAAGGCACTAGCCGGAAATAATATGACGGCAACGGTATTAAGAACCTTTTGGGTACAAAGGATGCCAGAATTGATAAAGATAGCATTAGCGGCACACCCAGCAGAGGCAGATTTAGACAACATGTCGGACATAGCTGACCGCATGTATAGCGCTATGAATATGGGACAAATATCACAGGTAGAACGCCAAAATAGGAATGGCGTCCCTCATCATTCCCGGTCGGTACAGCGGGGAAAACGAAATAGTCAATTACAACAACCTTCGCCACAACCTAAAACAGTTGAAGAGCGATTAAGCAGTATCGAACGCACACTTAGAATGATGTCGCAAAGATCAAGGTCGGGGTCCTCGGGGCGCTACAGGAATCGTTCCTCAAATAGATTTAGTTCAAATAAACGGCGTTTTGGGTTTAGTAATTCTGAACCAAAACAGAAGAATCGATTGTGTTATGCACATGCCAGATATGGGACACAGGCGTATAAGTGTTACCCACCATGTAGCTGGGATGGTCCCCCACCGAAGTGTGAGAAAACACATCTCATGCAAAATCAGAATCCTAAATCGGATTCGGAAAACTAAAATATAGTCCCTCGGTCTTTAGTGCACAGACCTTGACAAAAACAAGCCGACTCACAATATATGACAAAATTAATAACCTATACTTCCTTGTAGATACGGGAGCTGACCTGTCGGTGCTCCCTGTGGAACGATTTAAGTCGTTCAAATCGAATTTTTTTAATAATAATATAAGTGGTGATTTGTATTTAAAGCCACATAGTCTGAAATATAGTAAGACCGATCTCGTGTTATCAGCAGCAAACGGCACAACCATTAATACATATGGTACTAAGCTACTTCAAGTAGATATTGGATTACGACGTAAATTTATTCACGCGTTCATACTTGCAGACGTGAGTCGTCCAATTTTAGGTGCCGATTTTTTGGTTAAGTTTGGCCTATTAGTCGATCTTAAATGCAAAAGGCTAATTGATTCAGCTACTCAGCTGTCAATTAATGCCGCCTTGATGAAAGGTAATTATCCAAGTAGTCCCATTTATTATGCGATCGATAATGGATATGGAACGATTTTAAAGAAGTTTCCATCATTGGTATCAGAGCCGAATTATAACTTGCCAGTTAAACATTCCGTGGTACATCACATTGTGACATCTGGACATTTACCAGTCACCAGACCACGAAGGTTGGATACAGTTCGTCATAAAGCGGCAATTTTAGAATTCCAACAAATGGTGGATTTGGGGATTTGTAGAATTTCATCATCCCCAGTATCATGCCCATTGCACATGGTTAGAAAAAAAGATCTTGATTGGAGACCATGTGGCGATTATCGCAGATTAAATGCGATTACAATTCCGGATAGATATCCAATTCCGCATATCCAAAATTTTTCCATGAATTTGCATGGATGCAAAATTTTTTCAAAAATAGACTTAGTCAGAGCGTATCATTTGATTCCCGTAGCATCGGAAGATATTCATAAGACGGCTATAACTACTCCATTTGGTTTATTTGAATTTACGCGTATGCCATTTGGTTTGCGAAATGCCGCACAAACCTTTCAACGGTTTATGAACGAAGTAGTTAGGAATTTAGACTTCGTTTTCGTCTATATTGACGATATTTTAGTAGCATCTTCCGACGAGGCTCAGCACAAATTACATTTAGAACAGCTTTTTAAAAGATTAGCTGAATTTGGTGTGCATATTAAAAGTTCTAAGTGCGTATTTGGTGCAAATTCCTTAGACTTTTTAAGCCATAAAATTACAGCTAATGGTATTCTGCCCTCGGAAGAGAGAATTAATGCCATTAGAAAACTTCCCGCTCCTGAATCAATTAAGAAGATTCAACAATTTGTCGGCATGGTTAATTATTACCACAGGTTCATTCCGAATCTGGCCGAATTACTAGCCCCCGTACATGCACATTTAGCACAATTGCTAAAGCGGCCGAAAACGCCTAAAAATTTTAGTTGGCCCTCTGAATGCAATGAGGTATTCCAGAGTTTGAAGCATAAACTAGGGGAAATTGTAATGCTAGCGCATCCACTGGCTGATTCAAAATACAGCATAACCACCGATGCATCAGATATTGCAGTCGGAGCAGTGCTCCAACAATATAATAAGAACTGCTGGGAGCCATTGGGATTCTTTTCCAAAAAATTAACAGATGCCGAAAGAAAATATTCAGCATTCGATAGGGAATTGTTGGCAATTTATTTAGCCATTAAACATTACAGATATTTCTTAGAAGGTCGGGATTTTACTATTTATACCGATCATAAGCCTCTGACTAGGGCAATACAGTCTAAAACTGAGCGTAATCCAAGGCAAGCTAGACACTTGGATTACATAAGCCAATTTACTACTGACATTCAGCATGTGAAAGGAAAACACAACGTGGTAGCAGATGCCATGTCCCGAATTAATTTAGTATCTGACGATACGATTTCGGTCAACGTCCAGGAAGTCGAAGCAAGAATCGACTATAATACAATTATTAATGCACAAAAAGAAGACGATGAACTGCAGAATTTACTTTCTGGTTCTAGGCGTCATGCGGCGAGTTATCGCCTTGAATTATTTAAATTACCTGGGTTCGAAGTGTATTGTGAGGTTTCAACAGGAGTAAATCGTCCATACGTACCACGAACAATTAGAAAACAACTATTTGAGGCTCTGCATAATCTTTCACATCCGGGAGCGAGAGCTACCCGCAAGTTAATTACTTCTCGTTACTTTTGGCCAAGCATAAATAAAGACGTGACACAGTTAGCACAGTCATGCTTGGCTTGTCAGAAAGCTAAAGTACAAAGACATACTAAGTCACCTTTAGCTCAATTTGAGATTCCGGCGGGCAGATTTGAACATATTCATATGGATATTGTCGGCCCGTTACCGGTATCAAATGGATATGCATATTTATTAACCTGTGTCGATAGATTCACACGATGGCCTGAGGCATACCCTATAGTAGATATGAATACTACAACAATAGCCTCAACGTTCATTACCAATTATATTTCTAGATTCGGAGTACCGTCAAAGATTACTACTGATCAGGGTAGTCAATTTGAATCAAAACTATTTACTGAGCTAACCAGGTTGTTAGGCTCACACCGAATCCGCACAACGACTTATCACCCACAAGCTAATGGGATGGTAGAACGGTTTCACCGGCAACTTAAAGCCGCATTAATGGCCCGTGGAAGTACAACCAATTGGAGCACTGAAGTTCCACTAGTTCTTTTAGGGATTCGAGCAACAGTTAAAGAGGATATTAAGTGTTCACCAGCAGAGCTTGTCTACGGACAAACCCTGAAACTACCGGGTGAATTTCTGGCTGATAATCCTCAAACTCCCTTGCCATCCCAAGACACAGTAGTCAATCGTTTGAGATCAGCAATGCATGATATCATTCCAATCCCGCCAAGAGCGAGTAACAGCAAAATATTTTTACCGAAATCACTAGAGAGTTGCGACTACGTTTTTGTACGCGTAGATAAAGTTCGCACAGGGCTTACACCTCCATATGAAGGTCCATATAAAGTGATTCGGAAATTAAGAAAACAATTTATAGTAGATAGGAAAGGCAAGCATCAATCAATTTCGATTGATCGAATAAAACCAGCTTATGGTATAATAAGTGCAATGGATACTATCAAATTAAAACCATTGAAGCAAGTGAGATTTGATTTTCTATAATTCACAGATAGATCATTGGCAGCCGTTAGCCAAATGAAAGTGAGTGAATTTTAGAAAATAAAAATAAATTAAAAATACGACAGATTTCAAACATCTCCCGGGGACTTTTAAACTGAAAGGGGGGTGATGTTGGGGATCATACTTATAGGGTTAAATAACTTTTACACAAATTGTTTATATTTTATTCAATGTTCTATATTTCTTTTCTATTAATTTTAATAAATATAATATTGCACTTTAAAATGTGCCACAGAACTTTTAAAATGTTTAATTTTATTTTATTTAGTAATTATCACCACGCACCTCGATTATTCGTGATCAATCATTCACGAGCTACCATGTACTGATTACTGCTTAAATAAAATAAATATATCGCGATAACCTTATGGAGAAGTTGTCATGTGTATAGGTGTACTCTCTTGTACATTAGTACTTTACCACCGAAATGCATTGCCCGTGCTATGTATATAAGCAGATACATTAATGTGCTAATTTTAGCTACTCTGCATACAAACAAAATATTGTTTGTGTGAGAAATCTCTGTTCTTTGTTATGCATTTCTCACTTACTCAATCAAATCGAGTATACTTTATTAATGCCATTAATGTATGTCGTTTAATTATATGGGTACACATTGACGTGGTAATCTAGTACGCTTTTCAATTAGAAAAGTCGTTACCAGTAAATTCGTTTACTTTTTTATTTTCATTTTAAATTTAAATTTTTATTTCATGTTGGAATTATTTATTATTAAATAAATGATCCCCAACATACTACCACTATCAATCTGCGGTTATTTTTGACTCCTGACCAAAACCAACACAAATGTATTACAAGCCTGATTGTTGCATCGAGTGCGCAGATCAAAACCCTCTTTACTACAAGCCGTATTGTTTGCATACTCATGCTATACAAAAATATATACTTTGATTGTATTGTAAGTAAAAAATCGTATCGGGATATGATAGCGAATACTGTGTAAAATTAATAAACAATAAAATCAAATAATGCGCATGCGTTTACAATTTTTTTATTTATTTTTATATGGAATTTTGATAGTTACTAATACATCTAAAGTATATATTTTCACTAATACATTTTAAAAATACATGATAATATGTCAAAGAAAGTTACAAGACGGCTTGTAGTAAAGAGGGTTTTGGTTTTGACGCAGATACATTCTTATTTTGTCCATCTAAACTTGAAAGTGTTTGTGAGAAAATAGAATAAATATACTTTCATTTTACTAATACCTTAAAGATAAAATATAAAATCAACCAATGAAATTCTTTGAAATATTGTACGGTACGTTTGTATAATTTTTTTATTTTCACACTCTCTTCGAAATAAATCTTGTTAGTACGTTTGCAAGTAGCACGTGCAACAACGATGCTACAAGTATCTGTTTCGAACTATGTGGTATGTAAGGAAATTTTAAGGAATCAACAATATGAGACAGCATATTAATAAAATGTGACGATTTATTGGAGCAACGATGGTAGTGCAACTCACACAACGTTTCTTTGGAAATTCATTATTAAACCAAAAAAATAAAGTCAAAAATGTACTAACGTATACAAATATATAAAAACTGAAGAGAATATTTCATTTTTTTTTACATTTCTGTTTTCTATACTATATTTTCTCTGCACAATTGTTTTTTTTTTAGTTTTCAATTTTTACGTAAATTCTCACTGATTTGTATAGTGTACCAAAACCAACACTATTGTATATTATACAAGCCATGAAGCTTGGCTAAGTTAAACATATGACTACTAGTTGGCTATGTGTTAGTGAATTTGACTACAGTAAAAATCGAAACAAAAAATTATATTTCGCACTGTCCATACTCCTTTAAATTCAAAGTACATAACAATTCTACAAAAAAAAACGAAGCAAAAATTATATTTTGCACTGTCCATTCTGCTCTAAATTCATAGTATATAGTATAGTATATAATGAAGTAAATAATAATAACAATACTTCTCTCTCTCGTTAAATAATAAATTTGTTTTTTGCTTTGTCATAAAGAGCGCAACATACTGTTGTTCCATCATTCGTATTCATTTTTTATTTACATCAAAGCATATAATAAAAGTATATACAAATTATACTACGTCACAACACTAATACTTAGGTATAGTAGTCACTTTTTGGCATAAGTATCGCAACTTCATGGCTTGTATATACATTTGTGTTGGTTTTGAGTGTACCCAAAACCCTCTTTACTACAAGCCGTATTGTTTGCATACTCATGCTATACAAAAATATATACTTTGATTGTATTGTAAGTAGAAAATCGTATCGGGATATGATAGCGAATATTGTGTAAAAGAAATAAACAATAAAATCAAATAATGCGCATGCGTTTACAATTTTTTTTTTAAATTTTTATATGGAGTTTCGATATTTACTAATACATCTTAAGTATATATTTTCACTAATACATTTTAAAAATCCATGATGATGTGTGTCAAAGAAAGTTACAAGACGGCTTGTAGTAAAGAGGGTTTTGAGTGTACCGATTACCAATACTTTGAAATATAGATGGACAAGAAAATGAAATAATATTGGTGACAATCGGGCTTGTATAATAAAGACGGTTTTGCTCCTGGCTCATTATGCGACCAAAATCGATAGTGGAGGGATTTTTCTGCTTACGTACGCCTACTACGTTGTAGTAGAGATTTACAAATTTTCCACATTTTGTAAGTGTTTCGGTCGTTGTGAATTTGTTCTAATAGTTTTGTCGACCGACTGTTACGAATAAATTAAAATTCTGTTTAAAATAGTCTTGTATGATTTTCAATTTGTCGCCAAATAATTAGACCTACTTAGCTTTGTTATCGTTAGACATTGCATGAGAGTATATTTCAAATACTATACCAGAAGATGATCTGAACTAAGAAGATCTTGATATGATTTCATATTTTGTATAAATTGTGAGCAGTTTGTTAATACTATATTTCGATAGCGGAACCATATTTTGAGGTATGGTTGAAGTGGGTAGGTGAGTTGGGAAATTTTATTAAAAATTGGCTGCTTAACATTTCGTTATAAAGTACAGTCCCTGCTCTATAAAGATAAGTTATGGGAAGACGAGTTCTTACTGAAAATTGGTCAGATTTAGTTTTACAGTTGAAAATGTTTGAGATCATATAACCTACCAACGATAATATTTCCTCATGAGAAAATAATGAGCTGTTATCTGGTTTACAATGTCCATCGTTATTAAAAAACTCTTGATATTTGTGTGTAAGGATGTTTCTTTTAGGTTGATTATTAATTAAAGTTGAGCTCCATACTTTATTCTTTTTTGTTTGTTGAGGAGATGAAAGTGAAGTAAAAGCTTACTCGTCCATTATAGGTTTGGTGAATGCTGTCTTTTTTATTCTCTAGTTTTATATTTGCAAGCACTTTTTAATTTTGATATTCTCCTGGAAGTTTGATATTCTCCTGGAAGTTTGATATTCTCCTGGACATACTCTCTTAATTTAGGACAATTACTTGAGTTTGCCGCAAGTTTTAGCATAGACAACATTTTAAATATTCACCTGTTACTTTACACCGTGCTGATTCATGTGGCATCGCTGCATTTTAGACATCTTAATTTTTTGTTGCTGTATGATGTTCCATGACCGTACAAGCCGCATCTACGGGACTGTCTTGCTGCAAAATTAGTTATTTTATAATTTTAATTTCATTAAATATTACCGTCATCTGGTTATGGGTTATATTTTGAATTATAATCGGTGGAATAATAATTTTGATGATTTTAATTCAACTAAGTTATTGGATTAATTCATATTCACAGTTTTTGATGATCCAGCTAACATGTTGTTGTTTGCTTGTAAGAAATTAATAGTATTTTGAGTATCACATATTAATTGTTGTAGGCATGTCTCATCTATTACTGCAATTTTTGGTTTTTAAACGAAATAATCTTTAAGGTCGCATTAATGCTACTTTTGTTTTAAGTTGTGTTAACTAATTTTATTTTATAAATTTTATTTTATTATTTTATTTACACAATTAACTATTAAATCCAATTTCAATTAAAATTTTTAATTTTTTTTTCTGTTTTGTAAATTTGATGTTTATTGTTTCACTCGGCACACTCGACTGAGTTCAATTAACTTATGAACTTTTGCTTTGGAAGTGAGAATTTTGAAAAACAAAATTTACGTTGCCTCGTCACAATTTTTTTTTTTTTTAGTTTGCAAAAATTAATTTTGATCTAGCATTCTGGTGCGTCACGGAAAAACAATCGTACAAACAAACGACGCTAATTATCTACATATAGTTAGGATTACACTGGCCGTCAAATGTTAATGAGTTTAATGATGATTCCAATTTAAAATGTTTACCTTAGATTTCGATTTTTACTTTTGAATTTATAAAATAAATTCACCCCTCAAAATTACCTAAAATTTTACCACCCTTTCACAAAAATCGTAAATTATTCATTTAGTCAAGATGTCCTTTTCAAAACACATAACATATATACACATAAGATACGGTTCCTGATAAGAAATTCCATACGTACTGTTTGGAATTGTGTATGTATCTTTGTGTCAAAATTACTAAAAAGAGGAATGAACAATAATTAAATTCAATTTGCGTATGCTAAAAAAAGATTTTATGTTCGAATCCTTCGACTTGACCCAAAATAACTTTGTACATATATGTGAATATGTGATGATGTGATAATATATTTGTCACGATTATCACATTTGTACGTGAGACGAATTTCCATCGTTCGAGTCTCAAGTATATGTACGAGATATTTATTTGATGATTATTGAAAGATTTACTGAATTAAGTCGAACCACAATACGAATTCAATATTCGTACAAAAAATTCTAATCAATATTTTTTCTCTAGTCGATCGAACATACATTATTTTCGACTGTTAGTTTTCGAAATCGGTAGAATAATTGCATTGCTATGTTTGTCACGTATATATCTCGATGATGTTTAAGAACGATTTAACAAGTTTAGACGATGGCTAAAAATTATTTTGAAATTTATCATCTACACTGTACACTGTTAAAAAATTTATTTTAAATCGTTAATAACATAATTCATCTTCCTCAACGACTTCCTCGATTAACAAAAAGTATTTCCGTAACAAATTCGAGAATTTATGTGCGTGAGTCCTTGTTTGAAAAAAGAACAATTCCCCTAAATTTATACAGTAACTTCGTAAAGAGACACAACATATTCAATTTGTCTTTTGTCTTAGATATATAGAGAGCGAACAACATATAGATATATACATATATAAGAGCATAACTAAAGCCACGTGACCAAGTGTAACCAATTTAATTATTTATAGATCATAATATGTTTTGTGAACAGAACAATAATGATAACAATTCGATTTGAATGCGAGACTCGTATACAAATTGAAAACTCGAAATCGACAAGGAGATAAGATTGAATTGAAAATATGGAAATGTTTTTATTGTTTGGTAGATATACGATCAATTATGATGATTTTGGCAAACATTTTATGTTTTTTATGTTTAACAAGGGGTTGTGGGATAAATGACAAAAGTCAATGTGTGACTAATGAATATCGTTATTGTTTGATAGCATTGTTGTCGCATTCGACTAAGCAAGATGTCAAATTTTGTAAATTAAGTGTTGTTTAATTTAATTTGTAATTTGGAAAATGAATTGAATGATCATAGAGTATATTTCAGACATATTTTTGAAATTATTAACATAATATTGTGATAAAATAATTTTGAGAGCAGATAGTCGGAAAACAGTTTAAAAGTTGTGTTCGAAATGTTTCTAGAATCTTATCAAATATTCATAACTGTGTATCACAATGCATAATAAAAATACACATAGTACTACCATGGTTTGTTATCCCATTGACGAGCTAGATGTCGCAACTGTTATCGTTTTAAAATAATTTAAATATTTGTATATGCATAATCGCCTAAATGTCATATATTTATTCTAAATGTTGCCGATATTCTATCGACCCGACATCTGGAACATGAAAGGGTAAACTGTTTTTTTCTTATGATGGTAATACTATATGTATATATATTATGCGCAGTGGCATAATAATGCAATCATTTTTATGCAGTTAAACTAATTTAAATTTAATTTGACATATTTCTGTCTATAACTAGTAGACAGTGGTGTAGTTGATCTGGAACTATGACAACATGACAAAAAAAATAACCCACGTTTTAGGGTTATAAAAATTTCTTAATGCGTCTCAAAAGAGACCATTTGAACCAATTAATATAAATTGTTTGTGAACTTTGTGGGTGGTCGGTCCGACAAAGGTGCTATTATTTTATTTTTAACTCAGGGTTGTGTTGTCGGCCAAATTTTAAAATTACTTCTCCGTTTTCGCTACTATAGAATTTTTAGTGATGGTGTAAACGGAAACTCCAAGTTTGCTTTGCCAACGTCCTGAATCTTACTTGATGTTTTCATCTTAGATCCATTGTCATAAGAAATGGTAATGATGAACTGGGAACAAATGATGTAACTCCGCCGCCAGCACTGCAGAATTATATTCCACACAGTAGAAGAAGAATAGGCAGCTATCGATTATTCTCACAGAGCTTGTTGTCTAAATTTGAAATATTTCGAAAAAATCAGAAAACTTTTTAACGGAATTTCGGATATTTTGAGTTGTCTTAGATACCCTGGGCAACCTTAAAATACATCATTATCTCATTATTCACGAAGTTGGAGCCACTTGAAGTCATAAGAGAACTAACAATTTTTGCCCATTTTTTCTCAAATGTCCAAGGCTTCAGACTGTCTAAAATCCACACTTAACTTATTATTTGTTTATCCTTTACTCATGAACAGACCAATGCATGCTTATCTCTTATCTATGGTTAAAATAAAGTTAAGAGTGATGCATAGGGCAATCGTCAAGTAATATGGATTTTGAATTAATTTCTGGTGTATGGTTCAGTTAATATTAAAATACTTGAATATGGCAAAACTCAAAAAAATCTGTTTGTTTTTTAGCCGATGTTTGTTTTTTATAAAAAAAAACATTATTTTTTTTGCACTTAACTTTAATTTGCCTTGATATTCTCTGCAATCCTCTAATACAAAGTTAGGCTCGAAACTCTTGAACTATTCCGTTATAACATTCTAATATTTTATTTCACTCTTAATATTTCTTCTCTTATTTGTTGCGCTACTGTGTTTATTTGTGTTCTTCGGTGTATACAAGCGCCTTCATAGTTAGTTAGTTAGTTAGTTTTAGGTGGTCGCCCAACAAAAGGACGGGGTATAGACACATATGGTCCGTAGCCTTACCACAGAAATTGCTTCTCCGCACTACTCTACCGTAACCAATTTGAGCTTTTCACGAAGCAGTAGATCGCACAGGAGGTGAGCTCCCAAAAACTTGAGTCTGTTTTGAGACAGACTAGGACAGGTGCAGAACAAATAAAGTATTGTTTCTTCCTCTTCTTCGTCGTTACAGCTTCGACAATAATCATGAAAGAAAACACCAAGTCTACTGGCATGCTTTCCAATAAGACAGTGTCCAGTAATGACACCCACAACCGACGTGCTAATATTATGCCGTTGCATATATATTAGCTGATTAGAACTTTTTAAGTCCAAATTTAGCCAAATCTACCTAGTAATTACACATGAGGTGCAATTTGCCTTTCTATTGTTTGTAATTTTACGAGCTTCTCCTTTAAGGAGTAATTTGCATGTAGCAACTGGTACTAATGTCCACCTTGCACGGTAAGATTAGGCAAGTAATACCTTGTCGCGCGAGTTCATCGGCTTTCATAATCACCGTAATATTGAAAAGTCCTGGCACCCATATAAAATGGATATTAAACTGTTCAGCCATCTCGTTAAGAGATGAAAGACAACTCCGGGTTACTTTCGACGTGATTAAGCCTGATTGTATAACTTTAAAAGCAGCCTGATATTACATGATACTTCATCCAGTTTATGGCTTCCTTGATTGCTATAAGCTCTGCCTAAAAAATACTGCAATGATCAGAGAGGCGGAAAGAGAGATTTACATTTAGTTATTCGCAGAAAATCCCTCCGCCGACCTTTCTATCAATTTTCGAGCCATCTGTAAAAAATTCAAATAAAGCCTGACTTTAAAACTGTTCCATTCACCCAGTGCTCTCTAGAAGGAATATCAGTTATAAATTTAACTTCGAGGTATGATGTCGAGATGGTGTAGTCGATAGAATTAAAGATTTCTTTGTTCATTAGAATAGATGAGTATCCCATAATGTTACAAGACCACATAGAAATTGATTTAAGCCTTATCGCTGTACTAGCAGCCACTTCCTTAGCCAGGATATCCAAAGGGATGATATGAAAGAGAATCTCCAGTAGTTGAGTAGGAGTGCTTCTAAGTACACCACTAATACAGAAGGTAGCAGTTCTTTGCACTTTCATCAGCAACTTTTGGTTCGCCTCTGTATTTAAAGCAGGCCACCAAACTGTAACTCCATACATTAGAACTGGTCTAACTACAGAGGTATAAAGCCAATGCACAATGTGAGGGTTAAGCCCCCATCCTTCTCCAATGGCATTTTTACAGGAGTAGAGTGCTATCGTAGCTTTTTTTTACTCTTTCCAGAATATTAGGCTTCCAGCTTAGTTTACTATCCAAAATGAGACCCAAGAATTTCACTTTATCTGCGATGTTCAAAACAACTCCATTGAGAGTTGAAGGGTCAACGCGGGGAAGTTAGTACTTCCTGGTAAAAAGAACCAACTCAGTCTTCAGTGGGTTAACACTAAGACCATAACTATTGGTCCATTGAGTTAGAATGCCAACATCTCTGAGGATACAAGGATATTTACCGAAAGCGCCAATAGCAACATCATCTGCATAAGCCACCACTTTGAAGCTAGTCCCTTCCAGGTTTAGTAACAGATTATTTATGACCAAGTTCAAAAGAAGGGGAGATAATACACCACCTTGCGGTGTACTTCTACTTACAAATCTACGGATGGATGATACACCTAGATTCGCCATTATGACCTGCCTTTGAGCATTTGATCAATCCAGCTTCTAAGTGTCACATCTACCTCCAAATTTGAAAGTGCTTGCGTGATCACCTCTGGTTTGATATTATTAAAGGCATCCTCAATAACACAAAAGGTCACCAAAGAGAATTCTTTATATTCGAGGGACTTCTCTATAGGACATAAGAGGGAATGGAGAGCAGTTTCCACCGACTTTCCTTTACTATATGCATGCTGAGATGCTGACAGCTTTGCAGACTCTATTAAGCCTTTGAGGTAAGCCTCTATCTGTCTTTCTAGAATTTTCAAGAAATAAGAAGATAATCTAATAGGCCTAAGGTCTTTTGGATTGCAATGAGAGAGTTTTCTCGCCTTTGGTATAAAAATTATATTTACTTCAGCCAATTTTTTTGGAATGTGACATAGTTCGAGGCTACTTTTGAAAATTACCTCAAGCCAGGAAACATTTAAGTCAGTGGTTTTCTGAATATCGGGAGAAATAATGCCATCCAAGCCTGCAGACTTAAAGGCTTGAAACTGTTTACTGCCAACAAGATAGTTCTTCTATTGACAATTTTCCCCGCGAGGCCAGTAGCCTTATTTGCCTTTGGCAAAATAGGAGGAGAAATGGAACAACCCAGAAAATGAGTTTCCAGAAAGAAGCTCCAAGGTTTCCCTTCTTGTTGTAGTCCATTGTCCATCCGGTCATTGGAGATAATTTAGAATGACAGGACAAGTGGAGAATATCTTACGTAGCCTAGTTGCCTCAGAGGTTTCCTGTATTTTATTACAAAAGAGTCTCCAGGAATTGCTTTCGGCACTTCTTAGTCCATATTTATACTCTTTAAGGACCTCCTTATAGGAGTCCCAGTCCATGTCAGTGTTTGTTCTCTTCGCGATTTTAAAGAGCCGCTTGCATTTTAAGCGCGTTACTTGTAGTTCCTTCGACCACCATGGTGGACGAGGTTTACCCTTTGGTCTACTAATGGGACATGTACTTGAAATAGCTTCATTAAAAGCATTAGACACCTGGTCTACCATGGCATCTAGCTCCTGTATTGGTTCCGGAGATTTAGGAACTAGTGATGGTAGTGAGTTACTTAAAACCATTCTGAAAGTATTCCAATTGGTCTTCTTACGGTTTCTAAAAGTTGGAGTTTTAAAATATTTTATATCCAATCCGTAATGAAGATAACCCTTTATAGTTCCTCATACACACAAATATAATACAGTTAGATCGGGGATCTTGCATCAATGTACTCCTCTCCTGAGAACTGTTCCATCATAACATCAATTTTCTTAAAATATTTAAAATTTTTGATTCAAAACACTAACACAACACTAGACAATTTCTTAAAACTGACGAAAATATTTAGATTTTGTTTTTTATTTTTAATCAAAACAAAAGAGTTGATATTCATCGCTTACTGTTTTACAGATCAAAGGTTATGAATTCAGCATAGAAACACCATTGTTATGTCATTTTTTTGTCTCGGTAATACAGCGCTATTATTGCTGCTATAACTTTAGTGAAATTTCAAGTTTATCATTTGAAAATGATTCGAAATTATCAGTTTTGCGGGGTTGGTTTGAAAATGTCACTAAATTTTGACTAAACATCTGTATTTAAACAAAAGATCAGCGGCTAAGGATCAGCGCTGAACGTGCACAGAAAGGATCTTATAGCGACAACAAGTGAACGATGATTTTTTTATAAAATCTATCTTCTCCGATAAGGCGCATTTCGAATTTGATGGATATCACTACAAACAAAAACTTTAATCTTTTAATGTCACATGCATCCACCACGATCCCTTGTTTGGTGAGAATTTTGGGCTGGTGGAGTGATTAGATCGTTTTTCTTCGAGAATGCAGCTGGAGTTACCGTCAATGGCATTTCTATCGTTAGATGATTACCAACTTGTTTTGGCCTCAAATTACTAAAATGATTCTCAAAAGACATGAGGTTTCAACAGGATGGCTCAATTTATAATGAATCCCATTGATTTACCATTCTACATCAATCACCGTAATTATATAAGATATGTTCTTATCTAGCATCCGTATCAGAAAACAAACTCAATGAATAAAGATTCGATTATCCACCCAATTACGAATGAAAATCCGATAAGCAAGAAAACTCATCATTTTTGTCACAATACGCCACAATGATAATCTTATCACAGTCTATTTAATGGGATTTCAATAATCCCGATTTTATTTTTTTCTAAATCATCAAACACGTGCACTGCTCCTTTATAGAAAAAAAAACACTAAACTAGATACGAAAAAAGCAATAAGGGGTGATTTGAGATTTAACGAACACTAGTCGATCAATTAAGGGCGACTAATTTTCCATTTTCTATATTCGAACAGTAAACCTGGTGGCGATGATGACATAATTTCAATTCAAAAATTGGCCAAATCGCACCGACAAATATCGTACAGTATATAGACGCTTTTTGCAATCAACCGTTATGGAAATTTTCGTTAATTTTCAATTTTCGAATAATTTTCCAAAGTTTGCATATAAAATTATTGGTAAATATCAAAGTAATTTGAAGATATTGAAAATCGAACTGAATACATTTTCCCACTTGAGCAGCACAATCAAGAAAATCTATATGGAAATAAGGAAATCAAATTGAAATGTTCTTTCTTCTGTTATAACGGAAAGGCTATGTACATATCTATATATATATGTGTGTGTGTTTTAAATTTCGTATTTCAAGATGAAATATTTTGTTCGAAATGATAAAAGCATACCTACAATTTTCGAACAGACAGAATAGAATCAGCATAAATGAATGGAAAATTATGTTAATCGTACACCACAACTTTTATCACTTCCATCATCCGCGCAATTTATGATTAGATTGACTTCTGTACATTTTACAATTTGCATAGTACACAATACAAGATTTTACATTAAATTGTATGGAAATAATTCAATTGGATGTCTGTATATATGCACTGTTATTATGTTTACAGCATAAATTTGGGTAATTTTACACACTGTGTGCGGGTAAGTCAAACTTAATGAGTTGTTGTACATTTTTAGTATTTTGGCCTGAACCTTTTACAGTATCTTTTCTTTAAAATTTCAAACCAAAACTTGTGGTCATGGTTGAAAACCTATTTTTTTTATAATATTGATGTAATTTATTTATTTATTTATTTTATTTATTTATTTATTTATTATAATGTAGTTTAAACCTAAATTTTTGTACAACATGCATATGCATAAAGAAAACATAACCTAACATAATCAAGAAATAAAAATTAAAATAAAAGCAAAATTGGAAAACAAAAGCAAAATTGGAAAACAAAATAAAATATACACAATAAATACAATAAATTACAAATAATGTACACAAAATGGTACACTCTCCCAATCGGGAACCGCTCAGAACTGGACATTTTAAAACTGGATATTCCAAAATAGGATTTGACAAAACGAGATATGGTACAACAGTGGATATTTCAAAACAGGATATTTCGACATGTGAAAACTTATTTTTTAGGAAATTTCTGGAATATGGCCAGTTAGGAAAGAACTCGGCGAGTTTTTAACTGATTATGATGAAATTCGATATGTAGGATGAAAATGGGATTTTAAAATGATTTGTTGGGAAAGTACTGGAATAAGGCCAGTAAGGTTCCATACTTGAATATTTCTAAGGAGAAAAATAGAATTTTCCTTCACTTAATGTTTTTTTTTTAATTGCTGCTTTTCTCATCTTATTAAAATAATCATTGACTTGATCGAGTTTACTGTCAGTAAAATGTATCTTCATCTATTTTTTATTCTTCTACCTAATATAACTTTTCTTCACTTTAGATAATCTATGTGAGAAAAATTAATTAATTTTCATCAACATTTTCATTCTACATATTGAATTTCATCATAATCGGTTAAGAACTCACCGAGTTCCTCCCTTGGCCATATTCCAGAACTTTCCTAAAAAATAAGTTTAAATCACATGTCGAAATATCCTGTTTTGAAATATCCAGTATTGTACCTTATCTCGTTTCGAATTATCCAATTTTGAAATATCCAGTTTTGTCCGATATCTCGTTTTGTATCTTATCTCGTATTGAAATATCCAGTTTTGAATTATCCTGTTTCGTCAAATCCAGTTGTAAAATATCCAGTTTCGACCGGTACCCCTCCCAAACATATCATACAACTTCTTTTTAAAGATACTTATAGAACTTAAATTTTTAAGTTCATTTGTCAAACTATTCCAAATAACAATTACATTCACCAAACATGAGTCATTATAAATAGCAGTTCTGTTGCTCTGCTAGTTGATATTTCTGGCACGTGTAAACTTTGAAAAATTTAATTTTTTATACAAATACACAGGTAATTTCGAATTAATTACTCGAAAAATAAAAATAGCAATTCTACAATAAAAAAGCTCAAATAAACCACAACCAAGAATAGAATCCTTAAATACGGATATATGATCAAACTTTGCACATACAAAGTACAATTGTTAAAAGTAACCTCAAGTAAGCATTTCGAAGAACTGTCACAGTTATTAAAAATTACGTCACAATAAGTGAAAATAGTTAAAGCCAAACTTTTTATTAAATAAATGCGTAAACTTATTGGACAAAATTTGTTTACCAACCTAAGCTTATACAAACTATCGTTTATTTGTTGGTACACGGACTCTACATGATCAACCCAAGACAGTTGAATTCAAAATAATTCCCAAATTATTAACTTTTGGAACAAAAGTAATGAGATCATTGTCTAACAAAAGTGACGGTGTAAAGTTAAGTGATTTATTTCTAAAGAGTAATAAAGCTTTACTCTTACTTAGGTTAAGTAAAAGAGAATTATTTTTGGTCCATAAAGAAACGCATTTGAGGTCACAGTCAAAATACTGTACAACCTCGTTCAAATTAGAAATGTTACCACCAACATAAAGCTGCAAGTCGTCAGCATAAAAATGGAACCGGCAATCATGAATGTCCCATGAAAGATCATTTATATAAATAGAAAAAAGCAAGGGACCAAGTATAGAACCCTACGGAACTCCGGCATCAACGTCACTAATAGTTGACCGTTTATCACCAAACTGCACGAACTGCTTACGGTTGCTCAAATAAGAGTGCAATAAGCTTATCGACGAACGTGAAAAATTATAGTACAAAAAAAGTTTCTGAAGTAACTGGGTATGATTCACACTATCAAAAGCTTTCAAAAAATCAAAAAGAGAAGTAAAAAAGCAAACGAATTTTTTTTAATCTAACATAGCAGATCAATAATATGTAGCAATGCTGAGGTGGTACTATGACCAGATTTGAATCCTGATTGAAACTTACATAAAAAGTCAATCTTTTGAAGATGTTCATATATTTACTTTTGCATAATTTTCTCCATAACTTTAGAAAGGGCAGGTAAAATACTAATTATATTTTTTTTGGTAAACTAATAATAGATGCAACTTTCCATAAATTTGGAAAAACTGATTTTGTCAAACACTGATTGATGATAAAAGTGACGTGTGGAAGAAATATGTGGATAAATAATTTTAACACTTTGAAATCAACCCCATCATATGCTATCATATCCGATTTAACTGTTTGAATAGCCTTCAACACTGCAAACTCATCAACACAATCAAAAATAAAATCATCAACTTTGTTCATATTATCTAAACCAATATTAGGTAATGGTAAAACTCCTAAAGAAGTCTAAAATTTGCTGATAGACGTTAATATATCGTCAGCGGAAAATTCAATGATGAGTTTCTTTAAATTGTACCATATCTTTTTAGAGTTAAATGCAGAATTTCAAAATTAAAAGTTTTGTTTAGCTTGATTAATCAATTTATTTATTTTATTTCTAAAAATTTGAAAGATTTGAAGTCAAGTTCTAAACTAGATTTTTTAAATTTTTTGAAAGTTAGATCTCTGGGCTTCATTATAAACAAAATATAAGTGTTTAGCCAAGAAGCAGTAGAGCATTTATGAAATCTAAAAGAGCCGTTCTATACCATACGGCTAGTACTGACGACTTGGTCAGTGATAGTCCATACTATTCTTAGTACAAAACACTAAAGTTCATTTCCGGCAAACCATATCCCTAGGAGAACGGCTCTTTTAGATTTCATTTTATATGGACTTGGTCAGAAATAAAAATAATTAATTTAATTTCTTTAATTTTGTATGTATATATAGAAAAAACTGGGATGGGATGAGATAGTATTGCCTGATGAAAGTTTTAGTTTTTTCAGGGATGAAAAACTGGGATAACTTCACATGCTTCAATCAAGCGGAAAATACTATTTCTATTTGTAAAAAATTCATTTTCAATTTCTTTATAATTTGGAACAACTTTATAAGATATTTTAGCCCTAATACGACATAACTTATAGTTAGTAAAAAGTATAAATTATTTATATTTAAACAAATAGATAGAGGATTATTGGCTACCATATTGTAATTAAAATCACCAAAGCAAATCATTTTAACATACCGCGGCAAAAAATCTTCAAAAATAGCATTTATATTCGTGATATCATCACTTGCTATAGGAGGTGAGTTATAAATTACCAACAAAAAATTTTTACCAAAATAACCTATAAACTCAGAAGCGAAAAATTCAATTTTACCAAAGGAACCAGAAGATACTATTTTAATTTTTAAATGAGACCGAAAATATAAACCAACACCACCACCTGATCTAGAAAGACGATCACAACGTAACAACTTGTAATTATTTATGGAAAGAGACTTGTTTGTAATTGTATTACTTAGCCAAGTCTCAGACAAAGCAAAAATATCAAATTGCCGAACATGTAACATAATATTAATCCCGTCGAAATGTTTTACTAAACTACGAACATTTAAATGGCCACATTTTAATGAAAAATTATTAAATACCTGCAAGTTGCCATTTGGAAGGGTTTTACTATCTAAACTATTACTCCTTAAACTATTGCAGAAATTTTGAATAGGTTTCTGAATTTTGGCTCGTGAGGGTCTTGATGTCAATTTAAAACAAATATATTCTAAATTTTGTAGTTCACAATTTTTAGCGCTGAGTTTGCTAATTTTTAGTTCTCGGAACCCAAACAAGTATTCGCCATTAATAAGATATCCTTCTCCAAAGTTTCAGGCACAAACCTGGATAGATGAATCCAAAACTTTGGTTCAATAGTTTTAATATCTAGACAAGTAGGTATACTGTTAGTTCCACAAAAAGATTTACGGTACTTGAGTATATTTTCGTCACAATTGTAAGGTATTTTCGATGAACTAATTTCGCCAACTTTGGAGGACCTTACAGAATTAGTAGGCACAGCATTATTAGCTTCAGTATCCTCATTGTCAGATGATAATATTATATGTTCATAACTTATTTTATTTTAATTTAGTTGGGAGAAATTTAAAAAACCTTTCGAAGTGATTACTTAACTACTAAGATTATAACCTAATAGCACAGATAATTATAACAGATGAACATCCTATATGGCTCAAATTTACACATGTAAATTCATACTATACGCCAATTAGTGCCAGCCTAACCAAACAAAAAGTAGATATCCTTTTTTTTGTGTATACGACTAAGCTGACTTAGTAATTTAGACTTTACTAACTTTTACCAAATGCCACGCCAGTTCTTACAAAATAAACACCATATTTTTAGATTAGTGTACCGATCACCAATACGATCAAATATAGATGGAAAAATGAAAATGAAAAAATATTGGTGGCAATCGGGCTTGTATACTATAGGAAGTTTTGTCAAAACCCTCTTTATTGCAAGCCGTCTTGTAACTTTCGTTGAAACAGATAAACAAGCCTATATACACAATTAAGTGTATTGGTGCTATGAAAATCTATACCAAAAAATGTATAACTTTCTCATTACTACTACCACTATTTAACAATTTTATCTCCAAGTTACGCAAACTATTTAATGTGTATGGATAAATGAGAATTTTTTCGTCTCTTTTTTTATAATTATAATAGAGAACATATAGACATTTAGGCGAAATCGAATTATATTAATTCGTTGAATTATTTAAAACTAAACTCAACCAATTGAATAAAAATCAATTAACAACCCTTATTTTGTAAACACAATATTAAGCACACCACAAACATGACAAACATGATGCCTGAAACTTTTCAGATTTTTGTCATTGTTCTGGTTTGACCAAAATCAAGATATGAACGAGTTACATGTTTGGGGCCAATTTTGGCCAATCCAGAACAATGACAAAATTCTAAATAACTCATGAGTACTGGTGATTAATAGGACTAATAGAAAAACACAGTGGGATAGATGTCCATCTCGCAAATTCTGAAGTGGTATTCAATTAAATTAGTAAAATTAAGATATAACCGAGTTACTTGTTTGGCTCTAGTTTGATCAATAGTTTAATAAAAACAACAATAAATTAATTGAATGATTTTTAAATATATATTTCGCCTAAATGTTTACATGCGTTACATTTAATTTATGTGCTCATGGAGAAACGATTTATTAAATTTTTCACAGCCCTCCTCCCGCGTGTGAAGTTTTTGCTAAACCATTGCTAAACATTGTTTTTGTATTTAGGATTGATTTAAGAATTATTTCACGCGCATATCTTTTTATATTGTTTGCCACAAAAAGATAAAACTTTTCATCTTGTAAAAATCCAGTTCTTTTTCTAACAGTACTGTGGGTTTGGATATCGGGTTTCATCTTTTTATTTTTACAAAGAAATGTTTTCTCGGTTTGACTTGCATAATTTATCAATCTAGTGTCTCTTTTTTATTCAAGATGACAAATTCGTTGAATGTAAATCGGCTATCTAATTATCCTAATCTTACTTTTTTGTATTATCTTGCTTAATCTTAGTCTTTTGATTGGTCGGAAACTGCACAACCTTGTTTCACTGATATTATCTCGCCCACTTGACAACATCATTTAAGTTTTGGTGAAATGTGTGACTATGCCACACTGTTAGGTTCTCAAAGAAAGCGAGAAAGTGAAAAAATGCAAAATAAAAAAAAATTTCGCAACCGATCGCAATCAAGAGTGATGTAAAATCTCTTTTACATTCATCCCTTATCCGTTGAGATATGACCACAGTATCTTCCGAGCCAAACACAATAGCTTTTACTACAGCAAAAAAAAATTTGCCTTGGAGTGAAAAACCAGATTTTTATGCTGAAACCCAACGAAACGCGTCAAAACTTAAACTAAGTAATACAATTTCTAATACCTTCTTATATCAATTTCCAAATCAAATATTTACGTTACTTATCAATTTAAACACCGTAATTGTCTCACCTATTTGGTATAGTTGTTTTATTCATGCTATATCAATTTAGTATTAGAAAAAACACAACTTATATCACTGCATCGCTATTGGCTTTAATTTTTCGTCCAATCATTTCTTTTTTGAGTTTTGTAAATTACGATCACGTGATAACAATAGATTTAAGGATTTGGATCAAGATCATGATACAAAATAGAAATTGCGGTTTTAAATTATATGATTCTGCATATCGGAATAGTCTGGTGGAAGAAAAATCTACTTCAATACATAGTAGTTGTCTAGAAAATAACTATTTGATATAGGAATGTTGCAGTAACTTGAAAAAATTCGCGTTGATTATTTAGATTTAGTTATTAAAAAATCAATAGACGAAAAATCTTTTACCTGAACAGGTATCAGGGGTGCAATTCCAGTTCGACGATTATGATAAATGATAAACTTATCATCGATAAAACACAAATTACTATCCCCTTTCTGTGTTAAATATTAAACTTGTGTCAAATTTGGTGAAAAAAATTAGATATTTTATCATTTCGATTTTGTTGCTAAAAAGTATTTATCACCGATGATAAAATTACTGTCTTTGCGCCTAAATTTATGTGTTTCGTGTGTTGTATCATAGTATGTATTCTATATGTGTGTATTCTATATGTGTGTTGTTTGTATTTTGTTAATGTTAAATTTTTAAAAACAATCACGTACTTTCAAGTTTACCAAATAAAATTTAATTTTACAAAATAATCCATAAATTTCTATAAATTTGTGTTTACAAAAACTCTACTTCAAATTTTGACATATATTCCATTTAGATATATAACCTTATATAACACTGAACTGAAAATGTATAATAGTTTTCACTGACATCATGCGTAAAAAACTCAGAACTAATGTATTTTATCAATTTGTTAAACCGGAATCGCGTTTTTAATGTTGACGATGAAATAAAATGATAAAAGCAAATGAAAACTTGATGATATTATTTTTTTTCATTATCATATCATAGAAACAGAATCGAACCCTAGTAGTGCAATTCTGCTTCATTGATATGATAATGAAAATAATAAATAAATATCATCAAGTTTTCATTTTATCATTTTATTTTATCATCAATATCGAAAAAGAGATTATGGTTTACGAAATTAAAAAAATACGTTAGTTTTGAGTATTTACGCATGATGTCAGTGAAAACTGTTTATCATTTTCAGTTCAGTGTTATATATTTAAGTAAATTATATGTCAAAATTTGAAGTAGAGTTTTTGCATACACAAATATATATAAATTTATGTATTATTTTGTAAAATTGAGACTTATGTTGTACCTCCAATCTTCGAAACTCATAAATTTAGGCACAAAGACAGTAATTTTATCATCAGTGATAAACACTTTTCAGTTTTCACCAAATTTGACGCAAGTTTATCATTCATCACAAAAAAAAAATCGCAATTTGAATTTTATCGATGAATAGTTTATCATTTATCATTATCATCGAATTGGGATTGCACCCTGGTTCCCGTTCAGGTAGAAGACTTTTGATTTTTTAATAACTAAATCTAAATAATCAACGCGAAACTTTTCAAGTTACTACACCATTTCTATATCAAATAGTTATTTTCTAGTCAACGACTGTCTATCTTGAAGTAGGTTCATCTTCCACCACACTATTCCTATATGCAGAATTCTAACGAAGATGAATGTGTGTGTGTCGTTATTTTAATTATTCAGATTTGGATGTTGTACGAAGCAAAGCTCAGTTTCGATCTGATGAGGAATCGTTAAATATTCTTATCAGGCCATGGCGACCGGTTGGAGTTTGACCTTTGTGTGTTAATGATGTGTTTTTGTGCGTCTAAAAAATTGTTTTTAATAAATATTTAAATTTATGGTATGTTATTTGTTTTAATTACATAATAGCTGGTAAAGTAAAGTGGATTTTATCCACTATAAATAGAGGCGTTTTAGATGCCAGACCAAAACGCAGATAAGTATTAAAATCCCATCAATTTATTCTTTATACTTTTGTTTTATATACCGAAACATCGTTCATTTTCATTTAAATTGTTGGTTTAATAGAATTAAATAAGTGAAAAATATAAATATTATGTAATAATTCGATGCCAAAATTACTATATTTAATTTATTTTAATATTCTGATCGTTAAACGATTAGATTATTAATAAACATTGGTTCTAAAATTTCAATACATTATTATTTTTACATTTTTATCGTGTTGGCATCATGTTATATAAATTACAATGTGCGTCTTTGTCTAATCGATCTGAGTTTATCGAAACAAAACGATATTAACAATTTATAGTGGCATATTGTTGTGCGATTCACGTGTTTAATTGTAAAAAGAAATGTGCGATCCTTGCGGTAATAGAAATAAATATGACTAGCAAAGATCCACACCATTTAAATTTTATTCACCACCATAATCTTATATCCATTTTATTTCTGGTCAAACTATCTATAATAATTATAACGACACCGCAGGACCAATAAAAGTTTTTTTACTTTAGGTAAAGTAAAAAAACTCATCAATTTCATAAGTGTACAATGTGAAATATATGCATAACCCAAACAAAAAATCGAATATGTTTAAGAAAAAAAAAACGATGAATTTTCATCTCGTAAACATCTCGTAAGAAGCATAATCGTCCATAAACCTAACAAAATGGAAAATCCATTCAAACCATAAAATAGAAAAACCAATCTTGTGAAGGCGTTACCATAACCCAAAGGCAACATGAAAATTTTTTATGTAGTATATAAAACAGAATCCAAAACAAATTAACTAAATAAACGATATAACAACGGGGGTGACGTATTTTAAATCTATAATATGCTTTATATATACCTCAAATCTGGAAAATCTCTATATAGAAACTCCTGATCTATATGTACATGTATATACGGCAAAATAATTTATTCGTAAAATTTAATTACGAAAAAATTTAATTTTCCAGTTTTCCATCATTTTCCACATTTTGTATATTCATGATGAAACCTTCTCATGATCATGATGGTGATGATGATGATGCTGATTATTATATTGTTATTATCATTTTTATGGTATTTTAATAGCATGGCACAAAAAAATCATATAATAATAATAATAACCCAGCAACACAACCAACAAATTTCTGCAAACAGTAAAAAAAAAGAAGTCTTCGGGCCAAATATGGAAACGCAAAAATTATGAAATATAAAAGTATCACAAAATTATGTTATCTCTGGTTCGTAAATTGTTTATGCAATATTTTTTGTGGTTTGTCGGTTTGTGTGTGTATATTATGTCGTATATAAATCGTCACCACCCCAAAATCTAGGAAAATTTTACAAAAACAATTTTTCTCTGGTTCAAATGCAATTAGGATAATCGGTTTAATGTTTTTTAAATGAAAAACAATTGGTGGTAAATTTTCCACAGTAGTGCGGCATATGGGTGTAAGAGTAAATGTTGTTTCGGAAATTTTAGTTTGGCATTCCGGTAACGAGTCACATAACATGCGTGATAAAGGAGAAATTACTTGTGAATCATTGTGAATCATTGTCTCTTATGACTTCAAATGGATACAACTTCTTAAATAATGAGTTAAGGATATTAAGGTTCCACTGCTATTTTAGCCGAACTCGCGTCCTAATTGTTTCGAAAAACATTCATATTTTATCAATCTATTTAGCCTTGTTTATTTAAGCAAATATATAGTATGGGCAATGGCCAATTTGCAGATAGGCAAATGGGTCTGGCAAATTTGAAAAAGGCATTAAACATTTATAAATTTTCAGTAAAAAAAGTACTTACAATTTATTTGACATTAACCTTAATATTAGTAAAGATACACAGTACTAAGTTACACTACCACCTCTCTTTGCACACACTAACTAATATTGAAGAATATACAATTTAGTACCTACGATTGTTTCCAAGACACAATAAAAATTATTTTTACTAAAAATGTATAGATGTCGCTAAACCAAAAGTAAAAGTAGAATTTGTTATGCTTACATAACTCAAATTTTGACACATAACATTATAACTTGGGTAATTTTTTATTTTGGAAAGCAGCCTCAATAGAATATAAGTTTTTTTTTTACCGGATATTCAAACCAAATGCAAACTATAAAATTAATCAAATTAATTCTATTTTGAATGAATTCATATTATTGTCTCATCATATTATTGTGTATCTGTAAACTTCCGTAAAACTGTTTTCGGTTTTTTCGATAAAAATTCAAATTTTGACAGTCTATAACCTTTTATATTTGAGAAAATATGGACCAAAATGATTAATTCTCTTATGACTTCAAATGGCTGCAGCTTCGTAAATAATGAGTTAAGGATGTATTTTAAGGTCCTCCAGGACAGTCTATAACCTTGTATATTTGAGAAAATATGGACCAAAATTGTTAATTCTCGTATGACTTCAAATGGCTACAGCTTCTTAAATAATGAGTTAAGGATGTATTTTAAGGTCCTCCAGAGTATTTTAGATAACCCTAGATAGCCAAACTTCCGTAAAACTGTTTTCGATTTTTTCGAAAAAAATTTAAATTTTGACAGTCTATAGCCTTGTATATTTGAGAAAATGTGGACCAAAATGATTAATTCTCTTATGACTTCAAATGGCGGCAGCTTCATAAATAATGAGTTAAAGATAGATTTTAAGGTACCAAAGAGCATTTTAGACAACCCTAGATAGCCAAACTTCCGTAAAACAGTTTTTGATTTTTTGGATAAATCCAAACTTTTTCAGCCCAAATTTGGTCAATTTCTTTACCTTGCATAATTGAAAAAATTTATAGTGTAACTGAAATGGTCTTTAAAATCCGCTTATTAATATTATTATATTTAAAATGGGACCTTCCTTTAAAATGGTTTTGTTTAATTTGAAAAAAGCAATAAAAATGAATAAATTTTTAACATAAAAATGTACGTATAATTAATTGGCCAACAACCTTAATATTAGTAAAGATACACAGTACTAAAATTACAGTACCACCTGTTCGCCCACATAACCAGTATTGTAACATGTCGTTGCAAAGTATACAATTTAGTACCTACTTTTGTTCTCGACAAACCAATTTTTTTTAGTGCATAGATGTCACTAAAACAAAAGTAAAAATAGAATTTGTAATGCTCATAAAACGCTACAACACCATAACTTGGATAAAGTAACTTGGATCAATTTGGAACCAACCTTAATAAAACATAATTTGCTACCGGATATTCAAACCAAATTCAAATTATGAAAATAATAAAATTAATTCAATTGTGAAGTGACGTGCATCAATGAATCCACATTATGATTTATCTGTACCCACACACACTCACGTTCACACAGGTCTCAATTAAAATATCTAACAATTAGGTTATTGCCATTAGTACATTTTATCATTGCATTGTTCAAAATCACATCCCAAACAAAATGTTTATCCCGAAAACATTTTATGTATCGTCTATCTTATAAAACTCTATTAAAAATTTGAATTTCCTGTCGTAAACGATAAAATAATTTTTTATTTTATTAGATTTCAAAAATATGTTTGCACTCCCATACCGAAATTATATGCGATTTTTGGCCATGGGTCACAAACTTCTGGATATTATAGTTTTCGGCAAGACGCAAATTACGACGACACGATAAAATCGAAATACATTATCAGAATGGTGGATGGTTCCTAATATACATAAAAACGATGAACTTGAGTGATTTTGCATGGTCTTCGAATTTTTTTTTGTGTAGTTAATTGTTATGTGTGCGATAGACACGCTTTAATTTATTTCGTATTTTTGTTCGTTAGCAATGTGGGTGGGCTTATTACATAAATTAGATTAACGATATTTATGCTAAATGCAAGATCATCTGATTAATTCTTTGGTTTATGGTTGTTGAAGTTTAAGTCATTTCGATTTGGTCGAACGATGTTTGCCACAACCAAATCGAATTGGCAAATGGTGTTAATAGTGCTAAGCTTTACGATCAGATAGCCTGGTTTATGGTTATTCTATAGAGCATAATTTATAGTAGATTTCCACATGCCACTCTTTTTTCTAAAGCTTTGTCTTGTAAATTAATCGGCCCTTAAAGCCATTGCTGGAATATATCGTATAATTGTCCGAGTCAATCCAATTCTTTCCATAGTTTGCTTTTCTTATTATTCTAGACAACCAGGAGATGTTTCGGTTTTTTCTACTCTACGGGGCCATGATAGCAGGGTTTGACCTAAGGACCTCCTAAATGATTTTTAGCCAACGTGCTGTCCTTTTACTTAATGATTGACATCAGGAATTTTCATCAGATTTAAATTTAATAATCTGATTCGGTCACTTTTAGGTTCACACCATAAATTTAAGCTATATTGATGTAATATGCTCGTTTATTTAGCTACATACACTTAAGGCGCAATTTTGGCTTTTCAAGCCGCTTTCATAAGAATATTTTGCAGACAATTTTTGGTAATATTTCTGCAGTAAAATTTATTTTTAAGTTGGTTTACACTTTCGGGAATTATTTAAAAAGATAAACCATAGTTAATTCCGTTACGTTATGCTGCAGAAAGCGGCTTCATAGTAATAAATTCTATATGTATATACTGTTGATTATCTACAACATTTAAACAAATCAGTTGAATTGAGTTGAAATAAAAAGGCTTATGATTGTGGTCACTAATTTTTTTACAATTTTTTTTTATTATTACAGTCTTTTTCTTGTAGTGTACATTTTTTTTGTTACTAATAAAATATATCTCGTCGAAAACAGAGTACAGATGCTGAATTTTATTTCCAATTCAGTTTGTTTGTTGAGTGAAAAATTCAAAATCATCTAGTCATCTAACAGGTTAGACCCAGATGTGGTAGTAATCTGAAAGAGTAAAATAAACTTGTTAAATTTAAACCATTATTTTGAGTCACTGGTAAAAAAAAAATTCAATTAAAATATAAATATAAATAATTTTCAGGATATAAATAATATACTGTACATCGTTCTTATCAACCGGCATTATGGTGAACTCCACCAAAATACAGATCAATTAATCCACATCAAGTAGGAGCAGTCCGCAAAAATCATGTTAGAAGCCTTACGTAACCGCCACAAAAAACCGATATTTTCATATTGTTACATTACGATGTCAAAGGGAGAAGATCTTAATATACATTTGATGGCAAATGGAGGAATTGATGGATGAACTAGCCACTTTAGCTGATACAATGACTGAGCCATTAACAGTTTTGTCCTTCTATTTAAGCAGTTTGCCAGAGAGCAGTTTGCCAGGTGCCGGATAAAAAATTCGACTAGTAATGGCGAAATAGTATTCAATATAAACAGTAATGTAATTTGATCAAAATTTGATCAGTCAGTGTTGCTATTTTTGCAAAAGGGCTGGACATATAAAAGCAAATTTCAGAAAATTTTTAACTAATAAAATTAACTAATAAAATCGAAAACGCAGAACCGGAAAAACCGACACAACGGTACAATGGATTCAGGGACCTTGGCTGATGGTCTACAAATTAAATAAAATGTAATAGTTAGGTTCAAAACTGCAGCAAATCAATTACAATTAGAAGATGAGTTATTAGTCTCTGAGTTACATTGTAATATGTTGTCGGTAAGAAAACTCGACAGAAAAGGTTGCACATTGCATTTTATAATCATGAAAGCAAGATAAGTCTTAATTGAAAAATATTTCGCACTGTTCTAGAAGCGATATCTATATAAAGCAGCATCAAATAAAGTAATTAGTCTAAAAACAAATGCAGCAAAATGTTTACATTAATGGCATAAAGTACTTATTATAAAATTGAATAATGGGGCTGTAAACGTCAGAATAGAAAATTGTCAACATTCGAATGAATGTGAAATTTGTTTATAAATCAAATCAAAGAGGAATTCATTTCCGAAAGAATGTACGTTGAAATTGTCAGAAATATTAGATTCGATACACACGGAGTTTTGTGAGCCTATGCAGTTAGTTACTCCCAGAAAAGATATGTAAATTTTGACATTGATTGATGATTAAATATAAGATATTATTTATTTATTTAGTTAAAAATAAATCTGATGACAAAATCATAAAATTCATGGAATTGATGAAGACTCTATTTAAAAAAGCACTAAAAGCGTTTCGTTTGGACAGAGACAAAGAATAAATGGATCAACGACTTCAAAGTTTTTGAGAAAAAGTAGAATCAAGGTTCAGCTGACAGTTTCGAATACACCACAATAAAACGGTCTAGCTGAGCGCAAAAATGGAACCATAGTCGAGATGCTTTTTGGTTCTGGTTTATCACATTTTAAGTGAGAATACTTTATGTAAATCACATTTTAAACAGATTGATTACCTGGAAGAATTGCGATAATAAGATACCATACGAATTATGGCATTACAAAAAATTCATTTTTCCAATTTTAAATAGGTGTGTGAAATACTTTTATAATTTGTGATACCCATCTTGCGCATAGTTATTACATGTTTAAATTTTCAATCAATATGCAACGCCAATTTTTTAATCGACGGTCATCCAATACCATTTTGTGGATATCCTTTACCATTTCTTGCATGGTTACCTCAGTGGTCGACATCTGCGATGTTCGTCTTGGCAGCTTATATACCGCCTCGTGTAAAATTTGCCATCCCATATTAGACTATTCTAAACGAAGGATCAGACTCCCATGGTAGTAGAATCCAGCTTCGTTTTGATATTTGTTGCACTAAGACCTTTTAAATGAAAGTATTGTATGACATAACGACGAGCAATTTTTTATGTTTACAAAATTTAATGAGAGCGTTGACTATTGATGGCTGCCAAACAAATAAGTTTGCATCGTCAAACTTCCAACTTATACGCTTTTGAAACAGCATTTAAATGTGTCAGTGTTACATCACGTATAACTTTAGTCATACGGTCTTAATTATAACCTTAGATATGAAGCAACATTGGCTGAATTTTAAAACTGTTACCATTGATTACTGATCAATCTACTTCATTGCATTAGTAACATACCAAAAACCAAATTTTAATAAATGCACTAAACTCATTCATTAAAACTCGATGTCACACATCAACACGTTTTACCAATTGCGGTATACGTATTTCGTATATAAAAAAATAAAAACCGCAGAACTATAAAAACTAACCAAAGAATCTACTTACTGATAATTGTTGCAGTAAGATTTTTTTTTAATTTACAAGACAAATCAAACCAAACCGTAATTGATATGATAAATATCGTAATTCGATCGTTCATTTGGGTTAGTGACTAATTGATCATATGATCGTAAATCAAATAGGATAAAAGCTGAATGTTACTGGTCTGAGGCCATTCCTGCTCTGTACCATATCTAAAATCCTGTTCATTCCGTTCTGTTACTTAATCCCGTCAGGGTGTGACTAATAATTATAAACGATAACTCGGTTGATTAAACTTTAAAGATATCTAAATATGTACCGTAAAATTATAGAGTTTCGACCTAAATTTACAAAGTGGTGAGATCGCTGTAGAGAATGGATTAGCTTTTTTGGTTGATTTAATCTAATAAAGCTAAGCACTTGATACAAATAAAGAACACCAAGATTCTTGATTTTTAAATGATGCGTAGACAACTACATAGTAGAGGTTGAATAAACTAAATGACACTAGAATTGCGGAATTAAAAAAAGCGTTTCTAAAAGTGTTGCAATTACCAGTGTCTTTTTTGAAGTACTACAGTTTTGACCAGTAGTCATAAATATTCCAATCTTAATTCTCTCGGAGCTCTTCACAGTATAATGCTGTATGGCTCATCGGTTTTTCCTTCTTGTTGATCATCCATGATACTCCTTTAGTATTTCAGGAATTCAGGCATCTATTCATCTGCAGACTTCTTCATCGATGATGTTTTATTTTTATCGACATGTCAACTTAGCAAGCTTTCCAAGACTAACAAATGACAAAACAAACTTGGTATATTTTTAAGATCTCGTCGAAGAAAGCGTGAATCTGCAGGTGAATATCTCGTAATAGAAAATATAGATAAAGCTGGAAAATCTAATTTAAAGTGTACAAAAAGCGGCCTAAGGAAGTACCCCTATTCAGCAAGGAATATTACAAAAAAGTATGAACTATCCGCAGTTGAGGTCAGAGAGATGGTTAACGAAAATAGAACAGCTCGTAACACTTGGCAGAGAACTAGAGCCCCTAAAGACAAAATAATTCTAAGCAACTTGTGCAGCAAACTTAAACTACTTATAAACGAGATTAAGAATGAGATATTGGCTAACTTCCTAAGTAAATTGACATCTAAATCTGTCACAGACTTTCCCTGTAGAACAGCACCAAAATGAAAGAACTGAAATGCTAGTGCCATCGATAAAAATGGTTGATGGAATATGGGCTCGTAGCGATAACCAAAAAGTTGATCTATACCTTAAAACCATAAACTGGACAAGCGATGAATCGATGAAGTGGATAATGAATTTTTAACACCTATAAGCAAATTAAACGAGGTATCTGATCTACCGCAGTTAATCTGCAAGAAACCAAATAAGAAGTAAAAACCCTCAAAGATTTTTATCTTCAAAATTCAGGATACGACTTTATAATGGAGCATATATTTAAAGTCCTACTAGTAAAAGCACTAAAGAAACTATAGAGCACATAATCAATGCTATCTTTAGAGTAAATTATGTCCAGAAATTGTGAGAAAATGACAAAACATATGCTAATCTTTTTACTAACAACAGCATCAAAGATTTTCCAAAAGACTGTTTTCAAGAGACTAAAGACAATTATAGAGAGCAGGGAGCTTATACCAGAACATAAAATTCGTGAAAGTTGCTCAACCATAAAACAAGTACAAAGTACACAGGATCACTGATACGATTACGGATGCAATGGAAAAAGTTTTTTCAGAAATATTCATGGACAAAGCTAAAGCAATGAGAAGGTTTGGCATTATATGGTCTAGAATTTAAACTGTACGAGATTTGCGAAAACAATATTTTAAGCTCCTTATGTCAATGATCGTAACTTCCGTATGAGACAGGAAGGAGAATACTTAAAACTAGAGAAAATATTGGCAGGTAGTTCCATGTAGTGTTCTGGCTCCTGTATTATACCTACTTCATATAAATAATCTACCAACCATAGTATAGAAGCTAAAATAGAAAAGTTTACGGATGTTGTAGCTGTTATGATTACTATAATGCTAGTATTGTTGAGTCAATACCTAAACTACAAAAGGCTTATAAAAAAGTGAATAACTAAGCATTGAAGCTGCATATAGAAAACTACAGTTAAGACTGTACACTATTCCAAAATAAAGTGCTACGTAGTATTGTGAATGCTTCATAGTACATAAGAAATGACAAACGAGACTTAAATAAACCGGAGCTTAGCATCCCCATACTTCGTAATTCACATCGAACTATGATCTTTACGAACCAATCCCGAGAGCATAGCAGGTTTAACTCGTATCACTTGTCGAGAGATCCATGAGCGAACCATTGTACTACTTTTTCCATTGCACTTTAAAATTAAAACAGTCACCGTAACGCTCCATGATCCATTATTGACTCTTCCTTAAACATATCCCATATATACGAGTATAATTCCTATGGTACCACATTTCCGTTCGATATTCGCTGTATAGAAGTTGTTGACCTTTAGCAAGTTATTCTTTCACGATCGTTAAATTTTTACTAGTCGTGAAATACTATTCAACCACAGGTGTCGACACCAAATACAAACAAATTAAAATTTTGTTTAGCTCGCGCTTTACCGACCATCGATCGAACGTAAATAATTAGGCCGAGATAATTTTTTTTCTATATTTAGTAAGCCGGTACTTAAAAATGATATTTGGATAACCTCAAATATGGTAAAAATAATGCGATCACGATGATCATTGTACCTCGTCGATCGATCGATCGTTTTTATTTTACTTTTATTATGACAACCAATGAACCAGAAAAATTATTCAACCGAACGACAGATGGATTAATACTCGTAAAGTAATTCTCTGGGTTTTTGGTTTTGTTATATGTATTTTGGGATTTTCGTTTAGTTTATGTATTTCTATAAAAAAAATTATTATTTTTTTTTTTTCAATTAAAATTTGCAATTTAAATTTAATTTTTTTATTTTATTTTTTATAGAACTGTAAAATTCTGTGAGTCAATGAGATGAGATTTATGGATGTGAAATTCGTTTAGATGTTATTGAGGTTTTAATTATCTCTAGCCGGAATGGCATTGGAATAGATGACTAAATCTAATATGATTTATTATGGGTAGTCAGTATGCAACCGTAATGGGTATGCAATGGGTATGCGTAATGGGTATGCAAACGTAATTTCACTGGTAAAGGTATGGATATAACATTAAATCCTTAAAACGAAACCAAGAACTGCGCGAACGTTGATAAACCAGACATAAATCCATAAAATCCCGATGAATAATGGCAATGAAAGTATTTGTAGAACACACATAAAGCACCTCATTCAACAATCGTTTCGCGCTGAAAAAGAAGGCAATTAGTAACATGAGGAAAGAGGGCTGTCATCAGCATAGTAGTATATTAAACTCAGAGCTGCTGATAAAAGTTCTTTGATGCAAATTAGATAAATGCTCTGAGAAACCACACATCCCTGAAGGACTAGCGTTTAAAAAAAATGTGGAACGAAAGCGGCACCATCAACCACCACTTGGATTCTACGACAAAGAAAAAAATTATCATACCATAAAACTAAAGAACCGTGAAGGCCAACATCTCTCTAATTGCACAGCAAACGTTTGTGCCATATGCGACCAAATATGAGAATTTCCAATGTTATGGTCATGACAAAATAACGTTGTGCATGTATCTAATATAGCTGATTCGACCCAGGAGTCACAAATTTTGCAACCTAAACGAGCTGAATCAGAAAATAACATTCGAATGGGACAATGACAAAGAGGAAGCGTTCGTGGAACTAAAGCACAATTATTTATAGCACCAATTTTAGCATACCGTATACCTAGCATGATGTTTGTTTTTACATCGATGGCCGTAATGATAAAATAGGCAAAGTATTTTCATAAAATATACTATCCTAATCAAAATTATTTGTGCAAGGTGAATTTTAAAGGTAACGTCGTACAAACTATTTTAAAATAGATATAAATAAAAATCTTTTTGAAACTAATAATTTCTATTTAGTTAGATTAATTATTTTGCTTTATATTAAAAAAAAAAAAAAAAAAAATTTAAAATTTTAATTTTAGGACAAAATACAATTGATTTAATTTTATACAAAATTATTTGTGCACACAAATTTGTATTCATAATTATTTGTGCACATTAAAATATCTAGTTATCAAATCAGATTATCAAAAAAAATTCTGGTTAATTCTTTAGCAAAAATGCTTAAAAATCGAGAAGTCAGAGTAGCAATGGTAGCTGATTATGAAAATGGAATTTGATTATAAAAATAAAATTTAAATATGAAAATGGAATGCAGTGCCAAGTAGCTTCTTCGGTCCTTCTAACATCACAAGGATTTTTTTTTTTATTTACAACCATACATTCTCAATCACATTAAGATTCGGGCTTTGATGCGATCATTCTAATAAATATTGGTCTTAATCTTTTAGAAATGTTAAATGGGTGTATGCATTAATTTTTTTATGAAAGATTTGTTTATGAAAGATTTTTTATTCAAACTATTGCCCATCGCTACCCACTACTTTTTCCCATCTTTCTGGCAATTTAATGATTCCATCCCGGAATAACGGCCAAAAATACATCGAGCCAATTTTCGAGACCTTGAACTGAAGTAAAGCGGATAAGGCAGAATTTCCCATCCGTTATTCTCCAGGTCATTTTTGACAGGCGCCGCAATATGTGGCCGAGCATTATCGTGGTGGAAAATGATTGACTCATGTCTGGTTACATACGTTGGCCGCTCTGCCTGGATTTTTTGCCTCAATCGGATCAGTTGTTGACGATAGAGCTGGGCATTGATAGTTTGGCCACTTGGTAGATAGTTTGGTCCCACCAAATGCACAGCATGATCTTGGCCCGGTGAATATTCGGCTTTGGTGCTTTTTTGCACTTGAGATTATCGTAATGGATCCATTTTTCATCGCCAGTGACAATACGATGCAAAAACGACTTCTTTTTGTGGCGCTCGAGCAGCATTTCGGACATGCAAAATCGTCTTTCCCCGTCTCTTGGCTTCAACTCGTATGGCACCCAATTTCCCATCTTTTGGATGAATACCAATGCTTTCAAACGTCTGGAAATTGTAGTTCTTGTTGGGTTTGACATGAATCTTGATCGAGTAATGCCTCTAATTTTTCATCCTCAAACTTTTTCGGCTGACCAGGACGCTCTTTATCCTTGATGTCAAAATCATCACTTTTACAGCGAATAAACCACTCAAAGCACTGTGTTTTGAGAGCATGCTCACCATACAAATCCACGAGCAAACGATGACTTTCAGCTGCAGTTTTGTTTGCGGAAAAGTGACTCAACAAAACTTCTCGCAAATGCATTTGAAATCGGTTGGATGTGCACAATCAAAACAAAAACTTTTAGCTGATTTTGACAGGCATTGAATAGGGCTTTTAAATGACATATATGTCCATGATGTACTATAACGCATAAACAAGTAATGACATCTAGTATCAAATTCTGGGTTTTAATGCATACACCTTTTAATATCATTTTTGCTTTATGGATAGGAGCATTATCATGTTGCAGCATAAAATGTTGTTCAATTACTTCGCATCCCACCACTAACGCCACGTCCTTAAAAAGCTCCAAATAGCGACTTTGAACAAGTTTCCCTCTTAACAAAGTAATCAACACTGTTATACGATATGCATCCACAAATCATTAAGTGACCTCCACCATGGAATGGCCCGTTGTTGCGGCGATTGCACGTTTGAACTTCTATGAAGGCTTCGAATAAAATAATCGTCTTTCACAAGTCCCATCAAGACAGAAAAAAGATTCGTCCGTCCATTAAATATTCCTCCAAAACTGTAATGGTTTGTAAATACGCTCCCTCGAAGCAATTTTAATCTTTTTAATTTATTCGCCTTTGATATGAACGGATTTTTTTAGTGCCGAATTTTTAAATATTCGCCTCACTTAATCTTATGTGTTTTGTGGGTTGGCTAATGGGTCTATTTCTCGAAGAGTTTAAAACATTTGTATACTGTTATGCGGCGTTTGTGGATTGATTTTCACCTTTTAAAATTTTACGGTATTCACTAGCAGATGTTACTCCATTTTGACCTCTTCCAATAATGGTTTGTATGATTCCATGGATCTTTTTCTTTTTTATTTGGTACAAAATGAAGTTTCTATGGCAACCATACTTTTTGGATAATTCGGCAGTCAAATTTCCATTTTCATAATCAGCTACCATTGCTGCTCTGACTTCAACACTAAATTCAGATTTTTGATAAACTGATTTGAAAATCATGATAAACTGTGTCTAATGCGTCTAACAGGATTTTAGTCAAGTGACGGCTACTATAGTTGACTACCAAGCCTTAATTATATTCATTTTACGAGAGATGCAAGTATCGCAAATACGACATAACGTGACAAATAAAATATGATCACAAATAACACTTACACATAGTTTAAGCCCCTTTAAGAAATGTTTGAGGATTTAAAAAATAAATTATATTCCAATAAATGATTACTGATACGCCACTCGACGCTCACGTAATTATCTGATTAATGAGGATAAATTAGTAAACTGTTTACAGTAGTCAAAAACCGCCATCGGTCTTGTATAGCTATAGCTATATATAGGCACTTCACGAACACGTTTTCAAATATATTCATTTATGATATTTATCAAATTTCATAACATTACAAATGAAACATACGTAATCGCGCATTTAGCTAATTAATTTACAGAAAAACACGAACAGAATTACTTACATCACTCCAATCAATCATGCTGCATGAAGGTAAAAACAAAATCTCAACACCCCCACATTTGTTATATACACTCGCATATATGTACATACAGTGCCACTGCGCCAAGTTTACGATAGTTACGATTATTATTCTTGGAATTAGTGAATTACATATGGGTATGTCCACATAATTTAGCTAACGACGTGTGTATATCGTATATCGGTTTATGGTTTCGTTTTAATTTTTAAAATTTTATCTAAATATTTTCCATCATGTGTTTACTAAAAAGAAAATTCGAAATCATGACGGAATCTGCACGAAATTATGTGGCGTTGAACATGACTCGAAAATAAATGTGGAACAACTTTGCAACCGTTTAAGTAAATTATTTTTTTTCCGAAATTCAAAAATTCAAAGCTCGTGCGGCAGTGGAGCGTTTCCTTACAAAATTCCAACACAATAAAATTTTCTGGTCGTAGAAGGTTCATGTTATACCAAAACCTAGTGTGGATTAACAGGAATTGGTTAAATTTCTCAACTATAGTGAAAGACGATAAAATTGTGAATAGTTTAAAATCAGCAATCCTAGAAGCTTGTCTGCGTGACATTCAACAGAGCTATCAGACTACATGGTTTACAAATAATTATCGACAAATAGTGCCGCTTTTATTTTACTTTAATGTACAGGGTCTGAGAAAAGTATTATCCCATATTAGAGACTATTTGTTACCTATACAAAAACACATTCGCCTAATCAACATGCTAACACTTGGGCGTCAACGTAAGTATCCAAGCCACAATGAACTTTAGTGAAATTTGCCTCATTGATGTTTCAATTATTAATGGCAAAATACACTTCAGTTTCCTCCATTAATTCATCAACATTCATTTGTGTGAGTTTCGGAATGATTTTTCACTCTGTAGTGATTATAGCATCGATCTAATAGCTTATACAAAATTAGAAGAAATTTCTAAGCCACGGTATCCAGTCCAATTTACGTATAAACACACAATAAAGTCAACGACTTTGTAGGTGTTTGTCTGGATATCACATTTAATCAGAATATCACAAAAGTCTGGTTCAAAATCGGGAACGAACTCAAGCCTGTTAACGAAAGAATTGCAAATAAAATGAATAAGAGCTATACTCTCGACCTCCAAAAATCTAAAAATTTAAAAGAAAACATAATGGTGCGCTCATTTTGGTATGCACAAAAATGGATGATAGCCAATTGAAACTATGTAAAGTTTAAGTTATAAATCAAAAATTTTAAAATTTTTGAGACAACTTGAAGGTTGTTCCGTTGAAACTGTAATATTAAAGTCATAGACCGAACATTTTCGAAATCCTGATAATGTAGCAACGTACGGGGTTGAAATATGGAAAATACATGATGGACAACCAATTAAAAATTTTACACCTTTTTTAATAAGCCAAAAATTTGTGTGATCCGGAAAATGTATGAAAGTAAATTTTTTGAAAATAGTAAAATTTCTGCTACAAACTAAACATTTTAAAAGTTCCGGTTATTCATGTTGGGTCATCTGTTCCAAAATTGAAACTCTAATATTGATGTTACAAACTAAAAATGTACCAAAACCCAGAAAATACATGAGGGTTTAACCTTTAAAACTGAAATTTATATCAAAAGACTAAAATTTCCAAAAACCGGAAAATGTTTGATAGTAAGCCCAATGAAGCTAGGAAATGTATGACAAAGGCTAAAAATTTCCAAAATTCGGATATTAGCTGATGGTTTATGACCTTGTGGTAAGCTCTTTACAACTGTAAAATGTATGCCACAAACTGAAAATTTGGGAATCCTTCTGTAAAACTATCCCAAATAGAAAATTCCCAAAATCCCAAAATAACCCATATTTGTCACGTTAGGCCGATCATCTTTTTGGCTATCCCGAACAGCGTTTCAAGATCAAACTAATGATACTGCACGAGCCAGTAATGACCCTTAAAAACCGTTAAATATTATTATTAAATGCAACGGCAGGAACACACAAACACGCAGACTCACACACACAAACGATAAACCCAATTAATTTCCGTGGAATTTGGATTAATTTAAGATTTATAATTTTTCATCTAAACGCGAAAAGCAAAAAATACAGAATTGACTATAAATAATGTGCGATGATGGCCGATTTCCATTTATTACGATCAAAATATGTATAAAAATAAAATTTTATATCCAACTTTTCCAGTTTACCTTGATTAAGTCATTCATTTTATACGTAAGTGCGATGATTTTTTTTTTTTTTTTTTTGAATCATCACAAAAAAATCGCGGTACACCAATGATGACGATATATATATGTTGATGATGATTATGTTTTCAAAATTTTTGCACAATTTTTTCGCAACATGCCATATATAGAAATTTAGAATTTTTTTTTACTATTTGCAATTAAGGTGCGGACGAAAATTTTTGCGACACAATCGGATTTTGGTGCGGCTTGAATCATACCTAAACGGATTTATCTAATTTATTAGTTGGAAATGTTGGTAGAAAATTTATTGTTTTATCTATATATATTTTTCATTTTATATTGGGGAGGGGAGAGGGCGGGGGGGGGGGAGTACTCAAATTCAACCACAGTGATTTAGTTTGTTTAATTTGAAATGGGTTAGAACCATAAAAGGTATTTCATCATCTGATTACGCTATTGTGGTGATGTTCAACACAACTAGAACTTCCTCCTGGAGTGCAACATCTGTAAGCTGATTTTCAAACATTCAAAGAAAGTGACATTATCACTATTTGGATTTTAAAGTAGCTAGAAATTGGCAACAAATTTGCTAAAAAATCTGCTGGCAACGCTCATTTTCAACGAAATTACATTTACTTCTCTGTATAGATTTACACATTAAAAAGCATATTTCAAACATGAAAAACAAGAAAATTTTTGTTTTATTTTTTATTTTTTATAAAATAAAACAATCGTGTGCAAAAAAAGGAAATGATGAAAATAGTTAGATTTAGGTTGCATTAATTTGCATAGTATTAATTTACTTGTGTAAATTTGACCCATACAAGATGTTCATCTGGCATAGTTATCTGTGATTAAACCATGAATATCTCCCATTCATAGACTAAAATTCTATAGAGATTTTCAGGTTTCATCACATTCTCAAAATGTACTTTTTGCGTGGTTTACCTTCTAGAAGCATTACTTGGCCTTACTGTAAAAACAAGGCAAATGTTTTAGACTAGATTTTATTACAGATCCATGTTTATTAAAAGGTTATTTGTCCCCAAAAATGGCGAAAGATCGACATAAAAAAGAAGTTTAGAAAGAAACTTTCTATGATTAAATTATTATAAAGAACGTTGCAGTGAATCAGTGAATCACTGGATGCTGTAAATTGGCCACATTGCATTGTATTTTTAAAATTGGTTCAAAGTTGGAATAATAAAATTTCGCTTATTAAAGATAGTCATTGTGCTGGAAATTATTTGCTAAAGAAAACCGATTGCATGAGGCAATCAAATATCATTTGATATTATAGAAACCGGTTAGTTTCTGTGATATACCATACAAGTTGTAAAGTTGGGTGGTTGAGTTGCTAAGAATTCTTTACTGTCATTTGTACAAAAATCGGATAGTATTGCTTAAAGAAATTATTACATGAAGTATTATAGTAGAGGAGTTGGATCTTAATTTATTATAAAAATCTACTCACCTATTACACCGGATTAAGAAATCTACTCACCTATTATTACACCGTGTATTAAGAATTAAGATAACCGGGGTTAGCCAGAAGACGTTCACCAAAGGCCAAATAAACTGTAAACGGGGGTCACCAATAGTATATACATTAGACAATATGTTCTGTTATAATGTGCCGCAAACATTTAATCACGATACACACTTAACTGTCGTCACCACTGTTATATAAAAACAAAGAAAAAAACGATTGAAATTTTTATTAGTCTTCAGCATTCTTCATGTGCTAACAAAGACATAAATTATCAAAAAACTATAACAACACAAAATGTTTTTAGTGTATGCAACGTGAAAATCGGTTGAATCTGGACCAATAAAATTTTGTACCTTTTTTTACTAAACTTAGCACAACAAATACGAATAATATAAAAAGCGCGGGACGAGCATAATTAATTTTTTTTACTGTGGATTTTGTGATATGATCATGTCTTTGGTGTGTGTGTGTGTATATATAACGTGAATATACAAAACGCAAATACAGACACACGAGACCTTATCTTCTTGCCGTCTTTTTATGTTCTGCTTGCTCCATATCATTTTGTTGCCGGTCAAATATTTCGAATTCCAAAAATTCAAATTTTTTTTATTACCAATTTTGATTCGGACTTAATTGGATTTTAAAAGTTTTTTTTCTTAGAGATAACTACAACGAAAGTATAAGAAAATCGTCAAATGGGATGTTGCGTATCGCGAACATGGTTTTTATTGCCTTTGTTGGATACACATATGTATTTGTGTTTGGTTTTGTAATTAATTTGGTGGTTTACTCTTGATAACATGTATTTATTTTTTTAAACTTTAGCAACTGCAGGCAAAATATAGAGGTTGGTCTATTACGCTCGACGTTAGTTCTGTCACAACTTTTAAAAACTGGAACTACATTAGCAGATTTACAGCGTTTAGGAGCATATTTATTTTCACTGACCTGTCAAAAATTAACTTAAAAGAAAATGTAGAACCAGATGAATAATTCAACTAAACTGAGATATTTAAAAAATTAATGAGGTTAGCGTAAGAAACAGATAAGGACACATTTTAACATTTTCGATGATCTAATGGGATCTAAATCGGAACACAACATTAGAATAGTGATTGATCGCTTTAATGACCATCAATTGATGGGAAATCTCTGGAGTATCTCTGGACATGTTAGCTTTAATTCACAGCTAGCTTAGTTATTCGAGCTTATTCTATTAGTATGGCAAAATAAAGCTTTGTCTGATTATTAAAAATGGGGCCGTTATGCCCGATCCTACGAAGAAAAAGATAGCTCAAAGTTCGTAAATTATAGCGGTATAGGACTCCTTTGTAGAGCATTCAGCATACAAATTACTGTCTTATACATAATATTGGAGAATTTCTACTCTGGTGGAGGAAATTATAGATGACTACCAAAGAGGATTTCATGTACAATTCTCGGCTTCCATTATTTTCAAAATCAGTGAGTCCATTAAAAACAAAATATAAGATCACTGTAAGATCATGTTTTGTTTTCCCTACGTTCACTGCTAAACTCAAAATCCCTTGCTAATGCCGACAAGCTGTAGTTGAAGAAGATATGATCAGATCCGTGGCCATGTAATGGTATGAAAGTTGTACCCTGACGGATGAGTATAAAAGGATGGCTTATGACATTCGAGAGAAGAGTACTGCACATAATGGCCCCACAAGCCACGATAGTAACAATTATATTAGCACTCCAGTCAATTCAACCATAAGATCAGGAACTTCATGAACTTGTTGATTGAAGTGAAAGAACATCGAGTACTTGTGGACGATCCAACAATTAACTCCAAATGCGGTAGTTAGAATTGATGATTTATTAGTTTGGCACATTTGACCGACGTATACAACCAGCTATATAAACGCGTGTTGCAGCCAGGTAGACAGTTTAAAACTAACTGCTAATTTCGATCAATATGGTGGTAAGATCGCTACTTACATTGACAATTTAGGTTCCGAATGAGCCATGAAAGGGAGCAAATCATGGAATATGCGGATTTATATCCATGGATCTATTTTTTAGCCAATATAAGGGCATACAAATTAAAAAAATATAATAACCGAGAGGGACAGTGGAAAATCTTAAACACTCGAAACAATATAATGAATCCAAAAACATCCATAAAAACTAAAAAAATCGTCGTACCACGATGCACCTGATAGGTCGTTACTTCTGTGGGGTCTTTTTGTGTATACACATTTTTGTTGTTGTCAAAAAATAAATAAATAAAAAATTAAGACAACATTTTTATTTTTTGCTTTCTTTATCCAAAACCAAGTCTTAATTTTAAATTTTTTTGGGTGCACTTTTAATATATTTTCTCGTGAAAAGGAGAACGATCGATTTTAATTTTATTTCTTAATTTTGTGCCTTCTTTTTTTTATTATTTTTTTTTTGGTTTAACTCTCACTCGCGTTTATCTTTAGTTATTTATGTGTAAAGGGTTTTCTATTTTAAATGTCCAAGGTTTTAAATTAAATTTTTGGGATTTTGTTTGTCAGTGAAAGCACAGAGGGAAATATTATTGTAAAATGGCCTACGCCGCTTAGACAAACCTGATTAGTACATTAAATTATGTTATTGAATTTTTCTGATTTTCATCAATTCTTTCTGCTAACACTCAGCTTAATGATGTCACGTTTAGTTGATTACAGACAATGAAATGAATTCTTTTAAGCACAACGTACGTTTGAAATTCCAATCGAAGATATAAGGTTTATCAACTGGAAAACATGCACTAAATATATAGATGTGTAATGCACTGTAATTCGAGCACGAAAAAAAGCTATGCAAAAGCTATGAATAGATAAGAATATTTACCGAAGCTACACATCACTCCCATTTTAGTTCAGTGGAACGTAACATTCGGGTAGTTTAGTTACTCGTCCAGCCCTTGTGATTTGTCCAGAAATCACATTAATTATTGGTTTAATATTAATCGTGCTGTTGCAGAAAATATTAAGTTGCTTGATTTACCCCTATTTACTCGTGTTATGTGACCGAGTTCCTCGTACTCTGCCATAAATGCCTTGTATAACTTTCCAAGCTCCGGGTCACGCTCAAATTATCGCTTCATTGATTTCAGGTGATTTAATGCAGCATGGTACGATGTTCCAAACATACTAACTAATTGCTTAAATGGTAATTTAAATTTGACTATACATTTTTTATCGACGGTTTTTTTATCGTTCTTTGGAACAATTCCTCAGCCAACTGCTCTTCTGGAGTTCTCCTAATGTTTTTTGGTAGCTGTTCTACTTCCTAAAATTGCCACAAAGATTTATCGATGTCTAGTAGGAAGATGACACTTTCGATCATACTCTCAGTAATACTTTGGTTATTCTTCGCAATTCTTTCGGTAACTATCCATCCAAAAATGGTTCGATCCACTGTTAGCTTGGAAACTTCAAACTCTCAGTTTAGAATGCATTAAAAAATATGTAAACTCAGTTTCATATACTATATTGAGGTGGATTTTATCAAATCGATATATAGAGGTGGTGATCGGATAAGTTACACATTGACTCTTGACATGTCTAGAAATTTTCTTTTTTTTGTGTACAATTTACAATTGAAGTAGCTATAATGCCGAAATATGAAAGATTTTGTATATATAGTCGAATACTGTTCGAAATTTTTTCGAAATATAAGGCCTCCTTCGCCCGGTTGAAGTTTCCCAAACTATAGCTTCCTTGGATTCGAAAACTAGGTATTTTTCAAATTTAACAGAGTTCTCGGGATTCCATCAATATCCGCAACTTGTCATTATTTTTTGTCTCTTTCCAACTTGGCCATAATTCGCGATAACTCATCGGCATTGGCGTTACCTATGGCGTATATATGTTAAATATCAGATGTATATACTGGTATATCACATCGAGATATCTAAGTTATACCTGGATGTTGCTTTTTATGCGGGTTTTTGTGAAAAGGCACAAATGGTTTATGATTTATAGTTATATAGTGTAAATTCACAACCGTCTAAATAAGGCCACACATGACAGCAAGAGACTCAACGGTTTCCAAGTTTCATTATCTTATTGTGAACGGCAGCATGTGAACCATGACACCAAGTGTAGCATTAAGGCGGACGGATGATATAGAAGAGTTTCAAACGTTTTTTAGGTCCTCCAATTTATTTCACCAATTCATAATTGTTAAGAATTGCTTAATCTTCAGCTGCTTGCGATAAAAATTTCATATAGAAATTTACCAAGATATTGGCGTAATTCTGATACAATTTCAGGCTTAGGAAATTATAAAATCACCTCCACTTTAGTTTTGATAATTTAATTCCTGATGAGGGAATATCATGGCCTAAGAATGTTACTAGTTCCACACCAAACACAGAGTTGATAATGTTCAGAGTTGATAATGTTACAAGACCAGTGTCTTTTAATCATTGAAATCATTGAAGGTATTGCAAATGTCTTCCGATTTAGATGCAATTAGAATATCGTCGATGTAAACGAATCAAAAGTTTGGAAAGATTGCGCTGTGTTTCGCAGACCATAAGCCATTCTGGTAAATTCGAATAATCTGAATGAAATTCGAATAGCAGTTTTCGAAATAGTTGTTTTGGATTTTGCGTTTAGAACTCGGTAGCCATCACAGAGCCTCTAGTTTAAATTTTTTTTACACACCAAATGCAAAGGGCTGGACCAATTGCTATTGCTTAGTCGGCATAAACCGCGAGTTCGATCATTTTATGAAATCTTTCTTTTACAATTCTATATTTTTCGAAATCATGTCGTCGTACTCGAGCGAAGCTTGTCGGGTCGGTTATTTCTATATGCAATAAAAATCATCATGGAGTGTATCATCTAACACCATATTTTTCAACTGTTATTTTGGTGAATTCATGCAATAATTGTGCTATTCGTAGGGTACACGTACTTAAAGAAATGGTTGTAATTCCAGTGTGAAACACAGGAATACTTTGATAAACATGTTAAGGAATCTATTAGTTTTAGATTTCTGATTTGTACGAATAGACCAAAACGTCACTTGATTACGATCGGTGATGACGATGAACACAACTATGACCCCCCGTTGGAGTGCAGAATTCATGGGCCGAACCATCGTCCATGCCAGTACAGGCTGGCTGGAGCAATGCAATGTGCAGATGGATATTTGAAAAACGCGAACCTGTATTCGGCTAGTTATGGCGTAAAGTAGGACGTTAATTAACCGCGAAAGAGTTGGGAGAGCTTCGGCCCCAAAACAGATTGCATAGAAATAAACAAACAAACAAACAAACAAGACCAAAACGTTTAAAAAAATCAGACACGATTATTTATGTATTGGTATCTGCTAAACTAAAATTACATACAAAATTTCTACGGAGGCCTAAACTTATGTTAACTGTTTTTCTACCGATCGTTTGGAGTTGCTTTGTCGGAATAATATTTAATGACGGAAAAACTGACATCAATCAATTAAAAATTGTTATTTCTAACGACATAGCTATATGAATGCGAACATTTATGGGCTCGTTTTAGGAAAAAATCATAGTATCATAGTTCATGCTATAGTAGCAACATTTGTTCGGAAATTGTTGTCGACGACTGTTGTTTCTACGAGGGCGAAAATGTGAATATTGTGAACATAATCTTTTAGTATGGTATTTCAACTGTGTTGCTAAACTTTCTATTTAATTCGTATCGTATCATATCGTATCGTATCGTATAGGGGCAGTCTGCATGGCAGACTGCATTGCGTTTATGGGTATATTAGTATTTGATATTTGTACTTCTCAAATTTGCTAAAATTGGCTGTAGTTCGGTTGGTAAATTTTGTAGACCAAATAGAATTTAATAATTCTGCTTAACAGCTTACAATCTTTCGATCTTCGAGTTAAGTCTACAATAAAAAAGTGATTGTTAATCGTCTCCTATATGGTTAAACTGCCACAAAGAAATTGTTTAAGGTGTGACTCTGTGAAAGATGTACCACTACGCACTTTCTATACAGCCGGTATTTCAAAATTTATTTGAGAAAGGAACCTTCTAAGTGCAAATTACTGTTAAATCCTCAAGTTCCATAAATAGTTTAAAAAAATCCAATATAAAGAAATTGTGTACCCCCAAACAAATTAATAAGAAAACCCAAACATTCTAATTGGAAAACTCTATAAATACGTAAATATTATGAGCACGGGGGATCGTGTGGACCACAACAAAAAAAAAAAAAACAAAAAAAAAAACGATCTGCAATAAAATGATTAAAACGTAAAACAAAAAAATGATAACTTAATTTCGAGATCTACATACGACCATGGCTCACAAAAATGTCTTAATTATGCGATCATTTCTTTTATAGTCGGTGATTTTGTTGATCGCGCTCGCTTAAATTACATTGCGATTTGGTTATATGCATAATACATATGTTCAGTACATGGTAAGAAATTAATCAAAAATACGTGTATGATTATTCTTAATGCATTTCTCAAAACTTTCTAGCTATACCACATACGATGCTGTGTTCCTCAGTTCAAATTTTTTTCTAATCTATAGCCACTTCTAATGTTGGCGAATCATTTGAAAAGCAAAAAACCCACTTTGAAGATACATATTAGTTTTCCTAACCTAGATTATAAAAATTAAAGTATAGTCACTTTTGTTATTATTCCTATGCAATTTGTTTTGGGGCCGAAGCTTTCCCAACTCTTTCGCGGTTAACTTAACGTCCTACTTTACACCATTACTAGCCAAATCGAGGACGCGCGAATACAGGTTTGCGTTTTTTCAAATATACCTCTGCGCATTGCACTGCTTCAACCAGCCTGTACTGGCATGGACGATGGTTCGGCCCATGGATTCTGCACTCCAACGAAGGGAGGGTCATAGTTGTATTCATCGTCATCACCGATCGTAATCAGGTGATGAATAATCCCTTTTACAACCCTCCCCTGTTGGAATTCGAACCCGGTACCTCCGGTCCCAAACACCGCAGCTTTAACCACTACGCCAATCGCTCGGTATATAGTCACTTTCGTAGATACGTAGTGAAACACTTTTGTTGAACATTTAAAGGCTTGAACCAATACCCAATGCGATCTTAGTAGTGGTGACCGTCTGATGAAGTGATCAGTTTCAACGGATCACCAAGGAATATCACACAAAATGTATCGACAATAACTAAAATAATCAAACTGGATCTACACATTTGTGTACACGACCGTAAAAGATGGTACATATCTCTGTTGGTTATCCTTCGTTTTTCACGTGGGTGATTCATTTGAATTTCTTCGGTCAGTTGTAATTTTATTTTGGTTTTATTTGAAGTAAGACGACACCAAAAACATCCAAAAAATAATAATTTTCTGATTTCAAAAAGATAAAAATATTTTTATCTTTAGATTCTGCTTTGAAATCGTGTTGTCTTATAAGACCAAAAAATTTTCTTCCAATAAATTTTACGGCTCTAAAAAATTAACGAAAATAAAAATTTTAAAATGATAAATGAATTTCATTTCGATCATAAATTACATTTGAAATTTAACTTTTTGTGATTTGATAAATGGAAACAATTTCTGTTGACTTATTTGAATTATTAGTTTAGGGTGGATATATTAAGCGAAGGCAAGGCGAGTCTAATTAGAGGTGAATAAAGTAAGAGCAATAACTTATGATGTATCTGTATGGTGTCATAATTCTGTTTAAATTGGATTTCAGATATTGTCGATGCATGAAACTGAGAGAACCGGACATATTTTTTTCTTTACTGTAAAATAAATTTGAGAATGAAATTATCATGTTCGAGCTCATTCTAAGATTTTATCTATACCGCTACTCTGGTTAACATTGCACCCTCTGGTTCAAACTCTCTATAGGAACTTCAACCCTAGTATAAGGCCTTATATATTTGGACTAGGAGATTTCGATCCTTTTTCATAGTCACGCTTCTTTATAAAAACCGTCCATTTTCAAGCTTTTACAAGTTGAATAAACATTTCGGAAGCCTTTCTTCCTGGAATGATGTCGCACTTATAATTTTTATATTAAATGGAAATTTGAACTAGCTTGGATATAGCTTTCAAATATAATTTGGAGTTTTAGCCCAACCTTATAAAAACATGTGATGCAACAGTGTTGAGATATCGAGTGCTGGTTAAAAAATTTATTAAGTGCTGTCCGAAAAAAAAGCTCAGCTTCGTAAAAATTGAATTTGTTCTAAAAAATTGACTTATTTACAAACGTGTAAACCCTCCAACAAAAATATATTCAATAAGGCAACATAATTATGATAAATGAGTAGCACTCAAGTTTACCATTAATGCATAAGCAATTCAAACCATTGTAAACAGGTATCCTTGAGACAGACCATATAGAGAACCTGATTTGTTGGTTATTGTTGAGTAAATTTGTTGGTTATTGTTATTTGTTGGTTATTGTTATAAAATAAGCGAGGAATAATTTAGTTCAATCTTACCTGTACAACCAACTAGACTGACAACCAATATGATTTTTGTAAGGCACACGAATTAACGGCGCGAAATAAAAACATGGTTGATATGATTCGGGTCATAGCTAGCGATAGATATAGAAAGGAGGATTAAAAATGTAGTATAATGAGTAGTATACTGTATAGTAGTATACTATGTGATTACTGTCGACAAAGAGTTGTCAAAACATTCAAAGATTATGGTTTTTTCTAATGACGCCGTGGGTATAGATCCAGCAATATAGTGCCAAATGGCACTATAATAAACACTATAACCTTTAAGGTCATAGATTGTATCTAGCTCATTTTTTAAATACCTAAGCTCAATTCGTTGAGCTCAATAAACTTTATAGTCTATTTAATTTCTCAGGTATCGCACTCAAACCAGTTTCCAGCTTAGTCTAGTTTATTTTAGTTTACAGTTTTAAAACGAGTTTATTATGCCAATTATTGTAATGGTCATTATAGATCGGATAGGGTGGCACTATTCATTAGGTCGTCTTTAATCTATGAAGCTTCAACTATAAAATTTTCACCCGCTGATGCTCTCAAATTATCAGCTCAGTTTGGTAGGTATAGATTTAAATTTTTTCTATCAGCATCTTTTTAAGCGAACTGAATAAATTCTATCTAGCGGAGAGGACATAATTTTATTGGGCGATTAAAACATTGATATTTTAAAAAATTCTCAGGAAAATTATCAAGCACTTTGTGTTTTTTGGGTTAGAATCTCTTTTAAATGAGACCGCAAGGCTGAGCTCTTATTTCTATCATGATCATGTCTTTTTTGACTTAATGGACCTATACTGTGCAATTTTAATCGAGAATTTGAATCTCTTTGTAACTGATCATAATACGATATATACATCATTAACCTTAAAAGTCGATAAAACACGAGCTGTTTATAAACCTGATCATCAAACCTAAATTAATAATTACTGTTGATCCTAATATCGCCTTGACGAATTTTTTTAATATCTTCGCTTGATGTATAAATCAAGTCTTATTGTCAAGTTTATTAAAGAAGAAAAAGTTTAAAATTAAACCTTGGATGACGAACAACTTGCTTAATTTGATTGAGCATAAAAAAATCTAGCTAGAAATTTATCAAAGAATAAAAATAATGTGTTTTTGAGAAACAAATTGTTCGAAGTAAATTTAAAAATTAAATCACAAATCCTAAAGGTATAAAAGGTTATTAGGGAAAGCCATAAATAACAATAATATATACCGCCTATTGATGAGTGCTTTTATTGGTGACAATGATGGGCTTACTCATTCTATTAACATTAATTCTAATTATTACTTTTTTCTACTGGGGATAGTGAAATTATGTCACTTGTGAATGAGTTAAAAAATACAAATTCTTCTGGTGATAATGGGATTTCTAATATTTATTACTTTAAAGCGATCTATTTTTAGCATTGCATACGTATCGTCTTTCGTTTTTAATTTGTGCTTATCAAGAAGCATCTTTCAGAAAAAATTAAATTAGGTGTTGTGAAAATTTATTTAAAAAAGGTTCACGTAAATACATCAAAAACCAATCATTTTCAGCTCGTCCTTGAAAGTATTGGAAAAGCTTATTAAAGTCAGATTGTTGGAATACATCGAAAAGATCAGATTTCTAGATCAGAGACAGTATATGGTTTTATTAGAAGTTGATCTACAGAAAAGGCGCTTATTTCGTTTATGTTACCTCTGCAGCATTCTGCAAATAATGGTTTGGAGACTGCGTTTCTTTTTGTTGAAATTTCAAAGACTTCCGATACTGTCAATCACAAACTATTGTTAAATAAACTCGGTCATATTTAAATCATATCTAGATAATAGATTTCAAATGGTTTGCGTAATTAATCCTTACAACGATTCGAAATTTGTTAGTTAATAAACGTGTTCCCCAAGGCTCTATACTGGAGCCTCTCCTATTTTTGATTTATTTTAATGCAATTTTTTAGTCTAAATTATCTAGAAAGTATTATTCCATTTACTGATAATATGTCATTCCTTTAATTTAGTCAAGATAAATGTACGCTTAAAAATTGCATAAAACATGATATCGATCTAGTTGAAAAATTATTCTATATGTTCATGACATATCGTTCATTAAGGATTAATACATTCAAAATAAGAACTTTATAGGAAGCAGTAAAAACTAAATAACTTTTAAAAAAATGTCTACGAAATTTTTAAAATTTTATATTTTATTTTATTTTTACAAATTTTAGCTACTTTTAAACAATTACCTAATTAATAATTAATAGTGGAAATATATCTAATAGAAGATATTCATCAGTTCAAATAGCGATATTAGAATTTTTTCTTCACATTGATTTATATTCAAACAAAATCATTCGTTTAATTTTTATTTAATTCAACGTTACAGTGCATTTCGAGTATTTTCCTAATCATTAAAAACATAAATTAAATTATTGAGCAAGAGCGTGATAAGTCTTAAAGTTAGTCAGTCTCATAACAAAAAAGTGCCGATTCATAGCTACCTTAGAGCGATAAGGTTCTAGTCTAAAACCCGAATTTTTTGGGCATCGAATATATCATTGATAGAACCTAATTATTCTAAGGTCAAGTTATAGTTAAACTTAGTGGTAATAAAATTACTCATGGAGAATGTTAACAGCTTTAAATTCGAATCTACTTCGTATTTAGTTGTTTAGGCGCGATGTATGTGATTGCTTTTGGACGTAGTAGAAGAATTTTTCAGGCTTCTTCGTAATTTTACTTTTATTGAATGGAAATACTTTACATGCATCGGAGGTTAGTGACCACCAGATTTCCTGTTTTCCGATTTGATTACAGTCTAAAGATATTAACTGGTACGGCTCTGACTTTATTCGGGTACTTCTTAAAGCTTGAATATATATTCATAAGAAAGATAATTTTTTTTATTTTTTAGATTACGTTCGATTGTTCCATAATTTGAGTGTGACTCTTTTTTAAAAACTTTTGTGTCACTGCAATCTTCTGCTTCTTAGAAAAATGGAGCAAAGCGTTTGATGAAATTATCAATTTCTATGATATGTGTAGCTATCAGAATATATAATGATATAGGTATAAGTGTTTTCCCACGCAATGTCTTTCGAAATAATCAACAATATATGCACGATACAAACGTTGATGCATCATTTTGTAAAAAGTTCAAATGACGGACAGACTTTATTCTAAAATAATCATATCTTTTCAGAGATATTATTTTCTTTCGTATTTCCAACAGGTGTCAAATCGATCTTTTCTCAAAGCAAAAAATGCTAAATTATGAATAGCCATTTCTTATTTAACCAACATTATAGAAAAATATAACTCATTTTGAGCTTGGCATTCTTGAATATAAACATTTAGTACATCCTGTGTTGAATCAAAACTATATGTTTGAGGAATAGTTTTGATGAGTTTTGCCGACTTCAGTGAGATGGAAGGACTACAATTTATTGAACGACAACAATTTATGTTCTGGTTTGCCGTAATTTACCCAACTTTGAACGGTGTAGGACCTGACCCTATAGTGACAACGTGTTAAGGAACATGTTCTTTTTTGTGTGTTATGCAGAATATAAACCCCTAATATTTTATTATAGTTTCAATAGTGTAAGGACCAATTTGCCGCGGTGTCAAAGTCATCAACCAGGAAAAAGTCTGAATAATAAAATAGTTAAATAACATTTAATAAACAATAAATAAAGAAAAATTGTAAGTGAAGGGAAATGTAAAAGCTTCCTACAAAGTCATAAAACAAACCAAATATTCGCATACTTTTCTACTCTAGTCCCTTTGTCGGTTATAATATACATATAACACATGTGTATGTTTAATACATAGTCTAGTATCTGTGTTTGTAGCCACTTGCTTAGAACAGTGTAAGATCAGCTTTAAAAAGCTCCATTATTAATTGTTGTCTTTGGTATCCAACAGGATATCATTTCTAATGCACGTGGTCTATGCGGTTTCAATACTTTGGCCACACTTACAGCTTATATTTAACTTTTCAATGTAGATTCTATTTTGCCATGCCCGTTAATATTTAAATAATTGGCGTACTAAGCCCAAGCCATTTCCTCCAATATTTTTTTCATTATTTCGAAGAAAACTGTAAGTTATCCTTTTATCCATCGAATTGTTCAATTCCATCTTTCTTGTTACAATGATGCTTGATTGCATCTTTCTCTTGAGCAAACCAATAAAGTTTGCTTCTAGATTTGTCTTGCTTGAAATATCGCTTTTCCGTAGCTCACTTTTGGTATTTTCGTTAGCTTGGATCTAGCAACTCTCTCTTTTAATAATATATCAATTGGTAACCATCTAAGACATCAACTGCATCTATTGATATATAGTCATATCAGCTTTTGTAGCTTACCAATTAGGATTCTTTTTATTGCAATTTTGCACTTATCAAAATCCTACAGTGGTGACAGTTCATTCTTTCAACCCATCTGGCATTAACATATGTTAAGTAACGCAATCAGTAATTTTTTATATATAGTCTTGAAGCTCTTTTTTTAAAGTCTCCAACTTTTTTTAGCTTTCCTTTTAAAGGTAAAGAAGATTTTTTTGCTACTTTCTGCAACCCTTTTGACATGTGACGTGACAATTTTGAACATCTTACTTTTTACTCCATTCATAGACACTCAAGGTGGTATTCTGATATCGAGTGAACCTTTTAGCTGAATCATGTTTGTTTTTTTATTAATAAACTAAAAATGCTTTAAATTTTGAATATTTTTTCTGTATAGGGTTGCCGGCAAAGAACTTCACGTGGTCGAAGATTTTGTTATTTTTTTTTATGTTTTTTTTCCTTCCGCTTTTTGTGGCTATGCTTGTTCTCTGAGTAGTGTCTGATGCATGGCATTTAAAGCACATTGAAACTTTGACATAGCCAGAAACGCGTCACGAAGACTAGCCAATATATATGTATTTGTATATATATATATATATATATATATATATATATATATATATATATATATATATATATATATATATATATATATATATATATATATATATATATATACTGTTTTGTGTTTTACCACTATATAGATTTATTAGTCATTAAAACAGTTTGATGTTATAAATCCTATTTAGTACAATCAACCATTTGGAATTTGAATATTTTCCCTTTCGCAAATTATACGAAATTCTTAATAATAAAAACACCTTCCATCGTGCACACCAGCAAAAAACAAATAACAATTGATTATGCAAAAAGGTGTCGGTTGTTTATTTGTTTTAATTTTGTTTCTTATTTAAAATTTTTGCAAAAAATCTGTACAAAACTACAAAGCGAATAAAATAACGAGTGAACAACAGAAACAATGTGTGTGAAAGAATACCGCGCACAGCCACCTTTACCATTAGGAGTCTGGGTATTCGTATACGAACGAAGGTATCCCAAAATAATATAAACGTACATAATTCAACAATATTGTTGAAAAAACATAAAAAATAAAATTTTATCGCATTTTTAAATATATTATTTCATGAGATGATGATACACACACCACCGATCTTATCTTAGATATCTTGACGCCATTCTTTTATACACTGTATGCTCGATTATTGTTTTCTGTTGTCTTATATATTTTTCGGAACATTTAAAACAAAAAAAAATGTATTCTTAATAATAACTTTTTTTTTTTCAAGGTGTCAATAAATTTTCGGTTTTATATCGGACTTTAGATGTTTTTGTTTTGAGTCTGGATTTTTATATAATGTAGATCATTCCTTATAGTCTTAAGACAAAAAAAAATGTGTCCCAGAATCAAAAATAATAATACAAACTAACTATCTCATGGAGGTCTACTTCGAAATAAATGTCACAAAATTAACAACACAACAAAAAAAAAAAAAAAAAATTATAATTTTTCTTATTTCTTTTTTTAAAGATTCCTACCTTATCTCAAGAATGTCCGAAGATCGATTTTTATCAGAAAATATAAAAAAAATCTAACATTTTTTTTTTAATTTTTGTAAAGTAGTTCTGCCGACATGATCATAATTAAGTACCTTGTTATATTTGGTAGACATACGTAATTAATTAAACGAAATTGGATTAAGGTGCTGTTATCATGTTTCTAGAAAAGGATGATATATTAACTCAATTAACTCTGGTTTTTTTATTTATTTAATGGTATTACTAACACAGTTGTTGCGATACAGTGGCATATCGAAAAAATGCTTTGGACTATTTAGATCAAAAGTGTATATTCTCTGCCTGCCGAATGTTTCGATTTCCCCCATACGCAATTATTTTATTCAGAAATTTAAACACTTCACTGCCTTCGTTGTATTTTAAAGTCGAATATTCTGAGAATTATTGAGCTCTTTTCAGCTAGAACACGGTAACTAAAAATTTGTTTTGACCTTCATTTGGACCGTAAGGTCAGGATTCACATATTGAATTCACATATTCCAGTATTGGACTCCAATTCCTATTGGAGACATCGGAAATTTTCACATCAGATCTGATAGCCTATAGATGGTAAATCAAAAATCCCCAATCAAATAACGCTACTGCATTCGATTAAATCCCCAGATTTTTAAAAGCTGCTCGATTTTTTATTCCTTGAGCATTCACTTCGACTCTAAAATTTAAACAGAAATGCATACATAACTCCTAATTATTTTTAATTAATTTATAGTAAGTCAATCTAATGGAGTTGCATACTAACGAGATAACGGAAGCCAATCAACATTTTAATGCTATACTGTCTTATAAATCTACTAGGATGGCCATTACTCTATTGAGGACTACTGTTTTCATTTCTACCTATGATTTACCAAATTCTTTCGCTTCTGCTAACTCAGCTTTTTTCAATATGGTTTTTCTTTTCCCTTGCTATTTTCAGTCGAATGACATCATAGTTAAATCACAAGGTGGTTTTCTCCATTTCCATTTCCAATTCTTTTTATTACCTCGATCTTAATCTTTAACAGTTTGATGTGGTGTTGGGCCCGAAGGACTTCAATATTTGTCGAAGGAACTTAATTATGAACACTTGCAGTTTCTGGATGAATTTCTTCATATGATTTCAAAGGTCCACATCTCTCATACTCATAGAGCAGTACCGATTTTACCAACTAGTTACACTTAAGTATCTTGATCCTGCGATTAAGTACAGAAGTATTCCAAATTTGATTGAATATTTTAAACGCATATGTTACAACCAATTTTTTGTTTGTATATACATCTTAAATTTGTGGCTGGGATGCATCGATGTGTTAATATTCGTGTTAAGTCTCATTATCTTGGTCTTACTAATATTTATCTTGAGATAAATCTTGCGATATATGTTATCTAGTTTTCACAGGATACTATTCGCAATACGACCAGGAACTTCTTTTCGACTATTGTATTATGTATAACTTTGTTTGCCTTTGCATTGGCGTTGGTTTTAAGTCCCGATACATTACTTGCATGAGATATGTATTAGATCAATTAATTGTTTTACCAATATCAAATGTCTGCCTTTGCGTTCTTATTTATCGTGTTAAATGCACGTTCAAAATTAACAAAAATTATATTTGACTTAGTGCGTGTCGCTGCAGCTGATTCAACGCTATACCACCACCAGTTAATGACCGCTGTGAACCTCAGAGACCCCAATTTTATGGTATATCTGATTTTTAGTTCTATAAATAGTTTATACACAATGATGAAATGTCGGTTACAAACATCGCTGAATTGATTATGAAATGATCAATGAAAAGCTACTATGACACCTTTTATAAAACGTACAAATCATTTGGTAATCATTTGAGTCACTAAAATATGAAACATGAAATGAAAATTGTTGTCTTTTTTATGTTGAATATAGCTTTAATAAGCACTTGCATAGATGCCACCGTCCAATAAATCTATCAAAACAGTTTATCAATTTGCTTAGGTAAAACTGCCAAAAATTCACGGATTGAATAGAACTGACAAATAAATCGATAAAACATTAACACACATTTGCATTAAGTCAATATTATGTGTATACATATACACTGTACGAATATTATGTTATGATGACTGATGAGAAACCTACATTTTTATGAAAATAAGTCGTAGAATGTGCTTATCGATACAATTATGTTGATCACTTTAGTTTGAACATATCTGCGGATTTTCAAGTTTAAATCAAACCATTGGTTAAGTCATAAATCATTTCCGTACGGAGGTGTTAATATGACATGATGATTAAGTTGATTTATTGATAAAAGAGACAAACAAATAAACAGAAGACAAAAAAAAACTATATTCACCACATAATGTATAGTGAGTGGGCAGACCGATTTAATGGTTATGAAACTGACAAATTTGTGTTTAAAAAATGGTTAAATTTAAAAATTTCATACCACTTTCCTAAAATAAATACATGCGTTCTCCTTAAAAGGACGCGGATTATACTGATGGTGAGTAATCCAGAAGCGCGATTCTAAAGTGTTACTCATTTTGTTTTTGTTGTTGTTTTTGTATTTCTAAGAATTAGAGTGGCTGATTGTACTCGTATCGTATATTTGCGCATGCATATATCGAAAAAGTTAAAGGTAAACAGAAATATTTCAACAAAAATCATGTGACTTAATTTTTTTTTTGTTTGTTTGCGCGCTTTGGACCATTTTCAGTATTTATATTATCATTTTTGAATATTTCTCACGATAAAAAACTCAAAAGAAATTCCCTACGCGATAACCAAAATATAAGAGACGCAATCTTTTTTAAATAATTTTTACAGTTTCCATTTGTGGCGAGAACGCAGCAGCGCGTTTTTTTATTTGGTTTGTCATGCCCAAATGAATAACAATAAAAAGAGACATATTTTAGCGGTGCTACCTTTTCGTTATTATTGTTGTTGTGTTGATTTTCATTTTATTGTCTTATTTTGGCCGGGCGGCATATTTATGCATATATGCGGGCCTGGCTGTTATATTAAGTTTTTTTTTTTTTGTCTTATCTTTGCAAAATTTTCCAAATCTGGATCTATTCGATTATGTGATCATTTAATGTTTTTGTTTGTCTTTATCTTAATGTGATGCGAATGATGGTTATTGATGTAATATGAATTTGATTTAAACATTGAAAAAATTTCGATAATAAGTGTTCATTACTTGCGATGAACTTCATGACGCAAAGCGGAGTATAAAATCGAGCAATGATACATTGGTGCCAAGCGCTATACTAACTGCGACAAAGGCAACACCCCAAATTATAGAGGTTGCATAGTATATTTGAATCTAAAATGCAAAATAAACCCGAAAATGCCATCTGAGCAACAGATGCTCAAATCACAATACAACCAAAATATTTTGTCATGAAGAAATTAAACTTACAAACATATGCCAGCACACAAAATGATAACTTCAGCTTTGCATTTTCTACTAATCGTCTCTATCAGTCAGGTTACTGAACTATATACTCCAATTTCACCCCACTTTAACTAAAACACCCTGATTATAACCAGCAGAAAAGTTTATTTCCCTTGCAAGTTGTAGACAAAATATCACAATGGACATCAAAAACTCTACATGAAAGAATCAACCAAAAGCCCAACCAACCAACTTTCGACATAAGTATACGTCGAACAAATACCTTGTTTTTGGAGAACTATATCCTGAGATAGAACGTTTTATGATGGCCATACATAAAACATATGATGGATCAGGTATGGTTACTACAATCAGATTATTTACTCAGGTATTATCAGATTGTCAACATACTGCATCAAGAAGTGGTAATAAAATATAAATGTATATAACGCAAGGGATTTCCCTTTCTATAAATTTGTTGACGAAACTTTATTGATAATGCAACTCACACCCTATAATTGGATATAAGTATACTAACTGATCACACGATTCCAACTATTAAACCAGATATAACATTAACGGATAAAAAGCACAGAATTACCTATTTTATGGATGTAGCGGCCCCTAATACACACAATCTGAGCATGACGTACTTGATTGTGTAATTACGCAAAGCTTGCAGTATAAATTCAGCAAATGAAACAGATGATCGAAGTGCCGGTTGCATTATCAAACACAGTAGTTATACGACTTATACCTACAACATTGTATATAAAATTTTAAAAATATTGGGCCTCCCACCCAATATAATATATATTAGTATACATATTGCCATCCAGAAGTTCTATTCAGAAAATTCCTGAATCTCCAGAAAAGTCGTCAGTAAACTTGTCCGTACGAATAAATTTTCAAATCAACAGCGTCTTACCATAAGCTTACTTCTTAGAAGCTGATAATGACAGGTAAAATTCCAGCACTTGCGCTAAAATTGAACTTTTAATGGGAAAAAGCAAAAATAATGTGATAATAAGAAAACTTGAGTTCGATCCCCGCCCGCTGACCACAGCAGTGACTAATTGTATGTAAATCGTTCATTGGGCTTGACCACCTACAACGATTGCCAATTATAAAAATATGGTACAAAAAATCTCATAAAATATCTCAGTAAAGTGTCAACATTGGCCTATAATGCTGTTGACATATTAATAATAATAGTTTTAAAACATAGACTGGCCTAACACATAGTCAATTCGACTTCGGGACAAACAGTCTACTATGAGTATTAATTATTTAAATACTTCCCTAAAAATACATAATATTGTACCAATTTAGCTCAGTGTCAGGCCGTTAACAAGCCATAACCCAAATTGATTGAGATATATCCGCTAAATTAATATAAATTATCTGTTAATTTGGTTTAAAATTTAAAAAAGAATTAAAGCTACTCAATCTCAAAAAAATAAATCAAAAGGATTAAAATTATCTTTTAAATTGTTTTTTTTTTTTTGCTCGCGTCTTATTTTTTATGTATATATACATAATATATCGAGCGTATTAAGAAGTTTAAAATCACACATATGCGCGAGTACATATAAACGAGATAAAACCAAATATGTAAGTTATTGTTGAAAAGTTGTGCCGACAAATTTTTGTATTTTTTTTTTAAATTTTATAATTAAATTAAATTAATCAATTAATTAATAACAATTTTTCATCGTTCAATTAAATAAAATAGCAACACCATATTGAACCAATAAGCGAATTTTTGACATTGAATAAATAAAATATTGTGTCTGGACCAAAATACACAACACATTTTTTTTTTTTACTTTTCCTTAACTCAATTAACACCTACTTTGAAAATAAATGATTCACTTGGGCACGATCGCGAACAGAACATCTCCTTTAATGTATGGTGATGTTCTCGTTTTTTTTTGTTGTTTTTATTTATTTTAAATTATTGTTACAAATTTTATTTTTATTACAAAAAATGTTTGCACTCGGTTGATATATAGATTGCACAAATTCAATTTTTGAAAATTGGAATCAATTTATCAATGTTTTTGTATTTATTGATATCGCGTTTTTTTATATAGTCGATCCTATACATATGATAAAGCGCTGGCCAACATTTATGCAAATGGGGACCAATTTGACTGAACCATCTGAATATGTTCATTTTTTTTCACTTTGTTAACGACACCAGTAATTTTCATTACCCATACTAAGTCACTAATCCGATATCATTAGTTTTGATCTTGTTCTTTATATTATTCTGGACAAATGGCGGCCGTCCTCTCAGAGGTTACTTTTACACTTTCTAATTAAAATAAAAGGATTTATACTGAAGACCAGAACTTTTGATTAAGGTATCATTCGTCATAATCAGGCCACTTTTATTCTTTACCATGTGCTTTACCATTAGGGTTTCATTATAATATCACAGAATGTGAACCCATCCGATTTAAAATCATTTTGAACTAAGAAATGGACTTCAGAGATTAGAAAGATTTCACTATTATATTACGTAAAAACTGTTCAATTATAAGATGTGTCGTGAAATCGTTGGTTACAGTTAACTACCGAAGATTTAGGGTATATAACTGTAAAACAAAACGGATAACAGTTTTTTTTTTAAATCAGTGTTTTACAGATCAGTGTTTTACAGAAATTTTATAAATATCGTACAGTTACAAATCATCTTATTTTGTCAGTTACTTTGACAGTGAAGAGTCAATATTATTGAATACGGCCCATCATAATCATAATTCATGGCACCAATTAGAAAACTTACAATATCCAGAAAATATATGATGGTCCTTCAAAATTGAAAATTTTTAAAACTTAGAAAATGCATGATGGTGTTTGCCCATCAACATTTAGAATTTAATAGTAAAAATCGATAATCTCTAAAATCCGGCCAATCCATGACAGTAAGCCTAACAAAATTGTATATTTTTGCCACACATCCAGAATGTTGATAATTAATACAGTACATTTTGGTTTGCCCATCCAATTGAATATGAAAAAATGTATGCCACAGATGAAAATTATCCAAAATTCAGAAAAAATATATGGAAATTCAGCAAAGTCGTGATGATAAGCCCATCAAAAAAGCAAATTAATCAACAAAAATTTGATAAATTTTAAAACCAGATGATATATAATAGTTAGCTTATCAAAATTGAGAATTTTTGCTACAAATCGAATATTTTCGATTTAAACCCTTAAAATTAACGCTGGTTAGCCCACCAAAACATTTTATGTAATAAATCTAAAATTTTGAAAACTCAAAAATACATGATGGTTTGCCCATCAAAATGAAGAATTTTGGTGCCACAAACCCAAAACTGCCAAAACCTATAAAATACGTAGTACATCAAAATTTAGAACACAATGGCTTAAATTGAAAATCTCTATAATTAAGCAAAGCCATGAAAGTTAAAGGCCATCAGAATTAAAAATTAAATGGCCAAAATTCATTTTAATAAAGTTACAGAAGGCATATCATAGTAAGTCTATTAAAATTGAATTTTTGCCAGAAATCATAAATTTCCAAAAACTCAGAAAAAATTGGAGAGGATTGTAAAATCAAATCGTAATCGAAAATTTCCTGAACCCTAAATATGTGATGGATATATTATATATAAATGTTTCATCAAAACTGAGAATTTAATGCCACAAATTAAAAATTATATAAATAGCCGGAAATTGTTCAGCTCAGAATAACACCATCAATTAGACCTGAAGTGATCAACTTTTTGATATTGGCTGTGTTTTTTTTTGGATATCGGAGAAATCGGTGAGATAAGAGATTATTTATCGGATATATCAAAAAAAAAAATTCCCCGATTTTTATCTAAATTGAAGTTTTATTTGTCACCTGATAGCTCAATATTAATCGGAGTCGCCATTTTAGAATTTACTAAAATATATAAAATACAATATACTGCTGTCAAACAATAATGCACAATTTTTCAAAGTAAAAAAATCGTATCCGAAAATTATCGGAGCTTAAAAAAAACGACACAGAGAGATATTTTTTGGGATATTAAAAAAAACGCATATCTGAAAATTTGACAGTAAATTTATCTCTTCGATTTCTCTGATATCAAAAAAAAATGTTGTCATCCATCGGTTCTTTTCAAACATATTTAACTCATTAAAAACAAAACTGACCTCCATTTATCTAGTGAGTTGTACATTTTGATGGTTAAACAGAACACCAATCAAATTTTTCCTTTATTTATTTTATTTTTCCTTTTACACCTAAACTCGATTTATTTGGCTCGATTTAGTAGTTTTAATTTTTACAAGTTAAATTAGCGATCGAATAATTTTTGTTTTGATTAATATTTAATGGGATCTGACAGTTCTCGAAATTGTATTGAAATTCGAAAGTTCAAAGAAAACTGTGCTCTTGCGCATTATTGATTCATTATTGAAGGTTTCAGCGACTAAAATATTGTTCTACATTGTGTCAGTAATTATACTGTATCCAAGAGTACTAAATTTATCAAGAATTTCAAAAGTGTTTAGAGTGTCAAAAGAGTGAACATTGGCAAGAATGTCAAGAGTTCCAAAGGAATCAAGAGTATCAAAAGGAATCAAGAGTATTACAAATATTTTCTTTAGATCATTTAGTTTCATAAAAACACCCAAACGGACTTGAAGAATTTTAAGGAGTATGATCATTACTTCCTTCATCTCTATCCGTAAGTAAATTGACAAACACCGGGGACCATTTAAACTAACGTGCAAAGCAACTTGTTAAACATTCCCCCATTATGAACTCATTTTACTCATTAAACTAAACAGTTGAATTCGTCCTTTATCTTAAATATCCTGGATCTATCTTTAAAGCTAAAGTTAATTTTAATCACAAGGTAATTTCTGGTTGGTTCAGCAAACTTAATAATACCGCGACAAGAGTTGCAAGCCTAAGTTTCCCTACCACTAAATTTTCTAAAAATCAGAAACATTAAACGAAAAAAGAAAATGTTATTATTATAAATGATGACGTCGATGTATTTAAACGTTAAGGTCCATTAATAATCCTGGATTTATCTGACCTCACCCTTTTTGAGAGTTATCTGATAGATAAAATAGATACCTGAAAGAGAATTATCTAATACAATGCATTTTATCTTACTCCAATTAAATGGGAGCAGATGTACTGCAAGGGTCAGCCTTGAAATATATATATATATATATATATATATATATATATATATATATATATATATATATATATATATATATATATATATATATATCAATGACATTATGCCAAAATCAATACCATTCCTTTAAGACTAGTTGACAAATCAATTAAATGAGGAAAGTCAAAATAGCATTCTTCTTATTTTTCATTAATGGGTGCTTTCAACTTGGGTTGCTGTGAATATTGATTTTAAGTGACTCTTTTGAAAATGATCAGTTTCACTTTTTTTAAACATTTCACAAGTGATATTTTCTCCGAAAATCCAATTATGTATCCACCCAATTTTAAATTTGAAGGGTCACCACAATAGTCAATAAATTACCAATAGTTTCTTCGTTTAGTTATTGACAGATACCGAAATATTTTAAACTTAGAATTTATTCAGAGACCCAAACACATACATTTCCGATAATTAATTGCAAACAAAGAATCAAGTCTATACTAAATGCCACCTTGGGCATTATTATGCAACTCGATGTATTTGAAATCACACACGAAGGTGTGTAAAAAAAACAAATGAGTCAGTTAGATGCCTATATCACTTTGAGTTTCGTTCGCGTTTTTATTTTCATTTATGAAAACTCACCAGGTCCGATTTACATAATTCTTAGTGTATATATTCTTATACCTTTATACATATATACGTATATGTCCACGTTTAATTAATTAAGAAAGAATTTTTAATTAATTATGCGCGAATTCTTAAGATTTGCTTTATATATAAAACCATCGTCATCTTGATATTCGTGTTATGATTGTTTTGGTGTGATAGTTAAACATTCTTTTGCAATGAAACTAAATCATTAGTCGAATAGTAAACCATACGAGGTATAGGCGATGATATTATTCGAATACAAGAATTATGTAATGGGGGTGTGGACCTCACATTATCGTCACTTTTATTGCAGTTGAATAAAAATTCTTTCATAAACCCTAGGTGGTCGGAGGGTATTTGATAGACTATTGATTCGTAGAATATATCTAAATGAGTATTAGATATATGATATTATTACAATTAAATGATATTATTATAATTAAACAACGTTTGATTCAAGGACCTTCCTAGTCTCCGATTTATCGATCACTCTTACCATTTCTGAATTGCATAGAGAAGCAATAAAAAAACACTAATAAAAAACCAGAAGTGCTAATGCGTTAACTGTATCAAAAAATTGCCTAAATCAAGATCACCAAAAAATATTTTTTGCAAAAAACCATGGATAATATCGATCAGTTGCAGATTGAAATTATATAGTAAAAAGTAAAGAAAATGAGGAAAACTTCACTTTTTTAAAGAAGTGCCGTGGAACCTTGCTGGGTTAGATGAAAAAGCTTTAATAAGATTGAAATAAGATTGAAATTTTTCTTAATTAAAGATTAATGAGACAAAAAAACGAAGGGGCACAAGATCTGTATATGGAAGCCATAGCTGAATAGCTTTTATATATGTCTGGTAACCAAAGCGATCCATATCTAAATAGTTATACCTGTCTGTTAATAAAATGCCGTCGTTGTTGCATACCACGGTTTGTCTTTAGAAGAGGATTGTGTTCGATCAATTAGTCCAACAGACGAACATATTTTATCAGAGTAATATTGCATAGAATTAAAAACTGTCTCTATGAAATTTTTTCAGTTTTGCCAACTGTGGAAGGAATGCAGGAACTCACTATATGGACTAGATTAACTTTTCGACAGAAACCACCACTTGACTTCTTTTGGTTACCTAAAACTCAAAAAATTGACTCAGAGTCAAAACCGAAGAAGTCTGATTGTTGCGACAGTAAGGACCAGCAATGGCGTGTAAAACCTAATTATTATTATTATCATAAGAGAAAACCTTGTCTATAAATCATCTTTAAAAAAATTGACTTACTCGATTTACGAACCAAGAAGAGAACGTATTTTTTTTTGCTCTGTTTTGTACATTATTGGCCACTGGCCAAATGACAAAAAATAAAATTCAAATTTAGATAATTTATTACCGAAATACTTCATTTGAACAAATTATTTTACATTATGTTTCTCAATTGAATTTACGTAATTGGAATTTCCATGCTTTGGAAGTTCAGTGAACTAATGTTGTGTTTCAAGGAAGTAACGCCACACGCTACATATACATAAGTATATGTAACTTTTATAATACTTGTATTATTTTATGGAACAAAACAAACAAAACCGCATGGTTTTTATTCTCTGAATAATATTTTTTGCATCTGCGTGGACGTTTTGTATTCAAAGCACAGTTATCTGTATTTTAAGACGCACTTTAACTTTCCAAAAAAGCTGGATTTACGAAGAAACTGAAATCGTTAATCACAAATGCTTGCAAACCTTATTTTACAAAATCTGATGTTGAAATCATTGAAAGTAGTCGAGGTAGCGATGAGTGAAAAAGATCACTTTTAGATGGATCCTAAAAAATATAGTACTCGTCTGGGTATAGTATCAAGAAGATAAGGATGTGAGTTTTTTGTCACAACGAACATGGAAGCTGAAGTAAATATAGATTTTAGTAAACAGATGCATACTTTATCAGCCGAGTAAGAACTATTAAGACGTTATTAATACTAAATTCGTCGTATGTTTACCATTCAAAAAGAGCTTAAAGCTTAAACCATTTTTAAAATGAGAGTGATTTCGAAGTCATCATCTGAGATTATTATTTTCTCACCATGGAATTAAAATTTTTACCGAAAAACCATCTTTCTCGACAAAGCTCATTTTGACTTCGGAGTAAATAAGCAAAATTGTCGCATTTGGGGCTCAGAAAGTTTACACGTAACCATAGAGAAGCCGAAGCATCCACAACGAGTATCAACCGTAACGGGGATGTCAAATGGCTACCACGCAGCTGCGATTTTACTTCATTAGACTTTTTTTTGTGGGGAGCCGTTAAGGATTAATGTTACGCTAACTATCCAGAGACTATCGAAGACAATCGAAATGGTCTAAAAAATTGGCTTGACAGATTGGGGTACTGTAAAGCCTGCCGTCGAAATCATTTGAATAAAATTTCAATAGCCACTTAATGTATACTCAATAAAACAAATCGCTTTGAAAAATATTCATTCGTCTTTGAATTCAAGCCAAATTAAATTGCAAACGTTAAATCGGTCACGCTTTATCTCCTCTGGATTGGAAGAGTTCCGCACTAACGTATCAACACCAGAAGAACGGCGTCTTTTAAGTTTTTTCAAAGCCAGTATTATTTTTCGTTGGCGGCGTCTTTGTAGTAGTCGTTACTCCTAAACTATCTGATCGGAACAATTTGAGTGACAGTGGTTATCGTTTTGGTTATAGGTTTACATCATCTGTTGCCAACTTATTGTCTAAGCAGCCAAATTTGTGATTGATGGTGTTCCATACATTACAGTTCTTGGACTGTTAGATTGCTTTAGATGATTTTGGTATTGGAACTTCTGGTCCTTTTCACATATTAACGGTAATCTGTCATTAATTATGCCAAAATGCTCAAAATAGAGAATTTTGGTAGTATTCAAAATTATTTCGTGAAACATTATTATATGTTGCATTGTAGTTGAGTTCCGTTTACTAATGCATAAATGACTATTATTTGTTCTTGAACTCCTCATCCGTTTTGAAACCCTTCTATAATTGAGTCAGTCTTGCTGCTGCAGTATTTTTTCATTCTCCTAGACTTATTTTTTGAAATTGGAAGTTGAATAAACCTCTTAACGCTCATTCACTAATCTTCTGAGTGTTTTTTATTTCTTGGCTATAAATATATAGTTAGAATTTTTGTATAGATGCCTCCAGATTCTCACTGTCGTTTTATTTAGACAAAAAAATTTTCCACATCTTTCGGTTTTTAGTTCATATAATGGCACCAAAATTATTTGTTTCTAAATTATTTCCAGTAAAATTATTTCCATACAAAAATCATGTAAATTCATCTTTCGTTTAACAAGGGTTTTTTTCGTCTCTGTGTACGCTTTACTTATGATATCATCATAAGTAAACCGTAATTAGCACCGTAAGCTTCCCAAAGCAACTTTCAGCACCAAATTTTTTTGTTGATATTTCTCAGCCTGATCTATTTAATCACCATATAAGAGAAGCAAAATAGAAATAAAATGGTAGAGCCCTAAGGATACCTTGCTTATTTTAATATACTTTACGGGTGTCATGTAGATCATACTGCAAACTCACTAATTTTATTGGCAAATGTTTTCCTATTGTGAAATTCATCCGAACAACCAATATTATTTAGTGTAGAGTATACAACGTTTCTATATGATAGTGTATGTTCATTCATTTGTATATATACATTATACGTGTCCGATATCAATTGGCTGAAATCATTGAGGCCATTATCGAAATTGTCATTGTCACTCAATGGCATAAATAAAAATACACAAATGTCGCGCGGCTCTTACACGATTCGGCGAAGAAAAAAATTCAATTTTCAACAGTTTGGTTTTATTCTTTTGTAACACATAAGCATTAAAAAAAGTTATTGATTGACAAAAATTGTCATAAAATGTCTGGCCAAAACGGAATTAGTGTAGACCTATTCGTATATACTAGAATTTAATGAATGAATACGAAGACGACAACGACGACGATGTGTTACATATCCCGTGACCACAATTACGCATCGGTTTTTTTTTTTGGATTATTTGTATTTGCGGGAGGTTTTGTGCATGATGCTTGTTGTTGGTTCTCGATGGCGGCATTATTGAAATAGTTCATTTTTATGGGTTCAGACTAAATAAACTACATTTTAGATTTTTAGATTTTTTAAAACAGACAATACTAAAATTATATAAACAAAGATTTTTTTTTAACAGTTATATATACTCTAAAAGTAAACTGGCCTCTTTCCGTAATTTTATTGTTTTTGTATTAATTTACTTACTATACGCGATATAATATTAGACGAGATGAAGATGGTTAAAAATCTATTATAAGATAAAAGTGTTTTCAATCATAAAAGTAGGGAAAAATTTAAGTGGGAAAATGAGGAATTTATAATTTTTCACGTAGACATGAGTGAATAATTTATTTTCTAATTTTAACTAAATTTTAAATGCTTTCATTTTTAAACTGCTGGATAGCTACAAATATTTAAAAATCAATCGAAAATTATAGACTAATTCACAGCTTGATCTGACAAATCAATTGTAATCTGAACTTTTAAATGAACAATTTTTGTCCATAAATTGAAAAATTCTGTTCCAAAATTGCAGAGGTCATTCGCACTGTAATGTATCTTGTATCTTCCCTACTAATTTTACCATGAAATATATTGAAGAACAATAATAAATACAAGATTGTTATGATACTAGTTAGTAGGTTTACTATAGGTTTTCTTACTAAAATAAAACTATTTTTTTAACTATAAACTCCTATGCAACGTGATCAGGAAGAAGTTGATGGAGGAAACGATAAATAGCATTCTTGAAACAAAATCGAGTGGAAAATGTTGCTCGAATTTAAATTTTTGGTGCCCTACTCCTAAATAAGATTTGTTACGAAGGTACTATATTCGTATTAGATTTTAAATATAAGAATTGCAAGAATCTGATTAAATTCAAACATGAATCATGTATACTGCTTAAAAACTCGATGTTTTTTTTTATATTGGTCCATAACTGAGGTCATCATCAGACTACCTTATATAGGATACTTTAAATGGCTATTTAGATTTTGATATAGACATTCATTAGGTTGCTAGATTGCACGCCAACATTTCAAAGTTAATTGGTTGTATTATCTACGTTCAGTTTTAAAATGTAATTTGGAAATGATATTACTTTTCAGTGACAGTAGTTTCTCACTATGTCCTGTCAAAGCTACTTTGGAAATTTAAAGAATTTTCTTATATTTTAAAGCACAAATATAAATTTTCTCGATAATGAAGCAACAATATTTCATAAAACTGCTCAACAGTCACGCGAAAAGAACAAAATAAGTTGGAAAACTATACTTGCAGTTAGCCGAATCGTGTATTGAACTTAGTTTGAATATGTCGAGGCCGAAAATGTAAATGTAAATGTGTACAGTGCAAGTCGAACGGAAACAGGAAAATTGAATACGATACTAACGTGTTCGTATTCAAATGAAGCCTTAGATATAACATAGATTTGTTTACAAGTTAGTGAACAAAGACGATAGCCTAGAGGTTCGCAATATTTCAAAACAATTATGACTCGCTCTATATGTCTTGGCTCTGGATAATTTTTATCAAACCAGTATCGGCTTGATAAAATCATGCAGGAATTTAAAATCATTCCAAGAATCATAAATGATGATTTCAATGTCAAAATCCAACTTATGGTTTAAAAAAAAAAAAAGCAAACAAGAGAAGAATTTTTCTTAAATAGTTTGTAGAAACAGGAGGCCTTTTTTAACATTAAAAATTGTCAGCCAAAGACATATTGGTGGATTCAGTAAAAAAAACTGGAATGATCGCAGTTTCCGCTTTTACTGCACATCATAACAAAAAATCTTTGGACATGGTGTTATAGACTGAATAACAAATTTAGAACATACAACAACAAACTTGATTATTAGTAACAACCAACAGAGCAGTGACACAAATGCATACAATCTATCATAAGCAAAGGATCAAATTACAAAATTGAAAAAATGCATCGCTATACGACCAGTGATACAACTGAGACTCGACAATAATATATATAATTCCTGTGTAATTGAGAAAAGACCACTAGTATATTTAATTTTGCAATAAAAGTCAAATTAATTATTCCTCATCACCTAACTTTCCTTCTTTTTAAAGTGTCTCTGCATCACTTTTAAAGTGTTAGTGAACAGTGTTATTATAATATGTTATTATTAAAAAAATCTTAGCATTTTGAATTCGATAGCAGTTCTGTTCACTATAACTGCAAATCTTAATTTATGCAACCATTTTTAAATTCCTCGTTGCAGTTACAATATTTATTTTGAGATTCTGGAGAAACTTACTAAATATGCAAATTGTCTTCAGAATATTATGCCAAAAGGTTAAATTATAAACTTTTATCACTAGCAGACACTCAAACCTTATACAATTTTTCGCCTATATACCAATTTTCTAGGTAAGCAAACAATTTTAAACCAATCACTCTAGTAAATAGTTTTTGAACCAGAACTGGATTTTAAGAAGACGATTAAAGTTCAGCAACAGATTGTCCTAATCTACCAAAAATAACAACAACAAATGTTGAACTTTTCTGTTCCAAGATGATTGATTTATTTAAGAAACTAAAATCAGCGCTCACATTTAATGAAACAAATTGTGTCGCTTACTGCGTGTGAAAAATCCTATTCCAACATGTGTTTCTTGGTTAAATTCGTTTGCATAGTTCTTAAATATTTTCTTTAAATTAGCTTGTGCCTCTTTACTATAGATTTATTTTGCACCAGGTTACCATGCAATATTTGATCCCATAGTACTGATCCCATAGCTGCTGAGTGTAATCGTTGATAATGACTGATTCAATCAAAAATGAAACGGAAACTAATATTTAAAATTAATAATTGTCATATGCACCCACATTAACAATAGGAGGTTGTCGAATGAATACAGACCTACATAAAAAATATGTACGTCATTCTATAATAGATCAATGGTGTTAACGACATGCCATCGATTAACCGAAAAAAAAAATGTTTGTTCCGCCAAACAGAAGCTATGTACACTATACATAAATTGTATGTATATTGAAGCGCATGTTTACATATACGAAACCAATATTATATACAAAAAATCTTATGTTGAAATTGAATAAAGGATTTAACTCGAACATATTTTCATAAAACAAAAAAAAAAAATCAAACACAAAAATGTGATACACACTAAATTCTTATTTATTTATTAACATCCACTTGGCTTACTATCTCGTAATCGTATCTAACACATCATGTTGCTATATTAGATAGTTTTCTTGCCTTCTGTCTATAAATACAAATCTTAATTTTAATTTTTTTTTGTGTTCGTTTTTCTAATGTTTATGTTACAGCAGACTCTCACATTTCGATGTATTACCCGAAATGTTATATAAAAAATCCTAAATCTCGATGTGAAAATATTCTCCTAACCAACTTGTTGATGATCCATCGATACTCGTCTACAACAAGTCAATATATTATACGAATTTTCATTTTTACTATATACATAGTTATTGCCCACAATCACATGCGGATAAATCTTCAAAAAATTCGTTTTGTAAATGTTTACACGAGCAGTTCAATATCTCTATAATCTTTAGAAAATAATTTCAATCTTGATTTAATTTTTAATTTAATTAAGACAAAGAAAAATAAATAAAATTTTCACTTCATCGAATTTGTTATATAGGCGCACGCGATTTATTTTTGCGTTACAACAACAACAAAAAATGTACGCAAGTCAGTGGATATTCGAAATATCAGTTGGGAGTTTTTTTGTTTTGTTTCTGGTTTACTATTTCTTGAAAGCGGTTTGGAAAATTAGGTGGGTTTTTATGTGTATATGGTCGGTTTGTTCGACTCGCGAATGATTCATGTTTTCCGTGAGACTACGTGAAATGGAATTTGGTTTTATTTTTTGTGAGACTGCTGTGCTTTTTAATTAAAAATAGTTTTTTAATGTGAGCGTGGAACTGAATAAACTATATTCGATAATGTGGGTGGAAGAATTTATTTATGTAAATATTGGCAAGATGATTTGTGGAATGCGTTGATTTATAGCCGGCAATATTTATAGAATGTCTGGTGTGGTGCGTCTAGTAATATTATTACTTTTTAAGAAATTTGTATTTCTTTGCGATCTATTAATTTCTCTATATAGGTGTACTGTACTTATTTAGCTTACTCGCTGATATAATTTTAAGTTTAATTTTTTCATTGGATTTGTAGCGACCATCGCTACACACACAATCAAAATTATTCAGATATTTCGTGCAATTCCATATAATTCGCTAACGCTACATGTACACTGTACATAAATATATATAGAGCGTAAAAGTAGCTATTACACATAGCACTCGATCGCCATGGCCTGATGAGATGACAAATAATTTTTAACAAAATTATTTACGACTCCTGATCAGATCGAAACTGAGCTTTGCTTTGCACAACATTCAAATTCTGAATAATTAAAATAACGACACGTCACCGCCGTCATTATAGATTTATGAACTGTAAATGGTTTAAAAATTACTGGTGGTTACTATTTTTATATTATTCAATTTGATTCGATCTGCTAAGTTCAACTGTCGAACATCGATACCTATATCTATAAAATATACTCGAACCTCATAAGAAAACGTTATTTTAATATTACAACCATCTACAAAACTTTACTTTTTGGTGTCGAAACCCGGTACATCAGGAATTAGCACCGAATTTTTAACAAGCAACGCAATTTTATATGCTATTCATACGGCGATTCAACCATAAAATAGTAGAATTGATGTTTAATGCAACAAGCTCCAATGGGGTTGACTGCTAGATCGTTGACTAATTTTGGTACTAATTATGCCGTTGTTTATACCGCACCGAAAGAGATTCACAGAGTACTTTCTTTACAGATGGATCTAGGAAGGCCAGCAACCATTTGGACCTTCGGAAACCGCCAAATGTTGGGTGTTATATTTTTATTTTAACTTGTATCTAAACAGAAACGGGACAAATGGTTGGGACATAGTAAAACAACAAAATAGGTAATATGATGATGGTTATGGATGAAAACCGACCTCCTACGATTTGGGCAGTTGGACGAGTTGAAGATGTTTATCCTGATAACAACGGACTGATGCGAAATATTAACACCTCTTCTTTTAAAAGTTTGATATACGTTTTACTGTATACAAACTGACATCATATATTTCCCGATCAACAGATTATTTTTGACTATTCCTTTATAATTAATACATTGTACGTTTGATTTGGTAAATAAAGAATAGATATTTTTATGAGACAAGAATATGTTAGTCACTCTGAGGCTGTCTACTACCGTCGTCGTGCAATACATAGAGATGGAATAATGTGACTTGAGCATTTTGATAAACATTTGAAGGTCAGACCCACTGAGTAATCTAAAAACGTCCTTAATATTGTCATGTGGCAACGCTTTAATGACCGATTTATATATGGATGATTTAATGTCAAGACTTAGAAGCATCATCTTAAATTTAATTTATTTGCTTTAACTGGGCGGATATATTTATTACTGGAGGATATATTCCTGACGGAAGCAGATTTCAGCTTCGATTGTTTCCCTTTTAAGATTTTCTTGTCAGCCACTGTAAAGTTAACCAAAAGCATGTTCTTTAAAGCTGCACGTATATTCGATCCCATGGGCTGGCTGTCACCGCAGTCATAATAACCAAAAAGGCACTGTTTCAAAATCTTTGGCTGCCTAACCTAGACTGGGATGATTCCCTCTAGGCATATATTAACAAAAGGTTGATAAACATCCGAAGCCAGTTAAAACTATTAAAAGAACTAAGAATGTTCATATGGCAAATCTCAGCATCACACTGCTTTATTATGAATTCGCAGAGGCTTCCACCACCGGCTACACCGCTGTACTTTATGCCCTAACCGTAAGCTTAACAGGAGAAGTATGGGTAAATATAGTTACCGCAAAAACCTATAAAATACACATCAACTTGAGCAAGACTCGAGTTATATGCGGCATTGTTAGTCATCCGAATGCTCACAGTGGTAACAAAGGCGTCGAAACCCGCAGTACAACTAAAGATTTCGTTCTGGGCTGCTCAACTATCGTTTTATCTTGGTTAATCACCCACCCGGGAAAGGATATATTTTTATACCTAATCGCGTGACAGAAATTATAAACTTTTCGAATGTGCACTTACGTCCTATCCAAGCAATATCCTGAAGATTGTGCTTCTAATAGTATTTTACCACAAAAACTGCTTGACAACAAACTATAGTGACAAAGGCCGCATTGGCTGCTATCTGTAACCGATTCAATGTTCAAACTTACCAAGAGGTGAATCAATAGCATTTCCCAGTTACGCTTCGCAAAAGTCAGTAAATCCAAAAGAAATAAATTCCATATAAATGGAATATTGCAGACGTTTACTAGCGCAAACAAAGCAGTTCGAATAATTTGTTGGATGAAACAGTAAACGGATAACATGGAGCATTATTCCCACTACGTGTGGTCTAGTATGGTCTACTCTGGCCCATATGCAGTAAAGTTCAGCAATCTAAGGAAAACGGCGACATACAAATGAAAATGACAAGTGACAATGTAACTAATTTTGTAGGTACTGTCAATGAATCAAAGCACTTTCGAGAACTTCTAGCAAGAGAAAAACATCAAATCATCAATTGGGCAACTTAATCAAAAATATAATGGCATTTCACACCACCATTCTCATCACATTTAATCGACTCTGTGAATCAGCAATCAGAGCAATAAAAATTTTATTTAGGTCGCGTAGCTGGTTCAACCATTTTAAGATACGAAGAACTAAAAACCTGACTCGTCTAAATAAAAAAAAATCAATAGCATTATAAACCAGATTTGATCCTTGTAGATGTGATCATTGTAGGTCAGCCTCACGAACGATTTTACACACAATTAGTCACGGTGGTGTGGTCAGCGGCGGGGAGCGATCTTACGACCGCGGTGTATTAAAGCCGACACCTTACCCATCACTATACGACCAGTGACAACTCAAAGGTTAACTTAAGTCCCGTCCACTGTTTGCGTCTTTAGAGGGGCATATAGAAGCGCCCACTCGATCACATTTTATCATATGGCAATCGATCACTGCAATACCCGAGCCAGACATAACACATTTAAAGGTTAATCGGATATCTCGCTGGCAGATGATACAGCAATTGTTCCAGTATTTTGCAAAAAGATACATTTTTAGTACATACCAATTTTATAAAATAACTTAGCTTAACGTAACAAGTTGTACAATTTTATATTTTTTGGATTGACCACCTGACAAAGCGAATCTAAATAAAAGCTGAGATTTAAAAATTAAGTTACCAAAGAAGCTTAAATTATAATGTGAAGGGCAATGCAGTTACTTTTAATTGATTTGATTTCTGTCATATTTGAAGCAATGTAAGTATTTGATATGTGTTTTCTATAATTTTTAGGACTTTTATTTTGTGTACACGCTTTTGCATTGTGTTTGAGTAGCACATTTTATAATTTAAATATGATTACGATAAGATTTAATTATTACAATAAATATATGGACGAGCGTCCCCGTGGAAGTACGATGAACTAAGCCTACTGTGAAAGAGTTTAAAATCACGGTGATTTGATAGGTTTATATTTCTAGCCTTATTATACTGGCTATTTAGTTTGCTATATACTATAACATTTTTCGAGTTCAAGACAATAAAAACCTAAAAATCAACCTGCATATAACATATAGCTCATCGTTATCTGTAAAAATTATTTTAAAACATATTTGAGTTGCGAATAAAACAAGCTGATGCGTTATTTCTCGAAGTTTTAACCAGCATCACCATTCACCACAGTATACACCAAAGTATCTACATTTAACAGACTCTATAATATACATCTAAGTGTACCGTTTTGAAATTTAAGAAAATAAGTCAAAAACTAAAATAATTTCCTCATCCTATGAGATAGATGGATATAATTTTATGTATGTGTGTGTAATTATGAGAATGACAAAGCCATGACAACGGTGACGACCACGACTGTAATATAAATTTTAAGAAAAATTTTTCTTTTATTTTCCCATTTCATTTTTCATTTATTTTGTTTTAGAAAATAATTAAAATTAGAATTTTGATGAGTTAATTTTAGAAAATTTAGTCATGGACTTAATTTTAATGTGACGTGACTTTTTGATTTTCTGTTGTTGCTGCGCGCTTCTCAGCTTCTATGTATTTTATGTTGTTTATTTAATGTCTGTGTTTAGAATTTTCCTTATATACATTTCGATATTGGTGTTGTTGTAACTTTTCGAAATAATATAATTTGAAATTTTTTTTTCTTTTTATTTTGTGTATGTGTAAATTTTCAACGATGACGATTGATAGTTTTCTTATATATAATTTTTGTAATTTTCTACTTATAGGAAAATTCTTAAAGATGATTAATTAAAGTGACTAATCTTGTAAAAAAAAACAAAAATAATTCTAAGTATGCAAAGTGACTTGCAAAGTGTAAATATATATTTAAAGTAAAGTGAAATGAGTTGGTTATTGCATTTTAATTATTCAAGAAATGCAAAAGTGGACCTGCCATTTGAAGGTTAAAATGAAACCTACCTAGAAATGAGGCTTTCAACCATTATGCAATAAATTTGCCATTTGGCAGTTTGATACATATATGCTCTTTTGATTTTATGTTTAGTATAGTCTTGCAGCGTTCGAATTCAACGAAACAAATTGAGAAGAAAGGTTTCCTCTCAGCCAGTGGATTAAATTACTATAATCAAGTACATCGATAGGTACAATATTACCTATCGAGTTTACTACCAACCAAAACTATTGTGAATGAATTAGCCTCAAAACGGTTTCATTTAACTTTACTATGTAAATCGAGGAAACTTCCTGCATCAATTAGAAACCAAATAGAATACCAAATAAAGTTTACAACATTCCATGCGGGAGAGCTGACATCAAACCACAACACAACATTTCACTATTTCTTTGATCATTCTCAAAACAGTTAGTTATATCCGGTATGATCAGTCGATATGTGCAATCAATACGATTGCATTTAAGTGATCAAATAGTTTTTATTATTTAGCAGGAAAAAAAAACCAAACAGTAAATGAGATCGTGAACACGCATGTTTAAGATTTATCGATTGGAAATCTTTCATCGTCACCTTTTTTCACTATACTGGTTTACTGAACACTTTAAAAACTTCATGCTGCTCGCTTTGAAGTTCATTTTTTTTATTGTTTATTTATTTTTATTTAAGAAAACATACTTTTATGTTTAACAATATTATGTGTGCTATAGCATAATATATCAATAGTTATCGCGCACGCGTAACGAATATTTATCGTACAACATAAATAAATACAATCGAATATAAATAACATAATTGTATACACATATACCTTGTATAACGTAGTCTGCTAACGATCTACTTCATTTTTGTTATAATGGGCTTACGATTTGATTTGGTTAGCTGTGGCTAAATAACTAAATTTATTTTACGTTAAGGTACTATGTGAATTGTTTTAACTGATTTTGACACAGATTTCCCCTGGTTTCTGGCGTCTTTCTTTTAAACTGGCTTACTAACATCGAATTAAAGTTCAATGTAGTTCCATAAAATCTTTTTATCTTTCCATTCAGCTTTTTGTTGGAAAGGACAAATAGCTGTTTCTGTTATTGATAATACGAATAGCATGTTTGATTCCAGGTTTTTATTTTGCTCGTTGGCGTATTGGAAAACATTAAAATTATCGATATCGTCCCGTTGGTTAGGGTCTTTAACACAATTTGTATCACTGAATGTACAAAGTGTAACAAAGCGCAGTTTTGTGAGGTTTTTGTTTCTAAGCTACAAATACATAACGCAACTCAAGAATCTTGTCGCAAATCTTAGTATTCGTTTAAAAATCGTAGGTCTAAAAGCACTATCTCTCTTGTTATTAGGACGTTGGAACTCCGTCATCTAATTCAAAGTGACCTCAAAGCACCATATGCAGGTAATCCGACGGCTTGTATAATCGGCATGAAACACGTGTTACTTTAGTTTTTTAATACATCAACTATTATTGATAGATCGCCATTAATGATAATTGTAAAGTTTTCGATTAATTATGTCGGGCGTCATAACATAATTAAATAATTTATTACTTAAGTGCGTATCGTTCGATATACCCATAATATAATACACTAAACTAAGTAATTCTAGGTTCCATATGTTCTTTATATAGTTAATCGGCGCGCAAAATATATTATTATTAATTGCGTAAGTAATTAAAGGTTTATAACTAATTTGTAATTATTAATCCAAAACTATAATAATTACGATAGATGCCCATGAAATATAAATGATTGAAAATTAAAAGAAAAAACATAAAATTAAGATAAAAACGGTTTCTTGGCTAAAATCTACTGAAGCATAAAATAAATTTTAAATCATAACAGATATAATATTTAAATTTACTAAAAACTATTTTTCATAACAAGAAAGCTAATTAAAAAAAATCTATTTACAGTCGATTCATCTTTATTCGGTAATTTAAAAATTAAATTGGGTTCTGATCGAGTTACTTGGAAACATATATACCCTGCAGTCGATACTGTTGATCATAATTTATTACTTTTAAAGCTATAAGTTTAAGCTATAAGTTTTAACCATTATGTTTTGGAACTGTGCGCACTCAAATCATCAGCATAATTTGTTAGAAACAGTTATAACAGCAAGTAGCCATATACGAAAAGTTGGGTTTTTAGTTGAAGTTGTATTTTGTATGGAGCAAAATATTATATTCGCAACGATAGTCCACCTTATTCCTATTCTAATAACTTTAAAACCAGATTCAGAAATTGTCAATGGTTTTACGGACGACAGAACTCGATATAATCAAAATCGTAATATAGGAGCATTTCTTCTTTCAAACGCTTGCGCGACTATTTTTAATAGTTTCTTTCTAAAATATTGTCAATTAATGGAGAATAAATGTAAACCTGGTCATTTTTCAACTATAGTGATAAGGCCGACGCGTTAAAGTACGGAATATTAAAATAAAGAAACATTTAACGAATATTTTCTAAAAAATGTACGTAAACTGTGGCCATCAAATTAAAAAGACAGTCAACTTAATAGCTCATCAAAACTGTAAATGGATACCACAAATCAGAAATTCTCAAAATTGAGCAAATACATGATGGTATCCTTCAATCTGGGAAATGTACACCACATGCGAAAATTTCCAAAGCTCAGAAAATACACGATGGTCAAGTGACCAAAAATGTAAATTTTATGTATCACATCGTAAATTTAACGTAAGTCCGTAAAATATATGATAGTTAAGCTCATCAAAACTGTGAAATTAATTCGAAAAATCGTAATATTTTTACAACCAGAAAAACTTACAATGGTTAGACTATCATTGAAATCTAAAGCTCAAATCTGTAAATTGTATGCCACAAATCGAAAATTTCCAAAATCCAGAAAATACATGATGGTTACCTCCACTATGAAGCTTGTAGCCTTGTAACACATATAAATAAAATGGAATAAAAATTTAAAAACTTAGTCGGAGCGGCCACCTGTCATAATATGTATATCCATATTGAAAAAAGAGATGAAATTAGTACCATATTATGTCAAATACCCATTAAATATATTATTTACCGTAATAAATATGTTCACTCTATATATTATGAAGATCTCGAAGACACACGTATACCAAAACAGCAAGGCGGCAAAATTAGTGCAGTCGCATACAAACAATACATAATTTATTGGTCAAATTGTGTAGGCGGTATCTCTTTTCTTATTTTGACATATGATAAATTTATAGCCATCTGTCGCTTCTTATTCGTTTACGTTACAATTTCTAAATGATTCTCTCGTTATCTTCCATTTCCTTGTATATTTACTTTGGTGTAGTACTCGACATCATTGTACTATAAAATGTGTGTGTGTGCGCTTCTTAATGCATTTTATTTTGCTTAAAAATAATATAATTTCAATTTTGTTTATCTTGTCGGACAGAGATAATACCATTCGTATCAAGACATTATCCTGAGAAAAGTTGTAGAATTGGTAAACGACTTCTTAATTTAAAAATAACACAAATTGGAGAAATCGTTTTTTTTTATAATTTAACGAAGGTAAAGTAGTTTGGTCGATTTTTGGACATATGTATTTTGGTAGAATTGAATAGACAGTTAGGTGAACGTGACTTTTTTTTAGGTTAGGTATATATTATCTGGTTCAAATTACAAGGATATGCGCATTGTAACAATATAATCTAAATTTATTTTAAGTCACGTATCGGTTATGATATTTAAAAAGATTAAAGTATTTAGATTAAATCGATTTGTTGTTGTTTTAGGATATTTCATGACATTAACAATTCGATTACTACCTATACTAAAGAGAGTTCACGGGTGGTCAATTTGCTATAGTAAGGCCTTTTGACATGTCTGTCATTGATTCGTACAAAAAATATTTCAACGTTAAAAAGATAGAGTAGTCGTTTTCAATCGGTTTTGCAAATTTCACAATGTTGTTTTTGACAAGTTATTTTCCCAAACCAGTACACGGATGTCACATTTTCTTAGAATTTTATTTTGAAATATATTTTTTCTGTTAGATTGCAACAATATTTCTCTGCTTGGTACATCCTCTTTGGTGAATGCTGTAAGTTCAAACAGGCTTCAATATCTCCCAAAATGTCTATCTTATGTTAATACAATTTTTCTGGTTTTGACCTGAGTCAAAGTACTTGGCAGTTCAATCAAAAAATACCACCTTAATTTTACCACGAATTGTGGTATAAAATTGATAATGGTAAATATCTTGCTTAGGGGGTATGGAACTAATTTATTTGACGGAATATTCGTATATTTTTAATAAGTGTCTATCCATTTTGAACGATTAATGTCCATTAATTGTTCAGCAGACCAAACAACAAACATTTATATTACCACTGCCCGCATCAATATCAGAGTCTGATCAAAAGCAGGTCTGGACAAAATGTAAGTGTACATACTACAAAGCTTCAGAGCACTGGCATCAAACAACGTTTCCAGCTATTTTCTATGAAAATTGTAGGTATGAGGTTTGGCCTCAATAGTAAAGGTGGCTATTGTAGAGCAATTAAACCACTACCACAGTTTTATTCCAAAAATTAATGAGGCATAGAATCAATAATTCTCTAAAGCTTCATCTCTCTCTACACTTAATTATCGTTCCGATTCGGCAAACAAATAGGTTCACCACGGGCACCCAACGCTTTACTGATTAGCGACATAAAGCAGCTTTACAATATCACGATGCATTGTTACAGTGTTCCTTTTTATATCAGTGCATGATATTGATTAGTCACAAACAGATATAACCTTTTTGTATATTATATTTCTGTGTGGTTTTAACTAAAGAGTGCGATAGGGTTTCAGACGATTTCTCGAACAATATTGTTACTAATACTAAATTATTTCGGAAGATGATTTCTAAATGGGTTTCTCCTCAAAAATCAAAATTTACGTCTTAGTAACTATTAAATGAAAGCGTGCCTAGAAACAAGATGACTCTGTTCCAGACAATAAGGTGTGAATTGTATAATTAACCTAAACAACATAAAAACGTAAAAAATAAATTCAAGTTTTGTGTACACATATGGCAAAAAGTTTATGCACCTTGCAATCTAACATTTTATACTTAGGTAAACGAAAATATTGTATCTGTATGTATATTTAAGAAGGATGTTTGACTTTGAATTATGTGTCTTAAATAAAACGAAACAATTATTTTTAGGGAGATAATTGTTTTTATTTTTGGCACATTGTGTTAGTATAGCTGCAAGCTGGTAACCTGCACTCAATGTAGATATTTGTATACGTTAAGTTATGTTTACGGAAATGTTTTAATATTTTCCATGTGTGTACAGCGAAGGAACATAAAAACCAAACAACCAAATAATTATAAGTTTTCTTGCATTTTAATTGCATTTTATATTATGTTCTGCAAATAAGCTAACAAATAAATTTTAAAAAAAATACTCGCACATGCACTATTATTGCGTATATATGTAGATAAGACAAACAATACCGACCAACCAAAATTATTTTTATTTTCTTATGTAAAAAAAAAAGCAGTTGATCAAACAATCAAGATTAAGAATTTTTTTTAAATTTATATATTCGAATTTTTCTTAATTAGATTCTTTTAATACAACATACAGTTCCTGGACACATATTGATTAATATTTTGCATAATTTGTGGTGAACCTATAGCCTATAGACCTTCTACACCGTGATCAGTAGATTTTTTTGACATATTTTCATTTTAAAGTAACTGTCACTTGTTCGTCAATGATATGACTTTAGAATTTTAGGAAGTTGTCACTTTGATTGTTAAAAACCCATTCTCTTTACACAAACTTTTTGCATTGAACCCAATAAACTTTTATTAAATCCTTACGCTTTACTTTATGGGCAAACAATTTATATAGATATAAGGCCCTAATCATTTCTCAGTCCATGTTTTAAATCCTTTAAAGTCGTTCGATTGGACGTGCTAATTAAACATCATTTTTCACCATTGCACATCAACGACAAATACAAGTGGCAATAATCATTCGATAACAAATGAAAAATTCTAAAGCAAACCTGCTTAATTTACATATACCACTTGTTCAATTTTATTTTTTCAACCTTATTGTTTGAATACTTTTCTACCTTTTCTTTTAAGAGTTTCAGTGGTTTTATTTGATCCCAGTTGTGTGTTATATATTTTTTAAACATTCACATTTATGCAAATAAAAAGCCCATCGTAAATAGGAGTGAAAATCACTCCTGGAATCTATGCTTTCGATTTATAATTTTTTTGAAGGTTTGTCTTTTTAATTTTATTTTAATGTTTGCTGAATTAAATTTTTTTAAGTTTTAAATAGAGTTAATCCAAAATTAACCTGGATTCCAATCTATAAAGCTAGCATCCTTCTCATGTTTTTCTATAATCAAACTTCTGTTAAAATATGATTCTTGCCCCTCTAGAAATAGTTTATGCTATTCCTGTGTCACCTTTAATGCTTACACATTTTCAGTTCAGCCGTTAAAATTACCAGTTCTGCAAAATTATGAAGATAATTTTGTGGTAAGTCACTAATTTCAAAAACTTTTGAACACTATAAGCTAATTCATCAGAGCTTTCAAACTTCGGGCAAGGCGCATGAGGAAATTATATTTGAATTTTTGGTTTATTAACTTTCTTGATTTTATTTGTTAAAATGGTTGCCATTTTGAAGTTGTGGTGCCAATAAGGATATTATACGTTGTAGTGGCTTTTGTCATTAAACATTCCATTATAAATGTGTTTGAAAAAATCATTATATGTAATTTATTTTTAAATGCGACAATATGAAGAAAATTATCGGAATTTACAGTTTTATGTAAATCTATTGAAGACAGTGTAAATAATTTTAAATGTGTGCAATAAGAGAACAATCTGGATGTTTAGTGACGTTAAGTATTCTAGTCATATTCCTATGCGAATACTAAAAACATATTGAATGCCACAAACTAAATTTGTGCAAACACAGACTGATGCTTATCAGTCTGTGTTAGATAATTTGAATAGTTCTAAAATCCACGGAAAATAAACAACTTGAGTATTTGAGTGGTTTTCTAATAATGTTAATGTTAATTCAAAAATTTTGTTAATATTTTAGCTTCTGAAACCGTTTCAAGCAATAATTTGCATTTACAGAAAAATTAAGGTTGCAATTATAGGAATACAATTATGTTTATCTTTTATATTACACTGATAAAATCTGATGAGGTGGCATTTGATTTGATAGACTTCAAAATTATTTTTTGATCTGTTTCTACAACACATTATTTTTCCATTATTCTTATAAATTTATGAAAAATAAATTTCCCTTCTGTCACTTTCTAATAGATATAAATTAACGGTTTTAATATATATTGATGCTGTTTAAGGAACATTTGTTCACCGTGATTGATCATGATGATCTTTTTGCATAATTGAGGTAAGTGAATTCGGCGTTTGAAATAAGGATGTTGTAAAAATAGTATTTTATGTCAAATTTTAAAGAAGTTGAAAACACTTAATTGTACAAAAGTTAATTTCTAGCTTTTCATGTTCAATTTATGTAGTTTCTTTCTGTTTAATGAATTATAATATATAATTATTATTTGCTTAGTAAAAAATGAATACCAAAAATACAACAAAAAACTCCTGTCTAAATTATATACACGAGTAAAATTCTCAGTGAAATTTTTCAGTTTTCTACTTTATTGCGGCACAAATCAAAGTCTCAAATCAATTCAGTTGAATCAGTTAATTCAGCTAATTTTTTGATTCCGGTAATCGAATGTGCTTAATCTAGGTATTCTAAAGAGAGAAAAATTTAAAATATAAAAATATACAATGTAACTAACTATTGGTCTCAATAAAACATCAATAAACCAAGAATCCGAATTATTGGTTTCTCACGCCATAGAATACTTTTCATCGTAGTTTTTAGAAAGAAAATGTATGTAAAGATTCAACGATCCCTGTATTTTAAAGTTATTATCTACAATATTTGAATCATGTAATCAAAGAAATTGCTGTATTGGGATGACCACCGCTTCGTGTTTAACGCGAATAGTTTGATTTTGCAGCAAGAAAAGACTCCTCATCAAACCAATCAGTGTTCAAGGAAAAAACACTCCGTAGCGAGCTTTTATATCAACACGAAAATATTGTTTATATTTTCTTGTTTCATATTTTTAACAATCTCTTTTTTAAAGATAAGGATTTTCAGCCAAGCGACCTAACATTTGTTCAGTCGTCTTCTACGACAAACCAAGAAATATGAGGACATCATGCTTGTTTATAAGTCCTTGAGCACAGAGGCAATCTTAACGACTTGAGTTACTATACACGTTTTTAAAATGCTCAAATACGGTATATTAATATTCGGAATATATACGAGAACTTGGCTGTAGGGCGCCAATTTCCGATAACACCTTCTTAATAAGTTCGTATATTCATTTCTTAGAATACAATCTTTAATATTCCGTATAATTCGAACAAAAGTTTATATTAGAATGACACATAACAATACACAAAATATAGGAAATAATAAATTCAAATTACCGGAAAGGATAATATTTTCTCCTTTTTTTAGTTAAAAAATAATTTATTTGTTTGTTGTAATATATCTTGGATACATTTTTCTTTTATAATTGACAGTAAAAATAGTTCTAAACATAAGATCTATTAGAAATTTACCGACATTGAAAAAAGGTAAAACGAATACCAACTTATAATAATTCATAAATTATAAATTTTGTCTTAAGACTAGCATATATACTAACTAGCTATATATGAGTGTAGCTATATATGATAAAGGATACAAATTTAAAATTTTGTACCTGTGTGTGTGAACGTAAAGAAGGTCCACAAATAAGTTTTGTGTGTTATGTTTTTTCATTTTTTTTTTTTTTGTTTTTTTAAGAAGTTGAACAGAAAAAAATTCTCACCTCAATCAATTATAAATTCCTTAATTTTTTGTTGTCTTCGTTCATTTCTTGGTGGTAGGTTTTGATTTCAATATTTATTATTTTTGTTTAGTTTAAGTTTATTTTTGTTGTTTGGTAATTTTCTTATTATTTCTTTCAACACAATATTTGTTTTTTGTTTGGTTTTGGTTTAGGTCATCGTCATAATGATAAAAATATAATGATCTTCCAACCAATTTGATTTGCTTCGCTTTTGTTGTTGTTGTTGTTGTCGTCGTCGTTTACTCGGTGTCGGGTTGTGTGGATTGGGATGATGATAATTATGTTGGTGGGTTACATCTTATAAGCGTTAAAAATAACCTTATTAAAATGTGATAAATAGTCGTTCTTCGGTCGCCTTGTCTTTTAAAGTTTTACTTTTTTTTTGTTGATCTTCTTTTCATTTTCTTTATCTTATTTTATTTGTTGTGTTTATGTCTAAATTAAATTGATCATTACATTTGGTTGGGTGTATGCATATGCGGTTGGTATATATGAGAACATTTTGGTTGGATCTATTAATATTCTGATTAATTAGATGTTTATTTTTGTGATTTTCGGGTTTCGTCTAATTTGTTGTGAGAGAACTAGAAAATATTACAGAAACATCGAAGATTATTATTGACTGTGAGATTTGTTTATTTATTTTGTTTTCGGATTAGTAATCGAATGTTTCGAAGTACTGTTGGTGGGATTTACAATGTTGAAAACTATATAACAGGTGATTGTTGTTATGTATCGTATCAACACAAGATTTAGGCTGCTGTGTGAGTTTACAAATCGTGCAAATCTTATGATAGAATATATACGCTAATTTTTTGTGATATTAATTAACTTTATATATGTCCACCTCTTGCGTTTCGTTTAACTATTTAAAACAAACCTTATCGGATTTGGCACCAGATTTAACACAGTGGTCAACTGCTTTTGCTATTGTTACATAGATGTCTCTAGATACAACCAATATACATCTTAAAACTGTTACCCATCTAAGTTTGTCGCTGCAGGTATAGGACCCAAAGGACTTTATAATTTAGGGTCCATACCGAGGCTGGTTGTAGTTGTGGAGTTGAATCTTTCTTCCATTGTGGTTTGTGAAGCTAAATCAGTTAATTACTTTGCTTCAAATCGATTAATGTTTGCCTTTGTGTAACGATTAAATGAGCTTTCGCCTGGTAACACAATTTTTGTTTTATTTAGTATACACTATTGAGTTTCGTTTAGTTATTTTTTCACTTGGTTCAGGTAATGCAGGCTACACAAAGCGGTTGATGAAATAGCCATAAACTTTAAATATTTTAGAAATCGTGAATTCTCATATTACAATTTATTTATCCATATAATCTTAATTTGCGTTCTCCATTGTAATTTATTGCAGAAACTTCTAGTTTCCACAATCCATATAACTATTTTTTCGTGTCTTATTAATACTGTGGATTTAGCAAATTTATTGGAAGACGACCGAGTTAATTCCTTTATCCTTGTGAATCTCTATATAAATACTTTAAATATATTTAAGCATATATGCTTATCCAAATGTTAAAGGTGGCATTCGCTATAAAGGTTGTCTCTTGGTATGGCTTACACCTCTGGCTTCTTGCTGAAATAAAGTAATATATTATTTCTACTTCCAGTAGTAAGAAATAAACCTCCCACATTCATCACTATTTTTTCGAGTGGTTCATCGATTGTATCGGATTTTCAATCTACCACCGATTATGTATAGTTCTACGATCATTGTTCCACGATTCCTCCTTATTTTTACCAACCTCTTTGAAACCACTTCCAACGATTGTTTTACTTTATCGTTCATATTTTCTCAATCGAGGTTCAAGCATATCTTCAAAATCTTGTAGAATCTTGTAGAACCGTCTGTATTAAACAGTGGCATTTCAGTTAGTTGTTTTCGCTGTTCGATTTCAAAGACATAATGTTGCAGATATATCTTTTCCAACTAATAATTGTAACTGTTTGTCCTCCGCCCGTCGTTGCATCGTTGTTTCTTGTTGTCTTTTTACGTTTGATTTACACTAATCGATTGATTTTCGATTCGAATTCCTAAACTTATTTAACTCCATTGCATATATAAGGATCTATATAGTTACTGATGTGATCAGTATCGTATTTACGATCCAGCATTTTCTACCTCTTTGTATTAGGCTAGAGAGTTTTGCCTGCTAATTTTGTTTCAATCTTATTGTTGATTTCAGCAATACAGACTTCCTTTTACATCGAACTCGTATAATCGACTAGACCGGCTCCTTCTTTAAAGATTTTAATTGCGACCCGTTGTCGCTTTTTTTTCCTCCCCTTGGACTATTTAATAAATGGCAGAGATTATATACATTTGCCTATTAAAATTAAGGGTTTTTTTTATAAATTCAACAAAGGCGATCTAAATGTTTGGGTTTCTGAAGCACATATTCAGAAGAATTTTAGCAAACAAAAAAATTTTTTATGAAAACGTAGCTCTCTGACTTATATGGATACCCAACAAGACGCAAAGAATATTTTATATAAAATGATATCGCACTGGAAAATAGATAGCAACTTTTAGGTGCTGTTTTTATCATCTACTTTGCTTGGTTGGTTCTGTGGCTTAAATATCTTTTAAAGTAAGAATCAAATTTTTTTTACAAATATTTCGGTTAAATGAATTAATATCCCGCTGATGATCTATTCGATTTGATCTTAAGAAAACACATTCAAGAAAAAATTTAAATTGTTTAACTTATCTTATAAAAACTTATCTGATGTTCAATTCATGGCTTAGAACTTTCAGCAGCTCAATTCGATATCAATCAATTTCGATATTTTCAACAAATTTTGGACATTGTTAACTCAGATGCGTACGCTCTCCTATACATCAAACTGACATAACTAAGAATATGAATAATTCGCTTAAATGCAGATTCATCGACTTTAAAATTTTACGAATTTATGATTAGATATCATTGGTTGCTCCAGCAGTTTTTGAGGATCAGCAATATTTCATTATATTAATAGACGGATATACTTGTTGGTCTGATGTGATTACCGATCCGGATATTCCTGCAGTGAAAATATTCCTGAGTATACTGTTGTATAAAGTATATAGATCTTATTATCATATAAGTATAGTTCTAAATAAAATAGTATATCAGTTAAGACTTGAGTTCTTGTTCAAGAACTCAAGTCTTAACTGATATACAAATTTGCTGTAAGTGGTATTTACAATTTTACGCAGAATTTGCTATCAATTTCTCGTAGTTTATTTAGGGTTTTCAAAAGATCTTTTGTTAATTTTTTTTTATTGCGGGGATCACAAATAGCCAGTTTTACTCGACCACTTTGAGCATTAATATCATCCACAACGATAGAAATTTAAAGCAAAGCATAATCAAAAAAGCAATGAACATTTAAATAATTTATTGTCAGTTTATTTTTAATTTACACTTTCCAATTAATTGCAAAGCTTCCCCGATTACCACCGGATAGTACATTTCAGAGATAGTTGATATAATATACAAACAGTGACATTCTAGAATCCAGCTCAAGGTCGCGTCACTAATTAGTTGAAAAATCACTTGACATAAGTAAAAGAATTAAATTTGTTCATATCTTCTCAACAATCAGTAATGCCTCATCATCCTAATTACATTTCTCACCACATATTCACTTGTTGTCAATGCACTATGTTCTGAACAGATCTACTTTAATGTGGGGTGTTTCCTCTTTCAAAAAACCCTCCTTGTGTTGCATTCATTGTTTCATTTAAATTTCGAACAGAGAAACGCAAATTTAATCACCTATTGCAGTAATTAACACTATATAGTACTTCTTCCAAAATCGTAATTTAAATCCAATCAAATTAATTATAACAACTGTCATTTTCATGTGCACAATTTTATTATTTTACCCTATATATGTTGATAATTGTATTTGACATAAATTTACCATCCAATTTGACCACCCAATCATTAAACACAAAATAAAGAATTAACCAACTGGCAGTTTTTTTTTTTTGTTAAGACTCACTTTCAGCTGAAAATCTTTGCAAAATCGACAAATTAGAAAACAGACGTCAATAAATTAAAATACCTCGTACTAAACGATATAAATTATATAGTATATTATAAGAGTGTAAGACAGTCCAACCAGACAAATGGGACAGATGTTTATTGAAGTACAAAAAACTAAGGAACATATAACAACAACAAATTATGAAAAAAAAAATCAACACAAATTTTACACTTCAATAGAAATATTTCAATAATAATTTGACCGACCGCCGTCTATCGAAATTTATAACGTTGAAAGGAGGAGGACTTTGTGTTTATAATATGGTATTCGTGTGCACATGTGTGTGTGCATACATAACACACGCACACATTGTACATTGCAAACAACAAACGGCAAAAATCACTAAGGGAATTAAAAAAACTAAAAAAAATAAATTATTTGATTAATTCGTGTGTCTTCCGTTGAGCGCCCAGTTTATAAACTATACAGCTACGGTTCACAATTACTGAATTTTCACCTTTTTATGTCTTTTATTTCATATAATGTGTTGTGCACAAGAGAGTTACTGTGCCCTAAAAAAACATAAAAAAACATAATTTTATTATAACAATACGATGGGAATTATGCTGTCGTTCGTCCCATACACAAGCGCACAACATTAACAAGAAGGGAACAAACTAATTTGTCAGTTATTACGGGAGGAATGCAAACAGAATTACATAAATTCTGTAAACTTAATTTAAATTAAATTTATATAAAATTGAAATTTGATCGGTCTACATTTTGCATCTGTCAACACCTATATAAATTGATTCAATATTGGAGATCGGTATATAATTTTCTCTCGTCTATTTTGTTAAACTATGATTTTGATTTATACCGATCACCATAAACACGGTGACACATTTAAATTGAAACAAGTAAATAACTTGGTTTAGGTTGACCTTTCCAAATTAATTTCAAGGTCGTTTGTTGTACAGCCCAATGGTACTCAACTAAAAAACAACTTGTAGTAGGGTCATATGTGGTGATCTAACGTACTTTTGCAGTAACTTTAACAGTAAACAATTGAAAGTATTTTTGCACTTTACACTTTACAAAGACACTATAAGTTAATTTTGTTGGTAATTTCATGTAAAAATCTTATAAAATAAATCCAAAGATATATACCTCCAGCAAACCGTAAAACCGTATTTCTCAAGGCTTTTTAGTTTTAGTGGAGATGGCTCTGGTAGTATTGAAACCAAACGTACTAACATCATATTTTGATTTTCAGTGCAGCTGATTGGCCTGTTTTTTAATAACGAGCCAAATTGTTATGGAAAGATCATTTGCTGAAAGGGTCAAAAATATGTTAAATGTGCCAACAGTGGAAACTCGTCTCTTGTGCCAGGGAAATTCAATTAACACACTATTGAAAAAACTTTGTTTTCAGTCAAATCAAAGGTTTTCCAAACCTTGCATATATTTACAAGCATTGCTTCACTTTATAATGCACATTGAATGATTTTATTATTTCTACTTGTCTTATCTTAAATCTCTCACCCTGTACATTTATACAAATTTAATAAATGTACGCACATAGACGATGTAAATTTAATGACAATTAGAAATATTTTAAAGTCAAACTATGGGTCTTTGTCCAAAATCAGTGATGCAAGAAAATATACTTTATTAACACCTTACAGGACGTGAAAGAGCACAAACTTTGTCTCTCTATATGTATATATAAAATAAATATTAGTATTACTTAATGTGTGAGTTAGATTTATTTGTAATTTGTACAAAGGTTGAAATTTAGCTTCGGTTCACATTTATTGTACTTACAGCATTTGAATCACGGTTGTTTCTCGTGCGGTTTCATTCGTACAATGAGTTCGTACAAGCATGGTAAAATTATTGGTAGGTCGCTACTAAAAGATAAATTCATAATATGTTTTCAGTCTGAAACTAAGTAGGAACACTGGCTTACGCCACTATATACGTCTTAATAGTTGTTATGTTTTAAGCTTCAGTCAAGTAGCATTCTTGGTTACTTTGGAAAACCAAAACATTAGACACAAAAAATTAGAACCCGAGTGATGCTCTTTCCCGTTGTATAATGGCTGAATGGTAGTTCTCGTCTCAGAGATTGCTACACCATCTATTGACGATCGGATCGCAAAATATGATTAAGTCACGATCGAGCATAAACAGTCCTATTTGTCTGTGGCCCTAGAAGAAATCTAAGCTAAGATTGCCGAGGTTATCTCCATACTGTATAGCCTTTAGACACATAATCTCCATTTTTTGCCGTCGAGTTTTTTGGAGATCAATGAGTTCCAATCGGTACTCTTTTAAGCAGATTTTTTAAAGACTACATGATTTTTTATAACAATTGTTTTTAAGGATGGGAGTAGTCAGCCCTGCAATCCAACCTTCGTTTAGTCGCCTTCTATATGACAAGCAAAGCACACTTTTGTGGTATTATAAAGATATCATGCTTATGTAAACATTTTACGAGACATTTAAGTGGCCTAACTGGATTATTAGCCCATTAAAACTAGGTATCTAACGTAACTAAGTATCTACTATAAAAAATTCTGAAGCTCTTTGAAACAGTAAAAGGTTTGCTACTGATCGATAATTAACTAGTACTCGAAAATACATGACGGTTTATTCCAATCATACCAAAAAGTGAAAATGGCCAATCACCACAAAAATATCCAAAATCCAGAAAATATATGATGATTATGTCCCTTAAATAAAATAAAAATTGCAAGCCCCAGAAAATACATGATGATTAGCCCAATTGAGATTTATTCCATAAATCGAAAATTCTGAATGCCAACATTACATAAAAGTTCAAAAAATCAACGATGATGCAGTTCCATGTAAAATCTTAAAATAATTAAGGGAAGGCATCGCTTTCATCGATGTGATTTTACTCAATATTTAGGAATACAGATGAATTTTTATGTATTAGGTTTTTATTGTGGTCCCAAAACAATAATCCAATATTAGCGGTGTTCAGTTTCCAAATAGATAACGATTATACATAACAAAACAACTTGATGTAAAGTTGAAGGTTTAATTAAATCGAACTTAATTCGATTCGTAAAAAAAAATATTGTGAAATTATTTTTCGAATTGATTACAAAACACATATTTACTGAAGAGATTCGACTAAATTGAACAAATATGACCAAATTTAACGATTTTGTAGCAAATACAAATATCAGACTGACATCAACGAATTTAATATCGTAAAAAGTTTTATGTGTCTATATAAACTAATTGAACCTCATCATTTGCTTCGATTCACATAGACAATACTAAAATAATATTTGATTTCGCCTAATATTTAATCGAGTAGGGTAAGGATTGGTTTTAGGACTTTTGATTTTATTTATCTACGTAAATCATCCTCATGGAAACCGAACATTTTTGTTATCAATAAAATATGAATTTGCTTAGCTCATCGTTGTATTAGTTCAAATCATAAAATTGTTAACTCACAAAATCTAATCGTGTCTAGACTTTTAGACATTTTGGTTACAAACATTTTGTAGCAAATACTTTTGTATCAAATAATTGAAATCTTGATATTAAAGTTTGTTTTGGAATTGGTACTGGATTATGATTTTTAATCCACATTGAAACTATATAATTTCACAAACTGTCACAAAACAGAGTACATATGAAGTTTAAAGAGACGCGTGAATTTTTTGATTTTTTTGTAGTTGTATTTCTTGCAATATGTTTTGAAACCGACTCACTTTGATGTTTTGAGCTAGAGGCATCCTGTAGCAAAGCTCCAAAAAAGATCATATAGTATTATTTATTAACATCACCTACCTAATCAAGCAATGAGTTCGAGTAATGTTTTCAAAATGGGTTCGAACACTGTATTTTTGATCTATTATACTACATCTTTTATTAATGCAGTACTAATTGTTCGGTACGTGTGAATTTTTCCCATAATATATATATATATATATATATATATATATATATATATATATATATATATATATATATATATATATATATATATATATATATATATATATATATATATATATTTATATATATATATATATATATATATATATATATATATATATATATATATATATATATTTATTATATATATATATATATATATATATATATATATATATATATATATATATATATATATATATATATGCTGTGGGGGATTACAGGTAAATACTACTTATTGCTATATTCTTGTTTATAGTTTTATGAAATTTAAAAATAAAAAGTTAAACACAAAGTTCGTAAATTACTGATAAACTATACTCTAAAACAAAAAAAGTTAACAAAAAAAAAAAAATCGAATTATTTTTCGTCTGATGTTCACCGGGACTATTTTCGTCCATAATGAATTTATAATGAAATATACGCCGTAGACGTCTCATATCGCGTCTCTAAAGATATTCTTTGAACCACTTGTTACGAATTGGCGAAACTTGTAAATGGTCAGCCTAACGAACGTTTTTAATACACAAATCAGTTATCAGTGCAAGATGTAATTATTTAATTTCTATTTACATATTTTTGGTCAATGGCTAGTATCAAACTCGAGACCGCGGAGTGGATAGCATAAGTATATCTTAATCATCGCTATACGACCAGAAACGTGTTGAAAATGGAGTAAAATATTCATGTAAACTTTGAATCAGAACTAAAATTTAGAATTCGTAACTATAATATCCGACCTGGGATATATTATTATATTATAATAAGGTGAAATAGAAATGCCGAATATAAACAAGTAAGCATCGCTTAGCAGCTTAAAGAGGAGTTGAAACTAAAAGGACTACCTTAGAAAGGTAAAAAGAGAAATTAAAATCACAACCAACATCACCGATATTATGACGGAAGGTTAATCGAAGAAAATATAGAGTGAAAATATAAAGTGTTATTATATAGGCAGAAAACAGCCCCTCATCTATTGAAAATGTTCCTCTGTACAACATAGTTTTAGTGATCAGCCATACCAGTAACCAAAAAGAATCTTTAAACTGTAGTAAATGTAATGATGATTTGGTAATGAACTGGGTAGAATATAAAAACATTTCATAAAAAACCATCAGTGACTTGAGTTGGGTTAGACAAAGTTCTCATAGTCAGGAACTAAGCAAGATACTGCACCAAACTAGGAAACAGTAGCAAAGGAAAACGACTTTAAAATGTTTAATGAGTAATAAAAAAACGAACTTAGGCAGCTTACTGTAATGCTTAGTTCATAAGTTATTCGATAAGTTGAATGGATTCAATATTACTTTCACGTTTGTTGGCATATGATCATGGCTTAATTCGACAATAATTACTTATGGCCCCCAGGATCCGATATCAATAAATTTTTTGATCACATTGAGATGGTGTTAAATTTCAACAGTTCAAACAAATTTGGTATACTGTAAACCTACTAATTTAAATATGTCAGGAACTAAAACAAATTATACTCCGAGGCCTAGAAATAATATTGTAGATCATGTGGTTAGTAGTTCTACTAATATTAACTCTATCAAAAATAATAAAATATCTTCTAAAATTAATGACCATAATATCATTTTGTCAGAATTTGAATATAAATAAAAATAGTTGATTACTATAAACTACATTAATCATTTGCATCATATCTATTTAGAATTAATGAAGGGAATAATCTAAATCATATGTTATAGGTATTGTTGTCACATACAAGAAGCTATTAGCGGAAATCCCTTAAATTGTATTTGGTAATGTGATGATCAAGACAACTATTTGCCCTTGGATTAATTACAAGATATGTTGGCTTATTCAAAAAAATAATAATAATAGGTTAAAGAAAATTAAAAAAGAAATGTCAAGGCCAGGTTAACTCTTGAAGATCAATTAGTGGTTCTAAGTAAGAAAATTTCTAAGAAAAAATATTTTGCAAAGAAAAGATATTTTCACAGATTATTTAATGATGTGCTAATTCGAGAGAGTTGTGGCAAAATATGAATTAAATTTTAGGTAGATATAAAAGTACAACCAATATTAAAATTGCAATAATTTGTAGCGGAAATTTTTAATAAGTATTTTACTTAATGCGAACTCTTATTGTTGAATTCACTTAATAGCGATAGATATTTATAAATTTGGTACCGAAATACAAATTCTATATATCTTGAACTTACTACTTCCTCAGAACTGTTTAATCTTATTAATAATCTTGACAATAATAAAGGCTGTGGATGTGACAGCGTTTCTGTTACAATACTTCAGCAAAATATACATCAACTGAAGTATATCTTATCGGATATTTTTAATTCGGTTATATCTACTGGAATGTTATCCAGAATGTCAAAAGTGGGGTTAAACTTGATGTCAATATAGTTATAGACCAATTTCATCCTTTTGTTTTTGACAAATTACTTGAGATAGTGTTAAATACCAGATTCAATAATTTCCTTATGAAAAACCATTGTTTTATGGACATCAGCATGGTGATGTTGGTACCGAAGTAGCATTTGTCGAAGCTGTTCAATCAATCATTAAATGATCGTTCATATATGACACATTATTTCTAAATTTACGCGTAAAGCTTTTGATTGTATTAACCATGGAATCTTATTAGAAAAGCTATATCTTTATGGATTTAGAGGAATTACTTACAATCTATCGTAAATTTATCTGACAAATCACTACCAATTCGTGTCAATTAATGGAGTTTGTAGTAGCGTAAAAGTCATTTCAACTGTGGTACTCCAAGATAGCGTCATCCGTCCATTTTTTTAGTATTTATAAAAAATTTTAGTATTTAGTATTTCTCCAATGGCACAGAGCGGTTTATCTTGGAGTCATATTTGACTCAAATCTAACATGGCAATGCCATATATAATATTTATGTAAAAATAACAACGCATTTTTTATGGTATTGGGGACAGCTACATCCAGATTGATTAAATTTCAATAAAGCACTGAACATGTTTACAGATTGTAACTTTTATTTTTAACTCTCTAGTTCTATTCTGAAACAAGGAAAGGTATTTTACCTTTACTAGCGTTACATTTCCTGAGTATTAAAGCCAATGTCTATAATGTTTTAATTGGTGTCAAACGATTTCAAACGATTTCTCATATTTATTACAAGTGTCATTCTTGTGATCTAATTGAGTCAAAGTTCTAATTGAGTCATAATATTGAAAATTATTTCAATATTTTTTTAATTTATTTGTATAGATATATTACCTTCAATGTCCTCCCACTTTTATATTAAAGTTTAGTAACGAATATGGTTATACAAAAAGAATTTTGTGGTCCGTATATTTATAATAAGTTCCTGATTCAGTTAAGTTGGTTCAAAGTAAGTTGAGCTTTTAATAAGTTTTCGCATCGATAGATTATTAATCAATATGATTGGTCACAACAGCCGCAGAGTTTACCTTACGTCCAAATTGGTTAGATTAAACTCTACAGTATTAACAAAGGCCTAGTAAAATAGTTTTTAATTTAACCAGTCAACAAGAGGTGCATATGTCACGTACGTAAAAATTTAAATGTTAAATAATGAAACTACAAAGTTAAGTAATTTGTTGAAAATTTATTGAAATTTATTTGTAAATCTAAATAAATATTTATTAAGGTTAAAACAATCTTCCATCCCATTATACCAGTGCAGGTTAGATGAAATTTCGGTAAGCTAAAATAAAAGTTCCGCATGAAAAAAAAAACATAAAAAGAATCAGTTTTACTCTTAATAACTTGTCTTAAAATTTTTATAACATAAAAATGTACCTGTGTAATTTCTCAGCTTACATTGTATTCGCATTACAAATATACCCCGTCACATAAATTATTTGCATATATATGTACAGTAGCTGACCTAAAAAATAAAAAATAAAAAGTTAAATAATTTGTCTTCATTTTAATAATAAAGCTGGTCACAAGACTGACAAGAAAATTATTTCAATATTTTTTTAATTTATTTGTATAGATATATTACCTTCAATGTCCTCCCACTTTTATATTAATTACCTTTAATTCGCTTTCCATTTAATCATCAATAATTTTTCCCCATACGTGCATTCACTAATTTTCTTTATTGCTTTAATAACGAAATGAACAAATTTTTCACTGTGATAATCTTCAGCGATCAACTTCTTATTTTATTCCTTCCTCCATTATATAGGAAATTTATTTAGTTTTGTGAGTGCGGGATAATACTGTACTCGTATTTTGAATTATCACAATGCCACACGCATTCTTACACTGAATTTTTTGTAATCGTTCAACATATTAGATTTTCAACTTAAATTCTTCGTCCTCTTGTTCTGAGTTTTTTTTTTTTTTTTTTTTTTTAATTTATACGTACTTTGGCTGATATCCAGAGAAAACCCCACACAAAGTAAAAACAAATCGATTGAACAACAATTTTTCATTTTTGTGTACTCATATACGAGAGTAGTTTTGCATGAAACTTTCATGTGCATATTGTAAAAGACAAAAATAATGTTAAATTTAATTATAGCTTAAAGCTAAATTTATATCATCATTTTACGATTTATATTTTTTTATTTATTTTGTTGGTAGTACTGCGAATGTACCTTTAAAATAAAGAAATTTCATAATTAATATAAATTTAAAAGAAAAAAATTAAGAAAAAAATCATTAAGTTCGTAGGCACATGTAGATGTGAGTTAAAGCTTTTTTACCTTTGGAAAAGAGGTCATGCGAGATTTGAGCCACTGCTGGACTATTATGTAAACAAACTTTACCCGTCGGATGTATTACATTAGAAAACCTTTGTGTGGAATATGTTTACACTCTAATTTTCATAGGCTGGTTCTGATGCCCAGAGCTTTTGTTTAAGGTATCAGCCTTTATGATCGGGCCACTATTATATATTTAATCAAAACATTCATACATATACATAAATTTGGGGACTATTGTCTAGTTGAAATTTACACACAAAAATATTTTATGAAAATGTGTGAATATTCTATAGCAGCTTTTATACTGGTGTCACGGAGTTGCTTAATTAATTATCAATGATAATAATTTTCTATGTTCAGTTATCAAGTAGTTTAATTGGAGAGCTGTCTATCCAATTTTGAGTGGTGATCGGATAAAAAATAATTATCCAGTTGGTTGGCGCCATTGGTTATGTCACACACAAATGTTTAAATTGCTCTAGTTTCAAGATGAAATTAGCGTGACATACGAAATTTGTAAATTCTAGGTCAGTTTTTTATTGTTATGATGATGATATTGTATAGTGAAAAACTGGATGCTCGTAAAAACACTTTTATTGACTAACATAATCAAAACGAATAACGACCAATTTTAAACTAAAATGCTTTAGTCAGACATATTTTATGGTCGGTGCAAATGGGGAAGTCCCAACGTTCGAAAAAAATACCTCAAACTTTTGATGGATAAATTGTAAGTATTTACTGGTCAAACGCTAAATTATTCGGCGTTTGATGATTTCTTTAAGCAACAAGAAAGAGGTTCTCCTTATCTTGTTATTGTTCTGCCGTTTTTAGACATTCGACTGGCTATAGGAAGTTTTTGCTAAATTAGAATTTTTGAGTAAAGCTGTCAAGTTTGTTTTAATTGGAGTATTATCTAGGCACATAGATTTTATCCATGTAATATAAAATGCATTTGATCTTAAATTTAAAAAAAAAAACGGTTTTTTGGACTGTTTAATTATTTCAGCCCTCCCAGTTTAGATTTAGGACTCATATTGGCACTGAAGATCCTTTGCTCAATTTAATGAATCCATTACATGAGGGACTCATTAATTCTAAACAGAGGCTGGTCTATTTGTTGATATAAGTAAGTCGTTTGACATGGTGGACAACAATAATTTATTTAAGAAAATATTCCATACTGGATTCAGAGGCTTAAGTCTTATCTAAAGGGTCCTTCTCAACTTGTCCGTATTGATAATTGCTTAAGTAAAACTGTTAAACTTAATGGGGAGTACCCCAAAGGTGCGTTCTGGAGACCTATTTTATTCTCGCTTATGTGAATTCGATGTTTAAAAAAAATTAATGGTAAAATCGTTGCTGTTGTGGATCATACGGTATTTCACTAAAATTGCTGCAGTTATTTGGAAATCGTTTATAGTAAACTAATATTATTACTATAACTAAATATATATGGTTCAGTTTAACAGCAATCTTTCTTTTAATAACGACATTATTTTCCATGATGTCAACTGCTCCAGGCGTGGATCATGCGGTACTAATTGCAAGATAATTGAATCGGTCAGTTCTATCAAATACATTAGATTGAATGTTGATGATCAACTTAATTAGAAATGCCACGTATTCCAGTGTTAAAAACTGCACTTCACTGCAATATCCATCTGAAAAATCTATCTTCTATGCTATCATTGATCATCCCATGCTTACAGTCTTTCACCATTTACGATTTTCCTTTATCTTTAACTTTAGTTACAACGCAACACTTCGCTGATACATCACACTGATAAATAGTGATTAGATTCTGAATGTGGTTTTTGTGTTGTTTAACAAAAAGTTTAGTACTAAAATTGACATACTTGCAGTGACCAACTTATGATCGCATCCTATAATCTTGGTACATTAGAATGAAAACGAAAATTCAATTAAAACACCTATCAGTTCTGGTTTTTCGACTTGATCCATTAAGTTCAAAGAATCAAAGGCACGAAGTCTTGGTAACGCCACTGCTTTGAATACGTTTCTAATGGCAAAACAGCATCTCAAACAAATTTCAAGGCACTCTCATTAACACACACCCAAGATCTGTACGATACAAACTCGTTATTTACGAAAATGTTAAGCACATAATAAATCAAATAAACCATCACAATATATGTATATGATCAAAAAATGAAAAGCTCATAAAAAAAAATTTGCTAGACGCGAGCCGACGACAGAAATGATGTATACACGAATTGCAAAAAATTAATATGACAAATCACGAAGAAGAATCATGCAACGAAGAAAATCATTTTCACAAAAAAAAAATGTTTTGATTATCTTAAACAATAAAACGAAAAGAAAATATTAAATAAATTTCCTTTAAGACAAGATGAGAAAATCGTAAAAAAAATTAGCAACACAAAAATCTTCGCTACCATAATTTAATGACTTTTCATGATTTTTATATCATCAAAGTTGAAATTAAAAATTATTTTACTATCCGCAGTAGCAACAAAAAATAAAACAGTAACAAATCTATGAGTTCAAGTCGAAATCATTAATTGAACTAGATAACAAATGTAGTGATGACAGCGAAAAAGATTAAAGCAACATTTATGATCAAGTCAAAATCAATGTTTATTATGGCAGTTTGTAGATACATTTTAAGTTCTATGTATTGTGTATATATATATATATATATATATTATATATATATATATATATATATATATATATATATGTGTATATATCTATATATATATATATATATATATATATATATATATATATATATATATATATATATATATATATATATATATATATATATATATTTATATATATATATATATATATATATATCTACATATAAAGTTTACCATCAGTTACCAGGCAACAATGACGCCGTCGCGGCGCAATAGGATATAAAGATATCTGGCGCCAATACACCATTGCAGATATTTAACGAGTGTATGAATTCGATAAAATGTAGAAAACCGACACAATTTTCTCTCATTTTCACATTATTCGGTTTTTCCAATTTAAATTTTCTAAAACACTCAACAAAAAACATGACAACAACAAATTTTCCATTAATACTTCCAACTTCAGTTTAAAAATCATTTGATCAACATTGCTATACACACACCCGCATCGAAACAATTTAAAAGGCCCATCTCTAAGTGTTAAAAACTTTTTGTTAGAAAACAAAACGAAACGAGCAAACATACGAGAAGAATACAAAAATAATAACCGATAAAAGAGAATCGATGAAAGATACGAGAAGAAAAACAATAATTCTCTGAATTGTAAATGATAAACATTTTCTTTTTTGTTTTTCTTTAATATGGAGATAATTCGGTATGTGTGTGCATGTCTATTATGTATGTATAATTTGGGAAAATAATTTCTGTTTAAATTCAATCAACACTTTTCTCGTAGAAATGAAAAAAAATATATATTTTCTTCATCTAAGATTTTCTCAGTTTTGAAGAAAAATCAGACAATTTTTGTTTAGTATTTTTCTTTTTCGAATAGCAGTTCGGGAAATTGTAACAGTAGACGAAATAAAATTAAGAATTTCCCTAAACAAAAGTTAATCGACTTTGATACTCGTATAACCATAAATCGATGACCTTCCTCACCGATAGTAATTGAGAATTTTACCGTATTAGTTTGCGTAATGAGGTACATATTTGATTTGTAATACCATCTACTCTGTCTTGGATTGTCACTGTTGGACGTTTTTTAATGTGAGAATGTCATCCAGGTGGGGCCTGTTTACATTCTCCCGTCGCCATGATTATTTTTTTTAGTTGTTATAGGTATACTCGGCTAGGTGTATCCGGTTTTCGTCACTGCCACAGGCGCATATAATTTTATACTATCCAGCAAGCAATTCGATGTTTGTTAGTTGTAAAACTAATAGGGCTGGTAATGATACGAGTTCTCTGTTGTTATTGATATCTTTACCAATTTTTCCTGTTTACGTTGCACAGCGATTTGGAACCCACAGTGGGAGAGTTCCCACTCTTGCTTTCTGATTTCGTATCCTCTTAAATCTTTGGTACAGTAAACTACGGCGATTATGTAAATTTAAAAGGAAAAATAATTAAATAACAAGGCGAACGTATATAACCAATGATATCGTCCTTAAAAATATTTTTAAAGCAAAATGATTAAAATGGCGGAAAAATATCATTGAGCATATATTAGAGCACCCTGAATGGATTATTTTTGTTAAATTTGTGCCTGTAGATACTACTAGAAAATTCGAGGTGGATATCAATATATTCGTTTCGACATAATGATAAACTGACCGCGACAGGGTTTAATATGATTATTCGAGAAATAATCATAAATGAAAACAAGCAGGAACACAAAAGAAAAACAAATCAACAGATAAAAAGTTCATGAACATTATTGAGCCGTATACAAGAGTGATCGATTGAGGAGTTAGTGAAGCTACGCAGTTTAATTGGAATTGCAGATAAAATGATAATTTGTGTTATGTTTAAATCGCTTAAATAAAACAGTGTAACCGAGCTTAAAGTTGTAGTTTAAGTAATATATTTGTATAAGACTGAACAAACAGTTGAGTGTTGTTATTGTAAAATCTTAGACCATTTCGAAATAGAGGCCATTCGTAACAATATTCTCACTCTTTGGTAAATGAGGAGGAAGGTAAAGGCTATAAGTTATAAGTTTAGAATAAGAAGCATTAAGGATAAAATACCTTTCGGTATTTATCGTATTGTTAACTGCACCGAGTCAAATACGATCGAACACTTATTAACACATTGAATAGTTAATATATATATATATATTATATATATATATATATATATATATATATATATATATATATATATATGTACATATATATATATATATATATATATATATATATATATATATATATATATATATATATATATTTATATATATATATATATATATATATATATATATATATATATATATATTTATATATATATATATATATATATATATATATATATATATATTTATATATTTATATATATATATATATATATATATATATATATATATTTATATATATTTATATATATATATATATATATATATATATATATATATATATATATATATATATATATATATATATTTATATATTTATATATATATATATATATATATATATATATATATATATATATATATATATATATATATATATATATATATATATATATATATATATATAGAAGGTCAATGACATTAATTTTTATCTTATTTACAAATTAGAATTTTAATATTTACAAAGAAAATTTGCAAATCTAATTTGAATTAGAATTATCCAGTTTTATACCGGAAACCATGATTTCAAAAATTTCGACTAAATTTTTAAACTTCATCTTTTCCAACTCTAGATCTTCATCAATTTAGTGAATCATCAAATGATTTGATTTTAAATTGATGATTTCGTTTTCCAAAGTATTTAGGCCACTATTTACATTAAAAATATCACATCGTTTTCTAGGACCAAAGAAAAATATTTAATTCGAAGAAAATGAATTTCAATATGGTTTATTGTCTGTCACCCATTTAGACCATCTAATAATTACTGCCCAGTACTGGAAACATTTAACTACTATTAATTTTTGGCAAGAGTAAATATACATAGACATAAAAACAATTTTCTCAGTATTTTAAGATAGATTTAATTTTTGCGCTAACAATCTGTATCTTTTCAGATGATCACGGAACTATACTATCATATTAGTTTGTTTTGTTACACTCGTATGTACAATTCCTAAAAATAAAATATTTTCTCGAAATTGAAAAATGAAAGATTATTTCTGGTTTAATTGTACTCACCTCTATAAATTTTTTTTTTATTATTTTGCCGTTTGATCTTAACGTTTAGTGAAAATATTTATAATTGTATTAATAAATTTATTTGGCTAGTTGAATTTTTATTTTTATTTATCTTTTATATGTTTTAAGATGAATTACTTTTTAAGATATTATGTGATCTGGCGTGTGCGATTTTATTTTGTGTGGCTATACAAATTATTGGGCCGTAAATTTAAATTCAAATAGACGAGTGACACTAAAACTTTAGAATGCTATTAAAATTTAATTACTTTAGATGCCCAAAGTAATGAGACTCTAGACAGATGCATTCTGACCTACTGAAAAACTGTAATATTTTTGATGGACCAATAAATAATAAAAAAAAAACAGTTTTATATCTTCAGTTTTATATCTTTGACATTAACTTTTTCAGACATTCAGCAAAATAATTCGATTTCTGAATTACGAAATTGTTACATGCGCCTATAATATTGAAAACATTCACCAACCGAGAATTGGTTCAGTGGCTTCTTGTTCTAAGTGGTAATTTGCTTTAAGATATTTGAAAATGCTTTTATGTTGTATTACAGTATTATAGGTACAATAATGTGGTAAAGACTCTGTTAAGTGATATCGTGATATCGAAATAGCAACAACTAACTTATAAAACGCAAAGAAATCTTTTTAATTTAGCTAAATAATTTTTTTTTATTACGTCTAAATAGTTTAGTCATTTAGTAATAGTGATTGCAAAATCGTAACTGAAACCGGTTTAGTTAATTAGGTTAAGTTAGATTAAGAAAGACGCCATATTAGTGAGTGTAAGTCATTAGAGAGTGTGGCCATAAAAAAATATTGTTTAACACGAAAAATCAGAATCAACGTTGAAATTATTGTATCATTGTGAAAACTGTCGGAGAGGCGTAAAGACCACCATGAAATATACAATTAAGATCAAAAATTACACTGTGAATAGTTATTATGCACATTTGCAATCACTGAAACTAGAAATTGGGTTACATACACGCACTTACTTATAAACAAATTAAACTTATTGCAAAACTGGAAAGAATTTGTAGATTAGCAGATATGAAAAAGTGAAAAAGATCTATCGCATAAAATAGTATGTATAATACGATTAGATATTCATCTACAAAGAGTATGTTAAGAATCCTGATTGCCATGCGTGTCATTAAATTTGGTTAGGCTTAACTAAAACTCAGAAATGAATAAAAAATTATTTTGGTAACTATCGTGTCACTATCCAGCTTTATTTTGTTTGTCCCATAGAGCCTTACTTTTGGACAAACAAAATAATTTTTTATTAATTTCTGAGTTCACTGAGTTCAACACAAAATGAAGTCTCAACCAAAAGACATACGATTAGGACCACTTTTTTACAAATTATTTGAAATTTTCACCATGAAATATTTGACTGAACATATTTTGTCTGTTTAATGGTTATTTTATTTATTTTAATGCTAACCAATACTTTTTTTATATATAGATATATAGATTATATATATATATATAGATTTTAGAATTTTTTGTGGATTGTATCACTTAGTTGACATGGTCTGATGAGATGACAATTATCTTATTCAAACTAGATAAATGCGTATTTTGGAGACAATCGAGAAAAGATATTTATTACCGGTTAAGTTACCGATGCCAAAAACGAAAGGAGTTTCTATTACGGATATGGAAAGACAAAGTTCTCATTTATGAGATCACAATAAAGAAGTTTCAATTTCCAAGGCACAAAATGTTTCCGAGGTATTTGGCATCCTTTCAATGATATCAAAGATGTTTTTCTACTTTAACTTCAGTATATTTGCAGAAAATGTTCACAGTACAAATATTTTTTCATCAATCTTAGGTCAAGTATTCACGATTACGGCTTTATCTTTCGTAATGAGAACAAGGCTAATATATTTGTATTAAATGCAAAATGATAGCCTTCTAAAGGGAAATTCGAATCACCTATCTAAGCAAATACAAATACCGAGCTAATTTTCAACTATACAGGTTAAGTTAAAATAACGATAGTCGCTGACTACCAGAGAGAATTTCATTCAAGTCATCGATCTATAGTTGTCTTGTGTTGATTTTTTTAAATAACAGGAAATATTTTCTGACTTACATTATAGGTGTTACTAAATTTAATGAAAGTAAATTAAGTATTTTCAGGACATTTATTGTTTGTGAACTTATAAAATGAAAACGAGTACCGGTCTGTTTTCGGTTAGCGTACTGATCTCCTTATTATTTGAAGATTTTTATAAACATTATTATAAATATAAACTTTAAAACGATAATTGCTCAAGTTATTACCCGTTAATGTTCCTCCAATAGTCTCATTGTTCAACGAAGATCAACATACTGGTTTGCTTGTAATATAAATCTCTCAATGTTGATAACACACCAATAACTATGATAATGATGTATTCCTCGAACTGAGACATATTTCAAAACCTAACCAAATCACACTATAAAAAATAAAACCACAAAGCCTAAAAATGTTTCGCGATACTTAATCAAATCTAAATTAACTTGTTTATATATACGCAAATTTATAGTATTTTGCAGATAACCAAAGCCCACCCTTGAGTAGTAGGAATAAGTATATAAGACAACGCGAAAAAACATTCCTTAATTAATTTACTGTGCTCTGCTACATCGTTGTTTATTTTTTTTTTTTTTTTTAGAAAAATTCTTAATTTTGTAAAAAAAAAAGATTTTTGCTTCGTTTTTTTTTTATTTTTAAACGTAAATTATAAAAAAGTTAAAAATTTTTATTTGTTTTCTCATCAGTGATCAATCAAACAAAATCAATAAAAAAATGAAATTAGAAGAAATTAAAAATATCAGTGTTCCAAAATTATATACCGGGTGATTTTAACCTGAAACTTTAAAATATACGAAAATATTGTCCATGATCAAATTTAGATCATACCGTGAGGAAATAAATTGCTACTAAAATTACACTCCGACTTGTTCCTTGTATGTCGGGCGTGAGTAGTTTGGATAATTTAATTTTTTATTGCAGAATATTTTTAAGTCCGCAAATTTTTATCCATTCCTCCTATTGAGAATACAGAATGATCCTGCTCCCTCACTTCATCATCTTTTAATTAAAGTAAGTTAATACTAAATAATAACTTCAATGAACTCATTAATCCACATTGCAAATAAATGCATACAACTAAGAAGTACGTCTATATGATTTTCGGCACAAACATTCGGCCTGATTCACTCAATCATCATGAGCTACTGGTTTTGCCATAAAAAGAAATTCGTTTAAGTGTGATCTGGTGATCTGGTAGGCCAATTTACCGAAACAGCTCTACAGATCCTACGACCATTGCAATCACGTTTAAGTTCTTTACGTGCCAGTACTGAATAGTGTGCTGGACAACCATTATATTTAAACTACTGGTTTTGTCAAACTTTTTATTTAAGCTAATAATGTTGGCAGTTCCTCCTCCAAAATGTTTCGTTGCCCATTAATTTTAGTATCTCATTTTATAAATCCCATTCAAGTTGTCTTCAATAATGTGAGATTTGATTAGTCTAAGAACACTGCATTTCAACTAACAACCCCATTTTTGGATTTTATCCCTCGGAATGCATGTTGTTTCGATTAACCGTTTCATGGTTTCTAAAGGACTACTCACCGGAGAACAATACATAACAAAACAAAATCGGGGTTTATTGTATTTATTCACGTATCCTCTAATAAAAAGCTAACCGATTTTAAAAATCAACGCTATTAAGACCTAGGTCTAACAAACACAATACAGACGATATTTATATGACGTTTTAAATGTTCCAAACACTACTCTGAGAACATCCGGAATCGCAGGCTATTTTAGAATTTTTTTCAGTTACTGATCTTTCAGTAAAGGGTATTTTTTCCGAAAATGGTTAGAGTAGAGAGTAACAATAATATCAAGACAATTGCCAGCATTTTCATAAACTAAAACCTTTTTTTATTTTATCTTGTACAGTTATGGGGCAGGAGCCATCGAGTAATAAAAAGTTTTCCTATACACAATTCAAATCAATATTTTTTGTTGACGATGTCCTTCCACGACATGGTACACGATAAGTAATTTTTATCAGGCTTTGCAATCGGAATACTTTAAATCAAAAAGATTGCAAATTTTTTTTGTTACAATTCTTTAAAATGAATGTAGTTAGTACTGTAGCGGTTGAGTCTCACTTATTAAAAATAATGTAAACATATAATTTAATTATATGTTACAACACACCACGAACACCAACAGGCGCGACTACAGTAATAAGTTTGCAACCAAACTTATGGTATCGGTGATTACTACCAGGAATCACCGTTTGTTATATTTTATTCTTTCAGCGTCACGTCAGCTGAAAGAATAAAATATAACAAACAACACATTCCATATTTTGACGTCCAACCGAGAACATGTCCACACAACAAGATCATCACCGTCATCATCATCGAACAACAATAACACTAATTAGATTATATGATTATTTTGTTGTACAAAATTGTAAGTGGTAATTTAATTGATTGTTTTGATTCAACATCAGGTTGAGCCAATCAATTAAAAAGAAAATAATAAGTGCGTGCTAAATAAATAAATATAAATATTGCATTACATACAATAATTATAGATTAAATTTTACAGTACAATTGAAATAAAACATTCTTCAGAACAACGAGACGAATCTCGTGTGTTTGATGTATGGCACAGTCACATCGGTAAACGAATTAAAGTTTATTTTCTAAAATAATGAGAGAGTTCATTTCTATCAACCGCATTTCGTAGCCTAAAGTATTGGATAGATAAACAAAAATAATTTTAAAAATTTTGACTAATTCCATGGCCTCAAATATCAACTAATGTACAGATGAAAGTGAAAGCATTGACGAAGATATTCATAAAAGTGGCATACAATGAGGATACGGAAACCCATTTAAAAAAATATAAAAAAATTAAAACCGTAAATTTTTCTCTTCCCTCGATGTCTAAGGGGACAACGTCAACAAAAAATATTATTTTGCTTTTACGTTTCAGTTCGAAATTGTATTATTCTTTGAATCGTGTATATGGAAGCCGTGTTCATTACTCTATGATCATTTATTACTCTATGGTTCCGGTTTTTTAAATACTCATTCTGAAGGTGTTAACAGGTCTTTTTGATTCCGAAGTTATTTGTCGTTTTCAGTCGATAAACCACTAGTTAATTTATCAATCGAACGATAAAACTGTGCGTAACTGCTCATGTAAATTAGCATGTTACGAAAAGTTAAATTAATTAAGCCTTCCGCATAAAGCACATACTGCGGCTTTGAATTCAGTCTCCGCCGATAACAACAACGCCGTGACCAATTGTGTGTAAAATCTTTCGTTGAACAGTCAAACTACAATTTTTAAAATATGGTCCGAAAGATCTAGCAAAAGATCTCAGTGAAGGGTCAATTATGGCATGCTGTTAATTTTTTTCGTGTTATAAGATTGCTATGTAAAATCAAAGTAGCATAAAATTCTTTATTTATAAATTAAAATGAACAAAGTCTAATGTATGCATTTAAGGCTAGTAAGAATGTAATTCTACTGTATATAGCAACGTTATTATCGACAAACACATACAGAACCATCGTATCATCAATCATTAAGCAGGACCCCTCGAATGACATCGGGCCTACCGTACACTCATTTACACGTAATAAAACAACAAATTGCGAATAAGAGTTTGATATTTGGGATAAACCCGATCCGGTCCGAAATGTAAAGTATAAGATATATTGATAAAGTTAATACAGATGTACTTATTAAATAAAGTGCATCTTCAAAAACATCTATTTGAATGTATTTAAATGCAGGTTAGATTATAAATGGCGTTCAAATTTCCTTTACTGATTGGAAACTTAGATTAAAAATGATACGTGCACTTGACAATTTCACTCTTATCACTACACAAGTTTACTTATAACACCGCACAACTTCACACCTTACCATTTACTATTAATTCACTGACTGATAAATATTATCTCTAACTTTGTATTTGATACTTTTGGAAAAATCAATAAATCTATAATTTGGAAGAAATGAAACAACTTCCTTATTTGTAAACTAGATTAATCCAGTTATGCAAAAAGATTGCGTATACACATTAGGAAGTAAACAAGTTAATCTCATATAAAACAACGTTAAAATTACTCATCAGTTTTAGAAGCAAAATACAAGGCCTAATAGATGATACAAATATTTACTGACCAAATTAGCGATGGCAATAGTATTGATTATGTAAAACCATTACACTAAACTTCTGCTTATAAAAAATTTTGGAGATAACACTACCGTACAACAAGTTCACAAAAAAACCAACATAATCTAGAAAGAATTACCAATAAATTTAGGAACAAAACAAATCGATAATTTTAAAACAAACTTTGAAAGTCGTTCTATCCATAAACCACAAACGTTGTTACCCTTTTAAAGATATCCTTTGACAACACCTTGTTAAGTGAAAAGTATTCTACTGTCCAATGCAAATGACATAATTTTAAGATACGCAATTTATTTGTATTTATTATCCTTAATCCTAACTTAAACAAAATCTCATACTTCTTATTGATTTGGAATATCTCAACCACAGCCGGAGATATCGCCTGTAATATGTTAAACAGATCGTGTTAAATATATATATATATATATATAATATATATATATATCTATATATAATATAATATATTATATATAATAAATGTATATATATAAATATATATATATATAATATATATATATATATATATATATATATATATATATATATATATATATATATATATATATGTATATATATATATATATATATATATATTATATATATATATATATATATATATATATATATATATATATGTATATATTATATATATTATATATATATATATATATATATATATTATATATATATATATATATATATATATATTATATATATATATATATATCCAACTGAACAAACATAATGAAACTTTAAAAGATTGAGGGTAATAAAAATTTGTTAACATGAGAAAATCTGTTAAATTTCTTTAGTATATTGTTGTTAATATTGGATAGTTGTTGTTAAAAACTTCTAATTTTAATACTTGTAGATTACGGATATTGATAACATTGAACTTGATTTAATTATTATTTTTATTTACATTTAATTATTTTGATTGAATTGTAATATGTTCATAAATATACTCACGGCATATAACAAATATGATGATTGTTTTTCGGCACGCAATCAATAATTATATCAAAATTAAGAGCATGAAAAGAAATAATAAAATAAGAGCATAATATTAAAAATTGAAAATTATTTAAAAGCATTTCCACATAGTTTGACAAAACAATATTTGAAAATTTGAACCTTTACTGAATCGGCACTGCAAAGTTTTTTCTCTTAGATTGATTTTCTATACTTCGATGGAATGAGTTTCATTGCTAGCAGAATTATAAAGTAACTTTATTACTTGCCAATATTTTGAATAGGAAGCAGTATTGTACTTTAGTTATTTAGCCATTCGTTGCAGATCTGGATCGTATTCTGAATTAATTTTGAAAATACCATAATTAACGGAAATTGACATAGTTGACGAAATATAACCTATAGGTAATGCAAAAGTAATGCAAGCTTTGGTAGTTTTGAAGTTGTGTATTGATACATTTTCCTATAGATGAAATATAATGTTATTCAACACTTATTTCCTATCCGGAAAATTCCCATTCATAATATTCGTATAAAGAAATGGCCTTCATTTGGTACGAGTTAACTTTCAAGAGCTTTCACCTCACCATTTTGACTTCACTTATAACTACAAAAAATGTCTTGAATTCTATAAAATTTATATATATATATATATATATATATATATATATATATATATATATATTATATATATATATATATATATATGTAATATATATATATATATTATATATATATATATATATATATATATATATATATATATATATATATATATCTTATATATATATATATTATATATATAATATATTATATATATATATATTATATATATATATATATATAGATATATATATATATAATATAAATATATAATATATATATATATATATATATATATATATATATATATATATATTTAATATATATAATATATATATTATATATATATATATATATATATATATATATAATATATATATATATATATATATATACTCTTTTCTGTTCAGTTTTTTTACGTCATATGGTCTCTTGCTAATATTTTTTTCATTCCTCCTTACATTCCATCTTTCATAATATTTTTTGTTTTGTTACTTTTAGCGTCCGAGATAATCAAAATTCTATATACGTGTATTACTTTTAGACGCACCAACCCTATAAAATTTACTCTTTGAATATTACTTCTGATAGTTCAAAATTAGATTTAGGCTAGGACTAAAAGTACCGCTTGTAATAAAAAACACCGAATGAAGTTGCAAAACATGTTTAACGTTAATGGCATTCAATAATGCACAAAACTATTGATAGTTCCTAGTACATCCTCAAATTAGAAAATCAACAAACATAAAGTTATAATGTAGGTTAAAATTAAACATTTTTCCGTTATTTATGAAATTCTTATTGAGCAGCTTGAAGCAGATAAGAGGCGGATTATACCGTAGGCACACTACGCTGTAGCCTAAGGTTTGGGATTTGAGTAATCGCTCCAAAAAATTGCATTTATTTATTTTTTGTTTATTATTTATTTCAGATAGAAAAATTGTTGCATAAAGTTACTTCGTGATTTTGATGATTTAGAAGCAGAAAAGTTAATTATTTATCAAAAATGTATTAAACTGATGGCAGTCGACGTAAAAACATCCATAAAATAAGCTATTTTTTTCTGAAACTATTTTCTCTTCGTTGTGGTTTAAGCTATAAGCACAGAACTATACAGATGAACATCTTGTGTGACTCAAATTTATACAGGTAAATTCATACTACGCAAATTATTGCAACCGAAATCTAACCAAACGAAAAATAGATGTATAAAAACGCAAATTTTCATCCTTTTCCTTTTTTTCACACAATTACTTTATTTTATAAAAAATAAAACGAAAAATTTTGTTTTCTTTTTGTTTTTTTTTTTATACAATCAAATAGTCGTACGCAAAATTAAAGAAAAAGATGAAAATATTCGTTTTTATGTGTACATCTATTTTTCGTTTGGTTAGATTTCGGTTGCGATAATTTGCATAGTATGAATTTACTTGTGTAAATTTGAGCCATAGAAGATGTTCATCTGTTATAATTATCTGTGCTAAAAGAATAAATTTTTGATGTAAAGTAATATGATGTTTGAATTTAAAAAGTTAAATACAATGCTTCACAATGCTCTTTGATATAGATTTAAAATCTTAATCCCAATACTTTAAAAATTAAATTAACTTATAGTTTCTTCTAAATAGTTATATACTGAAAGTTAAAACGAAAACATTTGATTACCACGCGACCACTAATCCCAAGTAAATTTATCGAAATTAAATAAGTATTTCACACTATATAGATAAATTATCCTAGTTAGTAATGTTTCCAATCGAATACAAATATTCTTGTTTCAAATTCATATAAATCTTTCAAGATAAAACAAAATAATTCGTCTTGACAGCCATAAATTATTTCTACAAACACTTTAAAGACAAATTACTTAAACCAAAAAAAAAACTTAATCCAAAAAAATTTAAATTATTTTCAAAGATGTGACATTAATTTATAATAAAACCTATTTTTTTATAATATATTTATAGTTTTAAAAATTGATCGGCTTAGAAACTATTTCATTAATTATATAATTGTTAATTATTACAGATGCTAATTTTGGCGCCACAGTCGTAAACTACCTCCGACTACTTCAAATGAAAATAAACTCATAATAAATCTAGAAGAAATATTTAATAGCAGGTAGTATTACATGTTTATCTCGTGTATCGGCGAGTACCACCGTCTATACGCATATATATGTATGTTTTTTTAAGATTATACCGCATACACTAAAGCGCTCAACATTTTTTTTTTTGTATATAGTAACTAAAATACAATAATCATTCAAACCAAATGAGTGTTAAAAAAAAATTTCATGGAAAATTAATTAAATTTAGTGGAAACATAATTATAGAATTATTCTCTTCGGGCATCGAACTTGTATTTACGATTGTTCTATTCTATACTATCTAGCGGACGATTTTTATTTATAGTTCTCGTTCTTGTTCTCGTAACTAATATCACGTACATATGATTTGTGTTTGTTTTATACAGAGAAAATGCTTTCGGTTTTTCTGCCACACGACCATCAACACATATATTGCGGGCAGACTATAATATATATACTTACTATAGTAAAACCTCTGTATTTTGTAAAATAATAAGAATTAATTTATAAGTAGTGCTTTTTACTCTTAATTAGTTTTGGTTATTTATATCTAACTTTTCCTCGTCGACTTATTGCAAATTTTGAAGTAACTAATATTTTGCTACTGTAAATGACCATGATCTTATAATTTGTTTAGTACACATCAATAAACGATTGTGCAACTGAACTCTTCGGAAAAATCCACAATATGAAACCTTAATAGCAACATCAATTATACAATCATTCGCTGAAATTAGTCAAAATAAATTTTACAGTTACAAGATTTTTCGAATACGAATTTGAATAAAAATAAATCACTGAGTTTCTTTATATAGAGAATGATAATGAAACTCGCGAACAAATATTTCATAGCAAATGAGCAAAATTTGAATTGATTGATTTGATTGTTTGACTAAATTGTACAGCCATGGATTAACCAGGAACCCCCGGAATGCCAGGCCAGTGGTGCCACCAAAATTTAAATGATGAAACTAACTTTAAAATTTAGATTTTACCTTTGACTCTCATAAGAGAGATTGATCGATGATTCGTTCCACATAGACTTGACTATTAAATGTTTAAAAATGATCGAATAATGTTCGTCTTTTTTTGGTGTTTAGCATTCCTCACTAAACGGATATGACTGATATAAACTCGAACAAGTATTTTCATATATGATTTCGTGTTTTCTTGTGCATGTGTAGGATTGTATAGTTACCGGTCGTATAGCGATGGTTAAGATACTTGCTTTCAACGCCGCGATCCCGGGTTCGATAATCGCCATTGACCAAAAAGTTTATAAATATAAATAATTGGATCTTGTACCGGTGATCGAATTGTGTGTAGATAAACTTTCGTTGGACTAACCCCCTAAAACGTTACGACCTATGTATGATAGTTTATTTTAGTTTTAGTATAGAATTGCAAAAATCGCAATAGATAAGTGTTATGATAAATACAAAGCTATTTAGATAGCTGCAAAAAAATCGGTCAGTGTTGTCCTAGGTGGCTCTTGAAATTTTTCGCAGTTTTTTCGTTGGATTGTAATCTACTATTTGACAATTTTAAAGAAAAATACAAAGACGTCTTTTCAGATGATGGAGATCACCTGGAAGCCAACTATGGAATAATTCTTTATTGCTAATACCTTAAACATTTTTAACAACACTGAGGGTGGATTTACCCATAAACTAATGTCATGGCAAATTTTTAGTATAAATCCATCATATCCGCGGCTTTTTGAAAAATTTAATACAAGATTCATATTTGAAAAAAGATTAACGTGTAATCTTTAAATTTTCCTGGTAATTGGGATCATATGATCTTACAGTAAATTATGTCAGTGAATCAATAAAACTTTGCTAAAACTGACTGTTGTATAATTTAAACTTGTAAGTTTAAAATCATTTTTGAGGAAATACATTAAAGTATCTATCAAATGTATGCATTAAAAATATCAATTAGGTAGAATAGGTTTCTAGGGGCCTTAAAGTAAAGCAATCGTTTCTCACTACCCTTTTTTACCACATGTTTTGAACCTACTGAAGACCCTCCTTTATGAAAGTCTCGATTAGACTAAGTTTTATTACAAATGAACAAAACAAAATCATGACCATATAGTTATTGGAAGAGTTATGTGTTGATCAAGTGGTAGATTTAAATCTATCTTTATAGACCTACTCCTTATTAACTACCTTCAATACCAGACACTTTGTTTTTATAGTCTATTCTTATCCTTGTTTCTTATTTTTAGTTATTGCTGTTATAACATCAAAAACATAATAAATTATAGTTTCTATTAAATTTATAGTTATAGTTTATCATTATAGAGTATAGTTGATTATACCACAGCAAGTTTTCACCATGAATGAATGACAAATCACAGTCAGGTCTTACAACCGCAGTTCAACCGGCTATCAAGAGCTCGTAAAGAATGGTACGATGGACCACGCTATATATAGTAACGTTGAAAATAAGCAGGAATTGTGTGGCAAATGGCTATGACGTAGAACACCCGTAACAGCCGAAAGAAATATCTAAACGCTAGAAGAGAATCCAGTAAATTTATTATAAAAAAGAAACGCAAATTTATACGAAGCTGCATTGAAATCAAAAACGACTTTACGCTAAACAGTAACTCCGGAGATTGCTTGGTCAACGCCTGGAAGCTTACAAGAAATTTAATCGTATAGATCCACTGTCAGACGGTAATGATGAACTAAGAACAAATGAAACTAATGTTCTCTCGGTATGGTACTCTTTCTTTTAAAACTTACTAAATGGGAATTTAGTAACCACAAATTTGAATAGGTAAAGTGTCAGTTAACTTTAACTTATCGATAAGTGTCAGTTGTCGATAAGTTAAACCATTGCAAAGCCCGGGTCTCCATAGAGTACCCCAAGCGGTCAGTAAAAATGGAGGGGGCAAACACTTGCAGATCAGTTTTACAATCTTATTCTCGCAATCGAGGATCAAGAAGAGTAACCTAAAGATTGGAAAACACCACTCACCATGTCCGCTACAAAATATAGAGAACATCATTTTAGACTATCAAAAAAAAATTAAAAAATAAAAATAAAAACAATATATATATATATATATATATATATATATATATATATATATATATATATATATATATATACATATATTTTTATAAATATATTTAACATGCGAGTGAGATTTAGTCATCATGATTTACTATAGCGTGCGAGCACGATGTGTTCATCATGTGTGTGCACGAACTTTAACCTTGTGGCTCAATTAAATTAATTTTCGCGAAAATCGTTCACATAATCAGTCTCCCAACACAAATGAAATAAATAATTTTTTTTTTTGTTTTTGGCAATGAAAATACTTTTTTCGTTGATTTTGCGCTGTCTTATGTGTTTTACGTTTCATTTTCCAAACAACTTAATCTTAATTTTTCACATCAAACAAATCAAAAATATAAATCTTCGGGTGTTTTATATAATACATTTATATACATTCATACATATATACATTTTGTAAACAAAAGTTTTTAAAGTGTCAAAAAGCTCTCTATTTTTATTTGTATAAAAGTACGATGATGTTTCACATCATACTTCGTAATACTAATATACTTATGTATGTAGAAAGAGGTCTGCGATGTTTAGAAGAATCAAATCAATTTACAAAACGCAGAATCGACACAAAAATATTTCATGTTCGCATTCGTATAACAACAAAAAAATAATAATAAAAAGTTGAGGTAGGTAAAACTGCGAAACAAGGTAAACAATGATCACAACGTATGCTTATATTCAATACATATAGACGCAAAGACGTATATTGGTTTTTATAAAATCGCACAAGAAGCCTAAGAAGAATATTTTATGGCACCCAATTCGCTAATGAGATAAGGTAATTAAAAAGAAGCACAAAGATACGAGTACACCAACAAAAGTTATACAAACAAAATTAAATTTTTTATTTTTTATTTGTTTGGAAGTATTAAAAAAATTAAATTAAGCCTCTACATTCTTGTCCATGGGACTAGTCTAATGAATCAATTTCATTTAGCAGTAATTTCACCAGAATAAAACATAAATTATCAAAACCATCAAGCGGAGATTAGTGATTAATTGGATTTCGAAATAAGCTTATTAAATTAGGATGGGAATCACAACAATGTTATGTTTACAAGACAATTATAATTGTCTCGAACTAAGATTAAAAGCAGGGCCATAGCTTTTTATAATAATTACGATTTCGTATTTTAAGAGAAATATTTTTCGCTTTTGAAAACCTTCTGACAAAACACTAAAGAAATATCAGACTCGTTTAAAAAGAAAAAACCCTATGAAAAAATACAAATATTTAAGTGTAGGTTTCGACAAAACAGTTAAAAATAGTTCGTTGAAAATTTATAAATTACCTTAAATAATTGATAATAAATAAAAAGTTCCAAAACTGGTCGTTGCGACACCCCACAGTAAGTATTGCAAATGGGAGACTCCACCGAATCAATACTTTTCGACAGAAAACGAACAGAACGATATGCCAGAACTAAACGGCAATAACAATTAACATAATTTGGATATTAAGCTTCCTTTCATATATCTGAGGTAGCATCTTTTATGGGCCGTAAATATAAGTGAAGTTACTAGAAAACTATAACTGACTATATCAGCCTAAAACTATATTTAAGAATTTTTTCTAAGCCAAGTGCTCACTATATAATATTTTACGTAGAGATAGAGAAAACTCTCGGATAGAGTAGCATATACATTAAGTAGAACTCTACTTGGGCGCTCTAGACACACTCTATACGTAAGACTTCACTCGTCTAAAAAATCTACAGTGTATACTCTATTACTTTCTGATTTGGTGAGTTCTACATCTGCTCTACACTTTAGCAAACATATTTAGCAAACATACAGTATTCTCAGAGATTCATTCAATGGAGGGCATATAAAAAGTCTTTCAGTAAGAATATTTTATTTTAATTTAAAATTAAAATTAACACGATCGATATTGGTTTTAAAACCGTCGATTGATTGTGGGTTTCGCAAAATTAATGGTCTATTAAATATATTTCTCAATAAGGCGATTGTTTCATTGGCGGTTTGCTAAGTAGTGCCAACAACTGCCCTATTGAATTTTCAGAAGCTAATGACCTAATGATTTTATAAGAAATTTTTAATTTTGTTCATATAGACGAATTCTCAACTAAAAATACTGCAAATATGGTGCTAAAATTATAAGAAAAGATAAACTATCTGCCTTGCTGTCTCCCTACTGAGTATACCCATTTTCCATTTTTACAACTCTGGTTTGCCCTAGTGCTGCTTTTTTACAGTATCTATAACAAAATGTCCTAATTTTTAGACTCTGGAGCATCTCGGCAGGAAACTGGTTCTCGTATCTTTTTTTCAATCATTGCCTGATGATTGTGATATTTTTATAGTTTCTTTTATTTAAACGAGTTGATGGCTATATATGGTAGCCGCTTCTTACTTTGACAGTTACTCTTAAATAAAGATTTAGGTAGTAATCTTTGATTGCGATGATAAATCAGCTGCACAGCTGCAGTACAGCATCGTTCCGTGTTATCTTGGTATATGTTACATTCCAACTCGGGCTCCTTTAAGACTATTTCCGTTACCACAATTGTATTATCTATTTTTCAAAAATTATCATTTATTGAAGGCACTCTAAGTGGACAAAAAAAAGGTTTCCGTAAAAAAAATTAACTTGACCCTGAAATAACCTTGAAAATGACCAAAGGAGCTTGCTTTAGAGCAATTTTACGTAAAGCTGTGGGTTTTCGTCTCGCTTTTAGGAATTTGCCGTCTATATGTATAGATTTTTCAAATAAACAATTACATTTACAGATACGATTTGGATCAAATTCCAGAACTAACTGACTTGAAATACGTAAAATTAGTTCCCTGTGAAAAATTGAAAGTTTGACTAGACAAATATGATATGTGAATGACGTCCAAATACTGGATAAAGATAGAATGTCATATGCACAAATGAAAAAGTCGATCGCACGTAACTATTTAGTTTATGATATTACTAGATCAAAACATATTCCAAAGTCTCCACATATTCGAAGACATACCGAAAACAGAAAATGCAGAAATAAAAATGCATAACGAATTAGGTACGTATGAACACAAATCACATATTATATTTTTGCATACATCCACCACCTTCTGCTCACAAGTTAACCATAAACAGCATCAAACAGCATTTCTTAAATATTTTAATCAAGTTATACATATTAAGTTCAGCCATTAAATCTTTAACTTGCATTACATATTAAATCAATCAAAGTTTTTTTTTTTTTTTTTTTTATTAACTTATTTCATTTTTCTAACTATATCTACTCGTATATATATAATATATAGACAGACAGACACACAGTACATTGCAATTTATCTCGATTTTCCTAGTATGTATGTAATAAAAATTAAAGCAGACATAACGACGTCATTTTCTTTATTTTATTACAAATAAAAACTGAACGGAAAAATGAAGTAACAAAAAAATAATAATCAATTTTAAAAGTGGTGGGTATTGTACTTCTTTGCTACATATGAGAGTAAACTTTATATACATGCAAACAGTGTACATGAGACCAGACTAAAATTATGTACAATTTTATATTATATTGTAATCAGAAAATAAAAAAAAATGTTAAGATTTATTTTAAAATTACGAAAAATGTAAACAAATTTTTCTTACGAGTGCAAAAGAATTTATTTATTCTTAAATCAGATAACGATTGAAGGCGAATTAAAATATTTCTACTATATCTTATCGTTTAAGAAAATTAAGACAAATATTTAAACATAAACTGCCTATATAATGAAAATGATACAAATTTTTTTTACGCAAAACCTAAATTAATACTACTATATATACTTATATAATTTCAATCGGTTATCAGGCCGGGATACAAATTGTCGTGATTTTATGGTAAAGTTGTTTTGGAGCCGAAACTCCTTTACGGTTAACGTTTAAAATTATATTTTACGTCGTTTCCAAAGTATCGAGGATACACAACTATTTTAGCTAATTGCTTTAACATTCCATCTGCGCATCTCGTATCGCAGACGATGATTCGGCTACACTGTACTCCTATAAGGAAATAGAAATCATGTTGATTGATTGGAGTGTACAGAAAAGTAATAAACAGTTTAGCTTCCATTTAGTACCAGGCCAACATGTTGTTTTAGATATAACAAATATGGATAGAGTTATTAATTTTGACAGACTTGGCTAAATTGACCCATTGTAAACATTACACATCATTTTGCTAAACTATATAGCACAATCATCACACATTTCATGTTTATTTATGCTCTTAATCGTTGAGTTACGACATTATCAAAGGGTTTCCGGTTCCTTTTAATTTTATTTTTTCATTAAACTTGTTGCTTTATGTGCCATGGATTTATGTCAATATGACTCTATTTGGAATTCTATCGAAAAAATTAAGATGACATTTTGGAGCTAGCTCTATTAGGCAATAGGAGCCTAACATTATAGCTTTATATATTATATAGTTTAAGGAATTCTGATGAAGCATAATAAAAGTTACAGCGCATTATGAAAAACAAATACTGACTTGCTAAGTTCTACCCTATTAGATTTGTCGCGCTCAATAACCTTGTGCTGCAAGTTAAAAGTAAATAATTCAAAATCTCTCGAGAACAAATCAAATAAGGATTGCATTCCTTTTGGCTTTTTTTTTAAAAGCAGATGCTGTAGTAACATTGATCATCAAACATCATTGATATACATCAACAATAAGAAAGACATTTCTTGCATTTTAGATAATTCTTCTGAAGCGCGATTCTTACAAAATCCATATTGGAAATCTAATGAAAGTGTATGCCTTTGAGATAGTTCATGAGAGATTCCATTACTTTGGTTAAGGTCATCTAAGCAATTGAGCGGTCATTGCAAGGAGAACTTTATTACCTGTTTTAGGAACCCGATATTCATCAGCTATCTTTCAAATCAAGGGAAAAATGACGGGTTCATTGATAAAAAAACTGAAACTACTTGTTAATAAACCTCTTAGAGGTTTAAAACCGTTTTTAAGACAGTTGATGGTACTCCATGAGGCCCAGTACTCCATGAGGCAATTAATTGTGGGTATTGATAAAGAAACAGTAGTGCATGCTGGTATGAGGATTCTTTAGTGAGAAAAGAAAGAGTCGACGTGGAAGCGAAGTCACTTGCTAAAAAGTTTGCTTTTTGAATGATGATTTTATAATAATGATTATTAAAAAACAATTAAAGACTGGATGGTTCTTACCACTGAGGAAACACCAAACTAGCAAACAACTATCATTTTCGATTGTTTAATTATAATCTAATATTCATTTTGGTTTTTTTTCTGTCAAACATATTTTTGTTCCATATATTTATGTATGTTTTTATACGACTCCCTTTATATTTCATTGAGATACTCCTCCTTTCCTCCTCTGCTATACAAACACATGAACACACTATTCTTCCTTTCATGCTATTCTCAATGAAATTCACCCTCCCAACACCTCAAATCGTATTAGTGAGCTATTACCGAGTATTACGATCATTAAAACCAGCCAAAATTAAATTAACCATGTATTGATTATCACTAAAATCTTTTAGTAAAACATTCCTTTGACATTTCATTTTCAAGTGAAAAATCCAGTCTTATAGCCAAACCTGTGAGTGCCAAAATCAGCTTATTGAAATATTTAAAGAGCATATTAAATTTAAATAAATTTAAATATTACGATCTGTGCCCACTTTAAAAGAAATGAATTTAGTTGCATTGACTATATTTGAATAAAACCCATTGATTTCTCGTGCCACTTTCCAAATCACGCCACGACTATCCCCAGCTTATCAAAAGCTTCAAAATCTTTTTAAATATATAATCAAATTAATTGATGTATAAACTGGAACTGAGGTAACTCCAAAAGAATTAGTGATTGAAATTATTTTACTAAGCTTCCATTGGCCAGAGATGGAACACGGCCTTAAAACTTTGCATCAAGTATGTTGAGAAAAAAAATTATAAATTCATTGTACAAACCAGCGAGGGTTCCTATATTTGACATTTCAAGTAGCAAAATGTAAATCATCGCAAAATTTTGTAAAATTTAAAAAAATCCAATTACAAATTTTTATAAATCTAAGTTTATAAAATTATTTTTGGTAAAGAAAAATAAATTTTCTAGCATTAAATCAAAGAACTAACTAAGCAAACAACATTTATTGTAAAGTGTTAATTTTTTATTTCGAATGGTATTTCCGGAACCACACTATCTCTCTATAAAACTTTCATTCCATCTTAACATTTTCTTTTTTCATGTTTTCTTTTGAAGGTAGTTTATATATATATATATATATATATATATATATATATATATATATATATATATATATATATAAATATATATATATATATATATATATATATATATATATATATATTTATATACATATAAATATATATATATATATATATATATATATATATATATATAATATATATATATATATATATATATATATATATATATATATATATATATATATATTTATATATATATATATATATATATATATATATATATATATATATATATATATATATTTATATATATATATATATATATATATATATATATATATATATATATATATATATATATATATATATATATATATATATATATTGGTGTGTACATAAATTTTATTGATTATCGTTATGAAGGTTGTCTTATTTCTTGAGAATAAGATAAAATAAAATATAAAAGTAAAAACCAGGCGACATTCTTTTATTGTGTTCCCCTTATTAAGCGAGTAAAAATTGAATTAAACACACAACAAGTTGATTTTTTATCGCATCCAAAAGAGTAATACAACCAACCTAATGGTCAACAACAATATAATAATAGTTAATAAAACGATTATTAATTTTATTTTAACGTAACTACAAACAATTTTACAAACTATTGAACATTATGTGTGGGAACATAGTGACTGTGCCAATTTTCTTTCCTATATGATTGATAAGCACTAATTTATACTATTTGGTCTTATTAATAGTTGCGTGATTTGTTTTCTCACCGATTTGTAAACATATATTATTTATTTTGCATAAATGTATTCGGGCGACGGGCATAACACTAACCTATATATTCATAAGTCCAGATTATATTATAGTAAATGACAAGCAGTAAACCTGAATATTAAAAAAAAAATCAACGGAAATAAATGAAAATATTAAATAAAACCCTTCACTTGTTATCGCTTATCTTGTCCAACAAGAGAGTAAAATATTTTTTATTTTATTTTTTGATTGATTGACTTCAGAATGTCAAAAACATCATACATTTTTTTGTATTTAACTTAAATTAAAATATAATAATATAATATAAAAATTATGGTACGGGTACCCTAACTCTGGCGAATATTTCAATTATCTTCCGATCAACCGCCGACGTCGTCGCACCGATTAAAAAACATAAAAAAAAATATGATAACAACCAAGAAAAGTTCACACGAAAAAAAAGTCATAATAACAATTTCTTCATTATGACGTTTTTATGACTTTTTCTTTTTTACAATAAAATTTTATTATTTAAAATAGAGCTGCAAGCTACGATGTAAGAGTGAGAGGGCACAACAAAAAAGGAAAAACCACCATCGTCGATCTTCTTTATATTATTAAAATATTGTATGCAATAATTGCATTCAATGATCGTTAAAATAATTATAATTATAACCATTTTTTTAACCGGTAAATTGACTGTGTAAGATTGAAATTATTATTATGTATTTTATCTCTAAATTATGTTTTTTATATGGTGATCAGAATGTAAATGTATGCTGAAATAATTATAAAGAATATTAAAAGTCGACGTCGACGTATGTACAAAGTGCATTTACGACAAACTGGATTGAAGGGAATATTGAGATACAAATGAATTAAAAAACCAACTGTTTTATGAGTGTTTAGATGTTATCTAAACAAAAGTGGTCTTTGAAATAAGCTCACAAGTTGTATATTATATGCAATTATATTACATGACGTAGGTGGTTACTCTACTACATCATTTCACACATTTATTAATGTTTTTATTGGTTTTGAGGCCAACGAAAGCTAAGAAGAGGATTAAGTTATTCTTTTGCGTTTTGTATACCCAGACATATTTTTAAAATATGTATTCTCAGTTATTTAAAAGTTAATAGTTTCATAGTTTTCATATTTTAATTACAGAGTATTTTATATATAGTTTAAATGGTAAGAGGTAATATAGGGATAGTCCATTTGTTCAGAAGGTACAATAAGGAAAAAATAATGAAAAAAAGTATAAGTAAATTATCAGTAAATACATAATGCACCAAAATAATTAAAGAATTAAGTTTCTTGCATTTAAGAGGATGTTAAAATAACCTAAGCAGTTGTTATATATTGGGCAGACCAATATTAGATGTTCAACCAACATTCACACTATCACACAACTTACAATCGTTGACCTCAGACAATCAAAGTTTCCACACGCATTCTTTTCAATTACCTTAAACTTTTCAGTTTGATTTCACGTTTGTTCCCAACATTCGAGTATCGTCTTTAAGTTCTATATATAATAGAGTTTTCAAAGAGGAACTGCATAGCTCTCTCTGCATTTCATTCCTTTTATTTGTCTTTTCTCCATATAATAAATGTCCCACTATCTTCCGTCTATACAAACTCACTTGATGGTTCTTCTAGCACGGACCGTTTTGTCATTTCAAATGATTGTATATAACAACGAATTGTATTCGTGCGATTGTTAAACGTATATAGGCTATGAATATATTTGTTCATTTGTTGCTCGGCTGTTGCAAGACTGCACTCCTCATCAAACCAATAATTTTTGGATTTATTTTTTAGTATTCTTTGAGTCGCCTGAGTGGCGCTAACCACCGAAAATTACAATACCTCCCATAGAGCCTGCGCAATGTCCGAATGGTGGTTGGTTTCCATAATGATACTGCTAATAAGATTTTGATGTTGAGCTCTCATGTTCGTTTATCAGATCTTCACAGTTGAAACGTATAAGGTTAGTTTTCCTGTGATCCCTAGCTTGTACGAAAACTGCCATTTTAGCTATACAGTAACTAATTGATCATAACTGCCTGCAATTTTGGAAGCCGTCCGATTAGATCTCACATCTTGGATAACTAGGTATCTTCCTTAAGAAATTCACACATGGTAAATTTGACTTTGGACGTTTTACGAGGGTATGCCTATTTTTCCAAATGGATATTTTTATAAGGAAAGAATATGCTAGTCTCAATCAGATTGTGCCGCTCGGAAAGTGCATCATTCTTCCCCATTATCGATTGCTAAATCGTGTGTGGGAACGGACCCATATTTTTACATAAGTCTGATTTTTGCCAGCTCTAGCATTAAAATCACTATTATGAAGTCGAGGTCCGGTATGGATCCCGTCAGATCATCCAAACTTTGGGTTGGCTTACATTAATTGATTTGAAATCCTAACAGCCTTTCTTACCTGTGGCCCAAGAAGAAAACCAACACTAAAATTGCCACGACACACTTACATGTATCAAAATATTTTTTCAATTTTAACAATAAATCAATTGCTTATAGGTTAAAAATTGAACACACTTTGAAAATTAAACCTAAAATTAATATCTAGCTCACGTTCATTTGTTGTTAAAAAAATCATAAAACAAAATATTCTCTTTATTTTCAAAAATGTTAATATTTAAAATCTTTAGACTTACTCAATTGAAATTTCAATTGGTTAATGTTTATATCACAGTTCATTAAAATAAATAATAAGAAGAAAAAAACTAAAAATTATAAAAGAAACTAAAAATAACTACTTTTAGTTTATATTTAGAATCGTCTAAGCCCTCTTTTCAAAACAGGGGAAAAGTAAATAATATATTTTATTATAAAGATTAACATTTAAAATATGTTTACAAGTTGCAAAACGTCTATTCAAATGGTCTTAAAATCTAACAAGACGAAAAAAGGTGCACATATACAGTTAAGACTCGACTACCATCGGTAATATGTTACAAGGACATACTTATGACGTTGCTTGAAGCAATGTGATAATTGGTTTAAGATAGATTTGAAATTTGCTTTTATTTTGTTATTGATTGACATCGACTTGTCATCATCGTCGACTTAAGATGAAAACCTTGTAACACCGTTGTTTATGATTTTACATGTAATACTAAAAAAAATTCGGAAATCTTTATTTATAGGATTAACAAAATTTTAAAATTTGTCTAAGGGTACGTCCGAATTCCATGCTATTTATGTGCTAGTGAATACATTTTCAAATAATTATAGCATAATTAACAAATTTAATTCCTAAATTTAAGTGTAGCGAGCTCAGTGGACGATTAAAATGACTTCAGTAAGACGGAAGCGTCAACAAATGTCTTAAATTTTAGAAAACAACTTTCATTATGTGAAATTATTGCAAGATTCACCATCCTTGATAGATGGGTTCCATACATGAAATTTTAAATATGTAATACAATTATTTAGAGGGGGAAACATACGTAATGCTCTTAGGCAATGTTTTTACGAGACAGCCAAGTAAAATATTAATACGACAATAGTGAATTTACACGTAAAAACCACTTAAAATTCGGTTTCCATTCGTTAAATCATGATATATTACTGCCAATTTGTTTATACCAGGAGCTGAAACATGTTTCAATTGGGCTTGTAAAGATACAAAAAGCCTCTGTCAGATATTATACTCGTATGTCGAACGATGGATATGAGGCAGTCGCAATGGTAAAGTTTTAAATAATATCTTTGTTTTATTAGCAGACGTGTACAGTATGTTAAAGTCATGGTAAACACTTGCCTACCATGGAGTTGACCGCTTTTTAAATTCTATTATCAATTCATAAAAAACAACTTGTTGTGCTTTATTTCCTTCACCTTGTTGCCAATCAAACATTTTTAATTTTTACTACAAATACTCAGGTATAAATGTAAATTGTGTGAATTTACATAATGTGTGACCCATCTTTTATTGAGCCAAATTCTTACACCAACGATGTGAACACATTTTGCACTTTGTTTGACGCATCGATGCAGAACATAATTTGTGGCATACAAGTAGGAAGGCGGAAAAGGAATTTTATAATAGAATGCGGTTGTTTAAGACGCAAAGATCCAAATATACAGATCCAAATCCAAGTACGAGTGGCTATATCCGACTAGAAACCGATAAGGCGGCTTCTATTACGAAGTTTATTGGAATGTAAAATACCAACCTGAAACAATTACATACCTAATAAATGCCTAACAGTCGATGAGCAACAATTTCCCTTTAGAGCGCGAACGAAGTTGACGCAATATATATCTTTAAAACTAGTGAAGTATGATAATAAAATTTGATGGACATGCGATTCCCAAATATATACCGGTAAAATTGGAGACATCAGAGAGGAAAATTAACGTAAACGTGTCGTCAAAGGAACGTAACGATGGATAATTTTTTTACGTCTCTTTTTCTATCCAAAGATATAGTAGGATCGTTTTACATTTGGCACAATGAAAAAAGGCTTGTTTGGATCTCTTCTGAATTGAAAGTATCAAAATCTAGGGAGGTTTTATGGTCAAGATTGGCGTTGCGAGAAAAATTTGTTTTGTGGTTATACGTTCTGAAAACCAATAAGTCTGTTATGTTACTATCTACACAGCAAAGGTGATATTTCAGGTTCAAAATTTAAACTAGACCTAGAATTTATAACGCAACTAAGGTGAACACAAACAACTAAGGTGATAAAATGCTTTCCACGAAGAGAAAAACAAGCTATCCACTGACAACTCGCAGCACAATGATAAAACTAGTCGTCATAGGCAGTTTCTTGAAGAGTTACAGAGGAGCACTTTTAGATACTAATTATGAAACAAAAGTTTGTTATCTAAGGTGTTTGAGCCATTTTGCAACTACATATAAGTGTCTTATAATGTATGCTAGGTGTTTCTATTGAAAAATTTCGAGAGCCACAAAATGTTCCAATCGTTCCAGATACTTTAATGGATTCGATATTTCTTTTATTGGTTCTAAACATTTCAAGATTCTATACTATAGTTAGAAGATTAATATGTATAGTTATTTGCAAGTCTTATAATTTAAAACATTAAATTATATACCCAGATATATAACATAGTCGGAAAATGTAAAAATAATTTAAACGGCCCTAAATATACATAATTTTTCGCAATATAGGTTTTCCACTTCAAATTCAAGTTTTTTCATTTCAAATTCAATTTTTTTTATTTCAAATTCAATTTTTCAAAAAAATATAATGGCAAAATTTGTTTTAAGAAACCACACTCTGCGACTTTTCAAATCTATATACATTTACAGAGGATATATGATATATCAGCTATAGTTTTTTTTTTTTTTTTTTTTCAAAAATAAATTAATATATTTTCTTTATAATATTTTTTTTTTGAAAAATTGAATTTGAATTAAATATATATGAATTTGAAATAACAACAATTGAATTTGAAATGAAAAAACTTGAATTTGAAGTGAAAAACCTACAGCAGAATTATCATAAATTTCATGCAAATTGTGCCTCTGTGTCGGAACTGATTTTTATTTGGATAAAAAGCCGCGGAGAAATTCAAATATTACATCATGATTAAAATCATTCACCCGGGTATGTACTGATAAGGTGAAGATTAAGTGAGTGATGATTGTTGGTGTTTTTTGTAATTCACATAAAATAATATGATTTTGGAAGTGAAATATTGAGGCTTGTTGATTTAAATTTTTTGGTTGAATCGAGTCGAACCTAATGGTAATTTATTTTTAGATTTAGTTGAAACTTACTTTAACTTAAAATTTACAAATAGAAATCCAAATATGATTTTAAACAATCAATGTATTTTTATCCATATATTTTTATATATTCCATATATTTTTATCTGATTTTTATCCAGCTTTTGCATTAAAACCAACAATCACTATTCTGAGGTCGTGGTCGTGAGTATAAATCCCATCTAAATTTCGTCAATTAAGATCATCTAAATTGTTGTAACATAAATTATTGATAAATTTACTATCATTTTATACTAGACGATGATCGTCAAGGTAATGAAATAATATTTTGGTACCGAGCTATAATCCAAAAACAAATTTGCAAATAAATGTTCGAAATCGAATTTTAAAACCGTTTAAATCTATTTGGCCACATTTTTAAAAATTAAAAAAGTAGATTTGTAACGGTTACGTGAAAGCTATTTAATAATTTGTGTCATGGAACAAGATTAGTACTATAGACGTACTTTCGAAGGAAGTTACGAAACTATATTTTTAACTGACTCAGAAAAGAACAAATACTTTATTTCAAGAGCATTACTTCCAGTAACGTATTTATATTTGCAAAGTTAGTAAATAAATTAAAAGCCAATCCTCTCGACTTTAATCATTCTAAACCTACATTAGTAACACATAAATACAAATACAACATAGTTTAACTAAAGAAACCATTACATTCAGGTCCACCAACATATATACCGCAGCCTATATTGGTATCATATTTGATTACAACATAACATATATCATATTTGATGCCAACATAAAATAACTATAATTTTTGTCACTATATAAATGTTTGCTACGTAATGTATCGAGATAAGAATACCGATTGGAAAAATTACATTTAGCTCAACAGTTATTTCGAATATATTTGTTGCATTCAGTACTCAACATATTGATTTTACCTATATACGTCTATTGATTTTGTGTTTATGACACTACGGCTTTGATTAGTAAGCTCAATGAATCTATATCTGTGCTGCCTTTACATGATTTTGATTTAAATTATCCTGATTTCTATGCTTTTGTATTGGATAGCGTTCATGAACAAATGTATCGAATGCAATACCATTAATTAAGCCTGATGCTATTGCATCTGATAAGGTTAAAGTCATATTGATTTGTTTCTGTTTCATATTACTTTCACCATTAAACGTTTTTTTAACAAAACCAATATTTTGTATGCGGTAACTATGCTTTGTATGTCTTACGTCCACTGCTTATCATTCGAGTACATTATTGACATTCGACAGGAGCATCATTCGATTGATATCCCAAACGCGAGGATGACAACACTTACCAAATTTTATTTACCACGAGATTAAGAATTAAATGAAAATTCCTGATCTCGATCTTGAAATAAAAGAGTAGTAAGTATGTTGGTTCGGCCACGTTCCGCAAACCGATCCTTAATGGATGGTTCAGCGATCTCTGAGAGGCGAGCAGCCTTTTGGCAGGCGCAAAGTCACTGTCGGTGACGATGGCTTCTCGGGGTAGAGAACGTCTCGTCCTCTTCGGGTTATCGAGAACAATACAAAATTCAAGCTCGGGGTCGAGTCCGACGCAGCCAGAATGTTGATGCGGTACGAGCCAGAAATGTCCTGTAAACCCCGTTTTATTATTATTAGGTATAATGATATTTCTGATAATATGACTGATGTAATTGCAGGAGTGCCTCAATGATCAATTCTATAGGCCCTTCCTTGACTTATTTTTATTTTTAAATGATTTACTTTGGCATACTGCAAATTAGAAAATTTATCTTTATGCTGATGATTTACAACTATTATTAGTGGGTAAATATCAAAATTGAATAATTGCATTTACCATTATCCTTGCTTGGTAAGTTAAATGTTTCATCACCTATACATACAAGAAACTTATTATTAGGACATATATTTACAATAACTCTGGTTTGGTAAATGTTTTTAATATTTGGAACAATTAACCTATATTGAATTAAAAAAGGTATGTTCTCTTGATAAATTTAACATTTTGTGAAAACCATAAATAATATTATATAGATATTTCTATTGGTTTTACTTTATTGGTTTTTTAATTGTCTAATATTTACAATTATTGAGTTCTCTTTAATCATAAAATCATAGATTTACAAATTTCTGATTTCGCTTAGTTTTAAAGCTAAACAGCAGAATCTCTGATAGTATAACCGATACACATAGGGATATTAAAAGTGTTGATCTAGTTTTAAATATCCAAGAACATCAAATTTATGTGAATAGAAAAAAGATCCAATTCATATTTGATAGACCCACGTTTTTAAATCAATATGTCAACCATAAAAAAATACCAATAAACTGTATTATGTGATAGCGATATAATATTATAGGAGAGACATAAGTTTTGTTAAATAATTCAATTGGAATGCCATCAATTATAAAATATACACATAGATAACATACCTGGTTATATCGTTTTTGAAACTATGCACTGACCATCATTCTTATAATTCCCCGAGTCAAAAGAAATTCACATAAACACTAAAACGAAATAAAAATTGTTATAAAGTTTTTTAAAAACCATAAATAATAAAATAACTAAATAATATCAATGCAATAAAAAAAAATACATTTATGCAATGTTTTGATTTTGTTGTGTATTTTGCTTCTTTAACAAACATTTTTCGCGGTATATAAGAGAATATCTACTGTACGCGATAAGAAGTTTATAAAGAAATAAAATTATATTTAAAAAGAACAGATATAATAAATAAAGCAAAACGAAGTAGAAAATTTTTTTAAAGAAAATAATAATAAAAAAAAAACATATTTGTGAGATTTGTGTGGAAAGGATGAGAAACATAAAGTTATTGTAACCTTCTGTGGCGTGTGCCAAAATTGGCAATTGGATTGGTTGATTTTTGGTTTGGTTTGGTTTGGTTTTTTTTATGAACAATTTATTTATTTTTTTTTGTTACCTCTTCACCGTAAATACACACAATGCCATTGCAAATATTACTGTATGTTGACGATGGTTTTTCTTCTAAAGATGAAAATGCAATTGTATTACTTAAATATATAAAAATTGTTTCTTTTTAATATAAAAAACGAGCATAAACTTGGTTTATCCAAATATAGAACAATTGTATTCCGTATGTCGATTGATTCTCATTTTTTTTTAGTTTCTTTATAGTACGTAAACGTATCAGATGTATGTAACCTAATATTTAATTTAATCATTACATTATTTATTATTATTATTTACAAAAACAAAATAAATAAATACTTTATGTTTATGTTTGGTCATAATTCAAGGAAGATTGGTTTTAAAGGATTTTATGTATTTAAAAGGAATTAAAGGATAATGAGGGATGATGTTTTATTGACTGCACCATATTACTATAATAGGTTTCAGTAATTGAGATCACGGTGAAATCTTCAAGGTTATATCACTTGTTAAGTATTGTATAGGCATATATTTGTAACGATGGTGGTTACAGACCATCAGACACTTACATTGTTTTATTTTTTATATCAATGAACATGACATTCTTAAAAATAAGACGATTTGTTACGTGCATATCTAAGCAAACCATTCCCCTTTCAAAGGTTTAAGATGGAAATCGTTGCTGTCCAAGAAACTCGATGACAAAATTGAAGACCATATTGCCCTTATATTTTGCTTCCATAGTGGAAATGACATTGGCAATTTTTATCATTTTTTTTTCAAGAGCTCACTTGGTAAAAAGGCTGTTTTTGCCTTCATAAAATAAAGGCTCATTTTAGAATAATTTGAACGAATAGTGGTTGATAACTATTTGAAAAATAAGCTGACAAAAATCAAACTGACAATATGTCAAAATATAGGTCCTAAAATCCAATAATGAAAAAAGGATGATGTATTTTGCGATTGCACTAGATCTTGGCGAAGAAATTAATCCTAACAATTGTTGGATAAACAGTTACTAACAGTTTGGGTTAGTGACGGTAGCATCAAATATTTTTGGACCAATATTTAAAGGAGAAAGAAGTCAGCAAATAAACAAATTTTATCATATTTTATTGCCAAAATAGTAATATAAATTTTCAATATTTGTGTTTTCTTATGAAAAAAAATCTGTAGACCCAAGATTTTAGTGATAGAATTTTTATATTTTTCTGACACAGTTCACATTGAAATACTAACCTGAAAATAATATTAATCGTTACCATTACTGTCTGTCAAACGCAAAAAATTCTCTTAAGCATCGCCATGCAAATTTAGCTCTCTTATTTTATATAATATTGAACTAAAGGATTCTGTGTAGTCCAATTGTTACATGCAATTAAGATATGTTAAATGGCCAAGTCACTAAAACAAACCATATAAAATAACAAAAAAAAACCTGAGAAAATAATTTAATGTGTTTGTCACATTCAGTAAGAAGTCGACCACAATGCAAGAAGACAATTTATTTATATAAGCAAAAGACGTAAGAATAAAATATAAAATAATAAAAAAATTAGAAAGAAGTAGCAAACTAAAGAGAAAAAAAAATGTTAAATAAGAGACCGCATGACTTTACAATGACTTACTAATATTATTATTATTATTATTATTGTTGTGTTACAATTGCGGTTATGACCAGGAGACCATAACGAAATTTAATTTTTATTCTTCTGTATCTACTCGTATATGCTGTCTTATATACGATTTTATTTAAGTTTTATATATAGCTAAATACACATATTTACCTAACATTTTGGTTATACGAGAGTACATTAAAAAGGGTGATGTCCAAATAATATAATACATTTTTTCTAGGTGATAGTTTCAAAACTTTTAGTTTTTACCTAGTCATTATAATTTATTTTAATGTTCAACGAAAATAAATCATCTTCAAATTAGGGTTTTAAATTTTGAACTGTTGAAAAATGTTTTGGTTATTGTTAAATAATGTAAACGCATGTTTTTATATGTTTTAAAATTTAATATACATTTTTGTGTACATAATTTAATAAGTCAGTTACATATATGTTCATACCCAAAAGTCAATGCACATCTATACAGTTGTGGTTAATTTTAATACAATTATTTTAATTCCATTTTAGATTATATGGAGCATCAAATTGCAGCCTCCTTCAATTTCAAACTACATTTTCCTGCTCTTTTCTAATTCACTTAGAATTAAGTTAAAATTTAAGAATTTAGATACCATAATTAAATTTGTTTTTTAAATAAAAATTTCTTAAATACTCGTATATAAAAGTTTTGTAAATATTTAAAATTAGAATTAAAATCAAAAAATGTTGCTAATATGATTTTAAAATTTTGATAAAAGTCAGAAGAAATATGTTAACATTCAAAATTGTTTTACAATAATGTGTCTATTTTTCAATTAACCCCGAACGAGCAGTGTTTTTTTAATTGAACATGCGAACAGTTATATTCTGTAGAGTTTTACACTGTTAGTTTTTTATTGTGAACTGAGCTTATTTGGTGACTAATGTCAGTATTATACATTGTTTTTTTTTAAATGTCTGCAGATGGTATTATCCTAAGTTGTACCTAAGTTGTACGGACATAAAAACTTAAAATCCATTAAGTTTAAAGGGCAGAAATTGCTGTAGAATGCCAATAGGAAAATGTTCCGAATTTTTGATACGAAAAATTAAATTAATTTAATATTTTAAAGCTTCTTCATTAAAAAAATTGTGTGAAAACATAGAGGTTCTCGTAGAAAACCTGTTAAAAGAGCAAACACGAAAAGAAGCCAAGCTACGTTTACCACGAAAAAGCGGAAATTTAATGACCAAATGTCACTTTTTAGAAACATTTATGATTAAATGCAAAACACAGTCTAATCTTACTGAAATCTTGGAAGATTAAAATTAAAATTATAACTGGAGAATACAACTCAATTCATGAATTGAATACTGTTGAAAATACTAGAAAACCAAACAAAAGAAAGAAGGAAAATTATAAGTGAATTCAAATCAAATAAAAAAAACTCGAAATTAAATTCGTCAAGCCAATTTCATAGAAAAATTCTGCATAATTCTTCAGTAATATTTCTTCGGCAAAACATGACGAAATTAAATAATGTTTATCTTTTTTAAAACAAAATCTTCAAATACCTCTCGAGCATTGATAAATACCGAAATAATTTTATTATATTTCCTCAATTTTTGATAATTTCCCAAAATAATCAAAAATTATTTTGGGAAATTATCAATGCCCTTGGGATATTACTGGTGACAAAAAACAACAACACTCGTTATTGCGGTCAGAAAATGTAAGTTTTTATTAATAACAGTCTATGCAATGAACAACAAAATATCAGTAGACTGTTACATTTATAAGCGCAGTGAACGACAAGTGTAAAAAAATATTGCTTTTTGTAACATTTTGTTGCGCAGTGAACGCACTCAATAAAATCCTCTCAAGTGGAAAATTAAACCGAGAGTACGCTCAAGAGTTTATATCACTGGTATAGGTTTCAAATGACACTTACCACTTTATTGCAGAATGGATTAAAAACAAAAGATTTTAAAAGTACAGAAGTTGCATTGTCGATCAAATTCGATGCGCTCTTTCTTGTATAATAAAGCCTTTTAGTATGGTTGGTATTGAGCTCTTATACTAACAAAACTGAAAGCAATATAGAAATTTTAGGTTTGTTGTCATGGTTGTGAACCTTCGAGTCAAAGTTCTATTTTTGCCCTGATACTGTTTCTCGTTTACATAAACTATCTATTCTACCTGAAAACTCTTGGTAAACCAATGGCATTCATAGATGATTCAGCGTTTTCGTATAAAATAAGAACTTATTCAGTTTAGGTTAAACCCAATATAACTTCATACCTAAAAATACTTAAGCAAAGGTTTAACGCTTAGTTCATGATTCTGAGTGACGAAACAAAAACATTTTGTTACTGCACTAATAAGTATGTTACTATCGATACATAATCTATAGTCATTGTAGTTGTATATAGTAGTTACGTTATTGTTTACCACTATCTGAATCAAAGTGTTCATGTTCTACATTAGAGCCATATGGGACCCTCCATCTGATTTTAGATAGACTGGGCAGCCCCTATAATTTGATGCATCATTTCCATCACTGTTGCTGGATTTTTTCGGTGAAGTTTCAATTTTGTATCATTGCTCTTGGAAATGTATATAAAATTATATATATATATATATATATATATATATATATATATATATATATATATATATATATATATATATATATGTATATATATATATATATATATATATATATATATATATATATAACACAAACGTCTTTTAGAGTCATAAGAAACATATTTTATCTGTGCCTATACTCTAAGACTCTAACGGCTGCTGCATGTAGTGTTTAGAATTTAATTTTTTATATAAAACAATAAAATTTATGAAGTGCGGCGCAAATATACCAAAACTTTCTTAGAACCAAAATTATGCAATTCTGTAATTTAGAATATTTTGAACGCAGTGCACGCAGATAAGATTAAAATAAATTCCAAAAAAAAATCATGTGATTGTCATTTAGTCAGCCCATTCCGATTTCCGATTATGAATTTTAAACCTTTCACTTTTATCATAATTGATTAATAAATTGTGAGTAATAAAAATAAATATTTTATCTAAATCCCAGCGACAATTAAACATGTTTGTTGAATTACCTAAATATGACAATATATATCAAAATAATTGATTTTTGTGTAGTTTATAATTGAATTGTATATAATAAATTCAAAAATCAAATTCATCATCAAACTATATATCAGTCAAAACCGCCCAACTAATAAAAGTTACAAAACAAAAGAACCATCAATCAGCGTACATACATGATACGTATAACCAACCCACTTTAAAAATGGAAATCCCATTTTAACAAGAGCCATATGCATATTGTATAATGGCAAAATAAATAATTTGGCGCCAGGCCTTTGTCAATTAATTATTATATCCATCGATAATATTCGAACTTGATTTTTTTTTTTTTTTTTAATTTATTTATTTACAAATACTTTAAATTAAATTCGATAACCATCAGAATGATAAGAAACATATTTTGTAATTTATATATAATTTTCATGACTTTTAATTCCCATTGTTATCAATTTGACTGTGGTACGTCATGTTATTGTGTTCGGAATGATATTGAATTTACGAATGGATTTGTATTATTCCGAGCGATACGACAACTGACAAACATGTACATATAGTACAATCACGCTCGATTGGTCTTAAATTCGAGTTAGCTCTTCGTATTTTCCTAGAAAACCAAAAGAAAGTTTTCATCTCATTGCTAATTTTGTTTTGTTGTTGAAAATAACTTGGAACTATGTCAATAGCTTGCGTCTTAAAGCAAAATAAATAGATTTTTAAACTAAAGGTGAAAAGTTTTTTATTTTAGCTACATTCATCTAAATTCAGACCAACTTATTTAACACGTTAAACCCTATCTATACCGATTATCCTACCTACTGCAACCTATCGATAAAGACAAGAGGCGATCGTACAAAAGTGAGTTCTGAACTTATATATCTGATTTTGGTCCAATAATTGCAGAACATGTTAAAACCATGCGAGACCGGGTAGAGGCCGTACCGTTATTGCAAAAGTACAAAACGCCAAATACTATATTGTCGACTTAAGTTCAGATATTTCTCATACTGATCAGTTATCAGTTATTTTAAGGTATGTGATAGAATGCATCCTCATGGAATGGTGATCATTTTCATCGATAAATGGGCGAATATCACTTATCAAAGAATGCACCACATAAAACATTTCGGATTCGATAATTATCTACAAAACAATAAAATAAAATAGGTGTAATACGAGTGCATAATAATATAAATTAAATGATTTGAAATTAAATTATATTTAACTTAGCATCAATCGGACATTTCAAAAGCATCCAAAATTTCTAGTTCATTGTACTGACTGGTTCTTAATTTTGGCCCGTAATTTTCGTTATCCACTCTTGAATAATTAAAATTATCTTTATTTAATTTCAAGTTTACGTTTAAGAAATTTTAAAATGGCGAAATCAAAATTTGGAACACAAAAGTCAAACCAAACATAAACAAATTGAGTAGCGCATGCGCACTAATATTATTTTCCGGTAAATTTCATTCACTAATATTATTTTCCGGTAAATTTCGTTCTCGTAGTCTTAAAAAGGCAATAAACTTAAGGTACTGGTGTTCAGCACGTTCAGGATATAATCAGTATCAAATTGAAACATTTAATATAATTTAGGACAGCTATAATACTTTTCGATTTAACAAAGCGACGAACCATTTACTTCAAATTGAACAAATTTTTATTGTTAAAATTTATACGTAGCAAAGTTAAATACGAGTGAAATCTTAATAAAGGGAACGAACTGCTTACATTCAACATTTCTATGAACACCTTAAACTTTACAATGAGAAAATCAATAATACAGATGTATCATGGGTAAATGCATAGAAGCTTGAAATATTATATCAAATTATTTTTATAATATACCAAAAAGATCCGTCCTTCAAAAAGAAAGAAATTCCCATTTCCCTCTTGAGTTTAGGCACATCCTAGAGGGGTCATAACACTATAACACTATCAATGAAATAATTCAATGATTTTAATAAGTCGATTATAAAACTCCAGTATACTATGGTGGAAATTATACAATGCCGTTTGATAATTAAACTGATCTGTATATAGTCATACGTCGTCGACGTAGCAATTTGGCTAGCAATGGTGTAAAGTGGGATGGTAAAAGTTAACCTTGAACGAGTTGAAAGAATTTTAACCCCTAAACAGATTGCATGAAATAAAACTAGAAAAAAATAATTTAAATAAGTTACTAAGCTATAACTCTCTATTAGAAATGATACTATAATTGTGTTTTGACTAGAAAATTAGTTACCATAGTGGAAATGAAATTAAAATAATATAATTTGGCACACCCAATTTTTCTTTTGTATCACCATATTTACCATACATGATATTATATTTTAATCTAAACAAAAATTTGTTTTTACCACACGTGTTTTGAATTAGTGTTTGGTTGCCTGTAAATAGTTTAATGACTTTACTATATATTAAAAAAAAATTGTGCAATCTCACGCTTAAAAACCATATAAATTTCGTGTTCTTAATGGTCCTTAAAATTCTTTGTAACGGCTACTGCAAAAAAAATTAACATGATACATATTATTTAGCTTGTATAATTTTCATTATATTAATAGCATTAAATTAGAACTGAACATGCAAAAATGGAAATATAATTTAAGCGTGTTCATATAAAAGCAGTTTTTAGTTTTAAAAAAATGTATACTAGAAACCGTTACATTTTGAAATATTATAAATATTAAAGAAGGTTTAGTTTTTCATAAATACACTGATGGTCATTCGATTTCAAAATTGGTAGTACTTATAAATTTTATTCAAAATCACTGAACTGTATAGTTCGTGTTAAAACCTAACGCATTACAAACCGTAAACCACAAAATATCGGAAAAAGAGGAAAATTCATGAACTTCATGAACCTATTGGAAAGAATTAATATTCTGTTTCAGATCATATACAATTAGCGATCGTTGTAGGTGGTCAGCCAACATTCTATTTAACATACTAATGGTCACGGCGTTGTGGCCAGTGGCGGTCAATGTATTGATGTATATATAGCATATTTAGGGGCAACACGTATGGCACATCACAAATTCGTCATTCAGATCAAAACTGAGCATTTCTGCGTATGACATAATAATCTGGATCATTAAAATAATTAAAATAACGAATCACTATATTGGAGGTTCCGATGTGATTTTGGATTTGCAATATTATGATTATTCCTTCTACTCTTAATATATCTTGGATTCATAACATCTTATAATGAAAATTAAAGTTTATCTGTATCATACGAGTACTTAATCTACAATATTTTTCTAAAGGAATAGTTTAAAACTTGTGTCATGATAATACAACTTTTATTATAAAAAATGAAATAGTTTATATCCAGCCGTTATTTACTTCTTAAAAACGTATCTGCAGTTACTATTTGATTAAGCTTTTAAAAAAGTTTCAGATTTCATTGGTTTTTTCATAAATAAAGGTACTCAACGTAATTTTCTTAAACTAACAACTGTGTATGCGTATACCTTCCAATCATTTTAAAATCAGCTTTTGTTTTCTTAGGTGATGATACACTCTCGTTGTCAAGCATTTTAATAAAATCTTCTTCAATGGAGTTAAAGGGGACGACCATCTAAGACCTCTGTTTTTTGAGTGCAAAAAATTTGCTGCCAGTGACTAATTACTAAACACCATTTCCTCCTAGATTCGCAATCAAAGTATAAAAGATTGTGGAAAATGATTTTCAAACTGCGCCCACATTTGGTTTTTTGCATTTGTTGACCAATATATAAAACGGACGAAAAGCCTGCCAATTTTGAGCATGTCAATTACTTTGTCAGAGATGAAAGCGTAGACCGCCGTAATACACCTCTGTCGATTTACTTGCGTCTATTGGAGCGTCACATTGCTCAACCGCGACTGTTAGAGCTTAAAAAAATGCTTCTAATGCACTCAAAACGGCAAAACTTTCCCAAGCTAAAATTTAATTTGTCAAGTTGGAATCTGCATGAAGATAATTAACTGATTTAATCTGGTGATGTTTGTGTTAGTGTTTAATGAATATTCCTATAGAAGCTATTACATTTTCATTTACTTTGAACTTTCAGTGATAGAATCAAGCTCTGGAACAAAATTATTTTGACAGTTCATCTATAAATTCATATTCAACTCGTTTTTGGGTATCCGTGCTGTTTTTAGTTTGCATAGACTTAAATTAATGCCAATAGGCATCTGCCGTCTTCTAAACACAACAAAATATATTTTTTTATATTAAAAGCAATTATTTATATATATATATATATATATATATATATATATATATATATATATATATAAATATATATATATATAAATATATATATATATATATATATATATATATATATATATATATATATTTATATATATATATATATATATATATATATATATATATATATATATTTATATATTTTATATATATATATTTATATATATATATATATATATAAATATATATATATATATATATATATATTTATATATATATATATATATATATATATATATATATATATATATATATATATATATAAATATTTAATATTTAAAATGTATAAGCTTTAATATATGCTTGTGAAGCCCGAGGATTGAGTTGTAAGGCGCGAGCCTATAATAGTATTTCTAAACTGTGGCTTATATACTAGTTTTTCCACTACTTTCATCTAAAATTCATTTATTTAGGATCGATTATGATTATCAGCGTAATATTATAATAAAAATTATAATAAAATTACTTGTTGTTTACGTAAAATAATTGTGTTTCGGAAAATCTAATTTCTTATTGAAGAAATTATTCGTTTATCTTTTTATTGCCGTGTCTATTTGCAATCTGATAGTTTTACAAACATAGTGAATATTTTTATTTATTATAGTTAGAGAGTGTAAGATTTTTTTTTGTGATATGAAAATCTGTGCATATTTAAGTGCTACGCCGCTGAAAGTAAAAGTATCAGCTAACACATGGCACAAAAGCGTTTTCCAGCGATTTGAAAAAAAAATTGTATCTTAAAGTGTACACCACATTTAAAAGCTGGGATCAGGTTAGGAATGTAATAACATTTGAGAAATGGTTTAGCCTATTTAAAAATTATGAATTTAATAAGAAAGCCACCATTTTATGGTCTTTTATTCGATATTAATATAAGTTTATCGTTAAATATAATCATCTGTTTTATTATCACAAGATGCGGATACAAAGCTTTTTTTTCAAGCATCGGATGAAATGTACACAATTACGGTAAATTTTTCTTTAATTAAAAAATATTATATAATATTTTTATTATTATAAAAAGCTCTTTTGATTAATTTTACCGTATGCTTGTTACGGATCTAATTATTAAAAGAAACGATTGTTTTTAACATTCCTAATATTCAGAAAAATTGTGATGATTAAAGTTTTATGAATTCCAGTAATAACCCGAACAAATCGTAGACGATAATTTATAAGAAAACTTTAGATACTTCTCCCTTTCCAGTGATTTATAGTGGCGGTTCTCTTAATTCATTTTCAAATACTGCGTTAAGAACTTAGTGTTAGTGTTTATTATAACTCTTACTTGGAGTGACTTTTTATTTGGTATAAAAGGATGTTTGGTATATGCTTATACTTGTTCGAATAATGAATAGTGGAGTAAAATTACTTATATAGGGGTATAGAGAGGATTATTTTGTCCTTTTTAGATCACTTTAAATTAAAAGTAGCTTAAAAAGTATTTTTTTTTTAAATATTTATTATATACTTTTGTACGTCGATTACAAGATCAACAAAATAATATCATAATGGATTTAAGTTTTTTAGTAATTTCCGAAAGTGTAAACTAACTTTAAATTAAATTATATGCTTTATTTAAAAAAAAAATTACTAACGAAGATAAACAATTAATGTAATTCTGTCAAGTTTTATTACAGAAATATTACCAACAATTTTTGCATAGAAAGAATTTTCGCATTATGAAAGCGTCTGGAAAACTAGAAAATACTAAATTTTATGTCGATAACTAGAACTATACAATTTCTGCAAATATTAAAACTTGGAAACAAATAAAATTAGTTTGTAAAGTGCGACTTCATAACATCGAATATTATATGCTAGCATATAAAATTCATGCTCTCGACCAACCACATCAATTAAATTTAAACAAAACACGCCCCTACGAGTTAAAATAGTTTCAACTTTATGAAAAAGTTCACAGACGGCCAGCTTAATCATACAAAAACCCACGTGTTTTGTTTGATTTTCATACAAATGGCAACTATATGAATTTAAAATGCTAGCATAATATTCGATGTCATGAGGTCGTCTTTAGAGATATAGTAGAAATTTGAGTGGTACTTTTGCGACCTATCGAGAACTGCTTTATGGAAAGACATAATTCTAGATGACAAATAATAAACGGATAGTATATATGAAAATTTGACATTCACAATTTGTTTTGAGTGCGTCAACCAAACAAATGTCAAAAATAACACTGGTAAATATAAATAATTTTTTAATCAAAACACATTTAAATTGTTACTGCTTCAATTGCACCATCTTTTTAACATTTTAATATTATTACAACAGAACATAACATCTTCGTTTGACATTTTTTAGATACAATATCTTTAATTTTTGATCAATTTTCACAAAATATGAAATATGAAGAGTTCATATCTGTTAAATCAATACATTTAAAATTTATATAAAAAATGCATTTTTTTATTTATATAAATAATTAAATAATTACTAATCCTTTTGTTTGGAACTTTTGCAACTCTATATACAAAAAAATTCACAGCATTACAGGTCAAAGTTGACTCTTTACTGAGATTTTTTACAAGATCTTTCAGATCATGTTTTTACAATGGGTGATCGTTGTAGATGGCCAGCCTAACTAACGATTTTACACACAATTGGTCACGGCGTTGTGGTCAGCTGTGGAGATTGAACTCACGACAACGGTGTGGTTAAGCCAACACCTTAACCATCATTATACGACCGGTGACACTCTACATAAAAATCTCGAATGTTAATTTCTACATAAACTATCGTTTTCTCCCGCCAGATCTACAGCCAGTTTTCTATATATTTTTATGATCACTAGAGTACTAAACGAATCAAAACACATATTTTTTAAATCGCAAATCGGCTGCTTAAGTTTTAAATAATTTTTTTTTTATTAAGTTTTTATTTAACAGGAATTATTCTGGTAATTAAAGCATCGAAAATGCAGCCACTTTTGCTTACCATTTGACTACTTCTTATAGTTTCTTTAGAGAAAGAAGCAAAAACCAACAGGTAAAAAAATGATATTACTGTCATTTTTGTGAAATGCTATCACAAAATTTAAAAAAATGTATGTATACATAATATAATAATTTGGATTAATATAAATTTAGATAAATTTATATTATCTCAAAAAATATTACCAAACAGAAGGAAAAAAAATTAAATAATTTATTTTAAAATAAAAAAGAAAGAGTTCGAAGTTTAGATAAAATAAAAAAAAAAGTTTGTTTATAGTTTTTTTTCCTGTAACTATAAACAATTCTTTTTTCATTTGCTTTAGTATTTGTTTTATTTAATTCTAATATAAACAAAATGAATTTTCGGTTGAAATAGAATAAAATACATGTATGATACGGCCGACGAGTACATAATCAAATATACATCCAAGAATAAAATAAAAATTTTCTTCAAAAACATACATTTTAAAATTTATATATATACGATTTTTATGAAACGTGAAGGCGCCTCTTTACTCTAAGCAAAACAGTTTAACAGATTTGAATGTTAATTCGATAGATATTAAGTGGAATACTAATATTCATGCAAGAAATATTTAATTTAATTTGAATTGCAAATATCTCGACATATACATAATTTTTTTTTCTATTTCTATTTCTAATCTATTTGTTTATGTCTAATCAAGATGTAATAAATAACAAAAAAAAACTAAATATACCGGGACGGCTTGAGTGAAACGAAATGACGAGCAAATATATTTGCGAAAAGATAAATTATCTTTTTGGTGAATGGAATTAGGTTATAAGAAAATAGGAATACACGTGTACGTGAGAATTTAGAAATATTTTATAACGTATTTAAACATTTAACTTCCAGAAGTATACACTTAGCTTCGATACTTTTCTAATGGGGTCGGTTTGGTTCCAGAATATGATATGCTTTTGCTTTGAAAATGTAAAGTCAAAATTACATTCGGTGTTCATCAAATTATATTTAATATAGTAAAATTACCATAGATTTGCACCAAAAATTGATTGTGAATAATTGCATTCTAATTTTTTATTCACACGGATAATATACCTACATGCATTCATATACAAAATCATATTGCTAAATAAAAAAAATTACTCATACATACAAAAACAAAATTACAAAGTGATTCGCAATGAAAACTTTGTCAATAATGACTTTCTATTTATATATTTATTTAATTAGTATATAAAAAATTTGGTATTAAGACAATCCGCAATTACTTATAAGTAATTAGATGTGTGATTTTAAGTTTAGCTAGTTGCAACTCCTCTTTGACAGAAAAGATCTACAACTTCATTGGTTTTCCGTTCGAAGTGTAAACTTTACCATGGAAGTACTTTTTTTCATTTCGTCAAAGGGCTATTTTATTTGATTTAAGGGTTAAAAATATTTTTATCAATTTTAGAGTTTTATGTAGATTGAAATTTAAATCAATTAGATTTTCTTGTAATTTCAATGACTATGGAATTAGCTACTTTGATTTGATGGCCTGTGTCAATCAAAATTGGATTAAAATCAGTTATCAACCATCTTTGGGATACAGTCAATGATGAATTACAAATTAAATATCCAGGAGTTGTATTTATTGAGCAAAAAGTAATTTAAAACCATGAGTTTTTACCGTGTCTAAAAACGTAAGGAATTATATACAAAAATATCAAAGATAGTATTAAACCGAGTTGTTTCTGTCACTCTTAAATGAGATTTTGTCAATCGTGCAACCATTGTCCATCCACCGCCTGGTATTAATTATTCGTATTAATTATTTTTCTATAACGAACCTAGCCCTCGAAAGTCAATAGTTAAAAATGCACTGTTTAAATTCCAATCGGTCATTGTATTTCACAGGATATGGTGAAAGCAACCATGAGTTTAGGCCAAATGTTTCGTTGCCAATTTCAGTATTTTGAAATACTTTCCCATCACTTTGCAACTTTGAGCACTGATTTTTAAGACCAGAATGCGATAAACAGTCGCATACTCCAATGCAGTTTGGAAAATTCCAACGTCTTTCTGAACGTTTTATTCAGACAGAATATTTTTTTCTAATGTTTTTAAAATAATATGGCTTATGGTACTTTTAACAATACGAAAACTAAACGTAATAGATTGGTGACTATGACCACTGTCTGATTATCTAAAAATTATTAAATGGCTTATTACTTTTTAGATAACAACCTATAGTTGGTGTCTTGTTTTGTTATCAGTGGGCCAACTAAATGCAAGAACTTATCGAACGAATTGCTAGTCAATATAATAAACCTTAATAATGACGCATGCTCGGGGAGCATAATTTCTTCAACTTAATTAAAAGTTCAATACTTCTCATGTGTAAAAATCTTACGAACCCTAACTTTTCGAATTTTTCTTTTTGCTTGAAATGCCTTAGCAGTATTAGCACCGTTGGCCCACCGTTAACCTTTAAAATATCTAAATTAATAAAAATTAATTTAGATATTTCAACACTGCGGTAATCGAAATGCGGATAAAAAACGTTCATTGGGCTGACAACAAACAATTGTTACACACAATTCCAAAACAAGTGGTACATACAAAGAGACGCATTATATTAATAGTTTATTCTTTGAATACATACGTTATATAAAATTCTAAAATAATAATTTAGGAGAATTATTACAAAATTTTCACAGCCGACTCTCAGCAAGTTTAACTCAACAAACATTATTGTGGAAGCGTTTTGTTTAAAATACATCATTCGATTGAATAAATTAAAATTTGATTAATGCCACCCGTTTCTTATTTTTCGGAAAACTAATATTAAAGCGTAATTACAATTACTAATATATTTGGAGGTAAATCCCCAACGCAGCTTAAAAAAAACTATATATTTTTGAAATCAAATCAAATACATAAATGTATAAAATCTTTATCAACTACTTTACACGCCTACATAAATGCACATTGCATATACGTTTTGTAATAAAAATCAGTTCCGTTTTAAATGAATCATTCGATTAATCTTATCGCAAAACTGAGAAAATGATTTTTAAAATTTGTACTATACTCGTATAATGTAAATTGAGCATTTTACGTTTAATTATATAATACGTAAATATATAACGTATACTACTATATAATTAATACAAATCACCAATTAGGTTTTTTGGTGAAAAACCGCGTTAAATTTGTTTATCTTAAAATTTTTTGCAGCAAAAATTATTATTTGTTTTCTAGGAAAACAATGAAAATTATTTTTCTGAATAAATCAATAAAATTGATGATAAATAAATATATTAAAAATGAGAATGAATTAAATTGAAAAACAGCTGGAATTTTAAAAAATAAGTGATTCCATGTTTTTAAATGTATATATTAGGTTTCTTTCATTAATTAGACTAAAGTATATATATTCCAAATTTACATAATATATATATATATATATATATATATATATATATATATATATATATATATATATATATATATATATATATATGTATATATATATATATATATATATATATATATATATATATATATAACTAACTTTAATAAAAATAAAACCACTAATTATTACTCAAAAGCATATTATCCGGGTAACGCGTTTTAGGGATAGACTCTCTTCTTGGCCATTGTTTCGAAAAAGCTGAATTTTTCCATTAAAGTATTTATATGTATTTAAAGTACTAGATAAATATTTCGAAATCCATATGAAAGTGCATATATAAAATATAGATGTAATATACTGTAAATTTATTTTTATTTATATAGGTACGAAGGTAGCTGAAAAATATAAGCCACGATCTCTACGAGTATCACTGAGTGTTGTAAAAATGTGTGTAAATGCATGATTGGAGAATATCTCCAATATCCAAATATTATGTAATTAAAATATTCGAAAAATTATTTTAATTTTATATATAAAAAAATAAAAATTTAAATAAAAAATATTGAATTCAAATTCATTATTAAAATTTAGGTTTTCTCCACTTTTATATTTTTATTCTGCGAAAACTAATTTACACGATAAATTTGAACAAAGTTACAGAATACCATTTTGGCTTGAAAATGTGTAAAGCACTCATGCACACATTATCACTTTATCTTATTCGTTACAAAATGACACTGCAATAAATAAATGACAATAATAAATAAATCAATAAATAAAATAAAATAAAAATAAATAAATATATATAATTTATATATATATATATATATATATATATATATATATATATATATATATATATATATATATATATATTTATATATATATAAATATATAAATATATATATATATATATATATATATATATATATATATATATATATATATAAATATATATATATATATATATATATATATATATATATATATATATATATATATATATATATATATATATATATATATCTTTTTGTAAAACCTCTTTTTTTTGTAAAAACTATTCAGAATTTTTAATTAAAATTATTAAAATCTACACTGGGCTTGATTGATGGCAATCCTGGGATTGAGGTCAGTTATTTCTGCTACGTGATCTCGGAATTTAAAATCTCGGTAATGCAAACCAAGTACTTGGGAATTAAATGAAAATTTGGTCTATTGGAAAGTAACAAAAATGTACTGTGGTTATTTTTTATAAAAAGGCCAGTACTTCACCATGCATTAAAAAATTACTATTCTTGCACAAAAAAAAAGAATCGGGAAATCCTTTCGCGAACAAATCGGGTGCCAGATACATTATTTTTTATGCACAATATATTTTATGTCCATATATTATCTCGTATAAAAACAATAAATAAACGAAAAACTATTTTAAACGAAAATTGAAATTATAACCAAAGTTCAAAAATTTTAGGGAAGCATTTTGATTTAAACGATGCTAAAATAAGACCTTTTAAAAATGAAGTAGCATACAGTAGCTTTAGGTAAAAAAAAATTAATAAGTGGTGTTCACACATCTAAAATGTGATTAGTATGAAAAAATAATTTAACCGCGGAAATAGCTTTATAATTAGCCACAATTAAAAAATAAAAGTAACTAGTACCATGCCCCACGTAACTCAAAATAAAAGGATTTCATTTTTGAGAGGAACTATTTGAAGAAGATGGATATTCCTACGACCTGGATTTTAATGCGAATCAAACAGTGTTTAAGTTTCAAAAAATAATGTGTAAAACTAAGAATTCAGCATTGCTCGATAAAATAGAAATGAATTCTGATATTATAAACTAAGCGAAGGCGATTAGTAGGGGATGTTATGATGATGATGTGACTGTTGTTACAGAGTTAATAGCTGATAAAGTTTTAAAATATAAAAGAATTTACTGAAGATGATCTTGGAGTCTTTACCATCAGTAGAAAGTAGCGAAAATTCAAAAGAATATTGTCATTATATAAACATTATTTATAGAAAAATTCAACTAGCAAGCGCATTAGGCAATACATTTTATTTACATTTTATATGCTCAGTATTTCTAATGACGAAACAATTAAGCGACGGGCCCATTTTGCAAAAACGAATGTCATTTCCCCCAGTAACCGATAGTAATTATTAATTTATCAAATAAAATGTAGAGAAATTTATATATATATATATATATATATATATATATATATATATATATATATATATATATATATATATATATATATATACGCTAAAAATTAATCGAAGATGATATTATTCCTACAGAGACTAAAAGCGTATATATCGAATGGGTTTTGATATTTATAAATTTACCATAAGTGGTAGTTTTGGCACCTACTATACAACTAATTGAGCAATATTAATTAATTAACAACATCGTTTCGCATTCAGGATAATGACCTACCAAAAAACACCACACGTGTTTTTTTTAACTTTTAATAAATAAACAACAAAATTATTCATAAAAGTTCACATCAACATCAACACCCTCAACATTTTGTTTTCCAAATTTATTTTTTAACATCAGATTTTTATCGAAATGGAATATTATATAATAACATTTTTTTATTTGGATTTTTGGTTCTGTATGTCTAATATAACTATAGAAAATAGTGTTTACTTCTTATATAAATAATATTAACTTAATAATAATAATAATTATTATTATTATTCAAAGGCAATTTTTTTTTTATATATTAGAAACAAAAAAATTGTGGTAGGTTGATGATGATTATTAATAATAAGTTTTTGGTATGGCGTCAAAATGTTCATGTTTTTTTTAGAATAAATTTTAAATGAATAAATGATGATTCAATGTAACAACAATAGAATAATAAATTCGTATGTAAGTATACATATAAATAAATAGTTATAAGTTTTTTTTACAAAAATTGTTTAAGTGGTTCATATAATATTTAAATTTATTCGACATCTTGATTATGATCAACTTAATTTATAAGTATATTTGTTTTATATATATTACAAGTATATTAGGTATCGTTAATTTTTATTGAAGTATTACATTATGTGTATAATTGTGTTAATCATAAATTGATTTTAAGGTTAAATCAAATTAAAATAAGGCTACGATCATACAAAATCAGTATACAGAGAGATTAGCATTTTCCTAATCGATATTACTGGAAATTTTGATCAATTACATTTTGCAACCATTAGTAGTACCGTTCATCTACCCCTGGCTGTAAATATAGAAACTGGTAAATTTTGCTTAGCAAAATATGAAAATTACAAGTTAATAATTTCTATGGTAAACTATTCAGCCATAATAACATTTAAATACTCCTAACAAAACATTCTGTGATTTATCATTTTTGATGTTTACATTTGATGCTCTATTTACTGCAGTTCCTTTATACAAAAATGAAGAAATTATGACTCAACTGTTTACGGCAGGCTTAAAAATAGCAAAAAAAATTAACAAGACACTACAAAAAAAAAATCACAGAATTATTTGTGCATTGTACTTCTCCCACAAAATTACTTATGAATCGAAAGAAAAATTCTCAGATAACGGGAACCTAGAAAATTTTTCAAAAATGTTGTAGATGTTCCTTTAAGTTTTTATTTTCTATTATAATTGAACTATTCAAAATAAGTCGGTCATAAACCAAACATATAAGAGAATGCAACTTAAATTTGCACAGACTTTCCAATTAAAGGTTGCTTAAGCTTAAATGGGGTTAGTAATCGTATAATTCTATAACTTAAAACGTAAGTGCAATGAAGTACTGGGAATTCTTGACCGAGCTTTTTTAAAATAAGGAAAAATATTTTAATTTGATTTTAAATAAATGTTTTTTAAAATGTCATTAACAAATAACTCATTTTTCTGTTTTAGTTAAATTTTTGTACAAATAATTTTAGTAAGGACTGTTGATTAAAGTTCGTGAACTTGAAAACTCTTTATCATTCGATTTGTTAATTTTTATAGGCGTAATTTACTTTTTTTTCGAAATTTAAGCCAAATATGCGTTATTTGCGGTAAGTTTTGCTTTTTGCCTTCAATTCAAAAAAATGAATTTTAGAATTGGAGGTATTGCTATATGGATGGAAATTTATATCAAACGCAACAAAAACTTACAGATTCACTTGCGTTGACTGGTGTTTTATTGATGACGTATGGCCTGGTTCACCGGCACTTCCGTTCTTCCGAAAAAATCAAAATTGTGTCGATCCGTTGATCAACTTAAAAAGCGAGGAGTTTTATTAAAAATAATAAAAGTTGTGGTTAACGAGGGTACTGTCCATCAAAGTCTTCAGTCTTATGAAGAATAATTATGCAAAACTAAAAGTTCTCATTAAATAAAAAGACGTGTTTCAATTTGTCTTCCTATAAACTAAAGCGTTTAAAATGGCTTCTTAAATGATTCGCTTCTTATATATAAGCTAATGTGTGTTGGATTTATGGGGTTTATGTATAAAGTGCCTAAAATCCTATCTCCTAATTATACACATTAGTAAGTAGAGTAACTGAAATTTTCTCTAGTGAACTGGAAGAAATTACACGTAGAATTTTACGTGTGTTTAGATCTTTAAATAATATCAGTGAGAAATTCCACGATATATTATAATATTTTTTATCATAATATAGCACACCTTGTAGAATTCGGAATTGTCTATATAAAGGGTGTGGAAACTTTCAGTTCATTTTAAAAATGTATATCAAATAAAAATGCAACAAATATTTTCAAACACCTAGTACTTCATTTTCGATAGACCACCTTCCGATTAATAATGTAAAACTGTTTTCTTAAAATGACTGCTACGGCTTAATCTACAGTACCCCAGTCAGTCAACCCAATTTGCTAATAAATTTTCAACCGTTTGAGTCGCTATTTCACCAATAGTCACTTTATAAACTGAGTCTTTGAAAGATTCAATCGTATATTATCTGTATGATTAGCGTAACATGTTTTGTGATAGCTCCTTACAAATAATAGCCCATCGGAGTCATGCAAGCTCTAGGTGGTAAGCTAATGTCCTTATTTAGAATGATATTACGATTTTATTTTCTGTGCCACAAATACGGTAATTTTGGCTGTTCATGTACTCGCCGAGAAAATGAGGTTCGTCGGAAAAGATGATTTTTAGACTCACAACTTTGGAAATAAACTTTCAATATTGATTACGCATAGACCGACTCATTTTATTCACCGGGAATATAAAAAATATAATACTAAATTTTTGTCGCTTGATAAATGTATGACTAGCGAAATAACGTCTAGATCAAAAACGAACCAAACATTGCAGCACAAAGAACCGTAACGTATGGCTAGACGCAATTTAATCTTGCCTCTTATTGACAAGTGATCCCTAATATTATCTTCTAATTTGTAGTCACTACTACTAAAATCCAATGTGGGTTGGTATATAAAATTTACATGATCATATATTTGGTATAAAACTTATTGATTTTAAGTCCAACAAAAGCTAAAAATCAAACAAGATACAGAAGTTCTTTTTCAACGTTATACCGATCAGCTACAATTATTTTTAGTCATTTAATTGCCACACTCGATAGATTTTACATAATTCTCACGCTGCCCAAAACGTACATAAAAGAAATTTTACAATGTAACCAAAGATGCGTACTCGGTTTAACATAAAACACTTATTCATATACTTAAAACCAATTAAAATTTAAACAGTATACTTATACAATCATCATCACTCAATTAAATTTCACTCGAAGTGACTAATGATATTTATTTATGAATTTGTATAATATATGTAAACAAATATCGTAATTTACTTATACTCAATGAAAATGACAGATCAAATTATCAAGAAATGTACTCACGACATCGTATGCCGCGCCGCAATTATGTACATTCAACCGAATACTATATAATACAGTCAAGGTAAATACAAAAAAAATTAGCGCAAAAAAAAAGTCTAATGACAAAATGTTTATGTGTATATGTGATTAAGATTTTACTAAGATAATACACTCATTAATAATTAATGTAACAAAAAAACTAAAAAAAAAAAAAAAATTTGTATCGTCTGACAAATCGTATATTTTTTACTGATTATCAAACGATAGACTAAAATTAATGTTTTATTAAAGTTTGTTTTGGTTCAGTTCCGTCGTCTTAATTTATACAATTTTATTATTTTATTTTTATTTAGTTTCGTAAAATGCATATACTAGAATATTATTTATATCGCGTGTGAATTAACAATAATCCATACAAAAAGTTGTTTGTGTAGAAGAATAAATAAAAACTACAAACTGATAATTTGGAAATAATTATTAATTTTTTTTTTAAGTCCTTTTTAAGATGTCTTATTTCAATTTCCTTAAGTTTTTGCTAAAACGTAGATATATATATATATTTCAGAATTCGCTCTCTCTAAGAAACCTACAGAAGAATTACGAAAAAAACGTAAGTGTATCGTATTCTCTCTGTTTTGCTTTCTCAATTTTTTGTATACCGTGTATTTTTTTTTGTAATATTTTTCTACTTCAGTTCATCTGATGGCTTGCTGCTGCTGATGCTATTGCTACTTCGTAGTTATTAGTTATACTATATATATATATATATATATATATATATATATATATATATATATATATATATATATATATATATATATATATATATATATATATATATATATATATGTATAAATATGTATATATATATATATATATATATATATATATATATATATATATATATATAAATATATTAATATATATATATATATATATATATATATATATATATTAATATATATATATATATATATATATATATATATATATATATATATATATATATATATATATATATATTTAGTGTACATATAGTATCCGTGTATACAATTTTTTTTTTTTATTCAATTTTAACTTTTATTATTTTTTTTTTCTGTTTGTGGTTCCACTATGTTACACTCGAACTATAAGTCAGTCTTCAGCCGCTATTTAAACAGTTCGGACGGTTTATTTTTAAAGTACAAGAAAACATAATTTTTAGTTTTTTTTTTGTTTAAATAAAAGAAAATTTTTATTTAAATTAAAATAAGTAAAAAAAAAATATAATTAATAGTTTTGTGATTTTACATTAATTAACTTTTCGTTTTTAATTTGTTATCAAAGTTTTTTTTTTAATTTCCTTAAATTTTTATCATTTTCTGTAAATTACTAAACAGTTTTTTTTTTTTTTTTATATTTCGGTATATTGATTAAATTATCAATATAACAATAATATTGTAACTTAAACCACCCACATTGTGTTACGTTTTTTTGGTTTTTTTTTTTTTTTTTGAAAAAAAAAATTTAAATAAAATAAAATTTATGTTTTTATAATAGTGTGATGATATGTTATTGAATACAGTGTGAAGTAATATTATAAAATTATTTATGCAAATCATTTATATTATTTAAATAAAATTAGTGATTGAAAATGAGTAACATGAGTGAAAAGTAAGAAAATAATTTAGTGAAATTTTTTATCTATATTAAACTACACTGACCTTCACTTCAAAATTGGATTATCGAATACAAAATATATTTAAAAAGTAAATTTAAAATTTTCGTATTATAATTAATTATGGTTAACTAAGAAAATTGATCACGCAATAATTTTATTACAATGAATTAAAATGTTTATTGACGGTTTTTCATCATCAAGTGCAAGGTGATAAATTGCTCATAAATTACGTAGTCAAAAATATTTAATCAATTTGCAAAACGAATTTATATATATATATATATATATATATATATATATATATATATATATATATATATATATATATATAAATAAGTATATATATTTATATTATATATATATATATATATATATATATAAATATATAAATATATAAATATATATATATATATAAATATATATATATATATATATATATATATATATATATATATATATATATATATATATATATATATGTAAATATGTATATATATATATATATATATATATATATATATATATATATATATAAAATATTTGCAAATAATCATTTTAATATCCGTTTCTAAATAAATAAAATACTGAAATAATTCACTAAACCCGTACCATCATATCGATATTTAAGTATATGATTAAGCAAGGTGGCACTTGATAAAATTATCTACATAAATAATACACAGGCGATATATTAAACTACGGGGTTACCCGAATAAAAATGTATATATATATATATATATATATATATATATATATATATATATATATATATATATATATATTTATATATATATTTATATATATATATATATATATATATATATATATATATATATATATATATATATTTATATATATATATATATATATATATATATATATATATATATTTATATATATATATATATATATATATATATATATATATATATATATATATATATATATATATATTTATATATATATATATATATATATATATATATATATATATATATATATATATATATATATATATATATACGACAAGTAATTATGCGTACGCAAACAAATTTTAATCTATGTATATATATTTAATAAAAAATTCCAAAGTATTAACAACACAATAATTTATTTATTATATCTCGCGATAGTTATCTAAAATATTTCACAATTGTCGTAATTAGGTTGTTTTATTTATCTATATATATAAATAAATAAATAAATAAATATATATATATAGACATATTAGGCTTCTGAAATTTTTAAAATTTTAATTTAAAAAAAAAATGTTAAATCATCTATATAAACACAGTATATACCTAGTCTATAAATGTTTCACGATAACACGCAAGCGTAACGCTACGAATAAAACGTGATGCTAACACTTCAAAGAATTGGAAAATTGTTATAATATAGATTGATTATAATATATTAGTAAAGCTAATAATAGTTATACGTAAACACGCTAGAAGGTAATCTACTTTTATTTAACAACAAAAAAATTAATTAATTAATACACTTTTTACGGATTTAACCTCATTTATGGAAAAACATTAGTTATCATATTTTAAATTATTTAAATTTTTTATTGTCTTTTCTTACAATATGTAATCCTAACCAAAATATTGCAAAATTACCATAATTTTGGGCATACCTTTCGTTTTCATTTTCTAAAAAAATTATTTTTGATTTCTCTATTTTAAGTAGCTATCCGTGTGTTGATAATTTCCAGATTTAGCATTTTGCGTGTGTTTTTTTTTTATGGAAAAATATTGATGATTTATTGGAAGTGGTATAGCGTAAAATATTAAAACACCTGACACTGTTTGATTTTAAAATTAACAATTTGTATGCTAAAAAGGCAACCAATTCCTTTTCAATTTGAAAGAATTTACTAAATACAGCAATATTTTTTGTTGCCTATACAGTCTGCCCAAATTAAATAATTTACCCAAAGTACAAGAGCCTACAAGAAAAGAATATATTTGAAAAATTTAATTATATTTTATCTGTCAAATGTAAATTAATTGTGGCTCCATATTACATTTTTGTCCTTATTACGGCTATAATAGTTAAAGATTAATTTAATTTCCTCATTTTTACCACTTTAACATGTAAAAGAGCAAATTGATCTCAAAATTTGTTAATGGGCATAGTCGTGATATTAAATTATAAATTGTGACGTCACAGCAGCGTTGAAGGATATTGAAAGTGGAATGAGTATATCTAAATCCTGCCAGAAGTATACATTTTTAAAACCGGCATTATTGAGAAAACAAAGCAAAACTAATTCAGAAGGCTTATATTCATTGGCCTTTTAACAGTTTTATCGCATGGAAGAAGCTGAATTACTTTCAACTAAAGACCAGTTGCTACAGATACCGTACATTTGGATGATTAAACGTATTGTTCAGATTAAACGATTTCTTAAACGACATCCTGACATTTCCGAAATAGAAGCACCGCACTTGACAAACAACTGGGTTAATGTAGTAATTGTGAAGTTGCGATCTTGGTTTTAAAATGTCAAAAGATTACTTTAATTAAAATAAATGTAATCATATTATAAAAGATTCCAGTCGTATTTTCAATAGTGACGAAATTACATTCTTTTTTACTCTAAGAGAAACTTGTGTTCTTGCGGAAAAGGGATAAAAAGATGATTTACAATTCTACAAGTAACGATTACCTATGCTTAATGACAAGAACTGAAACTATTCTTTCCCTACCAATGATATATTATAGTTCTTAGCTACAAATTTATTTAATTATTTTGATTGCTCTTTTTCTAATTCAACTCACCTAATTCAACGCACCTAATTCACCCATTTGATGTTAATTAGTAAAAATAGATGAACTATAAATTACCAAATGAGGGTTTTTTACCTTTTCCACACAAACAAATAATAATTTCTAATTGAAAAATCCTTTTCCAGAAAATTGGAACAACTAAAAATTTACATCTGTAAACATTAGAAAATGTAATGAATAGTTTCATATTAAAACCGTTTACTAAATACGTTTTGCCTTAATTCACAATTTACGCAATATTTGTGTTCCGCGTAATTGATGAGTAAAACTATTTGTAAAATTTTTTTATAACTTAAGTAAATATAAGTGTGATTAAAATTATGAAAATAATCTATAATTAAGATAATATTCTTTAACGTCAAATTTTCAACGTTCTAAAAGTAGGTATGCAACTTTTAATTATAGTGGTGTAAATATATATATATATATATATATATATATTTATACATATATAATATATATATATATATATATATATATATATATATATATATATATATATATATATATATATAGTAACAACTTTTCTTAAATAGTTATCTGAAAAAGTGTCCAAAATACTGCAAAAAAATATTGTTTTTCAAGAGAATCAAAAAATTGTCGCTAAGGATTTGGCGAGTAACAATTACCGAGTTTTTTGTATATTGTAAACTAAGGTTTGAAAAAATATGTGTGTGTACTTTTTTGGCCAGTAAGAACTTTTATTATACAATTTTTCATTACAAAAATTCATTGAATGATATTATAAAAATCAATAGCATATCACGATTCTTTACTACAGCTCTACATCAACAGGGCATAAAAGCCAGCTTGGTATCGTGCCACAACATTTCGATCGAATTAAGGTCCAGTAATTATACTTAATAATTATACTTATTAAGTATAGATACTATCGCCAACTTATACATATATGCTTAGGATCGTTATCTTCTTGCAACACACCTCTAAGCGGAATTTCATCTTCCGCTTATGGTAGCATTATTGTGAATAATATTTGGATATAGCTGTGTGTATTCATAATCACCTTTATTAAAAGAATATGACGAATGCCTTCATAAGAAAAGCATACTTAAACTTAAATTCCACATGCGCCGAATTTTAATGTTTTTACTGAAAAATTTAGTAAATATTCTTGGTTTTTTTATGCCAATAAATGGGTTTTACTACGTTATTTTAACTACATCCTATATGCTCTATTTTCGCAGTTTGTGCAGTGCTTAAAATTTGCAATTCCGGGATCCCAAATCACCGGATCCTTAGCCGAAATAACGAAACTTATTTCTGTAATTGGCATTTACAAGCCAGCGATTCTATAAAATGCAGAAGCTTTGAAAATTGTAACTATCAATTCACAATATCTTGCAAGAATTATTCAAGAATGTTTGCTAGTACAAGAAATTAATCTAAAAATCCGACAGTGGCAAATTTTGGTTATGTTTCGATGAGTGGACCATCAAAAATAGGAGAATGGTAAATTTAAATTTATACTTTTCCGTTAAATAAATTAGGGTTTTCAATATATTACTTCATACAGAATACATCACAACTGATAGAGCAAGCGTAATGCTTAAAGTTGGTAAACTTCTATTATCATTTTCTCAACAATCATGCTTGAAAAAATCATTGGTAATAGATGAAAATAAGTCCAATTTAAAAGATGATCAAGAAAATTTTGAGAAAATACAGAAAATTATTGATTTGTCATTAAGACGTGACATACAAAATTTACGAAAAGTTGTGAAACCATTTAGAAAATTACCAACATAAAATAAAAATCTTTAAAAATAAATTCAGGGGAAGCTAGATAAAAAAAAGAATTTGATACTTGACACAGGAACAAGACGGGGCATTTTCGTGAATATTATTAACCGACTTATTGAATCAAATTAAATCATTAAACTTCCAATTAGCAACAAAATGGTACACTTCACAAACATATTAGAGAAAAGATCATGTGGCTTTTAAAATTACTTTATGATTTACATAATGATATATGTATATAGATCGGACGAAGAACCTGATACGTTCTTTTAACAGTCAATATAATAAAAATAATTTATAAAGTTTCAAAATTTAAAATGTATAAACAATAATTGTCAGGAATTACCGGCTCATCACGGCCTATTGTGAGGTTTTTAATGTGTTAAATTTTTTATTTTTAAACATACCGATTAAATAAAGGTCTTTTTATTAAATAATTTAATATTTTTAAAATAAAAACTATCTTCGATATATAGTAATAATACAAATATTTCACACTCATTTTATAAATTTATTTGAAAACTTGGAAATTATTAGAATCATATACATGATTTCCTTCAAAAGCTAGAATTTTTAGTAGTATTTTGGCGTATTTTTCAAATAATTATAAGAAAATGTTGATACACCTGTTTTTCTTCACACCACTGTTTGTACGAATATTAAGAATTGCCAGTTTGCTATTTGCTCATAAATTACTAGTTTAAGAACTTTAGTGGTTCAAAATTGCGACAGCTAAAACGATTAAACGATTTACGTCTTTGTAAATGTAGCATTCAAATTTAGTACATTTTCTCGGTAAAATTTAAAATAAAAAATAACGTTACAGACGTGATGTTTATCAGACTACTTCCTTTAATAATATGCAATATTACGCATGCGACGGTATGCATGAAAATTTATCTAAATTTAGTTTTGTCTCTAACATTCACATTCAACATACGCACACACACACACACACACACACATTTACATCTATATCGCACGAATGGGAAAACTCGGAGAATTACATTGAAACATATCTCTCACCGTACCGAACCCCAAAAAAGAAAAAAAAGATCAATTCATCATTTATTATTTATATACATATGTATATTATATACAATTTATACATTTATCTCAATTTCAAAACATTTTCCGACTGATCTACACACCGATCGTGATTTATTTTAGTACTTTTTTTTGTATAACTCATTCGGAAAATGTGTGTAAGCGCGGTGGAAAAATTTTCATCGTCGTCGTTTCTCTATCTATGTATACAAATAGCCATATATTATGTTTACATTAAGTAAACATACTACTGTTATTTTAATGCTTAAAATTTTTAAATCTTTAGATACTAAAGTCATATTATATATATATATATATATATATATATATATATGTATATATATATATATATATATATATATATATATATATATATATTTATCTCTTATATATAGCGAAATTATTTCAGTATTTCATTTAATTATTTTTAACGAATTTTACCTAAAATAAAATATAACTCAACATTAAGTGCATCATCAGAAATGTATACATATATTTATAGTTTATGTATGTGTTCGTATACGTATCTGTTTTCTTTTCATATTTAACGCACACATAAAATAAAAAGTTTTTCACATAATCAAAAAAAAAAAAAAAAAAATGAGAATTACATAGAAAAAAAATTATCATCCATTTAGTAGTCTACCGTCGATTAAATACGATCATACAATTTTCTCCACACCTAAATTTAAATAAATAATTTCATTTTTTTTTTTTTTATCAATAAAATTTTCGCATATCAAAGAAAATTGATTCGATACCCGATATAATTTGAAGTGTAGATTTTTTTTTTAAATACAAGTGAATAATTTATATTTAATCCTAATTACTTTTTAATTTTAAGTGTATAAATAATTTTTTTTATCCGTGTGAGAGTACCGTGAAAATTAATTTAATTTTTTTTCTATTATTTTCAGAAAAGTGTAAAAAAAATAATTATATAGTGTAAAAATTAGTTTTTCATAAGAATATAAAAGTAGTAAAATATATACATAATATATATACTTTTATATATATTTATATATTTATTGAAAAGTGGAAAGTGAAAAGATTTATAAATAGAAAATTTTTGGTTTTATTTTACAAAAATTTTAATTTTTTTTTTTTTTTGAATTATTTAAACTATAATATTTTTCGTAAATATCAACATAATATTTCAACAACTTAAGAAACTGATCATCTTTAAAATCGAAAAAATATTAACAACATGTTTTATCTACTGTTATTTAAATGTAAAAAATTAAAATACTTAAAGATAGCATTAGAAGATAAATATTGTCTGATTAAAACAACAGAAAAATAAATAGCAAAAAGAAAATTTGAAATAGGGAAATTCAGCACATCCCCTACAAAATTCAGGACCCACAGCAAAAAAATAATCAAAATAAACTTTTTAAAAATTGGTGGATTAGAAAGACGCCATGTATGCGCACGTTATGCGCAAATGGAGTCTAATCAAACTTCTAATGTTACTATTTTTACCAATTATGATTTTATTATTTTACTGTCAAGGTGGAGTTAACGCAATGTATTTAAGTACACCAAGGCAACAAATTCAACAGCAATTGCATTATAATCCCTTCTATACACCCCCTCAACATCAAAATACTCATAATTTTCAAGGAGTGGAGGAAAAACGATTATACAATAACGAAAATAGTAATCGATTCCTTAGTGAAAGTAATAATAATAATATTTATAATAATAATAATAGAAAAGTGGATAATCATGATAGTAAGAATGGTGATCAAAAAATGGATGATGATAGCGGTGAAGAGGAGAAGAAAAAGAATTTATTGTTTATAAAAAGTGATAGAAATTTAATTAGATCTGATAATAATTTAAGTTATATTAATAATAATAATAATAATAATAATAATAGAAATAGTTATGTAAATGAAAATAATCCTCATGAAATTCAAAACCGATTATGGATTAAACGAATGGAAGAGAAAAGGGATCGTCATGAAAATTTTCGACACATGTTCTCGCGAATAGGAGCATCCTCATCCCAATCGCGTTTATCATCATCATTATCACCCTCATCCATATATAACCAGACTGAATATGCAAATCTCAAATCAATCTCACCACCACACAGTAACAGCCGACACATTAGTAATAATCTAAATATTAATAGTAGTAGTTTTCGTAATAGAAGAGATTCATCATCACGATCAAGCAACAACAACAACAATAATAATAAAAAGAAGAACAACAACAATTTAAAAAGATTTAGAAATAAAAATAAACTACATATAAATAAATCAAAAAGGCGGCGAAACCGTCGTTATTGTTCTGCCCATGATCCAGCAACACTAGCCTTTACTGCGCCAACTGTATTTTCTGGTAAAATACATTCAATGAGCTCGGATCGTAGCTCAAATTTTTCTGTAACATTTGAAGTACAAGAAACGGTTAAAAAACAAAAAGGTTTTACGTTACCAAACCTCGTCCGTTTACAATTCATGAAAAGTAATAAAATCGAATGTGATATATTTAAGGAGCAATTTAAAACGATCGGTTATGTCGATCAGGATTTTGAGCAACGTAAAATTTACTATTTATTTGTAAATCAAACAAATTTACGAAATTTTACAATACTAGGACAACCAATTGAGGATAAAAAAAATGTTACAAAAGCTATACACAAAGGGATCACTAAAACTTACGGTAAGCTTAAATTATTAAATAATATTATTAAAAACTAAAGAAACCAACAATTGAACAATTAAAATATGTGTACATATAGATTTTTCTCTTCTTCCTCATATTTTCTTAAACAATAGAATTGAAGAATAATAGCACGGTCATTGTTATGTCATTTTAAAGACAGGGTTATATATATATATATATATATATATATATATATATATATATATATATATATATATATATATATATATATATATATATATGTATATTTATATATATAATACATAACAAAAGTATTACTGAAGTAAAACGAAAAAAAAAATATTTTTTGCAAGGTGGTTTAATACTCCTCCTATTTATTGCAGCTGGTTATAAAATGAAGCGTGATATTATTTTAAATAAATCAATTGATTTATGTAGTCGCACGCGTGCTGTGTGTCCAACTTAAAATTCTTAAACTAATCCAATAAATACTTAATATATCGTTATCTAACATAATTTTATGTGACATTTAAAAGTCACGCGATCACATAGATCGAATTTTAATAAATGATTACTGGTTAAAATGTGTACATGTTTAGTAATTCATTCTAGGCCATTGTACAATTTTGTAACTAAAACATACCGCAATATCATTGTTTATGACTCATATCGTACATTAAACATTTTCATGCAAATTTTGTCCACTTTTCCATCACAAACAACACAAAAATACAAATAATGAAAATGAGAATGACCGACCGAACGATTTTATTATATATATGCTGATATAATGATGATGATGATATTGGGTGTGTGTTTCTGAATAGCGCACACAAAACATAAAAAAAAAGTATTTACATAAAAAAAAAGTATTTTAATGATCGCGTCGTGTCTGGCCTGGAATAGATTGATGTTTTTTTATAGTAATTTTAATTTTAGTCGTCTTGGTAGTGTAGTATATTTCTATCTGCGCTACATACAATTTCTTATGTTATATAAATAAATGGTGTATAGCAAACGCACACAAAATGGAAAAAGAAAATTGTACATATTCCAATTTTCAATTTGTTACGTTTTTTTTTTTTTTTTAATTTCATTTTAAAAAAATGAAAATTTGTGAATTTTCAAAAAATTTTCTCGGAACACGTGTTTAAATATATATTTTGTTACACCTTCTTTTAATAATTTGTACGCGCGTTAATATACGCACTCAATTAACTATATATATATATATATATATATATATATATATATATATATATATATATATATATATATATATATATATATATATATATATATATATATATATATATATATATATATTTATATATATATATATATTATATATATATATATATATATATATATATATATATATATATATATATATATATATATATAATATATATTTAAATAATATATATGAATATATATATATATATATATATATATATATATATATATATATATATATATAAATATATATATATATATATATATAATATGTCTACTACACATAAATATATTTATTTTAATTTGATGTCAATTAGTAGAGCATTGACTTGTTTGAATTACAAAAAGATATGAAAAATTGATAATAAAAAATATAATAATAATAATTCTATATAAATTTGCCTCAATCCATTAAAAAAACAATCATGAATAAATTAATTTATTTATTGTTGAAAAGAAAAATGTCTTAGATAATAATAATAACAATAATAATTTTGTAAGCTTCTTCATTTTTATAATATGAGCATATTTATTGGGCACGCAGAAAATGGCTATAAACGATCTTGCCATTATCGATTGGTATATATCGTCAATTATATTTTTCAGTTCTTGTAGATTAAATATATGCTTGTACAGTTCCTACCACAATTATTTGTGCTTCACAAAAATTGCGTATTGCTTAACGTGTATAGAAACTATAAAACTACAAAAAGGAATGTAACATTCCAAAATTACTTCATATATAATGTTATTGTTTCTGGCTAAATTACTAAAAAGTATTTTCCCCTATTTTCTTTTTGCAGAAGGTTAGGAATCGAATTCACTAGATTTTCGAAGAATGCTTTTGTCCAAATATTTTTTTATTTCGACTTCCAATAATAATTCTAATGAATTTAAATTTAAACTTCGAGGCGACTACTCGATGGTTTCTTGGCCCCAATCTCGTAAATATGTTGTTATCATCCTGCATTTATAAATTTCAGGATTATCTCGTATAGCAAAATAAAATGTGTCAGCTAATACCTAGAAACACGAACAATTCTTTAAGTACGTGTAAATTTAAATATGTGCTTGATATTACTTTTTAGGCAACAAAATTAGATTGCCGCCGCCATTATAAGTAAAGCAATCGAACACATACCATTTCTTTTCCTCCTCCACCTCATATGATAAGTTGCCATATGATAACGCCGTATCTATATTTGTCTTTCGCTCGAGATTAGTAAACATTGCGACAAAACTCCACGGAGTTAGGTAAATGGGTGCAAACTTGAGCTACCTTTTTTTTTGTTTCGTTGGTTTATAAAGTGCTTAATTTTTATTACTTGCATTTTTAATTTGGTAAAGTATCGAATTGTTATGGCAGTTGTGCATTTTGGAATAACTCCCGCGGAATAATCCGTCATGGCTCGCACTTTTAATGAAATTTCCTGTTTTTTTACCACTTTTTAAAATATGGGTTTTACTTTTTAGCGGAAATCTATGATTAAATAAAGAACTGCAATATTCATGAAATACTAAGCAAAAAAAAAATCTCTTTCATTAAAAAATATCATTTTTTCTTGGATCGCTCAGATTATCAAGATCTTCATTTAATAATTCTTCAACTCGATAGTATCATTGATACAAATATTGTACAATACACAACATGCTGTTATTAATTTAACATAATATAAAATGTAAAACTCTAAAGGGATTTAGATAAATTGCTGGATATTTAGCGTTAGGCATTAATTCCTAGTCGTTATGGAATTTTCATGAAATACAAATAATTGTTGTGTGAACTGTATAGAAAGACATAAGATAATATAAGTTAAACCCCGAAACGTGTTATTTATAAAAATTAATCTTAATTTTACAATTTTCAACCGTCTCATATATTATGCATATATACTATATATAGTGAGGGTGACTTAATCGTTATTACATTAGACTACTAAATGCCAACCGCATTTTAAATTAGAATAAGTTTGCTGTAATGCAATTATTTTATTTAAATACGGGTTAAGAAAATTATAATTTAATTTTAATCTAATTTCCATTTATTTAAATAAAATCAAAAACATTATTATATATTGATTGATTTTATGTGACACAAACATAGAGTAGCCGCGCGCTCGATTGAGCCTGCATATGGTTTAGCAATTATTTTCAATTAAATTGATATACATTTTTTATAATGAATAATTTGATTGATCTTAATGATTTATTTTATAATTTAAATTTTGCGATTCATTTTCATAAAAATATATTCATAAAAAAAATTATTTTTAAAGTTTCTCATGAAATTAACATACTGTATACGGTTTGGTAAATAGGGCCTACACAATAATTATTAAGTTTACATAATTCACATATAAAAAATTTATTTTATAAGAATATCTACCATACATTTTTTTTGGGTATATATGGTTAAATCAATTAAATATTTTTAAGAAAATTCCCAATTAAGCATATTTCACGTCATACACAACTTTCAAAAAAAAAAAAAAAATGAAACATGATATTTGTTTGGGTGTTTTTTTTTTGCCAAAAATTAAAATCAAATTATTAATTATAATTTTTATTCGTTATTTTAACAAAATGAAATCGCAAAAATTTTATTTAAATTAAATATATTTTGTTGTGTTACTCTATTTCATTTTAAATACACACAAAATTTACTCAAGTGCAAAATTTTAAAAATAAAAAATGTAAAATACATATTTTTTGGGATATAATACCGTGGCAAGCGCATTTTTTTTTTTTTGCAAACTCCATCCACCATAATATTTTATTATTTTTATAATTATGCATCTCATCAAAAATTAAATTTTAATTACAAAATACATTTTTTGGTTTGTATTATGGAAATATGTACGGTATATAATAATTATAATAATATGTATATACGAAGTACTCGAGATAGAATCAATTAATTAATTAGATGATCGCAATTAAAAAATTAATTATTAGTTGTCCTCACACACAACTAATAATGCAAATATTGTATTTTTTTAGTTTAATTAAATCTAGGTTAATTTTATTAGTAAATTATTTTCCCAGATTTATGAAAACAAAACGCATTTTAATCGTTATAAATCCGTAAAATAATTTTTTAAAACCATTATAAATATAAAATCTATAGTTATTCGTAATAGAGCAATAATAATATTATTATTTTATTTATAAAAACAAAATCGTAAGAAAATTAAAAATATACAGTAAACTTGACTGGTACATTGTGGAATATTATGGATACCTAAAATGGAAGTTTTGTAGAAAGCTATTTACCTCAATATATAAGAGATGGTTATATGTTATTGAATACGAATCAAATTAATATATGTATATGCGTATATATATATATATATATATATATATATATATATATATATATATATATATATATATATATATATATATATATATATATATATATATATATATATATATATATGCGTATATATATATATATATATATATATATATATATATATATATATATGCGTATATATATATATATATATATATTATATATATATATATATATATATATATATATATATATATATAAACAAAAATGCAAGCATCCATTTAATTTATAATTTCAAGATAAATTTGTAAGAAAACGATTTTTTTTTTGTACATATGCAGTTTAGTTTTTTTTAATAACATCCAAAACCAGGTGTTAAACGTATTACATGTATTTATGTGTGGTTCTTCTTTTATTTTATTATGTTGCTCTTATTTTCGTTAAAAACATAAAAATACATAATGTAGACATATTTTCATATTAAACTGATATAAACTATTTTAAATAAATTGTATTTTATTACAATCAAGTCTCGTGGACTAATAAGCAATTTGATTCTGACTTGATTTACTAAGTAAAAATTCATCTATGACTCCCTTCCATTGGCGTTTTACCGTTTCTGGTGAGTTGAGTATTTGTTCTAATAATAAAATTCATTAAGTTCATTTGGGTCAATATTGGGTACATTATTGGTGTTGTTTAAGAGCTAAATTGTCTCAATATTCAACTGATGCTTGAGTCTGCTTTGTGGCTTCTTGCATTTTTCTGTAGTTCAATTTAGAGAAAACTATAACTTTAACGTCTATATGTAGATCGTTATTTCTTACGTACCATGGTGTATCAACGATGTTCCTTAGTACCCTGTTCTGAAACCTTTGTATGCCCTTTGTTAAAGTTGAATACGATAAGTCCATATTGTTTCAAAATTTACGTATAAGTTAGCAGCTTGTTGTATGTTGATAGAGAAATGTGTAGAGAACCTGTCTGCCAATACATTTTTCTGTACTTGTACATTTTTCTTCACTATTTTACTTTATAAAAGGTTTTAACTCATTTAATTTTAAATAATCTATCTTTAAAATATGATTTCAGTTTTTAGGCGAATTGCATTCGAAACTTTGTTAAGCTTGCACAATATCTAACAATATCGTTGACCAGACATTTCGCTCTTCATGTTATTTCCAAATTATATTGATTATTCTGTGTACTTGTTGTATTGTTTAGTGTTGGCTACGAAACCCGACTGATGATTACTAGCATGATTACTTCTGCAATTATCCACAAACTGGGTACAAATTTCATTCTAAATGCTTCATTCATAAGGTTGAAGAGCTTAACTATAAAGCTTTTCTTGGTAGTTCTTTTAACATTTTTGCTGTGAATTTATATTGTATTTAATCTCACGCATGACTTCTTTTGGTGAAGTTAATAGAATTTTTTAATTATCTTTTTCAGATTTTACCGCTATTATTTGGGATTCCAATGCTTGCGGTCATCATGTATTTGGAATATTTTTTGGATGTGTTTTCGCCAACCTTTGAAACTGCTATATCCTCATTGGAGGAATCTGCATTGGTGGTCTTTTAATTTTTTTGGTTGCTTTCTAAAGGGAATAATCAGTACTACTGTCATTAGTTTTTTTTAAACATTTACTGGTTGACTCATCTCTTATTTTTTGAATTTTCCTTCCTAACCGTTGAGTCAGTAAGAATGATCAACTTATTTTTATATGAGGGTGATCTTGTCTGCTGTCATATTATTCCCGTTTTTCTGGCGACTGTAATTCTTAATTATAACCTTTTGAGTAGTATCTTTAGGGTAATTGTTTTGATGTCCTCGATAATTTTAAAATGTAATTAATTCAATTAATTTCCAAAACCACCAGTAATTATTTAAAACTTAGATCAATTTGATCGATTGATTACATAAATGTATACTTAACATTCAAAATTTGTAACAATTTTATTCAAACATTGGTAAAGTAACGAAACCTCTAACTGGAAAATTAAATTAATTAATTTACATTTATTTTAAACCATAATGTTCGATTCAAACTTGTTGTGCAAAATTTAAAAGCTCTGCCTACACATAATTTATATATACATATATATATATATATATATATATATATATATATATATATATATATATATATATATATATATATATATATATATATATATATATATAAATTATATTTATTTATATATATATATATATATATATATATATATATATATATATATATACATATATATATATATATATATATATATATATATATATATATATATATATATATATAGATATATATTTCACTAAGTATGTGTCGACCCAACCTTTTTTTTATAATGTTAATATTATTATTTTTCACTAAAGAACAGTTGAGTAATTATGTGTTTTAAGATATTAAGATACATACAATATTATATATTCCAGTGGCATCATCAAAAGCACTTGTTTTTTGTATTTTATTGACTATAATTAAATTAAATTATTCCATTTATATTAAAATACCGACAAATGTAAATATCAATTTTAAAAACAAGCTTTCGATGAAAAGTTAACTTAATTAAGGGATGTGGGATTAAATTAGGTAAAATACGTATTACATATACATAAATGTATATTTATATATATATATATATATATATATATATATATATATATATATATATATATATATATATATTTATATATATATATATATATATATATATATATATATATATATATATATATATATATGCGAGTCTGTGGTTATATTTTATATTACATATTACATATTTTAATTTTTTTTATTATAATTTTAAATTATAAATTCTCTATAAAGTAGAAAAATTAAATTAGAATTATATATTTACATTTAATTTAAGATTGTTCTCACGTGATTAAAATCATAAATAATACTAATAATAATAATAAGAGAGAAACCAAACACAATTTTTATTATTTTTGTAGTTTTTATTGTAAAATAAAAGTTAATTAAAATGACGTAGACAAAAATATAAATTGTATAATGTTTTATTAGTTTATGTAATTTTTGCGGTCATAAATTTTTTTATACCAATTATTTTAGTGGTTTTTGATGTCTTCCTTTTTAAACTTATGTATATTAACATAAGAAATATTGTGTGTGAATTTTGAAAATTTTATCCATTTTTAAATAAAATTTAATCCTCTACACCTAATTCGACTTCGACATCATCAATAAAACTATAAAACATTATACGATATGTACACGGTCCAATGAAGGACAAAATTGTATTATTTATTTTTTAAGATTTATTTTTTGTTTTTTTTTTTCAAATAGTTGGCATGTTATTTATTTATTAAGTAATTTAATAGAAATACGTGTGTGAAAAATGTATATACATAAACTATTTTTATATACTATAATTGAATTAATTTTAAACTATAATGAGTTTGAACGACTACAATGAAAGTTTATATAAATGTTATAATGATATTATTATGCCAGAATGATAATCTCCTCTGAAAAACAGTGCATACAGTCGATTTTCTTAGTATTTTCGGGGAATCACAGTTGATTTTTCATTTGCATTAGCTAAGAAAAATAAAATAGACGATTCTATTATAGTTCTTCTGGTTTATTAATTCACAAAAACAAATTTCAATTATTGTGCTAATTTTATAGACGACCTCTCATAAATTCCTTCAGAAAATTTTAAATTCAATTATACTTTATATCTGGTTTAATTGTTTCAGTCAAAGGGATAATATATTGGTTGGAAAATTTTTAATAATTAAATAATTTTGTACGATACTTTTTGTACAAATAAATATTTGCAATTCTCTACTCTTTAGTGCACTTTTCTGCATTACGGGAATTTGTCTTCGAGTGGAAAAATTATACGGACTGTTTGGATTACTATGACCATAATTTTTATTCATTTTTTTACCACGTATATAAAAATGGCTCACACATTTTATTTTTACCAGATTTAATTTATTGAAATATAGAAAACTTACCGCGAAAATTACGTTAAACATGTGTATTTTTATCTTTCTATTTACATACATTGTAATTTAATTTATTATTGTAATACAATAAATAATACTCGTATATTTGTAATAACTTTAAAAACTATATTTATAAAACTAAACTGTATCACAACTATATATTTAAAAAAAAAAAATTGTGAAAAAAAACTCGCTGTTCTAGTAAGGTCTTTGTAACCGAATCGGTTTCGTATTTTAATACACATTTGTTTCAATGTAGTGGGTGTATGTCGTTTCATAAATTTTTTAAAACTCCCTAATAAAATCTTGCAGTCTTTTGTCTTTTATTGCAGTATCGCAAGTAAATTTTTTGATTGGTTCCTATATAGCTTTCAATAAAAAAAACGTTTAGTATATTGAGTTTTTTTCTTCTAGAATTTGTAAATGATCGACCACTGATCTAATAGTTAAAACAGAAAATGACGAAATAAATATGAAAATTTTGTATTTTTAGTGAATCAAGAAATTTTAAAAACCGAGCATTGTTATATTTGGTTTTTACCTAACAAAAAATTTCATATAAGTTGGTGTCGTATTATTTTGTCTCGAAGATACTTAAAATGTTGTCTAATGTTCTAAGCTTTAGTTCCAAAATTTGATTTGTATTTTTTTTTTACTTTCGCCTACATTAATTGTCATAATATTTTAGAACTAGACGATTTTGTTCGGTTCTTTATGTTTTAAATACTCACTTTATAACACAAAAAACTTATTAGAATATAATAATATTGCGTTACGACAAGCAGCGTGCGAAAATAAAATTAAATAAAATAAAAAAAATCATCGTACAAGATCATTATCATTAAAAGATCAAGATCGTATAATTATTGATTTTATATTAAAAAAAAATAGTTCTCTTAATACATTATATGATCGGGAAAAGATGATCACATTATTGTTTACATGTTGTTTTTGGTTTTGTAGATGTGTGATCGAATATCGCCCCCGTAAGTAATAAAAAAAATAATTTTATTGAATTTTTTTCTAAAAAAGTTTTGTGGTAAAATAAAATAATTTAAAAGTTTCTTTTTAGTAAATAGGCAATTTTATGTGGCTAAGTTAAAATATTGACATGATATTTTTTTAATAAGCTGTTCTTTCAATAGTTTTGTGTAGTTTAGCATGTACTATTTCTAGACAAAAAATTAAAAAATCAAATAAGCTTAAGTACATAATTTCTAGAACTAATGCAACGTTTCCTTAGAGTAGTGTATATTATAAAATTAATTTCGTCAAAAAATCATGTATATACAACTACAACAAATTTAATAAATTCAATCCTCTTTATATAATATAAAATTGTATTTATTTATAAATTAATTTTAATCGAATTACAATCACGTAGAATGAATGATTTAATATATGGTTACAAACTACATATTGGCAGCGACATTTAAAATTTACAGAAACGACATCATACATATGTATTTAGGTTACTGTATTGAAATTAAGAGTAAATTTTTGGTATGGATTGCTCACCTTACGCAATATCTTGTATTGTAGTTGAAGAACTGATTTAATATTCAATATAAAGATAAGAAATAATGTTTTTTAAATTTAATTGTATTTCTAATTTAATTAAACTAATGATGTTTGAACAAATGTTATATATATATATATATATATATATATATATATATATATATATATATATATATATATATATATATATATATTATATTGTATATATTTATATATATAATATTTATATATATATATATATATATATATATATATATATATATATATATATATATATATATATATATATATATATATATATATAGATATAGGTACATCAGCTATACCAAATTTACATCGTTAAGGAATTATATATGTATTTCCACCTTTCTTATTTTCCCACCTTCCATCTAAAGGTGGTGAAAAAAATTTTATTTTCTATTTTTATTAAAATTGGAAATTTTACTGTATGTAAACATTTTATTACCAAAAATATGTCTGTTGCAAATAAAATATTTGAAATGATTGGCTGTGTAACCTGCTCCTATGTTGCTTGAATCCATAGTATAAAATATAAAAGACAAATAATTTTTTTTGTTGTACTGGATTTTTGTTGCAGTTTTCTAACATTTGGTTGCAAATGGAGAATGCATCTATAATAATTGTTTATTAAATCCTGGAAGCTTTAATATTGTATTAGGTATAAAAGTATATTAATACTTCGACCAATGGATGTGTGCAATTTTAATTAAGTATAAGTTTTTATACTCTCTTAAGGTGTCAATATTTCTAAACAAAATGTTTGCTTGATGCCATCAATGTAGATTTGTTGGACTGCTAAGTAACTGGAAGCTTTAATGTGTCTAACTCTTAATGGAAACAATTTTCTTTGAAAACGGTTTGGCACTATTTTGTTATTTCAAAAGAATCACCTTTCAATAAGAATCACCTTTCTCGACTAAACTTCAAGTTAGTTATTATATAGAGTTATTATATAAAGCTTAGAAATTATTAACACGAACGTCAGTTAATACGGCATAAATACGTTAATAACATCCGCAAAATGTATCGCTATAGGTAATGTAATGTCTGTTTCATTTTTTTATATATCTGGTCAGCTTTTTATAAATTTGGTCATCATCCAAGTTAGCTCTTCTAGTTTTATCTCAGAAAATAAATTTACCAATTGCTTTTAACTTTCAAAGCAGAATTTCACTTTGGACGGAACAACAAGCGAAAAAATTACGGTCAAGTTCTTTATCAATTGGAAAAGTACCTAGTTTCTGGTCTACATATGGCCTACATCAATTCTCTCTCACTATCTGTAATATTTTTGCCATAAAGCAACCTTTACCATTAGGACTATCCGTACTTATTGCACTCGGCTCTTTCCATGTTCTTCGTTTCTAATATTTTATATTTTTAAATGGAAATTTAATTATATGGAAGTTTGAACGAAAATCTAGGAACTTTATAAAGCCGATATATAAAGGTGATCAACTTTGCACGTTCCACTTTATATATATATTTATGTATTAATATATTTAGTATTGTTTTTTCTTATCATCAGATTAATACACTAAATCTACAGTTAAGACCACCCTACAGACAAATATCTATAATCTAGTAAAATATTTAACGTCGTACTGTAAATAGCAACAGGCGCACGAAACCAAATAGTAATTCCAGGTGCAAATTTAGTTTTATCATTTACGTTTTCGGTTAAACAAAGAGATTTTGTTTATATATATATATATATATATATATATATATATATATATATATATATATATATATATATATATATATATAATGTTCCTTCCGGTATCCCGGGTGCATAAGGGATTTTCTCTATTTTTCTACTTTTATTTTTAATTCGGTGTGACTAATTGAAAAGGAACACAAAATTGTTAAAACGAGTGCGTATTTCGTATAGATATTTATAAAAATATAAGCAACATTTATTTGACTTTTGAACAATTGATTAAAACAAAATGTTTTTTTTTTTTTTTCATTTTTTAAATAACCAAAAAATTATCATCGTCATGCTAAACTTAAACTGTTTTGTATTTTTAGACAAACATTTTTGAAATATTTTCATTATCAGTAAAATTGATTTGATTTTTTTTTTTAATTTTTCTACTATGTATATATATACTAAGAAGGTGAAACATTTTTGCATGTTATATACACTATATTATGTATTAACCCTAGAATGCATCTATAGTCGATATGAAAGGAATTTATTTATAGTGATAAGATAAAATAATTTTTTAAGTGTTTACTAGTGATAGTGAAATCACGTGTCTTAATATTACAATTATTAATAATATTATATATAGATATTTAGATTACGTAGATAAATATTTATAATTCGTTATCTCATTAGTTTTATTTTTATTTTTTTTCAACTATTATAGGAATTATGTCACAATAACGAAATTATGATAATTATTAAATAAGAATTTATATGTTAAGTAATTAGAATATTGTAAATTTAATATTATAGTATAGCATAGTAATTAAATGGATTTATTGCACCACTTGGAGATTTAATGCTTAAGTTTCTCTGGATAGTTTAACTTTTTTTTTTATAAAAATTTAGATGATATCATAATAGTTTGTAACTGATTCCAAACATTACCGACTTATAAAAAAAATATATCAGAACTTAATGACATATATAAGTGCGCATCAGAAATTGAATTATCTGCCCAATTTAAATTTTTTGGAGTATTTTTGAACACATTGTGCATTGAAAAATCATCTAAATTAAAATCTAATCCATAAATATTTATGGCATGAGGTTTTCGATTTGACTTTATTAAAACCGCATAAGCACGTAAACACTAAACCTGGTGTTAAATAAATTTTACTTAGAGCTTACATTTCTAAAATTAACTTTATTCTTCCTTATATTAAATATAAATTCTAACTTAAATATTTAAAAATAAAATATATTTCGTTTCTCTAAGTCCGCTATCGCGATAAATATAATTTTGATTTTAAATATTTAAAAATATGTATTTAAATATTAAAACATGAAATAGCTAAACCTAAGTTTCATGAATTTCACGGAAACTTAAGGGCTACTATACTTGGTATAAGAAAATTAACAAAAGTAACCTAAAAGAACGAAAAAGGGGATTTGAATGTATGCGACTACATTCAAAATAACAAAATTAAAATTTTCGTTCTGAATTAAAAAGAGAAACAACAAACATCGAAAAACATTTAAAATAAATAAAAAATCTATCTCTACCACCTAACTTAAAAAAACTATATGAAACTAAATTTTGTTAGACCCAACCTAACCTACAAAATATTCCAAGCATAGCCCTTTATACTTGATAAACTGTTTAAGTATTGAGTCTACAAAACGAATTGTATAACTATAGTTTAATATTTCATTGAAAGCTTAAAATAAGCTTAATTCAAGGCGATGTACGAGTATGTTTTACGTCAAGTTTGCCCTTTACACTTTCTATGGGTATTTAAATTCTAACGAATTTCTTGTTTGTTCGACGTAGACATATCCTCAGGTAAAATATTTCATAAACCACGCCAATCTTGGTCCATTTTTCCGGAACTTGATTTTTATCGTTGTCGAGTTTGACCTTAGAACCTAGTAACCATAGAGATGTTTCCAAAAGATATTATTTATCACTGTTTTAATCACCGCCTCCAACTTGTTGATCAGAATATAATGATCGGTTCTTCACAACTCCCACAAGAAAAATCTTTACATATTGCTAGAGAGAGTACAAGTAGTCAGACGTGGTTTTATTTTCGTGGTTTTGCAAAATTCTTAAAGATAGTTTTGGTTATTACAAGAAAACTGTAGTTAAAGTTATAACAACAGAAGCCTTTAAAAATATACATCTTAACGAGAACACTATCTATGTAGTATACAAAATTTGAAACTGACCAATGGATTGTTCCAATGGAAATATTTTAAATGATTTATTTAATTGAGCTATGGATTGATTCATTTGTATTTTAAATTGTACAGGGGTATATACGGTAGTCTATATTTTTAATTTGATGATAAATACTTTTAGCTTTAATTTATAAAGGATATGTATTTAATAATACATCATAAATAAGAAATATTTATAAATAGTCAACCTATTTTTCTTAAATTATATACCACACGTTCTTATGTACCGCTGCTATACGAAAAAAATAATTTATTCATATATATACATATATAATATGAGATATGACAGCGCAAGTGAAAATTAAAAAGTTTCGGTATATATTTTTCAATTAAATACAAAAAATAATATGATTTATAGCGTATGTGATTCTAAGGCGGGCTAAAGTGTTTCATTTTTTTTTAACAAGACAATTATGACACAATGTCGATGGTTATGACATTATATAATTGGTGGTGATAAAAACACATGTATATATTTAAATATTATATATAAATATACATATATATATATATATATATATATATATATATATATATATATATATATATATATATATATATATATATATATATATATAAATACACCAAATATATTGTGTTTTTGAGATATCCCACTCATTTAGTATCTATACAAAATACATATTCAATTTTAAATGGCCTTTTGATTCTGTATTTTACGTAAACAAATATAGTTTGCTGCAGACATTATATTATAAATTTACTTAACATTCAAAACGCAAGAAACAAAATAAGAAATAGGTTGAATGAGTCAAAACTCGTGACACGATGCCAAATAATTGTACGCAAGGATGATATAAAAGTATAAATGCTCGTATGTCAATGCTCTTTTAAATTGAAAAACTGTATACAGTTAAGGATATATATATATATATATATATATATATATATATATATATATATATATATATATATATATATATATATATGTATAAATAAATATATATATATATATATATATATATATATATATATATATATATATATATATATATATATATATATATACGAAATACACCAGACAATTTTAAAACCCACAGGGTCATTTGTACCCAAATTTGTAAATATCGATTATTAGCAATCGTATAATGTGCTAAATTTATGTGTAGGTATATATAGTGTGGACATATGCCAAATAATCGTTTTTTTTTCATACTCATATATTGTCGGTATATGAATGCATTTCTTGAGTTATCAATTGCTATACTTCTTTTCGAATTAGATATACCATAGACATTTTAGAATGTGATGAGTAAAACATATATAAGAATATTTATGCTTGCTTAATAGATTTTATCAAAATTAAACTATTTAACATGTTATTTATAGTGTATGCCCCAGATTTAAATTAATTTTAATATTCTACTGAATTGTATATATAAGACTTAATTATTCACATCAGATACGAAAATCAATCAATATATTATGTTATGTGTTGCGCGTATTATAAATAAAACTATAATCATCGGTATTTTTTATTGTTGTTATTTTATAAACACAGACAAGCGACAATATAGTTTTTTTTTTACTTATTTAAAGGTGTTAAAGAAATAATTATAAATATTAATGTATAAAATTATTATTTTCTCAATAGTAAATATATTATTGTTTAAATTAAAAATGTATACATATATTGTTTATTTATATTAACGTAGTAAATAATTGTCAATAGTATAATATTATAGTCTGTCATGTTAGCTAAATTTAATTGTGTCGGTCATCGTCTGATTATGAGTAATCGACACGAGAAAATTACATTTAATTTTTGTTTGCGCGAAAAACAACTAAAGAAAAACTTTACGAGTTATCATAACAGTTATTACAAATACAAGTATATATAAAGTTATAGTTTTTGTACAATAAAATAAAATAATCTGATAATTTCTACATTAAAAAAAAAAAATTAAATAAATAAGTAATTTTTTTTTACTTGTTTTCTCTTAAATTGGAATTTCAATCCAAACAATTTTTGTTTCCCTTTTAAAGACAATAAAGAAATCAGAATATTATTCCAAACAGCAACAATATTCTACTACCACACAAATTTTATTACTATACATATGTATATATCACACAAACAATATTACATACATGATGTTCATAATAATAATAATAATAATTTAATGTTTTTTTTTTTACTTAAGAAATAAATAAAATAAAATTATTATTAGTTTTTGTTTTCTGTTCCTATAAATAATAGTTAATGTATGTATAATAAAAACAAATTTTAATAAAGTCAATCAAATCATCATAAACTACTTAATTTAAATATAGCAATAACAATCAGCCCAAATTAATAATGGTACATTATATTAACATATGTTTTTCAGTCAGTAAAACTAAAGTTTTCCTCATCAGTAATAACTTAAAAAGTCAAGGTAAAAAGCTGAGTAAGAACAGCAAATATGTTAATTTTTAGTTTCGCGCTTAATTTGGGTGTCACATATTATATAAATAAATGTTTCTTTTTTATAGTGCATTTATGATTTGAATTCAAATTTTCGTAATTTTTTTTACCATATATATAAAATATGCTAAACTACGACACAAAACTATTTGTTTTATTACATTTCCTAAAATACTCATAAAATAAAAATGAAACATTGGCCATTCCCATTCCGTATCTTTAACCCTTTTTGCAAATGTACTGATTGATTATTTAGTGATTTCACAAATATTCACAAGTAGTAAACTATAAATAATATATGTATAAAAACAAATCAAAATACAATAAAACATGATAATTATTTTTGATATATTAAACAAAAATATAATAATATATTATACATACTCGTAAATACGAATATTCTGGAAATGTATTTTTGTGGTTCATTGAATGTAAGATACGATTTATTACGTATAATGACATGTTTTTGAGTCGAGAGCATGTGTCATCATTATATAGATAAAGTATTATAGTTTGATTTATATTTGAAATAATAAAAAAAACTAAAATATACAGGCAGAAATCGGCTCTTATTATAATAGATGTTCTATATTATGTATATATGTACTTCCATAATCATGAATCAGTCTATTTATTATACAAATTTTATAAACTATCATAGAATTATTTGAATTCGTGGAAAAAATTTCCAAAAGGCCATAGAACAAGTCTTGTTTGTCCTAAAATAATTTAATTTTCAAGCATGGATCTAGTTTTGTACTATTAGTTCGTTTATTCAGATAATTCTATACATTTTCTAGTATGCACTCATTTTTTCTCGGTCGCCTATTTTGGTTAGTTACCCTTTTCTCATTAGCAAGCCATATCGGACGGGAAGATCACTAGCTAAGATCGATACACTATACCAATTTGTCATTTCTTAATATCCCAAATTCAGTAAAGGAAATCGATAAAGAAGCGCAAAGCAATCCACTTAAATACGTTTTTGATATAAAACTATTTGATAAACTTAATTCCAATCAAATAAATTTATTTTTAAAAATTATTCCAGCAAATAGCATGCAATGATGATACAAATCGCCGTTCTTCTTACCATATATTATCAAAAATATTTTGGAAAATAAATAACCATGTAAAAGGGTCTGCGGTTATCATTTTGAAGAATTGTAAATTGAATGCATCACACTTAAAAACGATCAATTTTGGTATAAGCCAGGTTGGAAAATGTGTAATAATTGTATAACGGAACATGAAAGCTTTACATCAATTTTACATAATAAAAACTATATCGAATGAAAGAGCTCGCAAAAAGCAGCTTTAACCCACACACATACATTTGCCCAAAACTGGGCATAACGAATACAACGATTTTTAGATGTATTATTATTTTTATCAGAAAGTAGTCTTCTCAGGTTCAAATGATAAAAGGATGCAAGTTTATTATCTTTCAAATAGAATTCAAAACGAGTATTCCGAAATTTGTCGTTTGTTCAAAATAAAATTATAATAGAAATTAATAGAAAAAAATAACATTTTTTTAATTATTACCGATGTTACGCCAGATTCATCTAATAAAGAGCAAACTGCACTAATAGTATTCAATTTGTTAAAACGGATGATATAAATGTTTCAATTGAACAACGTTTTATTTCCTTTGATAATTTTCAAATGTAACCTAGAATGAAATTGCCAAATTTTGGAAGGAATTAAATTTGAATTTTGAAAATTGTAATGGCCAAAAGTAAGACACTTGATCTAATATTAAATTCATAAAACTATATTTATTCTCATTCTCCAAACTCGGAAAGTACCTTTACTTGTAAACAGAGAAATATAATACATATATATAAACTAATCCAAGCGCAATAACTTAAAAAATTTGCAACTTTATTAACATAAACGATTAAACTGCCAAACTTTTGAACTTCTTGTTACGAACTGTATATATATATGCACATTGCAGGTAGGCAGCCCAACGAACCCTGGTTTAGACACAGTTCAGTCACCTGTGCAAGTAGTATTTTAATTTTCATTTTCTTTTATTATATATTTATTCAACTTCGAGTATCGAAGTTGGGAGCGCGGTGTGATAAGCAATCTTCAACTGGTGACCGATTAAACTTCCGAATAGTATAAAACGATTGTAAATTATATCAATTAATAATATTACAGCTAAGCTATTTGTATCTGTATGCTCGTATGCAACAATTTCATTAAAATAAAGAAGAAAAATAATTTAAAAATTGATTCATTTATTGTTTTAATTTTTTTTTGGTAAATATATAATTTTTCATTTAATTTATTTAACTTGTTTTAAAAATGTTATTTTATTTTTGTTATAAACAAAGTTTTTCAATTTAAGTGTAATGACGATAAGCAGATATTTTACTTCGAATTTTTCATTTTTCAATTAATTCGTGGAAATTTTAATTTAAAAGGAATTTTTTTTTTATTTCAAAATATGTTTTGGAACTCGGGCAATTATCTTATAGAGTGGTGAGAATCACTATTTAATCCATTACCGCTGTAGGTAACCAACAAATTTTATTTTATTAAGTTTGCAGTTAATTAATCGTGTATTTAAAATAAAATTAAAATTAACACTGAATATAATCCAAGGTAGAATAGATCGAAATGTATATAAATATAAATAAAGTGCACATTATATACATTTAAATTTTTAAATTCCATCCATCCATAATTAAGACCATCATAAATTGCGATCAAGAACAAAATATATACATAAAACTATGTGCTGATCAATACAAAAATTGATTATTATGCGCTGTGTATCTATATTGAACAATTACAGTACGATATTAATTCTATATAGTTGATTAGTCATGTTGTTATTTATTATGCTCATTTTAATTCAATAAATCATTACATGAAAATTAAATAAAAAAATTTCCAGCTTTGCATAAACAAATAATTAAAAAATATTCTATTAATGTATTATTCATCCCTTGATCTATAAATATTTAAAAATAAATTTTACTATAAAACCGCGATAGTAGAATTTTATTTTAAATAAATTACGAAGATTTATATAATCATTCATACAAAAGAGATTAGAGAATATTTTCATGTGTTGTTTATACATTTGCAAAGAAGATCATAAATATAAAAATGTCTCAGATTTGTCTCGTTTTTCATGACAACAAAAATAAAACAAATTATAAATTTTGGCACAATCCGTACATAACATACAATCATTAGTCATTCTTCACGTTCTCGCGTTATATATATATATATATATATATATATATATATATATATATATATATATATATATATATATATATATAAATTTATTTTGAGAAAATCACCTTTAAATTTTCGTAAATATATCACATAAATTACGTAAAAATTAACAAGATTATTTCTAAAAAATTAAATATTGGCAACACTATCTATTTATGTTATGTCACATGATTAAATTGAATTACATTTTTTTATGTACGGTTTAGTTATTGTTATATTGATTTGGCATTCTGATTTTGTATAAACATACATACTATACATTGAAAAAGGATTTGATCTCGTGTCATCTGAATAATACCTATTTTAAACTTATATGATTGACAATTAATAAAAAAAAATCTTGCTTTAAAATAAAACATTTACCAAACAAATAGTATTAGCGTAGATCCAACGGTTTTACGTAATTTACACAGTTAACTAGTCAAGAATTATAAGAGTTCTAAAAATGTATAATTTTAATGAGGATTTAGTCTTGTTAGTCATATCTTCAATTTGGCTATTGATGTATATTACTTAAAATTATAAAATCGTTAAACCACTTGAAAAAACCTAAGATATATGTTCTAACTAAGTATAAGAAATTAATATATACGTTAATTGTTGCTTTCAATACGTTTTTTAACTTTACTATAAAATGATATAAAACAGTTGGAGCATGTGTCTATGTGAAGTGAAAAAAAAATTATTTATAGACCATCGTTTATTCAGCGCGTATTAAAAGAACTTGATCAATTAATAGTATTTTTTTTTTTTGCATTTAATGATTTAATATAAGAGGTCTATTCTACTAACAACACTAGACACTTGAAGAAAATATATATAAACGATGTACTCGGATATACACAACACACACAACATATTCCTATTTATACAAAATGTTAAAAAAAGATCTTTTTTTTTTTTTGCTTTTTATTTTCAAACTGATCTTTCGTCAGTCAAACATTTTTTTGGTGTTTTATTTTTGTGTGTTGATTTTTATTTCATTTTGAGTTTCTTTTTTTTGAAAAAATGTACAAAATTGTGTATTCCATAGACAAAAACAAAAAAAACAGTGCTTTGAGATAAAACAGATTGTTTACTTTTCCATTATATTGTGAACATTTATCTTGCTTCATTTAAATAAATGAAAAAGTAGAAAAAAAAATATAAGTTCATTATATTAGCTCGTTTTAGTTAATATAGCACATTATGACAAAAAAAAAATATAATGAATTAGCAATTTTCAAGCAATCAAATGTGTCATCTATTTCCTATGTATAACGCCAATCTTTCACGAGACCACAAAAAATGAATATATTTTCCATATCCTATTTCTTTTAAGTACAATTTTCTATATAGAAAAAAAAATGAAAATTTGTTGGCACATTTATAGTATGTCTAGCCATTAAATTTCGACTAAATAGTTTTCTTCTTTTATTCCTCGACTTTGCATAATGACAAAAAAAAATATTATATATATATATATATATATATATATATATATATATATATATATATACATATATATATATATATATATATATATATATATATATATATATATATATATATATATATATATATATATATAGTTTATATAGCGCCCTCGGAAGCAAGAGAAGCACTGAATTACAGTGCACCGCGAAATAAAATAAAATCCTATTTCTTTTTTAGATAAAATAAAATAAATTATTTATACAATTATAGTTCTAAAAAGAAAAACGTGTGATAGACAAGTACTTGTTCGATTATTAGATAACACCTAACTTGGCCATAAAACATGATATTTCTCGATGGTTATCATTCCACTTAAACTACTTCTATATATAGCCTAACTTTAAACCATAATACTATTAAACCAAAGTAAACAACATTATAGGCAACAGTTGATAGGATTATAATCCTTACAGGATAAATCCATTAGTCCATTTCAAAACAATTAACTTTAAAAACATTAGAGGTAATGTCAAAGGTAATAAAATGTATACCTGGGGTGCTATTCTTGAACCATTACGAAAATTTTCGGTACCGAGTTAGTGTCAAAGTATTACGAAAATCATAAAATGGTATTCTTGAAATTGGATTACGAAAATTTCGCAACAGAACGTTACGAAAATTTCCGTAATGGTATTTTGGTTCCTTATTTCATTTTGGTAATGAAATTGCATGGAATAATTTTATTTTTCATGAATAAGAGTAAGATTTATTATATGAAAATTAGAGAAAACGATAATAAATTTGGTAAACAATAATTAATTTATGTGTCTTCACTTTTAAATTAATTGATACATTAAAAGATGATAATAATTGCACAGTATAGATCTATATTCTTGCTTGCATTTAGATTTTTTTGTGTTAACGCGATAACCAAACAAACGTAAAAAAATTCATTAATATCTTTAACAGAAAAACATTTTTATAGTAATTATGAAGTTTATTAATTAATTAATTGTTAGTAATATAATTATTCGAAACGCATCCTCTTATGCACAGAAAAAATTAACATAGATTATTTTTTCTGTGTCTTATGTCATTAATTTAGTTCGTCGATCGTCATCGATGTTAAAAATATCACAACACAAAAATTTAAATAAGAATTTTTTTGTTGGAAATTGTTAAATCTGAGGTGGCCATTTTGACCGTATACAGTCTGACACTGGGGCACCGTGGTCGGTATTGGAATTATTTACAAATTAGTTAATAAAAACATAAAATATGAATTAAACAAATTCCTTGTTCGCAATTCACATTTTTCTTTTTTAAATTACAACCAAAAGAAGTTCATTTTATTTAAATAATCACTTGGTTTCACGTAATAAACTTACGATAATATAAGTATCAATCATTTAAAATTTAATTTTATCCTTCTAATTAATAAAGAAATAAACATTTTTTTTAAACTTTTTTTCATATAAAACACAAATTTCAATTTATGTCAAAATCGAACAATTTTTGCTGTCAAATTTGAACTATTCCATAATTTTTATTCACGGGTTTGTTTCCGTAATAGTTTCAAGAATATCAATTAATGATTTCTCCATTACGATTACGAAAACAGCGTTACGAAAATTTAAGATACCG